>OX387717.1:0-1200000 GCA_947577245.1 Andrena bucephala | reverse complement strand
TGTTTTTCTATTTATTTTATTTTTTGTATAGTCTCTTAAGACAGCGTACTAAAGGTAGGTAATCAAAATATCCGATGAAAACTGTAAAATATTTCCGAAAAAATATTCTTAAAAATGACTTACTTTTCCGGCCGTCACAGTGGTCCCTTAAGAGTGTAAATAGTTGCGTACGATGCAGGCTCGAGCCTCAGTGGCGGCGAACACTGGGGCCTCCAAGAATCCCAGTGATTCAAACCTATCCTACGGGTATGAGCCTTCACCGCACACTAGTTAATGGCCCAACTGGCCCTGGCTGACCTAAGTAATGCCCCCACTCCGTTTATGGTTCTGGGTATAAAGGTACCCATTATTCTACGGTCACTTCAGTGCTCCCGCAAATGTGCTGATCGCGCTGACACGAGAACCGTCTTTTTAAGAATTTAAGCAGCTGCCTGACACTTTCCTTATATATAAGTCCCAGTGCGTTCAAAGGGGTGCTGTACAGTGGACTGACCAGCGCACACACGTATTGTATACGCATTCAAGTTATAAATGTTAATTGCTTCATTTTTCAACTCTTGGTCGTTTGGAGAACACTTTTCTTGCATTCCCATTTACCTGTGAACAGTTTTCATTTTATTTTGCAACGTTAGGATATGCTACTCGGAATATAATTTATTGTTATGCGAAATATCTTAACCATCATTTGGGCCGGTGATAATGAAAGTATAGGATATGATTTAGGCGAGGTTTAATTGAACTGAAAAGGTGCGACTATTTATTAACGCTTCACCGTGGAGGCTTTCTGGCCAGAAGAGTACTTAGCTGTGGGATGAATCGCATTGGTCGAAACCTTGACCTCTGCTGTTAAGGCGTTACTGCATAGCAGACCTGAAGAAGATTGTCACACTTCCTAATTTAAACAATCGGACTTGCATCCCTCCCAAACGGCCACTCTCTTGGAGAGGCTCTCTTCACGGCAATATCTCCTCACCAAGGCCTGCAGAAAGTAAGGTAGTTGGCCCAATCACCGACAGGTACCTAGTCGTCGATAATTTGAATTAATATTGAGGTTTCGCAAGGTTTTTGAACAATATTGTGTAAAAACTAAAATTGCAAATTAATATTTAAGTCTTTATCTACATATATCGTGAATTTTAAAGTGATTTATAAATTACATTTATAAGCAAAAAAATTATGAAAAGTAGCTCATTCAGATTCTCGGTATACCTCGAATATCGTTAGCCATATTGTCTACAAACTACGTATCGTTTAAGGCACGCGTGACGAAAAGTAAATTAGTTTGAGTGGGAAGAATGGTTCTTGGAGCTTAGGAAGAGAATGAAAAGCAACAAGGAAAAGGTAAGATATTCAGTATCGACGTCAAAATGGTTATCGGTTATTAGGCCCTTCGATATTTTTTTACAAATTCAATTTTTAAGGAGAAATAAAGCTCTACACGTGTTATTACAAATTTTACTTATTAAATGAATACATAAATCGACTATTAGAAGAAAAAAATTTCTTTTCTTTCAGTTTTGAGCGTAATTTACTGAAAAGAATTAAGTTATCGAAGATTGGGTCAACTACCTTATATCAGAAGCGCTCAGCACGCCTCAAATTCGGGTCTCCAATAGACCTTGATTCCAAGCTACCAAGCACCTGACTCGCTGCGCCTCCGCTTTACGTCCCTTGTCGAGCGGGGCCCGTCATACCGCCGCGCCGCGGCTGTTGCGGACAGCTTTCCTATGGCCGAAGGGTTAAGCAAACTATTAACAAAATAAAATATAGGATGATATAATTAGGATTAAACTGAAAAACTCGTCTCAATGAGGCTGTCGCCTTTCAATGTCTTTTGCTCTTGATCTTTTAATCTCGCATACCGACTAACGTCTGCCGCTTCGAGGCATCGCTTTTTTCGCTTTGGCTTCAAGAAAAGCACAGAGTCTGCCGCTTCATTCAGTTGTATTGCCTGTTATTCCGTTACCACATTACATATTAACGTATATTATACACGAATATTACCCACAATCAGATATTACTATAAACTCGTAGGTGACTTGTCGAACTAAGTAGGTATCCCGTTACCACAGTCATGTATTTTTTCTTTCGAGATATTTAGACTGATGCGTTTGGGCGTATTAAAAAATATTTCACCATTAAGGGGGCGTATTAAAAAATATTTCTACCTTGTTGGGCCCAAATATCGTGGATTTTGGTGAATTTTTTGTACAAAAACGGTTTGACAAATTAATTTGCGGTTCGACAGGCTGTTTTATTGTATCTTGAGCTATTGTTATGAATTTTTATGTGACGGTAAAAAAAAAATGTGGCTGATACAGAGCGCTGACTTGAGGCGTTGAAAAAAAATCGGGTGGTCCTGGCGTTAACGAAAAATACCCTAAGGATAATCTGAAACACAAAAAGAAAAGAGATTCTTAATCTGTATGAATGTGGCTATCGATGGTAGTAGATTCATTTAGATGAATAAAGAAATGTTAAAACGGCAGGCTTCTGAATATGATGAATCGAATTTTTCTCAAAAATCGGCAGAACTTCATTAAGTAAAATCAGGAACGGTTACAAATACGGCAATAAATCTACTACCATAGATAGACAGACGCTTGCTTAACTTGCATGTAAAAGTTCAAGTTGTTTGCTTCATTGATTGTCGAGGTTTCTTCAACGCCAGGTCGAAAAATGTAGTTTCGAGAAAATCGGGTTTAAAAGTTCATATTATGTGTGCGCATTCCCTCTGAATTTTCTTTTTGCGAATTTACTTCCTGGGCGAAGCGAGCCTGATTTTTTACACTTAGTGGCTTTAGACATCTTCTTAATTAGACAATCAAATGGTGTGTTTGCATGGAAGTTCGAGAACCGACCGTCCTTGCCAGGAGGCGCCACACGCTCCGACTTCTACCTGCGTACCACTCGCTTCAAAACGCTACAACCTCACCAATTTTTCGAATTTGGCTATAAGCTTTGCAGAGTGTATACACAAGACTCATATCTTTTAGAAAAAGCAAAAAAAATGCAATTTTTCGGCCCAACAAGGTAGAATCCCCCCTTAATCAACAAAATTCTTCGCAATTTAATAAATTTAAACATTTTGTCGACCGAAAGCAATTTTTATTTTCAGACACTTCGCCACTGACAACTTTACCACTTTTAGTAATGTATTCTTTACCACTATTTCTCCTAATTTTTTTTCAAATTTCAGCATAATTAAGTACCTATATTTCCCGTTTTCTTTCTTTTTTTCTTTCCTTATTTCTTTATTTTCTTGACCCTCATCGAGTGTTAATACATAATACAAAAATATATAATTATTTCCGTCCTCACAAATTACTTGCGCCACTATCGAAATGAAAGTGAAACTGTCGCGGCTCATTAGGTATGAAAGTGACACTATCATTTCATTGCTTAAGTAGGTACTTGACGGCTATTTTGAAAAATTCTTTCATAATATTGAAATATAAATCAATATAACATGAAATAAGAGAAATCTTGAACCAAGAGAAAGTTTTTTTAGTTACACCACCTTCATAATCACCGGCACATTTAAAAATACCTCTCATGTAATTAAGCAGGACTGGAATTTCAGTTAAAATTTAATTAGAATTTTCATTCCCCGTATTTCTTAGTTCTCCGCGGCTGTGGAACAAAATCTTTAAGTTTTAAGTAATTCCCGCCTTCTGCATTATCCTATAAAGATAGAATCTCCTGGAAAATATACATTTTCTTATTTTAGCCTAGGGACCATGAGGCATGTTCTGGTTTACGCATTATTAATCGCGCATAACGCGATTAATGTCGCGTCTCTACAATGTAGAGACGGAAATAATAATCCAGTTGATTGGTAAGTACCTATTTGCACCGTTATAGCCCGCAAACGATGTTCCCATGCATTCGTCGAGGTTTCTCTATTGCCTTAAGGCTTAGGCGCTTAGGCCATTCTGTGGCCTATTTGGAAAGCATTAGCGCGGCGCGAATCATTTCATTGATATCCAAGGAAAGAATGACAGAACTCGTTCCAGCAGTTGCCATAAGAGATCGCGTATGTTCATTGAAATCTAAATTACCTCCAAGTTTTCACAGCCACGCTATTTTAGGTATGCGCTTTATAAATTACCGAAGCTCACTGATAATGCGAATCCCCTGATTAAAACAGGGGATGCTTATCTGTACATGACGGATCGAACAGTTGGCCAAGGTTGGAAATTGTCCACACGGAGCATCGGTGCCGCCAATTCAATCCTTGCAAACACATTAGCACCTCTTTACAATAACGTAAGATTTATAGAGATTATTCAATTGCAAGCTGCAGGATATTAAGGGGGTAGGTTACCCTCAAATTTTTCGAAAATTGGTTTTTAGGATATTTGCATATTCCGCTGGCTACATCTTTTCTGCGAAAAAAATGTAGGAGCCTGCACATGAGATCGTATAACGATGTCCAACTTTAAACGCGATTTCCCAGAAACAACGTTTTTCAAAACGGTGAACATAAAATCTCAAAAACCGCTCGACCGATTTGATTGAAAATTTACAGCGAGCTGCAGGAAACTATTCCCCTACATGTATTGGGAGCACATTTTCAATATAAATTCTCAAAAAAATGATAGAAAATATTTTTCCTACAAAAAAAGAATAAAACCAGAAATATCGAAATAAAAATTGTATTAATTTGTTTATCAAATTTTTGCTTCCTGCACAAGATGGAGACTGTCTTACAGATTATAAAAATGCCTTTACTTTATGTTTTAGGTAATTCACCTGTCCGGAATCGTGTTCACCATGAAACGGTGCATCGCGTACATGCTCTCACATTTATATTCATAACTTTTTTCCTATAAATATATTTAAAATTTTCTTCTTGCGCATTAAAGTCAACGAAATGACGCTTAAAAATGAAAACAAAAATTATCTCTATATTCATTTATTACTTTATAATATGCGTTTTAAGAAGGGCCTGTTTTTGGACTGTTGAGGGTAATCTACCCCCTTAAGGGATTTGGCCACCCCCGAGGCCCTAAAATCATATGTAAGTTTCGAAATTTTTTGGGGCGTAATTAGAAAATAGATGAAAACACTTTCTCAGGACTGCATTCTACATACCTTATGGTACATAAAAAAAAATGGTAACTTTACACAAAATAAATGTCGTTGCTGGTGTTCGGTCCAACCTTGCAGTTTTTCAAACGACACTCTCCACGGCTAGCTGTAGAAGTCCCGTATAAGTACTTTCACGTAGCATAAAAAACGTTTTCTACAGCAGTACGTAGCGATTTGTCAAAATATTGATTTTCGTGAAAACGGTGAACATTTAAAGAGCATATCAGTTTCAGCCGAAAGATTTGCCTAAATTCTGTACAATATATTCATTAATACATGCCCTAAACACAAGAAGTATATAAATAATTTTCAACCTCATATTAGATACTATCATACAAAAAAAATTCGTCTAATTTGGTGGTGTTTTGGAGCAGCTCGCGGTGGCGTAACTCCTTAACGAAAGAAGCTTGTAGACGTGTTTTTTTTCTCTAACGTTTCGGTATATTAGGATAAAGTATTGTAAGATTTCATTGCAGGTACAGAAGAACAACAGAGAGATTTTATGGGCGTTATACAACGACGATCCGCCAGTGGATGGCTCACAATGGTCAACTGGGCACGCGAAGGGTGTAGTGATGGTTAATAACAATCGGGGCTTTTGGTTAATTCATAGTGTTCCTAAACTGGCTTCAGTCCCGAACCGTGTACCATTTAGTTATCCATCCAGTGGAAAGGTAAACGGACAGAACTTTCTCTGCGTCTCCCTTGGCAGCGATCAATTTGACACCGTCGGCAAACAGCTAGCATACAATGAAATACGTACATACGCGGTAAATATCCCGAACCCGCTTCGTACGAAGTATCCATCGCTAGTTGCGGCGACTGAGAACAAGCGAAAGAGTAATCCGCCGTACTATAATAAAGCTGTTATAAGATCTTTGAATTTCACCGCGTTCACTTCGTTCGCCAAGGCCCGCAAATGGGACAATGGTGCGTAATTATGTTTGAAAATTCTTTCAATTGAATTGCGTTTCAAGCAGCCTGCCCCGCTGTCGCATTACACGAAGCTGAATTTCAGATTTATATGATGCTTTCGTCGCGCCAGTATTACGGACGGATCTGTACGTGCAATCGTGGCTGAACAGTGGACAAGTAATTCCGTCCATCTGCGCTAATAGAAGGTAATATCGTCCCTTTCGGTATTCGGCATTTTGCATTTCGTTCGGTTCTTTCACGAGCTCGTTGTTTTCGCAGCATTCACAACGTTAAAAATGGTTCGTTCGTAGGCGCTGGAGCCTATTACAAGAGTAGTCGCGATCACTCCAAGTGGGCTATATCAGTCAACCTCCCTCAGAGTCCGGCGTACAGCATAAACTGGGTTTGCATCGGTGACATTAACAGAGCCGTAAATATACACACTTTTTTTTTTTTAAACTTTTCTCTGCGTTTCATGTATCAGTTTATGTTTCAAAATGTTGGATGAATGTCTGTTTTTAGTATTCGCAGCGTAAGAGGGGTGGCGGAACCCTGTGCTTCCAGCACCCAAAAGTGTGGGGAAATTATCGCCAACTTGTATACTCAATAGATCGTTGCCGTAATTAAGCCAGATATTTCTGTCTGCCACTGTATAATGACTCAAAACGAGTCGCGATATATTCACAGGTAACGTTGGTGATGGTATTGTTTAAGCATTATTCCTTATGTTATGCTCCACTTTTAATGCAATAAAATTTGTGCAATTAAACGGTGCAGCAACTTTATACCCCATAGAATAAATTATAAGCTGCATAATAGGGAAATAAATAGGTATGCGTACGTTGAACTCGTGTTTATAACACATAGTTGTCTTTTAAGAGGACATATCATCGGGCATTGTGAATGTACTTATTAATTCCATAAATTGTGAGGTGTGGTGGCACGCCACAGGTACACATCTGGGTGGAAATTTCGTGGTCACACCATTTTATAATCACAAATTGTTCACACGGGGTTCACTGCACCCCAGCGTCATTTTTTGAGATACCATTTTCGTATTTTTGAATCTTTTAACTTTTCAATGATAATCGTACATTCGTAATGCTTATACAGTCGTGGTCTAATAGTCTTTTCCTAGAAATGTGAATTCTGATATGATGAAATTTGTAGTTGAACATGAGCGATTTTCCACGGTTGTGGGAAAACCCGATTTTTAAATAAAAATTTTATTATTTTTTTGCTATAAATCCCCTTTGGAAGACGTAGAAGTTGCAACATTTCAAATCGAAAATTGCTCGACCACGAAGGGTTAATTTACCGCTAACCAGAGTACTACTTACTTGTATTGCGCACAGACGAGGGTATAAATGTATATTTATTGAAACTGTTCATAACGAGTCTAAACTTGCGAAACTACTCGAATAGCGTGCATAGTCTAATTCTAATGGCTGATTGGGTCATGGAGTGGAGACAATACGTAGTAGTAATAGAACAGGAGCTAGAAAGAATGGTTTGAATGGGCATCTTGTGATCCGTATAGCAGGTTGTTCGTCAATGTGCATTGTAAACTTCCGCAACACCAGAGGCAGGGGGTATACAGTAGGGTGGAACGAAATACAGGGGCAAAATATTTTTTTATTATTCATGACTTCTACTAGTGGACAAAAGTTGCCTTTTATAATGGTATTTAAGCTGGCAAAGTTTGAACGCGACCAACAAATTTTTTGAGGTGCCGCAAGCCCTTCAAATATTAATATTTATATTTACTTAAATATTAATATTTGAAGGGCTTGCGGCAGTTGAAAAAATTTCTTGATCACGTTCAAACTTTGGCAGCTTAAGTACCATTATAAAAGGCAACTTATAGAAGTCATATACCCAGTATTAACCCCACACTGCACATTTTCTTTTTGTGAAAAAAGAACAATAGCTTCTAAAGTAACATTTTGCCTGTGTTACGTCCCTACTTTCTATTTGGGCGCGATTTTCGGGAGTTCTCGTATTTAACCGCTTTTGAGCTAATCCAGGGATTTACGCTCTGGGATAGTTTAGACAACGGTTTTAGATATTCAATATTATTATTCTGTGAAGTACCCTACCTTTCTTATTGTGAGATTTGGATTAACTTCCACGAGATGGGACCTGATGAAACCCCTGATATCTCCTGGGCCTGGTCGGGTTTCGGGGTGGTCCACTCGCCAACAACCAGGGTACGCCCAAATACAGGGGGTTTGATTTCTTGCCTGGTTATCGGAAGCGTAGCAATGCCAAAAAGCTCGTCGCCGGTCGCCGGCGCTTCTCGATAATAACAGTTCAATTTTCTTAATTGCACACGTCGCCCCGCACGATGATTTCTTGGCATTTGTCCTTTGGTATTTTAAACAGCAATTATTAATTGACCGATACATCAATCTCCACCTTCCGCACCAGGTGCTACCGCGGGCAACGTTCTGCTCTTCAACAGCACCATCGGGGAAGGCAAGCTCGATGTAATTGCAAATATTTCATTAGAATTTATTAATATTTTACAAATCGCGTCACTCAAGGTTTACGCTTGATTTCTGGTAAAACCGCGGGCAACGTTCTGCTCATAGGTAATACCATCATTCAACGCAACCCGTGAATTATCAGTGTACATTTTCGTAATTTATTTCATTTTAGCAAAAGACAAACGTCAATTAAAGAGGATTGGAATTTGAGATAGAACACTTCACTCACTGATTTAATCTAACAAAAATCAATTTTATTTACCGTTACGATGTCTACACTTCAACTTTTATCTCTGGGTTGTTTTTACTTGATTCAAAAGATCCTTGAAAAATAATTGAACATAATAACTTTTATAACATGGTAATGAGCTCCGCGGGTGGTCCGATCCCTTTTTATAGGGATTTATTGATTATGAAATTTTACGATACAAAAAACAGTAAATACAGAAGAAATGTCTCTGGCAGGGTCCCACTACTGCAACGGTGCGCCGCGCACGTTTTTTTTTTCGACGCGCAAGGCCGATTTGTTGCAGAGACGTTCCCACTGGTGTAACTGTGCGCCGCGCACGGGTCAAATTTACGAGTTTCTCGGATTTTCTGACAGACATAATTTACTAGGTTGCAGATGAAAATAAATAACATCATGATTTTGGTTAATAAAGTTTAATCTATTAATCGTATATTAATCTATTTCAAACAACTACAACAACTGATTTTATGCTAACAGTGCGCATATGAGTTTTGTAAGGCGCTCTATTTGAAGCACTATAACTCCGGATATAACCACTATTTTTGCATACAATTTTTTTGTTCATATTCCCTAAAGATTGACAAATGAAGCCACAAAGCTGCAAGTAAATATGTTTAATTTTTTGGTTTGAAAAAATTCTCGTTTGCTTCCTACCGCTTGTAGCGGCTCGCAGAGTCTTGACTGCCAGGCGCGCCGCGCGCCTCAGAATTTTCCGCACTGTCGGAAAGTCCACGCGCCACGCCAAACCCTTGTCTTCAAGTGCCGCTTTCCTTTTCTAACTACCTTTTCTGTCTCTTATGTAAACTTTTCTGAAGTCGAGGTTTGCGCGCCACACTTTTGGACGCGACACGCCTGACAACGGTTCTACTCGCACGCTAGAACGTGGAATTCCGGCGCGCCACACTTCTAACCACGCACAAGATGCTAGCAAGAACGTCCGATGAGGTGGAAACTTTTCGTCCGCAAGGAGAATGCAGATCGCAATACAGTCGTTATAACTGAGTAATAAACCATTTCCATAATTTAAAGCACCTTCAGGTAAACCAAATGTAGCTTCGTAAAAACAGATGTTTCAGTGTGCCCTACAGTAACAGCATTTATGATATCCTCTATAAGCCAGGTACAGTAAAGTCTCTCTATGGGCTCGGTTTTGTGCACACGATGAGGGCTTGTCACCTATCCCCACCACTTCTGTCTCACTCTTGTCCGGCGAAGGCGAGAGCGAGATGGAACGAGAGCGAGCGAAAGGCGCTGAAAGCGAGCGAGGACGGTACGAGACAGACGACGCGTTGATGTTTTGTCTCGCTCCGTCTTTCGGAGGCCTGATACTCCGTCCTTTGCATGCGCGGCGGGCGTGCGCGATGGTCGCTAAATCTTGACGCAGGCCCGGCTCAAGTCTTTTTTGCGCCCTGGGCGGAAAGTCGACAATAGGTGCAAAATGGTATTTTCATTGCTGGTATTGTTCAAAATAAACTTTAAAATTAAATATTACAAGTTGTACTATAAGTGGTTTAATACTACGAATAAAAATTCAGAGTAAGGTCATCAATAAACTCAAATAAATATATTATAATAAATGGTGGAATTTGGCAAGTTCGCCTAGGGCCCAAAAAAGACTCGTGCCGTGCCCGGCTATCTGACCGTCGCCCGCATGCGTCGAGCAGTCACGATTCCATCTGAGCGCTCGCACCCGTCGCGCACGCCTGCCGCGCACGCAAAGCATTCCATCTCGCTCCCCCTTCGACCAGAAAGAAGCGAGAAACGAACACTCGGAATTAGGACTCGGGTCTCCATGAGGGCTCATCGCCGGTCCCGACCAGCGAGCCCATAGGGAGACTTTACTGTATATCGAGGAATTCGTATACTTTTCGCAAACCTACATATATCGCGATCGTTTCGCAGATCGATAATATACATGGAACAGGTAGTACACAATACAAGACTGCGCTGGCTCCTGGAAAATGCATGTGGAGTCGACGTAGAAATGGGAGCCCAAACTCGCTGTCTCTAAGTAGTGACGGGTACGATCTTCTGGCCTGCGAGAAGGAGGGCGCTCCTTCCGACGTTCCGGCACGCAACGCCAAATGCGTGCCGCGCTGGCGTGTGGCGCGCAAAACTGCCACGCAAGAACGTCCGTGTAAAGGCCGCAATTGACTACCACTCTCGACGGGGCACGTGTTGCCAAACTCTTTCGTTTCTGTATTGAAAACGAGAGGTGTTTTACTACTTGTGACGATGGTTTCCGGAGGAAAACTGTCTGTCGCATCGCGTCGAGCGAAGAAACGGCTATTGAATGTTACAAGTCCGAAAAAAAAGTTAAATTTTGTCCAACAGTAATAATCTTACAATAATAGGATAGTAGTTATTTATCGTCCTTCGCAACGAAGACAGACGTGCTGTTTTTCGTAATTTACGTCGTTATGCCGTACCCGACGAAAATGGCCCATTTGAAAAATCTATTTGCACAATGTAAAGTTAACCTCCTTCAAAATATCCCGATTAAAAGAGGCGCGACTTATTCGCGGCATCGCCTCTGAGAACTTTAACGGGAGAATCACCCTATTTAATAGTATATAATTTTAATACTTACATTCTGCATGTTTTGCATATTTGCGACCAGCTCTCGTTGAGGCTACAGTAGAGAAGACAGTGGAGGATATTGAACAGGGATACCCCGAATGTCTCTGATGCATACATTGTTACTTGGCGCCGATTGGTTTGACGTCCCGGCGTCATCACGCGCACCAGTGACAATCTTGTGTTTTCAGGGACTCTTTTGGCAAGTGGCAACGCGGGACTGATTTTTCTCAGTCAAGATAGTCCCTTTGTCGTCGCTGACGAAAAGTCCGTAAGGGTGAATTCAGACGAGCGATGCGGCGTCGTTGCGATCTCGCAGCAGTACATATGTGTATAGAGAGAGAGAGAGAGAGAGAGAGAGAGATTCACACGTGTCGCAATTTGTTGCGGCAGATTCCCAGATAGCACACCTCGTCTTAGAGACGTCTAATTTCCATTTTAGGTCGGAACGTCTTGATTTGTAACAATACGTCTTTAAGACGTCTTTTGGACATCTTTAAGACGCCTTTTGGACGTCTTTAAGACTTTACCAGATGTTGTGCTATCTGGGAAATTAACTTTATTCTCGCTTTCATTGGTTACATTAGTACTAATATAGAACTTTTAATGATAACTTTTCATACACAATTGCTTCTTTTTATAATGTCTTAAATGCATAATACACTGCCGCCAGTTTTTTTTTTTATATCACATTGTCTGAGGAGCAATGGAAATCTATTGCTCCTGTATCAAAAATTTATAAAGAAAAGGGTACTCGTGGAAAATGTTACAAAATACTTAGTCCCGGTTGGACGGATATTATTTGCAAAGCTAGTTTTTTAAAAACGAAAATTCCGTGCGCTTATACGTTCAAATATAGCAAAATTTTCGATTCTCCGGAAGCGGAAACATATTTGAAAATATACGGCACTTGTGATGAATGCGGTGCCGAATTTAAAGCTCATTGCTTACATGAACCGGCTCCTGGCACTGGTATTGTGTTAAGAGTGCACACAGCCGATGCTTCGGGAATACCGCATGAAAAAAAAGGGCAGTAAAAGGAAAGAATAGGGTAGAAATAGGGAAACAACTTTTAAACATTAAACCCAGACAATGGAGAAATGATGCCGTGTCTGATTTAAGCTACGCAGATCCCGAACCAGCTTATGTTGCGCGACAATGTACTCTGAGGAAAATCAGAGAAGAAGCCATTGTACGGGAATTAGGAATAAATAAAAATCTTGACCCTATTAATTCATTAAGGTAAAAGTACCAATAACTGGACACTTAAGGATATCAAAGTTGTATATCTTAAAAATGGACTAGAAATAAATGTTCTTTTTAACAAAAGTGTCAATATTCAGATAAGTGTTACTTCTTTCTATCAAATGAGCTACTAAAAACTTGTTTTCAGTGCGTTATTTTAATTAAATTCAGTAAAAACGCAAGTAGTTATGTGTACCAGTACATGGACAATAGAATTCTGATTTGTCCCAGTGTCCCATTTTTAATGTCCCAATGCCTGGCCAATGGGGAAGATAACGCAATGCTTGGCGCAGAGGGCGCCACTAGTGTTTGTGTGAATGGTTTGCCTGCGAATTTTTCATTTTTCAATTTTAGGTTATGTTGAAAATGTAGCATGCAATTGACTAAAAATATGAATTGAAAATAAAAAACTGTTAATTTATGTACAGTATACTTGTACTTACACTTTTGATATACAAAAATTTGAGAAAACACAGACACTTTACCGGTTCGACAATGCGGTCACAGGTATTGAGACTTCACCTAAGCGTTCAAAATGCTGACAGGCCGACAAACTGGACGGTTGGTCAGTTATTGGGACAGCGTGCAGAGGACAAGATTATTATGTACCGGTACATGAACACGTATATTTTTAATTAAAATCAACATTAACTGATCAATGTTTTGTTTTGTATGTAACAAGAAACTTCTTAAGATTCTGTACATACGTTTTTTTCTCAGAAAAACGTTATATAACGATTATTATCACCTTAACAACTAACTGTATTTTTCTTAAGAATTACTTAAGAAATCTACGCAGAATTCAAGTGCAATATACTCCGATATTTAAAGACTGTTTTATATATTAAACTTTACATTTAGGGCTTTCTTAATTTTTTATATAAGAGACCAAGTTACAAAATAACATATGTTCCCAACAATATTGTTCTAAAGTTTCTACGAAGCTTAGTAAAAATATAAATGTCATTGGTGTCCAGGTATTGGGACGTGTCCAGTTATTGGTACTTTTACCTTATGTGAGGTGAAATGTAAGGGGCAATACTCAGGGTACATTAAACAGATCGCAAAGGATCCTTTCTATTGTTTTTACTGGTCTCCCATGCAAATGGAAATGTATAAAACGTTAATTAAATCGTGCAGGAAAATAGAAATAGGCGCGACTGGAAAATTAGTGAAAACAATAGAAAAACTAAATGGTGACAAGAAACATATATTCTTGTACCAAATTATTATAAAAGGTGCAAATGGTGTACAACCAATGTTTCAAATGCTTTCGGAAAAGCACGATACAAATTTAATTACCTACTGGTTGAGGGAGATTATAAGAGACGGGGCACCGGTGCCTCCAGAAGTTGATTCCGATTATTCACTGGCGCTTTTGAATGCAACCAGCCTGGCATTCAATAAACGTTGCTTAAAAAATTACATTTCCGATTGCTATCGATGGATCACTAGCGAAATTTTGCAACATCCACTTCGGTGTTTCATCAGAATTGATATTGCCCATTTAATAAAAATTATTTGTAGCAAAGATGTCTTTCATAGAAAGCACCCTAAAATTAAAGACTTCTTTGTGCGATGCGCGGGGATAATGTCATCGTGCGGTAATGTGGAAGATTTTAGAACACTGCTTAGCTCAATATTTATTGTCGCTTACAGTGAGTACGATGGCAAAGATTCTGATGGAAATGAAGTAATTTGTGAGCAGAAGCGTTCGTATTTATTCGAAAGAATAAAGTCATTCACCTTTACGAGCGACGAGAATGACACAGAATACGATGATTTAGAAATGCTAAATGAAAATGAAAATATAGTTGCATTTGTAAATAATATCAGAGATGAGGCAGAACAAATTGCAAAAGACAGTGTAGAGACAGATAGGTATAATGCATTTTATTGTCCAGAACTAGTCACATATCTAGTTGAATTGGCAAAACATTTTCCACTCTGGACACAGGTGATGAGGGGATATTTCCCTCTGTCATCGAATGTAGCCACATCCTCTAGATGTGAGGCATATTTTAAAGACCTGAAGCATTCAGATTTGGGCGCAAATTATAAACCAATGCGCGTCGATAAATTTATCATTCACCACATAAAATCTATTGAAAATATCTCGAAATTGGAACGTGCTGCAATTAAACGCACGAACGAAAAAATTGCACTGCTGCAAATTGACATAAGACAAGAAAAAGAAAGAAAAATAGATTCACGTGATTTTTACGAAAATGCGCAAAACACTACACATACTTACGGTTATTTAACAGAACAGGAAAATTGGAAAGGCTTAAATATTGAAGCCAAACCAAATAAATTAAAACATTTACGAGTTTCAAATAATAATAGGAATTATATAGAGGAGGATGAAAATAAAGAAAATGTAAAACTAAATATAATACAGAAGCCCTTAATCGAAAACAAAAAGAATACTCATAGAGGGAAATATTTAACGTCATGCCCAGACATTCACCTCACATACGACAGGACATTAAGGAAAAGAAAAGATGAAATATTAAGAAATGGAAATAATTGTAATAGGGAATTTGCATTTAAAAGGAATTGCATAATTTATTATTTATAACCTGAATATACATCATAAGCAATAAATGTACAATAAAATTTTTAATTGTTATAAATCGTTAATTATTAAAAAAATGAAATTAAAAATTGGTAATGTTTGAAACGTTCCGTATTGCGAAGAAACGATTTTGATTGGTCGTAAAGGTTCGTGACGTCACATAGTAGTAGTTTTAAATGGCTGCTATGTGTTTATGATTGCGTCGTGAAACTGGTGTTATGAGTTGCCTAAAAATACGTATATCAAAACAGCCGTCTAATATTAAACACAAATGTATTTACTATTAGTTGCTCGATGACGAATTACTGGGGCTCGTTCATGACTCCGACGCCTTAACAAAAGAGTACAAGGTTTGTGTCACGGCAGACACGTCACCGTGGATGCGCCACCATGGACGCATCATCCTGTGATACTATCACCCAAAAAGGGTACATATAATAGGACCCCAAAAACAAGAGCGGTCAGTTTCAGAACGTGATACTTAGCGAGCAGTCATTATTCTTCTATGTGCAGTGTATTAAAAGTGTAATTAGTGAACCCGAGGGCTTCTACTTCACTTCACCTCATAACACCGGTTTTGAATCATTTTTAAACGACTTTATTAATCGTTGATATTGAATATATTAAAATGCCAAATACATTGGAGCCAGGGTTTAGTAAAGCCGACTCTACTAATTTACCGAAAATTAGTATCTTTATGACGTGGGAATATATCGCAACGAATGAGCGCTACAATCTTCCTGAAGTTCGAGGAGTAAAAGCAACATTGTAAGTACAAGAAAAATAGCGAACTTTTTGGAGATTGTTTTAATTTTTATTAATTTGTAAATGAATCCTTTTTTATAGATCTTCGAGAGAAAACTATGGTGACTCCGCTATAGGTTATGTGTGCGTTAAACGAACAGATAACATATGTGTTGTGAAAGGAAGGATTTGTCCTGAACATCGTGTGCGAAATAAGGATTATACAGTATTCTTGACTGTTGGTGAAACAGAAGGAAAAATTCAAAATGTGGAGTGCCTTGATTGTGCAGCATCGGAAGGTTAGATAATAAATAAGTTTCTATAAAGTGTTTTTTACAAAAATTGTTATTGTTACAATAAAAAATAAATATAAGTAAATACAGAGTCTTAAAGTGTATTCTGACTATATAAACGATGAATTATTGACAAATAAATGAAATTTTTTAACTTTCAGGTGGCTGTAAACATGGCATCGCATTTTTAATGTGGTGTAATAGACGATATGAATCCGCATCTCCAACTGAAGTTGAGTGTTATTGGAAGAAATCAAAATTGTCTCAAGTAGGGACATCCAAAAAGTTTATAACAACGGCAGAGATGGCAAAGAAAGACAAAGAAACAAGTGTATGTGACATGGACAGCTCCACATTCTTAGACAAAGTGCTTGAACGTGCGCAAGAAAAACAACTAGATTGCCAATTAACAAGGTATTCTTTCGACTTGTTAGAACGAAAGGCTCAGTTGTTATCGATACATCAGTTGATGTTCAGTTTTCCTGATATCAAAGATTCAGCTGAAGATTTTCTAAAGCACACAGAAGAAAATATGAGCGAGGATCTTTGCAAGGAAGGAGAAAGGAATACTCGGGATCAGAGTCGTAATGTGTTATGGCATGAATTGAAATTTGGGAGAATTACTGCTTCAAATATATACGAAAGTAGTCGGTGCCAGACAGTAGATGGAAATTTAGTCCATCGTATCATTGGAGTTGCCAAAGTGTATGACAACAAACACATGGAACGCGGAAGAAAATTAGAAGATTGCAGTTATTGCGGAAATCCAGGAAACATTAAAATTACAAATTAAAAAAAGTGGCATTATTCTGAAGCCGTCAATACCTGTGCTTGGAGCTTCGCCAGATGGTATTGGATCTGACTTCATTTTAGAAATCAAATGTCCTAGCTCTGAGAAAACTGTTGCTGATTATTTACCCAATGGGAATATAAGTAAAAAGTGCAAAGGACAAATAAATTTACAAATGCTGGCTGCAGGAAAAAGTAAAGGATTGTTTGTTGTTGCAGATCCAGAATTTGAAACTAACAAGAAATTCAAATATTTATGGCTTGATTATGATGCAGATTTTACAAATACCATGATTGAAAGAGCTCTTAATTTTTGAAAGCAAAATATCTTTCCTATATTACTACAATCGTTTAGAAAATAATGTGTCGCAATATTTTTGTATGTTGTTTTTCAAATTTTAAAGAGATATACCTAAACCTAAACTTTATGTTTTTATAATTGGTGTCTGTAAATTTATTAAACCTGCCACTATTGTTACAATATCGTCTATATAAGACATAATATTCAAATCGAGACAAGAATGAGGCTCCAAAATTTTATATTCTCGAACTCTTCTTATCACCCTTTCAACGTGAATTCTTAAACTTGCGATCCTTTTAGTATTTAATACTTCTTCTTTCGTTGGTTTAGTTCGAGTTGAAACAGATGGTGGACGAAGTAACTCACACTGTTTTTTATTTAAAATTGTCTGTATTAGCTTAAATCCTCTGTCTGCCATAACACCGCATTTTCTTGGTAAAATATTCATTATATTACTTTCTTCAAATAATGTTGTATCATTCTGCCTCCATACCCAGAAGATACAAACAGAATAAATCCATCAGGAGTGCAAGCAATCAAATACTTTAAAGTATTGCACTTTTTATAGTCTGACCAAGTCAGAGCTTGTTGCACTGAGTTAGAAGGCTTTTCGATTTCTATTTCGAAAGCATCTGTAATTGCACAGACGTTACTGTAGTACGCACGAAAAGCAATGGGTAAGTTTTTTTTTATATGTTCTGGAGATGGGCAGTACACAAGTTTTTTTAAACACTGACTTATTAAATTCACTGTTTTATTGAATACTCTGCTAGCCTGCGATGTTGACAGACCAAATTCATTTCCTAACCGACTAAATGAATCATCTGTTTTTATTTTCATCAAAGTTAGCTTGATGTCATCAATACTGCACTTAATATACGAATGTATTAAATCAATAATCCAAAGCCATTCAATGCCAATCCCAATATATTTTTCAGAATCAATACTTATAAAATATCTGGTCATGTTCAGTACGTTGATTTTCATTTGTTTATTTTTTTCTTTTTCTTCCTCGCTACAACTTGTTGACTGCTGATATTCACTTGGTTCAGATGAAATTTTATAATCACTTGTCGAATCAGAGACTAAAGAAGTAGACTGAACAGAATTAGTTGTTTTATCTTCTATTTTACATTGACATGATGCATCGGATGTAGAAGGAACACACATAGTGGCCTTGGAACGAACATGAGGTTTTACAAGTTTCTGGTATACTTGCACTCCAATACTTTTTTGCAAAACCGTTTTCTTGCCAATACTTTTAGGTAATAGGCAGCCTGAAGATTCACCAAAACTTAGAACTGAAGTTTTTTTACAGTTTGTGTCGGTATTTGTGGTTACTGTATGCGAAGAACTTGATGCTAAATTCTGTGTATAAGAAAAGTTTGCTGTGGCTTCAAGAATATCTTCCTCTGAATTAGGAAGTACTTCATAGGAAGTACTTGCTCTGTTATTAAGATCGGTACACATTTTTTTTGCAGGATTATTCAAAGTTGCGTTGTCCTTGATTGCTTGTTTCTTAGACGTATGTGTATTTTGACAGATATTTTCTTTTTCACTGTCTGTATTAGACAGCATTTCAGCGACAGTCGTTTTCCTATTTAATTTTACAAAGGTTGGCCGAGATAAATTCACTGACGTCTTTAACCTCCCTGGTTGGCAATCAAATATGTGAGGAATCACACCACTCTTCAATTTTCTTGGAGCTCCCATGAGAGAATATCTCACGTAATTATCCATGTCGTTTTTTAAATCAAAATGATCCTGACAACAATAATAATTCGACTTCCCTGGTTCATCGGCACGTCTAGCACTTGTAAACCACATTTTTCGTAGTTTTACATGTTGAGGCATAAAAAAAAACACTTTATCCGGAGTCTTAATCGTTGTGCTTTTACACTGAGGCACGAAACACCACTTATATGCAGTGTTTTTATTCATTTTTTGAAAGAAAATGTATTTTTCAATGCTAAACGTGTGAAAATGCTACTATATGACGTCACAGGCTTCTTCGGCCACGCTCGGGAATTTCCGGATCGTTTTCGGTAATTTTAAATATTGTAATATTTAATTATTTTTTTCTCGCTTAACAAGCAATAAAAAATTATGAAAAAAAAATTACAATAAAACTTATATAAGAGCTCCCAAATATATTTTCTTTGAGAATCATGCAAATTCCCAATTTGGTTCATCTTAATGGCGAAAAAATATATATTCAAAATACGTGTGCATTCGACGCATTGGTTGAAGTATTAACCAGTGCGTATTGCAATTATAGTACATTTAAAAACTGGATCGATGAAAATTCAGACAATATATTTTTCATGTTCGTCAAAAAATACGCTATGGAGAACATTAACAACTCCGTGTATGAAGAGCGAGGAGCCATTTTAAGTACAATATTTGAAAATTGTAATAATATTGTAGATTGTACTACAAATGTCAATGAACTATTTACAAGACTTGTAACAGACATTTGCAGTGTCGAAGAAAATAGAATCTGCGGCAAATGTCAAGTAAAGTCTAGCAAATTGTTTGTAGTAGATTTAATTAGTACACTTGCAACCGAAGATTTTAAACAAAATTTTGATAATTTTGTTGCGCAATACTTCAGTGCACAAACACGCACGTATAAAACATGTCAATCAGCAGTGCAATTAAAAAGAGAACCAAAATCATATGTGTTCATAGACACCAAAATCTTTTGTCAACTAAATAAAATAAATGAAATACTTTTAAATAGCATACCTGAAAAGTTTCAAATTGAAGATACACTATACGTTTTAAGTGGCATCGTATGTCATAGCCCAGGACATTATACAGCATATTGCCGTAATACAACAGGAGCATGGACAGTACACAATGACATTAGTCAAAAATTGAGAAAAATTTCAAATCAAAAAACCTTAAAAGTATTTCCGACAACCATGATATTCATGAAAATATAAAAATTCTGTTGAAACTTTAATTCAACAGAATAAGGTAAAAGTACCAATAACTGGACACGTCCCAATACATGGACACCAATGACATTTATATTTTTACTGAGCTTCATAGAAACTTTAGAACAATATTGTTGGGAACATATGTTATTTTGTAACTTGATCTCTTATATAAAAAATTAAGAAAGCCCTAGATGTAAAGTTTAATATATAAAACAGTCCTTAAATATCGGAGGTGCATGCACTCGAATTCTGCGTAGATTTCTTAAGTAATTCTTAAGAAAAATACAGTTAGTTGTTAAGGTGATAATAATCGTTATATAACGTTTTTCTGAGAAAAAAACGTATGTACAGAATCTTAAGAAGTTTCTTGTTACATACAAAACAAAACATTGATCAGTTAATGTTGATTTTAATTAAAAATATACGTGTTCATGTACCGGTACATAATAATCTTGTCCTCTGCACGCTGTCCCAATAACTGACCAGCCGTCCAGTTGGTCGGCGTGTCAGCATTTTGAACGCTTAGGTGAAGTCTTAATACCTGACCGCATTGTCCAACCGATAAAGTGTCTGTGTTTTCTAAAATTTTTGTATATCAAAAGTGTAAGTACAAGTATACTGTACATAAATTAACAGTTTTTTATTTTCAATTCATATTTTTAGTCAATTGCATGCTACATTTTCAACATAATCTAAAATTGGAAAATGAAAAATTCGCGCGCAAACCATTCACACAAACACTAGTGGCGCCTTCTGCGCCAAGCATTGCGTTATCTTCCCCATTGACCAGGTATTGGGACATCAAAAGTGGGTCGCTGGGACAAATCAGAATTCTATTGTCCATGTACTGGTACACATAACTACTTGCGTTTTTACTCAATTTAATTAAAATAACGCACTGAAAACAAGTTTTTAGTAGCTCATTTGAATATTGACACTTTTGTTAAAAAGGACATTTATTTCTAGTCCATTTTTAAGATATACAACTTTGATATCCTTAAGTGTCCAGTTATTGGTACTTTTACCTTATATGATAATGCTACTTTACAATAGTAAAACTATTGAATCGGTCCGGTGTCGCACCGCGCTGTAAAGTGTGGTACCACTGGCTCTGTCAGTGGTTACAAGTGCCAGCCATGGTTTGGGGTGGACAAACGTCTTCTACATCTAGACTGTCGAACTGCATCGTTGGACAAACGATTCCATTGTTTAATTAATAAAAAATCGAACTTATACGCGGTCGCTTCACATGAAACCTTCTTTTCTCGCGATTTTAATTAATAATTCGATTCTGGAGGGTGGACAAACGAAATCTTGGGGTGGACAAACGATGCTAGATCATGGACAATCGTATCCCCCTTTTAAAAAGTTGAAAAGTGTTCATGGAGGTTGTTGATGACAAATTTTTTTAATTTGTTCATAACTTTTTTTTGAAGGGTGGACAAACGAAAATTTTGGTTGGACAAACGTGGACAAACGATGGACAATCATGTGCCCCCGTCAAATTATTAAAAAGTTTTCATGGAGGTGCTGGTGAAAAATTTTATTTTGTTCATAACTTTTTTTTGAAGGGTGGACAAACGAAAATTTTTGTTGGACAAACGTGGACAAACGATGGACAAACGAATGCCATGGAGTTTTTTTTAAATCTCACATTTGGGGGTGCCAACTTCACAGAGCTAAGACACATTCATTAGTACAGCTAACTGTCTCATTTATTGATTCAATACTTAAATCAACTACTATCTCACCTGGTTGAAAGCTAGTTTCTAATATCACACTATCACTACCTGGTAAAATATTTTCATATACAGTTTCAACTGTTACATCATTTTTTATACACTCTTGTAATACAATTACTTTGTGATTCACTAATTGTTCTGTACTCTTAATTATAGGCTTATTTATTACATTGTTTCCTAGATGAAGAATAAAAAAATACTATACAATTATTTTGAAAGAAACCAATGTTATTTAAAACATCATGAAAAATAATTCATTAAATTAAAGCAGTATATATTCTTGATTATAATGTATATATAATGTGTATATATATATATATAAATAAAATGATTATATATTTGTGACGTCCCACTATTTTTCGCGCAGTATTATAACAACTCTCTCTCTCCTAAATCGCTCCACAACTCCAAAGATCCCTCGAACTCAAGTCCTACCCCTTGCCCCCACCACTGACCATCTAGACGATGTACCTTAGCGGTCCCCATCTCGAAATGGTCAAGTATGAAATCCCCATCTCCCCTTCGCCCTACAAAGCATCATCTCCTCCCTCATATTTGATTATAAACAAGTCCCTCGTCCCAAAACCCCTCTTAATTCGAGACCACGTCTCACTCCCTCTCCAAGACCCTCCAAGCCAAAACCACGCTCACCCCTTTCCAATCAAACCACCCAAAATCCATCAAATCAGTTGAGTATCCTCTTTTCAAAAGCCCAAGTAAAAACCCCGGAAGTCCTTGCGGCGAATGTTTCGTACAAATAAAAACCCCGGAGGTCTTATTCTATTGTCAACGCGTTCCAATTGTAGACACTTATTTCATACAACTAAAAACCCCGGAAATGATACTGCGGCGCGTGCCAACAATCTTCCGAAAATCACATAAATACCCGGGCCCAAGAGGCCGTAAGCTCTCTTCTACTGACACCAGTGTCAAAGAACCAGTGTTATCGAGAAGTTCTGAAATATTAAACCAGTGTTACATACAGTGATCTACGGCAACTACTGTAAGCGATTATTACTAATTATCATTACACTGTGTATCACCTCCATACCATTTATTATTTTATATCAATAATGCTTATTGCATTTCGTATTTCTTTTCTTTACTAAAGCTTATTGCTCATATTATTGAACTTTATTAACGCCAGTTGCGTTTCATATATTATTTTCTTGTATTTACGCTTATTGCATTTCATACACTTTTTTCTTTGGTTTGTTCTTATGTATTCATGTTCATCTTATTACATTATTATTATTATTATTATATAACCCGCTATCGCTGTGCGTATATTCGTGCTTAAAGTTAATAAACCGCTTTGCTTTAAACCTCGCTTCGTATTATTGTGTTTATCCTGTGGTCGCGAAGATTCCAAGCCATAACGGACTGCTGCAACAACTGATCTCGGTTCGCGAACTCAAGTGTTCTTATAGTGTTTACCAACGTTCTTTTGCATGGGCCGCGTATAGCCAGGTGACTAGACAGATTTCGCGGAACCGTTAGGCCGCGTACAGACTTGAGCACGAACGCGAATGAGGCAAGCCGAGGCAGAATGCGTATGCAAGTGTTGCACGTCGGTGAATTGCCCGGGGCCGTTCGCCGCTGCCTCGGAAACAAAAACCAACAAGTGTTCTAACGGGTGTTCCCCAAGTATAATTTCGCCTTTAAACCTTCCCTGGTCGCCGAGTGTGCAGGATTTAAGATCCTCGCCTCCAATCCCTCTACCCCGAGTGTGCAGGATTTAAGATCCTCGCCTCCAAACCCTCTACCCCGAGTGTGCAGGATTCAAGATCCTCGCCTCCAATCCCTCTACCCCGAGTGTGCAGGATTCAAGATCCTCGCCTCAGCTCCGTTAACCCCACAGTGTCATTGTCCCCAGAGACCTCCACCCGGGACGTGACAATATTATAATTAAATTTCTATTCAAATTCGGAAACTGAGTAGAATTATTAATTTTACAACCTATAAGCTATCCTATAATCTATTACACATGCTATATAAAGATTTAAATAAAAAAAACAATAAAAAATAAATCGTTGAATCCTATCGGTATTAACTCGGCCGCTGGCCAAATTTCTCGGAGTTGGCGACGTGTTTAATATTACAATTTCTTTCTAATATTTTACATGAGAGAATGATATTTACTCTTATTTAGCTACAAAATTAAATATTCGTATGTATTGAAAATTTTTTTGTAATTCCTAATAATTCCTAAAACTATATTAAAATTACAGTATTAATGAAACTGTTCCATAAAAGGGACAATGTTTCATAATAGGTACTTTTACCTTATGTCCGCGGCCTGGAAGTCAAAACTTGGCGTGGCCAGGAAAGGTCAAGGTGTCGATGAATGATCTTAAAATTATTTTGAAACGCAAAATAATGAAAGTGTATTCATATTGTCAGAGTTTTGAATTTACAAATTATATGAAAGCTTGTGAGAGGAAAGGCATCGATGTCGATGAATGATCCTACAATTATTTTAAAACGCAATATAATGAAAATATACTCATATTGGCTGCGTTTTAAATAGACTAATTATCTGAAAGCCTGCGGAGGGGGAAGGTATGGGTATTGATGATCTGAGAATACTTTGCCTGACCACGCCAAGTATTTGACTTCCAGGCCGCGGACATATTTTCTTGTTTTTTATTGTGTTACACAGTGTCGCCGTTGCATGCTGCAGGAAAGCACCTTTATGTGCTTGCAGCTTATTTTGATTTCACATCTTTTTTTACTTTGTTATTATTTTCAATTTTTTGTATTTTTTTTATTTCATGCACTTGACGTAATTTTTTTACTTTTTTAAAGATTTCTTTTTGCAAATCGGCCGATCACCGAGCCGATGGCTGCAATTGTCAAATATTTTAGTTGGATATAAGATTTTCTTTGAGTTATAATACTTTGGTGAAATGTAAGAATAAAATATGTAACTTGAAATGTTATTGGATTGTTCTCCAGCTAATAATTAATTCTATTAAGTTTAAGAATACTTTAATAATTGTTCAAATTGCTTGTGTTTATATATATATAAATTATAACTGTAAACGTGTTTCGTCCACGCTAAAATTATAGTGACGCTTGCTTAACGCTATAACTAATCGCTTGACTAAATTGTGCTTAATTACCAAAATTAAACGTTTGTTGTGTTCGATCCGATAATTTGAATCGCTTAAATACATTAACGCTCGTTGCTGCGCTCCTTAGAACTTACAGCTTATCCACGTACCGATCCTATTTTACTTTGTAACAACCGCAAACGCTGAGAATTTCTTTCCTTATTCAGAATAGAATACGGAAATAGCAAACAGCTCCTTCTCGCGAGCACCAGGCATCCGCGTATCTATGTGTATTACCATTTTTGTGCCAAAAAAAAAACCTGCTGTAATACCGACCTGCCAAATCGGCCAGGTCACGTGACGTGTCTACCCCCTTAACAAGTGTTCTTTTCGAAGCTATTTTCATTTATATCAAAAAATTTGTAACAGTTCACAGGAATTTCAGGTTGAAAATGTTCCTAAATGTGTGGGGCCACTAATAGCGAAATTTGAACAGCTTTTGCAAGAATTAATAGAGGAGAAATTTTCTGGAGAAAATTTGGTAAGTATAATTACTAGTATGTCTAGGACAAATTTGAGTTTCCTCCTCCACTACCCCCGACCTTGAAATCCAAATTGGAGTTTCTTGGCGGAGGAAATTCCACGCGGCGGGCGGCAGCGGATGTCTTGGTGGGGGGAGGGGGGGGGGGGGGATAGCCGTTTGCAACCCCACAACATGACGGAACCACCATAATACTTTACAGTAGGACGTAAATTTTAGTATTCATTTCTGAGTTCAGTTTTTTCCAGACATATCAACCTCCATTCGAACCAAATACATTACAAATGTATTAAAAGTATATTTGGTTCGGATGGAGATCGTTATGTCTGGAGAAATCCCCACTCAGAAATTAATACTAAAAATGTATGTCATACTGTGAAGTATTATAATGTGGTCTGCTCTCGCGCTATACCCCCCACCACTCCGCCATCCCTATGACGTCATCCACTGCCGCCCGCCGCATGGGATTTCCTCCGCCAAGAAGCTCAAATTTAGATTTCAAGGTCGGGGGTCGGGGAGGGGGAAACTCAAATTTGCGTCAGAACTGTCCTAGACATACTACTATAATTGATGTTGCGTTCGTTAATCCTGGATAACTTTGCTCGTTATTCTTCTTTCCTCAGGAAAGCGAGGGGGCTCAGATTTATTTAATTAAAATAAAAGAAAACATGGATAAAATTAAAACCGACGCGGCTAATATTCATTCAAGGGAAATTGAAGAACTAAAAAGTGAAAATAAGTCACTACGGGAACAAATTGAAATATTAAAACCCAACACCGAACAGAATAAAGAATCTTCAACTCAATTAGAACATCATACGGACAATAATGAAGAAAATATAGTGGCTGAAGAACTAGAGAGGATGATGCGTTTGGCAATCGCACTAAAAAACAATTTTGTTTAAATATTGTGTTTTATATAAATATTTCAATAATACTGCTAATAAATAATAAATACGAATAACGTTTAAAGGTTTTTAATGAAGGATTAAACAGGTTCAAAGAAAAAAGGCTCATTCTCACTATGAGAGTTCGCCCGCTTTGTAATAGCATAACCTGTTTGTTTGACAAATTGACATATAACCTATTAAGGGTACATTTATGCGTATACATACAGTAGATCATATGACCTCATAACCTTATTTATACATTAGAACATACATTTCTTATGAATCAAACATAATACTTATTATAAACATATAAATGTATATAACATATTTAAAACATACAGGGTCATCCGTTAAAACTGCAACCTACGCGCGCGCGCGCGAACAGGTAAAATGGCAACAGCGCCTCACGGACGCATTCCCCTACAACCATGTACCGGCCCAGCGGAGAGCTGCTAGCGACCGCTGGATAGCAGTGATGCCCGAGCTTCGAAAATTTTAGGATGGTCTCCTTCAAAGTAACGTCGCAAAGAGCTAGGTAAGGTAAATGTCCCAATTTCTACTCATGTACCGATTTCTACTCATTTCGCATTTTTCTGATTATTATAAATGTTACGTTTGTACTACAGTTGTAACAAAATAATTCTGAATTATTTGAACATTTACACGAGTGTTGCACAACCTTGGAGCTAAAAAAGTGCAGCATAAGTAACGAAAAAAATGTAAAACTAGAGACTCATGATTTTATGATCGTATTCTAGTCGTTTGTGCTAAGGAACAGCGCCAACAAGGCCAGAATACAGTCTTCTTCAATGAGCGTTGTTATTTATTGTTCCAAATAGAGACTATAAAGTGCTCGCAATTCAGATTTTTGTCTTTTTCTTATATTTTTAAGTAAAAAACAGGTGAGTAAGTTTAGGGTCACGTAAATACCCCCATGTCCGTATTTCTACTCACCAGAATTTTAGTAAGATAACCTCATAATTTAATGTAGGTTATAACCTATATATCTATTCGAAAGTCATGCTATTTCTTTCTGTATCATCATTTTAAACTTTAAAAATAATTTTCTTTACATTTTTCATAGTTTTCAAGATGGAAAATAAAATAACGAAGAAAAAAGAAATGGTTACACGAAAAATAAAAAGTCATTATACTGATGACATTATTCGAAGTGCAATCAATGCTATTTCAAAAGGCCTGTCACTAAGGGTTGCCAGCATAAAATATGGAATTCCTTGTTCGACATTGAGGTGCAAGTATAAAGTATTAAATATGGAATTCCTTGTTCGACGTTGAGGTGCAATACAGTCGTTATAACTGAGTAATAAACCATTTCCATAATTTATAGCACCTTCAGGTAAACCAAATGTAGCTTCGTAAAAACAGATGTTTCAGTGTGCCCTACAGTAACAGCATTTATGATATCCTCTATAAGCCAGGTATATCGAGGAATTCGTATACTTTTCGCAAACCTACGTATATCGCGATCGTTTCGCAGATCGATAATATACATGGAACAGGTAGTACACAATACAAGACTGCGCTGGTTCCTGGAAAAAGCATGTGGAGTCGACGTAGAAATGGGAGCCCGAACTCGCTGTCTCTAAGTAGTGACGGGTACGATCTTCTGGCCTTCAGCGCGCTGTTCAAAACGCAACACTCCTAGCGCGCGCGCCAGATCCGCAGGTTTGGAGCGTCCACTCCAAATTTGCAAGATTTCGCGTGGAGCGTGGCATGTCCGCCAGGCGGACAGTTCGGTGAGACGCGCCACGCTACGCCAGCTGCATCGCAGACATCGAGCGAGTAAAATGGCATTAATAAAAAAGCGAAAAACTCGCGCGATCGCTTGCATCGCATTGCATAGTTATTTTAAAGCGGAGGAGCAAAAACATAACACCAGAATATGGGTCAAGAGATGGCGTGAAGACAGAGATCGCTACGGTCACATGCCTCTGTTGAGAGACCTTCGACAGAACGACCCAGAAGATTTTAAAAATTATCTGCGCATGAACAATGCAACATTTGAATATACCAAACCATATGTATAAAATACGATCTGGCGCGTGGCATGTCAATCACGTCTGAACGTGTAAAGGACAAGTTCACACCTGCACTCCAGACACGCGTGCCGGGAACGCGCGATCGTCCTTTATCACGTTGGAGACTTTACACGTACAGTTTTGGAGCGCACGCCTGGAGTGTACACTCCAAAACTCTCAGAAAAAGTGTCCGTCTAAAGCCGGCTAATGTGCTTCTTTCGGTGGCAAATTGAAACGTGTTGTTTTTCGTAAATGAAACGTGCTATTTTTCGTAACGCACGTCGTTATGTCGTCCCGATGAAAATGGCCCACATTAAAAATTTATTTGCATAATGTAAAGCCGACTTCGTTAATAAAAAAATATTTAAAAAAGCGGCAATTTGCATAAAAGGTGCATAATTTTGCATAATTTAAGATACAAAATTCATAAATTTCTCATAAGTTAATCACCTATCCCCAACCTACTACCGATCACATTTTTTTGCAAATATCTCGAAAACTAAAGTCGAGCACACTTTTTATGCACAATTAAGGTAAGGACGCCCGGTCCTTAGCGCGTGACTCCGTTGAGCGATTGAGGGTCCGTCCGGCGACGAAGCGTAGCCGAGTAACGTTGAAATATATGAAATTAAACAGATACTGTGGGTTTATGCATTCGGCTTTGCCGTTTCCCAATTCCTATCTCCCACATTCTTGTACTACAATTATGACGGTGATGTGTCTTATTCGGTAATAAAATCGTGGAGCAGGATATTTTATCGCTTTTCATCGCTTATTTCGATTCTTGATTCTGTAATAAATCGATTCATATCCTGTTATGAAATATCCTGCCCCACGGTTTTATTTCAAGTGACATATCACCATCGTAATTGTAGTACAAGAAAATAAGTATTTTTTAGTTTTCAGTGCATTTTTGACCAAGTTAAATAAAATCCTTTAACACAATTTTTTTTTATATTTTGTTTCATTTTCAGATTGAAATTGCGCTTAGGGATGTAGATCCCCCCCCCCGCCCCCCGCGAATGAGGGTAATTTCGTGGCGGAGGTGGTGGCGGAAAGGGCGGAAGGGAGGGATGCAGCCCCCGCCCCCCTCCCCCCTCAGGAAGATGGGATACAGAAACAGTTGAACCAAGTAAGTACTTCCTACTAAACTACTTTATGCGAAACGTTGCAATTGTCAGAATGTTATTCCGTTTTACGAAATGTCTAAATTTTAATGTTACTGTTTCAGTTACAAAAGTTGGTTAAGAAACTGACTCATTCCCGCGGCCGTGGAACGCCGGAAAATAATAGGGCCCGAGGAGGAAGAGCCGGCCATAGAGGGCGAGGAGGCCAATATAGAGGCGGGGGGCGGGGAGGCCCATACAGAGGCTGGGGAGGAGGAAGAGGAGGAGGCCGCCAGTGTCGAGGCTGGGGAGGTGGTGACAGGCGCGGTGGTGGAGATAAACACATCAATTTATATTTTTAAATTTCCACAATAAAAAGTATTCGATTTTTAAATTCTGTAATAAGTTTAATTTTTTCATTTCAATTGGATACAGGGCGATCCTGGAGCGACTGGACTCAAAGAGATGCCGCCTGGTACCCCGTGGCGACGACAACCCCCCGCAGTGCATAAACGAATTTTATAACTTTTGACCCTCGAGAAGGGTGGAGTATCTATTAAGAAGTGAGAAATGGCCACGACGCCAATCGGTTCCTTATGTTTTGCCGGTGAACTAACATTAAGAAAAACGTAATTCGGATCTTAATGAAGGAAATTAGATGAAAAATTGATTTATATAATTTCACGCTAGAGCTTCGTTAGAAATAATCCAATTTACATGAAATTTGGCACGATCTTCAGCGGAAAAACATAAGGAATCGATTGACGTCGTTTTCGCAGAGATCTGATAAGAAATGCTGAAATCGTGGACATTTCTCACTTTTTATTGTATTCCAACCCCTTCGAGGATCGAAAGCCATAAAATTCGATGAGGCACTGCAACATCTCTTTGGCAGGCGTCGCTCCAGAATCGCCCTGTATGTCTTTCCTACATTTATCGGCTAGCGTGCTGGATTTCCACCGATGCTGGTGGCTCGACCATTTTCACCTTTTATAATAATTTGGCATAAGAATATATGTTTCTTGTCACCATTTAGTGTTTCTAGTGTAGTAGTGTTTATTGTGTCCCCTAGGGGTTTACAATCCTCTTACACCCTTACCTCTAACCAAAAACAAAACAAAAAACAATCCTTACGCACTACCCGCTCTTACATCTACTTACACCTAAACTTAACCTACTCGCCCGCTCTCTCTCTCTCCCCCACCTCGCACGCACGCCTCGCTCGCCTCCCCCCCCCCTCCTTTCCCTACCATCCGACCCCCGCTACCGCTCGCCTCCTGTCGCTCTCAATCTTTACTCTTCCATTCCTCCACTCCACCCCCCCTCCTTTCTTCCACTCTCCTCATCCATTCCTCACCCCCTCCGTCGTCATTCAACACCTCCCTTACCACTTCCTGCCTAGTGTTTCTAGTGTTTTCACTAATTTCCAGGTGCGTCTATTTCTGTTTTCCTGCACGTTTTAATTAACGTTTTATACAATTCCATTTGCATAGGAGACCAGTAAAAACAATAGAAATGATCCTTTGAAATCTGATTAATGTACCCTGAGTATTGTCCCTTATACTTCAATTCATTTAACGAATTGATAAGATTAAGATTTTTATTGATTCCTAATTCTCCCGTATTCCTTATTTTTCTCAAAGTACACTGTCGTGGAACGTAATATAATTCATCTTTAATGCCGCGTATTCACCTGAGCATTCGCCCCGAATGAGCATTGCACGAGCACCGATCAATTCAATAACTTCACGAGAATGTCTGTTGTTATATTAATTTATATTCAGGATAAAGTTGCAAATCGATAATAAAACACATGTTACTTTACAAGGTGTTACACGTTTCTTACGTATCGCGTATACTGTATACTTGCAACATCATTTTATGGAATATAGTTATATGTATAGGGTTGGGCCCTCTATAATTATTTCTCAAGTTGATTGTTGCTTCTGGTAGGATCTGCCGGCAGCTGCGGTGTGAAATGTAAATCAACCTACGAACTTCAGTCGAGCCCCAGAATGGTTTTCCAGAAGGACTTCAAGCACCGACCTCATTTTTACGAAAAATTCGTGAAAGCACTGGTGCCGTACATTCAGCGGCTACAGTATGGCGACCCAATCAGATTATCGGATATCCACGCAATATGCCGTGTTGCCTATGCGTCCTTCGTAACTGCTGAACGAAAGCAGCAGTTACGGCTTCACATCCGGAAATACCGGCTAACGCTAATACAGTATTAGCGTATATAAATTCCCTTCCCCATCCTCCTCCTCCTACTCTTCCACCTACTTCTCCCCCTCCTACTCTTCTACCTACTTCTCCCCCTCCTATTCTTCCACCTACTTCTCCCCCTCCTACTCTTCCACCTACTTCTCCCCCTACCTCTCCGGCCCCTAAGAGGAAGCGGAAGAAGCAGTTGAACTTCCTCCTGGAGGAAGCTGCCAGCATGCTGCCGGCGAAGAGAACGAGGCGTGCTTAGTGTAGGTTTAGATTTAGTTTTAGTTTTAAGTTTTAGATAATAAGGACGGCAGGGGAGAGTGCAAGCGACTCGACTGCCTTTCGACTCCTACCTGAATGATAGATGATGATGATGAGAGTAATATAATCTAATATTCTAATATTCTATATTCTAATATTCTATAATATTTTATACCAAAGTATATTGTAATGCATAATTTTTAATTATACTGCTAAGAAATACTTAAACAGATTTCTTATTTTATTTTTTCCTACCTCATACAGTCAGGGACAAAGGTAAGTGGTATAATAATTCGATTCTGGAGGGTGGACAAACGAAATCTTGGGGTGGACAAACGTCTTCTACATCTAGACTATCGAACTGCATCGTTGGACAAACGATTCCATTGTTTAATTAATAAAAAATCGAACTTATACGCGGTCGCTTCACATGAAACCTTCTTTTTTCGCGATTTTAATTAATAATTCGATTCTGGAGGGTGGACAAACGAAATCTTGGGGTGGACAAACGATGCTAGATCATGGACAATCGTATCCCCCTTTTAAAAAGTTGAAAAGTGTTCATGGAGGTTGTTGATGACAAATTTTTTTAATTTGTTCATAACTTTTTTTTGAAGGGTGGACAAACGAAAATTTTGGTTGGACAAACGTGGACAAACGATGGACAATCATGTGCCCCCGTCAAATTATTAAAAAGTTTTCATGGGGGTGCTGGTGAAAAATTTTATTTTGTCCATAACTTTTTTTTGAAGGGTGGACAAACGAAAATTTTTGTTGGACAAACGTGGACAAACGATGGACAAACGAATGCCATAGTTTTTTTTAAATTTCAAATTTGGGGGTGCCAACTTCACAGAGCTATGTGTCTTGCCAGTGAGTGATACTGAAATATTATTAGAGGCTAATTTTGAAGAAACTGTATCCGCAGCTGTTAATGTAAATATTAAACCATTAAGAAATGAAACAGTGATATTAGAAAATAATATAATTAGTAATGAATCCTTAGATTCATTAATTATCTTAGATAATATTGAAAGTTTCGAGATTTTTAATGCAGCAACACCTATTGATTTATCAAAAAATACTTGGAATATTAATAGCAGCAACGCAGGTATATAAAATAATTCTTCAACTTTTGTACCCTATTATAATTTAATATTAATTTTCATATAATTCTCTTTTTAAGAAAATACATTGAGTCCCATTGTCAAAGGGGCCAAAAATAACAATTATGAAGTGTTAAGAGAAAATGTTTTGCAAAAAGATACTAGCAAAACGAATAATGAAAAACACATTACTCAAGAAGGTTAATTAATTTTATACTTATCGTGTATTTAAATGTCATGCAAATAAAAACATGTAATACTCTTTTAACAGTTAATGAAAACCTAGAAACTTCTGCAAGTTTTGCAAAGGCTTTTACTTTGCTTGTTAAATATTTGCCATGGAAAAAAATAGTCAAGTTAGAAGCTAAAGGCAAACCAAAACTGCCATCAGTGGAAACTTCAGAGAAATGGTGGCAAGCTCAACTTGAAAAGGAAGAACAACAAAAATTAAAAGAAGATAAAGCTTTAAGGAAAAGAAAGTTACTCGAAGAAAAAAAGCAATTAGCAGAAGAGAAAAGAAAGCTTCAAGAAAAGATGAATGCAATTAAAAAAATAATAAAATCAGAAGTAGCATAATTTTTCAATACGACTTGTTCAGTTCCCTATTTTATTCAAATAAATAATTGTTTAGTACTGTTTGATTAATATTGTTTATTAAATAGGGAAGACCGGGGATAGTTTGGACACAGGATAACATTGGATACTTTTACAATTGCCTCTGTAGTGTCCTGATTATTGCAACTGTTTAGTCTGTGCCCTATTTTTTTTTTATTTGGTGTGAAAATAGGGAAAATAGGCACAAACTAAACAAACAGTTGCAATAATCATGACATGGTGGGGGCAATTGTAAAAGTGTCCAAACTATCCCCGGTCTCCCCAGTCTACTGTACTTTCTCCCGTCTCCCATTCTACTGTAGTTTCCCCAGTATGTATAGTATGCCGTTAATATTAAATGGTAATGAATATTAATGAATATTTTTCTATTTGTTTAATTCCTACTTCAAATAATTTAAAAAAATTTATTTAAAATTGAAATAATTGTCATAAATTTATACGTCATTTTTTAATTATTTGGTGGATGTTATGAATTAATTTCACTTTCTTCTTTTCATCTTTATATAATTAAATACCTTAAAAACTAGAATTGAATAATAAAATAAATTTAAAGCAGTAAATTTACGTTTTTTCCCCTGTTTCATAATGGGGACATAATTTATGGAACATCGGTACGGGTGCGGAAATACTGTTTCATAATAGGTTTCATTATACATTAGATTAAGTTATAAAAAGTCATTTTTATTTCTAAAAGAACTAGCCCTTTGTATAGTTAAAAGATTTTTAACATTTTGTAAATTTATTAACTCGAATTTGATGAAAATTCTAATCTTTACGAAATTTCGTTTCATAATAGGTACTTTTACCTTAAATATACTTTTATACAAATAAATATTTTAATTCGAATAAATATTTTGTTCAACATACTTGGCGCTGCGCCCCGAATTGGTGTTGCTAAACTGAAGAAACACACGCGAAAACACATGCGAAACACAGGGGCACGATGCAAAACAGTAACTACGTAGTAAAATAATGAAAAATAACGCGTGGCCAGTGAAATGCGCGGTCCAAGCCAAAGCCACGAACAAAATCAGGCAAGAACCGCGACGCGACTCCATACCAGCGAACCCGAGTCGAACAAGAAGGGAAACTCACCGATTTGTTTCTAAAACACTGACAACATAATAATAACGAGATGAAATAATGCAATAATGCAACAGAGGCAGCCCTGAGCGAAAAAAAATTGGACCCGTTTTGGGCGAGACAGTCGATGTTGATTTGTTTTTACGGTAAAACAAATGAAAATCGACAAACAAAAGACGCGAGCAACTTTGAAAACACACGAGAACGTCGGCGCAAAGTTAATAAACCATTGATAACTATTTTACCTTCTTCCTGGAAGGAAACTTGGAATATAAGAGCATGCGTCGACCTTCGCTCGTTGTTTTATACGAATGAAATGCACAGGCAGGATCGGCTAAACAATTTAAATAATTAAACGAACAATTAACGCGTCGAAAAATCGCACGACTGGCCAGAAAAGCGAACGAACAACAGAGGTCGAGTGAATGAAAACCTCCAAGCCCACAGAGCACAACGTCCCAAGGACGTCGACAGACGTCCCGGGGACGTCCTGTTACTGTTCAGGACGTTGATGTCCTGATCAGTAACAGGACGTCCTTGGGACGTTGTGCTGTGTGGGAGTTTATCACGTCATCACGTAGGATATTTCCTACTTTCAGGATACTTTCATTATACTCTTTGGATGCGTTTTCTCGTTCCGAATACTTTCCTAAGGGGTGAAAAATTCCCTACTATACAGGATGACTGAGAAATCAGTATCGACAGAGGTAAATCGGTACCCTGATAACAACCCTGCCCGCAGTCTGTCAGCAGATGGACAGCAGGGTCTGACAAGTAAGGGTCTGCCGGCAGATCCGCAGCAGATCCTGCCTTCAGATGGCGCTATTGGATGTGTCAGACGGGCAGCAGGATCTGCTGCGGATCCTGTCTTGTCAGGGTCTGCCGGCAGAACCGTAGTTGAATGCGGACATAGACGGCGCCGGATCTGCCGGCAGACCTGGTTATCAGGGTAATCAAAGGGTACTTTCATTGTACTCCCCAGATAGCACTCGACGTCTATGAGCTGTCTTTAAGACGTTTGTTTCAGACTTTCAAGACGTCTATAGACATTTTTGAACATCGTTAGTCAGAAAACCGTACGTCTTTAAGACGTCTTTTAAACGCCTTGTAGAGACGTCTTACAGACATCTTTAATTGGTCGTGAAGACGTCTTAAAGACGTCCATTTCAAACATTGACGACGCGTCAAAGACGTCTTGGTTTTCGTAAGGACTTGATTAGGCCTCTTTCAAGAGATATTAAGCGTGACCTGATTCGTGTTTATTAGAACTAATATCTTTTAATGAAATGAAGTATATCATACTGGTCAATATTTTCGTTTCTTCATATAAAAGAACGTCTTGCAATAGCGAATGATCGAGACATTCTTTGGCATATTCAAGTTTAAGTCGAAAATATAAATTTCCACCATCAAAAAACGCCGGTACTTGAGAGTGACGGTATATGATCTGCCCGGCTCTCTTATAGGAATGACTGCTGTATCCTACCTGCGAGAAGCGCTCGGCCCGGTCGCCACCTGGCGGTCGCGTACTATCCATCGCGAACCGGCCTACCTGCGTTCCACATTAGAGCATACTGGTTTCGCGCAGGTATACACTGTTGATTGGTAATAAACCGGCGGGGAAAGTGCTACGACCAATCGCGAAAGTGCTACGACCAATCGCGTGTGTCAGATCCGTGGGAGCTGCGCAGATCGGTCGCAAATCGGTAGGGGCGTCGGTATGCTCTTATATGGAACGCAGTATAGTCATGACTTGTTTATGTACACTCGGCGACAGAATCGGATTCCCTTCGGAAATTTGGCAACGTTGCATGTCGGGTCCCCCTGTGTCGAAGAACCACTGAGTTATACCTAGTGACAATGGTGACAATTTTACAAGTTATTATTTAGTTTGCTAAAATGAATTTTGCTTGATGAAACATTACACGTAAGAGGATGATGGGCTTGATTCCTAATCTATTTGGCAAAGAAGTAGCATGTATCGTAGGTAGAAAGTTTTTAGACTGCCAGGCCAAAGTCTAGGTAAACGCACAAAATCCCCATTTCGGTGTTCCAGCACTGGAAGGCAAGGGAAGGCGTTCTGCCGTCCGCATAAGACCCTCTCACTTGCACATAAAGCCCTGTCCTTGTTTAGCACCATCCCTGTCTACCGCATTGACGGAGTCTCCGGAGTGACGGAGAGCATGCGTTAGTATAGAGCTCAATGGTTCCAGCAGTTATTCGGTACCCGAACCTCTAGTCAAATTGACTGGAGAACAACTGGCAGATAACTCGAAACTAGACCTAAAGAAACAGTCATGTGCCAGATATCTGTCAGATAGCTCTAACTGGAAGATATCTGGAGGTGAAGAAATCGGCCGTTAGTCAACTGATTCAATCGATGGTTCAGAAAATCAGTCGACTAAAAATAGTAGTTGGCTACTATCGACTAATCGATAGTTCTTATTCGATGGTGCCCATCACTACGCTGGGGTTGGCCGCCAACCCCAGCGTCGACACCGATTCCCGCCTTGACGTTCATATTGGTTCGACGTCACAGCGTCATCTCAGGCCCATGCAGCAGTGTCAGGTCTATCATATACGTGGTCTGTGATAAAACACATCATTAGTTTATCTCCATCGGTTTGTGTTTCTTCCTATTCTCGTCCACCGGTCGTTATTGCCGTGGGTGAAGAAACACTTGTTCACGAATTCAAGCATAAATTAAAATAAGCATAATGAACACACTACGATTTGTCTCTCGACGAAACATTCACCAGTTTCGTCAATTTCACAAATGGTGGGAACCAACATCTCGTAAATGTGCTTCTAAACGAAACGTGATTACATAACCTCACTTTTGTGTACATCCTCGAACACAGTGCACTTCGCATTCTCCGAAGAAATCAACTCATTTCTTATATATCACGTTTCAATAACCGCGTCCTATATTAGCGTCCCTCAATTAATGAATTTTGAGAATTGCCATTCGGCAATAGCAGAAAATATGTAAAAGCATAATCCACTTTTCTAAGAGGATACAGCTTACACACGGAACCTTTGCATAGTATTAATTAGTTCCAGATCTCGCTCACACTGCTTCGTACTTTCAGTGTCGTTCAACGAACAGAAGTAGCTGCCGCTGTCAGCGAAGCTACACCATCTCCCTCCGTTCCAACGAGCAGCGAACCAGAAGTCAGCCCCAAAATAGACAAAATTGCTAATCAAATCACCTCTTTGAATCTAATAGAGGTAGCACAATTGAGCGACTTGCTGAAGAAGCGATTAAACTTGCCGGATGCTCCGATGATGCCCATGGGTGGTTTCGCGGCACCTAAAGCTGAAGTACGCATATTCATTCCCTTTATAAAGCAGTATGAAATCTGAATATATACGAGGAATCGTTCCGTTGCAGGAAGAAGACATTGAGCCGCAAATAGTGCAAACAGCGTTCACCGTTAAACTAACAGGCTTCGATGACAAACAAAAAGTAGCTTTAATAAAAGAAATAAAGACTATATTGCCCGACTGCAATCTCGTACAGGTAGGTCGCCTCTTTCGTCGCGTAAGACTTTCTGTAACGCGTTTCTTTCGTCACATCCATTTTCTTCTTTCCAGGCTAAGAAATTCGTGGAAAGCGCACCAGCGATAGTCAAATCAGATCTCCCAAAAGACGAGGCGGACAAGTTGAAAGAAGCTATCACTAAAGTGGGTGGCACCGTCGAAATTGTGTAATTCTTCGCCATTAGCTTGTGTAAATATACATCCAGAAAATCATTTGTAAGGTCTGATAGTATTTCATATGAATTTCTACTTCAATTAGATCTAGAATAAATGAGATTTGACTTAAGTTTCTTTCCTGCGAATGTGCATTTTCCATTTCAGATACAAACATTGTTAAGTTCTTTTATATGCTACAGTACTCTGTAAACGCATTGTTATTTGCATTTGCAATACATAATTCAATCGTGTGTGCACGTGTGACAATATTTGTTACATAACTCATTGTATGTTTTTTAACAGAAATTCCCAATAACTCGATAAATTTGTGATTCTTGCAAATTTGTACATACAACGTGAAATTTGTGTAGACAGTATGTAAATAAATGGCATGGGGGCCTTCAACGTCTGCGTTTTATTTATTGTATTAAATTATTATATAGTGGTTCACTTTTTCTAATTTTAATAAGGGGACGTTTTGAAAAAAATGATTTTTTTCTTAAAGTTTTACAGTAAAATTCAAAGAAATAACGGAGTATATATACACAACGGTAGAAATCGGAGCGGCCGAAATTAGCACGCGTTTTTCTCAAAACGCCGTTTTTCAAACCGGACGCACGGATAACTCAGTTAATTTTCATCTGATTTACTTAAAATTTTCTATGCCGGCTGCAAATAAGATTATCTTCAATTGTACGTAGGGATTTTTTGATTGGGTAATTAGTTTCTTCGTAACGTTAAAAGAAATGCGGATTTTCTTACCGTTTTTCGTCACTTTCATTTCGAAAGTTCGCTATTTTGTAACAAATAATTTTTTTCTTACACCAGTACAACTGAAGCTATTGCCTCAGATTTTAAGAAACTGTTACAAATTTTTATTTTAGAGTTACTGTTGCAACGCTAGAGGTTCGCGTGTTTTAAAGAAACTTTTAATGGTCCATCACGCCATCGACTACTGTAGCTACAATGATCAATATTTTTATATATTTTCGGAAAAATTTTGTTCAAGATATATACTTTCTCATGGCAATAAAGATATTTTATGAAAACTTTTAATTTACCAAAAACAAAGCCTCGAAATTAGCCTTTTTTCGGCCGGCACCCTGGTTCCCCCTTAATTCAAAATATATTCAAAACCGAATACTTATATTCCAAACTTTAATTTGACTCACTACCCAAAAATTCCACCTTTATCTAAATGCCTCAATCCCATAACTAAGGCCGGTATTCATAAACGTGTCTTAAGATTAAGCAAATGCTTAAGCATTCGGCATCCTTTACTAGCTACTAGGGTTAGTAAAGGATGCCGTATGGTTAAGCATTTGCTTAATCTTAAGACACGTTTATGAATACCGGCCTAAGAATACCAATACATATATTATGATAAGGAAATCCACGAGCAAGCATCGTCAATGGCCTTATTTTAATGTTGACTGACAAGTCCTACCAACTGTCCCATCACTCTACTCTGTCATACGCTCATTCCATTCCTGCCCTACTCTCTCTCTCTCTCCACCACAAACGCCCAGTTTGCCAAGCCCGTAAGTGCACGTAAGTATAAAAGCAGTGAAGCATCCAAAAAATAATACACCGACCGAAATGAATTAAATCCCTAGCTCGCGATGTTTTTACTCCTTGCCATTTCGCGTGCCTCTCATCCGCGACGAACTTAAGTCCCAATTGCTCGGATCAGCTAAAGTCCTTCGCGCGAATTAAAAGCGCAGGTGCGCTAACAAAGCATTTCGTATGCAAAGTATCAGGTTTTCGAGTTAATCAAGGAATTGAACAACTGGCGCTGCGATAACAGCGGTATCGATAAAATAAGGGCCGTACCAACTGGCGTCCGCCGTCCTCTTCTAATTCCCCGCGCGGCACGTCTGCGCCATAACAAACCATCGAATAACCGCTATCGAGCGCTACGGCAGCTCCGTTTTAAGCGCCCGCCGATTATAGAGGATCTATTCTCGACCGTCCAAGGGGGAAGGTTGAGAGAAATATATATTTTTTTTTCATTCCTCCCTTTCTCCCGACGTGCCGCGAACTTGGACCTGACGGGGACGCGACGGCACTGCGCCACGACGACTACTGCCACGATGGCCGAGGAGACTGACACAAACGATAAAGCGACGATGGAAAGTATAGCGCAAAACATACTCGAGGTTCGTGTCAGCCGTGATCAGGACAGTGCTCGACAACGTAATAGCGCCTTTCGGAGTGTCGAGAGTGTGACGGGTACCAGCGACGCAGCATTATTCGGGGTATTTCTCTGTGATTTTGACAGGTCAGTGCCGGAGGTGGGTCCGCATCGAACCAAGTGGCCGCGTTGGAGTTTCAAGCCTCGCAGGTGACAGCGAGGCTCGAGGAAGCCGTGGAGAGGGCGGCCAACGGTGGCGGTACCACATGGAACAATCCCTCGGGCTTCCTCTCGCAATCGAAAACCCCTGACGAGATATTAACTTTGATTCAGGTAAATACAACGCTAGCAGAAGCCATTGCTCCGGCGACATTGGCCGTTTCCGTGGGACCCACTCTGTGATTGGAGGAGGGCTCGTGCGGTCATCGGCGACCGCTCGTCACGTGGTCGTAGGATCGTCGCGAAGCGATTGGTCGCGCTCGCGGGGGGCTGCCAAGTGGCGGGTCTTTTGAATATCGCGAGTTTCATTCGACGAAAGCTTCGATGGTATTGAGTATTTTATGTGTGATGAGAGTAATTAGGCGCTTTGAGTGTACAAACTGAACATAGAAATCGATAATGCATATTTTATGCAAGCTGTCAATGATCGGTAAAGATGAGAAATATTATATCTTGATTGTTAGGAAACAATTATAAATGTTATGTGAGGAATATGGAATACTTGTACACGTGTATGTTAATATATATTCAGAGGCAGAGTAGGCTTGCCCTATCAGTGCTATCATTAAAGCTATTAAGGGGTCACATACACCTAGGACCTTGAAAATGGGGGACTTTTTATGAATTCTTTTTACTTATAAGTAATTTTGTTAATCCAAACTCGTAATATGTATTTGAAAGCATATAATTTAAAAAATATTTTCCAAAAAAATAAGCATAAGGAATTTGCGGTGTCAAAAAATATCTCCTCTGGGTGTCATCCAAAAGAAAAAAAGAAAAATGTTCCTTAAAACATGCAAAAGAAACTAGTCTTTATCATACGCTATTTTTTAAATTTTCATTTTTAAAAAAAATATGAGTGAACTTCAACTCAACCCCGTAATGCAATTTCTCAGACAAATTCCATCAGTTTTTTAATGATTAAAACCAAACTGTGGATATTACAAAAAAATCCGTGTGATAAAAACTAGATATTGAAGTGAGAAATAATCGTGCCAAGTTTCATTTAAATCGGTTCTGTAGTTTTTTTTATATATCATTAGCACCGATTTGAAAAACGTAGTTTCGAGAAAACAGTGTTTAAAGTTTAAGGTACAGGTAATAAAAGTGAGATTATTATTATTTTTTAATTTACAGAAAATCGTCTATTCCGGCGCGGTAGTATTGACCTTCCTTTGATGTTGTAGTTTCGGCGAATTCCTTCTTGGAAAAATCGATTGTTTCGAACATTCTATGTAACCCCTTAATATGGTTCTTGAAACTAAAAAGAATGTTTGGTTAAGTCTCATTTACGAGACAAAGTTTTTGATGCTTTATTATTCATATTTTACGGAAACGTCTGCACCAAATACTGGGTCACGTTATCTCAGCGACCAGATATACCCGTGTGCGATGTGTACTAAACGAGTTACGTTACAGCAAGATCATCACAATTCCCTGGGGAGTCACTGCCACAGAGACAACATAAGAAGAATTAAAGTTTATGCTTCTACTAGGATTTAATGTAATTGAATAATTTGTTCATAGGATTTGGTAATACACGAAGACGCTCCACAAGCAGTGGAAGATGGCTCGCCGGAGACGGCTGCGAGCCAAGTGGCAAGTCTGCCAACCTTGACAGGTCCAGCGAGGTTGGCGGTAATCACACACACCGTGTCCGCTTACGCGCTCGCGCTCCCGAAGTCGCACGCCCAGAAGCTAGCGGGTCGTTTAGCCGCTGACACTACCAGATGGCTGAGCCACATATTCCGTTTCGTCGACTGCGCCTCCTCGTTCCACGAGGACCACCTGGAAGGCTTAGTCAGGGTGACGAGGTTGGCGTTGCACCGAAAATACCCCCGGTATATGGAAGACGGCTTCACAGCGCTTGCTGTCTCGCCACCGTTAATTTACAGCTCTGTGGCTGCACCTCTAGGTGTCGTCCAGCATCTTTGCAGACAAGTACCAATCTTCAACTTCGTTGTATCTCTAATTAACCCCTTACATAACGAAGTAATTTGATACCGTGTTGAGGTGGCTATTCGTCCCCGGAACACGATTTGTGTCCCTGGTAATTTTTGTCCCCAATTCTGAATTTAAGGTAATCATTTGAACCCCCGATTTTCGGTAATAATCCCCGATTCTGTATTTCTCCTTTAAAGTTACAAAATAATCAATACGAACGCGAAGCCACGAGTTTGCTATTCAAATTCTACTAATTTGGCAACAGTGTAATCAAGTCCACGAGAAGCAGAGGTGGTCCCTAAAAAAAAATATCTCGTGTCCCCGGAAACCCTAAGGAAAAAATGCTCACCTTATACTACGTAGTAGAGATGAACACTAAACTCTCGCTATAGGCCCGCCTCAACTATGCGTTAAGCGCTCGTCGCTATCCCCACCACTTCTTGGAATCTTTCGGTCGAGAGTGAGAGGGGACGAAAGAGTCGATGCGACGTTACCGTCTGTTATGAAATAGCTACGCTCTGTCCCTCTCCCGCGTCATCGGCGGCTCGGAATCGTCGACGCTATTCGTTAAGCGCTCGCCGCCAGCCCCGAGCGCGAGCCCATAGCGAGAGTCCACTGAATATCTATGTCTTTGGAGTCAATAATACCTCAAAGCCGACGTATCGCTATCTGCCACGGCTAAGTGGTTGCTAGTATGCAAGGGGTTAACGTCTGTCGCAGCGAGCAACAGCTAAGATCCTGTATCTTGCATCCCGTAGCTCTCTCTGCCGCTTCACTGTGTAAGGCCCATCCCCCATAACACGATGTTCGGGTCACGGTACAGTATGGACGTCTCGGCTTTGGAGCGGCGCTTGGCGGAAGACACGCAGTCGAACAGCGTGACGCCCCTGCTCGTGCTAGCTGAAGCAGGGTCCGTGTTAACGGGACACTGCGACAACATCGCCAGGCTGCGCGCCATTTGCGACAAGTACAACGTCTGGCTACATCTCAGAGGACATTCCCTGGCTGCCCTGACGTTGAATAATACAGCGAAGGACTTGGTATGTTCAGGCACTGTTGAGTTACTTTGATTCGTGACTGTGATACATATTCTTGTTCTTCAGCCTTCAAAGGTCGCAGACAGTATAACGCTGCCTCTTGGCATTTGGCTTGGTATACCATCGTTACCGGTAGTTGTATCCTTTTAAGTAAATGCCAAATGATGGAAGTAGCTTGCTGCTTTAACGCAGCGTTAAAGATTAAGTTTGTCCTTAACATACGCTCGCAGACACTGTACAGATTGGCAGACACGAAAGGTGGACGACCTACCCCAAGAGACACAACCTTGTCGCTGGTGTCGGGCTTAATGGCAGACTCGCTGTCAAGACGTTTACCGACCTTGCCACTTTGGGCTGCTTTGCAGGCGTTGGGTCGAGAAGGTGTACATAACAGATTGAAGAGGTGCTTTCTGGCTGTGGAGGAGTTGTACAATAAGATCAAGAAATTCAGTTGCATAAGGATATTGGTAATTCGGGGGAAATATCTCCAGTTTCATGCTTCGCGTTCAGTTTTCACCGATCAATGTACTTGCAGAGCCAGCCACCAGGAGGCGAAGCTGGATCCTATACGATAAACGAGCTACTAACGAACCCTGTCAACAATCCCCAACTCTTCGAAGCAGTGGCCAGCGTCCTAGTGTTCCAATTTGTGCCTGCGGACAGGGATCCCCAAGCGACAGAGCGCGTTCCCCCATATTATGACAAGCTAAATTCCTGGCTGGGGCAGATTCTTCAAAGGGACATCGAGAACGTGGAAATAGAGCTGTGCGAGATCGAGCACCATGGCGTTGCGATTCGCATTTGTCCTTTGGAGAACCCGGAACAGCCACCATCCACCGAGGACATAGATAACGTGGTGGCTTGTCTCGAGCAACAGATAGTGAGTTGATTGCAGCGTTGACTAGGTATTCATAGTTTTAAAGTACACTGTACGTTGCCATTGTCGATTTACAGGAAATACTACTGGCGACAGTGGAGCACAAAGAAACATTCGTAAAGTTAGTCTCCGAACACGAGTTGTTACAATTAGTGGAGATGCCAGGGTGGGCAGGCTTGGGTGGGGTACGCTATGTTCCTCCCACTTGGATCCATATTATGTCGGACCAAGCGAAGGAGGAAGTGAATCGATTGAATACACAATTAGTGGAAGCTTTACGCAGCACGGATGCAGCGTTCTCTTTGGGCGAAGGGGCAGACGGCTTAGCCTGCGTACGGTTTGGAATGGTTACGCAAGACACAGGTGACTTTGAATATTCCGAGCAGACTCAAGTATTGCTACTGGAATTCAAGTCTACTTAATTGAACTTGCAGACGTAGCAGATTTATTGTCTTTGGTCCTGCAAGTCGGTCAGGAAGTGGAAGCCAGTTCCAAGTTACTGGACACGATATCCGAGGTGGTGAAGAGAGGCATCGAAGCAGCCCAAACAGATCTAGAGAGGGAGAATGCGGAGAAACTGTGGCAGGAAGGCATCCTCAGGCATGTGCCTGTTGTCGGAACATTCGTCAATTGGTGGAGTCCGCCTTCCAAAGAGACCGGTGTTCGTGGACGTAGCTTGAATCTTCAAGCTGGTCAGTATTCAGATCATGCTGTACACAGTATAAGTACTTCCATCTAGGACCATTGCTTTAAACACAAATATCTTCCAAATACAGGAGTCGTTGAAAGCACAGAGAACATATATAAGTACCACATGCAACTTCAACCGAATTCGACAGTGATCAATGGGTCTGGCGCGAGGACCCCGCCGCAGCCTCTGGTGCAAACTCCAGTTGGCGCGGGGAGCCAAAGTCACAGTCGCTCGTCAAGCCATTCCAGCCTGCAAAGCGGCAAAAGCAACTCGGTGATTACGAACGCCGCTTCCCATCCGCAGGTGAAAGAGGAATCCGGCGAGGTGAAGTCGTAGTGAACGTCAAAAGACACAGTTGATCGGCAGTAAATTGCGCCTAAGTCCGCGGACTTAGCAAAGGAACGGCGCTCTAGGTGAAATGCTCGAAACGTTTCCCAGCGGAAGAGCGCACCATGCGCTCCTAGCGTAACGGCAAACAAGCATTTAGTCCCTAAAGCGTACGTACGTCGAAGAGCTTGGTAACTCAATCGAGGTAAACACGCCTGGGCCCCTTTTTGTCATTCTTTTCTTCTCTAAATAAAATACTTTACGTTTACTTTTCTGCCGTGTTGAGTCGACCGCAATCTTCTCTCGTCTATTTTATCTTTCTTTGAGAATCTATTGAATGTGGCTTTGCGTACTTACTAGGCCGGTACCATGTAAAAAATGTCATTATCACGGTGGGAGTTAACGAGCATTAACTATTGTTTACCGAAGTATTCCTCACAGCACAATGGTCAGAGATATATCGTATTATCTTGATGCAATTTCCAAAGTCATTCGGTTGGCTTTAGTTAGTTCAAATGAATAACAATATTCCAATACAGACTAAGAGCTAACGTAACTATAATAGAATAACTAAGTTCTAAACGATAGAAATTCTGCACGAAGTTGTGTGCGCATGCGCCCCAAATAAATTTCTCCCGCAGCAAGAATTCTGTTCTATCCTCCATCCGTACTCTCCAACAATATTTATCACAACGATCGAAAGCGATCCAACGAGACGAAATCGTGATCGCCCCGAGCATTTTAAGGACGGATACTTTTAAACGCGTTCATTTGTAAGAGCCTTTTTTATGGATACGGAGAATCCAATGAAACGCGTCGAAATAAGAGCGACGTTCTATCATTAAAGTAACAACTCACCAAAGAGACACTTGCAAGGGGACTGAATCACATATTGGTCGTCATTTTGGCTCGAACTGCATAAACAGGTGTTAAAAGGGAATTTAGAAGGTGAACGATACTAACAGTATAAATATATTACAATTTCACGAGAAGGAACTATCTTCATGTCGCATAAAACGAGGGGATTCTCCACATTAGATCAGTGATATTAACATATTGAATAAAGCCTAGTATTTGAGTTATTAACACGCGTCAACTTACTTTTGATCGCCATCCGTAGCGATGCACTTTGTGCATAAATAACGTACTGATTGCGTAAAACGCGCTACATGGAATTCTCTAAGAAAATCGTGTTCGATATTCATAATCGATAATCGAGAAAAAAAGCAACAATTTCATTCCAATTTTCCACGATTTTTTTAATAGTGTACCTTATGCATTCGGTATGTTTTTACGCACGGAGTGACACTACTTTCAGTGTAAATTTTGAACGAAATTGGAAACTAGAATGTCGCGCAATATGCCTGGTTAGATCTTTCGAATACGACTCGAACTGTTGCTGATGTAATGTGTAACTTACGATGGGGTTCGGGTTTAAGAACATGAATAATAAGGAAAACGTTCGCAATGCTATGGTATTCGGTAAATTGTTAACAGATACATTGAGCGAAAAGAAACTAAACTGTATGTATATTTATGTACCAAATTGTTGTAATAAAGTATTACGATCGAATATATCAATTCAAGTGTATGCTGTTGTTTTGATTAAATGTTGGAAGGAGCCGCGTGTTAGAGTTGGGAGATGTTAACAGTTTGAGTGGCGTCAGCGCGTTTTCACGCCTAGGGGACTGGGCTGCATCCTGCACGGGGTTCATGCGCGTTTTCATGTTTCGAAAAGCAGTGCGTGTCTCAATGTTTATTCGGGGAAAATTAAGCAAAACTTTACCTGGAACATTTATTTCTCAAATCCTTGCCACTCAAAGTGTTAAGGATGATCCTGAAGGGGAGAAAAGTTTTATTGATCAATTTCAGAATATCGTCTCAAACCTTAATTGCGCACGTGATCTGCAATGAATGTCACATGTTGGTCTGCATAAGGAGCAAAGAAGATACAGTGCTCAGATACATTAGTGCCATCTCCCAATTGTATGGTGGAACTACAGATTTGTCTCGAAAAAAGACAGGAAGTCTTTTCGGCAGGGTTGCCAGAAGGAGGGAAAACATGGCTGCGGCGGGAGCTCAATGACGTAATAGCTAATAGGGAGTAGTAGAGGGGGAATCCTAGCATGGTGTGCAGTGTGCACGCGTCGTGTTAGTGTATACAGGTCTAAATATGTGACGTCACCTTGTCCCGCCGAGAGGGAATTCTTCCGACAATCCTGTTTTTCGGCTTTCCTTTATTGTTTTTACGTCAGTGTTTCCCAACTTTTTTTGAGTCGCGATCTCCTTTTATAATATTCAAATAATCTTCGACCCCCCCCCCCCTCCCCCCACACACATATATATAAGGTAAAGTAAATTTAATAAGGTAAAGAAAACATTGAAAATAAGTATTTCAGAATATATTCGAAAGAGAATATAATTCAAAAAACCGGGGCCTGTCCTAGAAAACACTTCGCGACCCACCGGTTTGGAACCACTGCTTTACGCGTAGAATGAAAACTCTCATTCCCTGCGGCAAGAACAGAATAAGTGGAGGGGATAGCGATGATCTTCTTTCGAAGCAGAACCCCCGTTCTTAGTTCCAGACAATACTGTAGGCATTCTGTGATCTTGAGTGGTCAATGTATTCAATTTGCGAGTATGCATATCAAAACACGTGGTAATAAGGTAAGCTATAACCTCAAATTTCGAAATTAAGTTGAATTCTGCCATATTCTCTCAAGATATCTGTACTGAGTGGCAGACAGAAGTTCAGAGAAGAAAGTTACAACAGTTTGCTCGCCTCGCCATAAAACAGCAGGAACGTAATTGCGTTACATACACGATTGTGGATCTTACGTTTTTATTTCTCTTCTCGTAATATTCGTGTTTACCATTACAATAGGAGGAATTAAGTCTGGAATATGGCAATTAGACGTAAACGTGATGCACAAAAACGGTATCGATTCACGAGTCTCGTTTATGCTCCTCTTTTATATGCCTTTCCTCAATGAATCCTCTTTACAATACACGCTTCTAAAGTGCTTTCTTTTCGCGCGTACAAAAAACACCATATAGAAATCCTTAAACTTACGTAAAGTCTCGATAGCCTCTCTACACACTTTGTGAATGAATCTCTTTCGCACGTCGAGAGAGAAGAAACGAAAATAACAAGAAAAAAAGAACAGGACAGAGACGAACGTATGTATCTTTTCGCGGGTCAACGTTCGAAGGCCTAAGGATCTCGCGGTGGAGCGTTGTTTTGTCGAACAATCGAACGAATGTTTACCGATGCCCGCTGTAACGATCTTAACTCAAATATATCTAATTCGACAGAAATCCTAGCTAGACGAATTTTCTTTCAAAAAAGAAAAATTTAGAAACCCCTTACTGAAAACACGGAATCGTTGGATATTTTCTTTCTAAGCATAAGATCCTAATATTCTTCAACCTCCCTAACAATTTTATAATTCAACAAAAAGAAGTGTAAAATTCTAACAGAAGCAACGTGCCAAAATTAATTCGTAATTTTAAGACAACTATTACAGAACTTTCTTTTATAAAAGCAAAACGTGAGAATGGTGTATCGAGACTTAAGAAAATATCAGTTTCGAATGTGTCGTGTTAGATTCGAAGTATATACCATTCCCCGCGCTCATCGATACTACTCGTTCGATTCTCTCGACAATTTTGATTCATCTCTCTCTTATCGCCTAACGCTATCGGTGCAATATTTTCGATTAAAAAGTTCCCATAGGCCAGAACGACGCATCGATTCGAAACTCTTTCTCAGCGCCCTCTGTGATTACGCTACTCGAATTACTAGCATTCCTGAAAATAATTAACTCTCTCCCGCTCTTGCTCTCTCGCACATCTACGCATACATATTCTCCCTGTCATTCGCCATATATCTCACCGTATCAAAATCATGCGTGAAATTAAATGCAGTTGTACTCGTCGGGAGAAGTGGCTCTCGCAATAATAACCGTACAAATTGACAAACGATTAGAATATGAAACGTTCGCCAACAATCATCTAGGCTACACACTCGCGTTATTTAGAAAATTTTAACAATATTATCCCCGTCTCCAGTTCTCAAGTTTCTTTCGATCTTTCCTTCTTTCTATTTAATTTCACCTCGGCAGGACAATTTCAAAAAACGTCCCCACGTTCACAAGATGATTAACGCGTCTCGAACGAACGTAAAATTTTCTGCTCGTAGGCTCCCCCAAGATCCGAAGAGTATTGTATTGATCCCGTTTGCGCGTTTTGTAACAGTCTTCAATGACAGCGAAGAATGTTCGTGGATTTTTGTTTTTGCGTCGACCATGTCCACAGTGTTCCTTCATGTATTCGTGTTTCCCTTGATTCAAAACAGTTTTTCAGCCGACAATCGAAAATTGAGTATGCAGGAAAACAATATGGGCGTAGATATTACGAGTACTATACAGGGTGGTAAAGAAAAAGTGAGACATTTTTTTTCAGAATTCATTCTGCACGTCAAAATAATGAAGACAGCTCACGTACACGTATATCCACTTAATTTTCTATTTATATTTTGAATTCTCCAAAAGGCCCAACAAGGACGCCTGTAGAACAGCAACCACCACACAATGCTGTGCATTAATTGCCCTAATATCCTCGTACACAGCTTTCAGCTTAAAAGTAGTACTAAAGGCTGTAATAATATTAGAGACTTAAGTGTAGCTTGTAGCAAACTGGTCTGTGTATTTCGGGTTGCAGTTCCATAGGCGTTCTATGTAAGCCGGGGGACAGTTCTGTAGGCGCGTCCCCTTGTATTTCAAAAACTGCTTATAACTAAAGAATAGAAGATTATTGGACATACATGTACACGAGCCCTTTTTCTTGTTCTTGCAAAAATGTCCCACAGTTGCTTTAAGATATCGGAAGTAGCCTATCCTATCATTTCGAAAGCTCAAAGAAACACCGAGGGCACAGCTGATCCTTCGTTCGCCATCTTGTTCCACGTACTCGAGATTAGCGAGTTCTAAGATCTAGAAACATCAGGGTGATCGAATCCAGTTAACGACCTTTTTAATCGCCCCCTCGCCGTTCACAACTAATTAGAGATAGAGCAACGATGCGCAGACCGAAGAAAACAGACGAGTTCTCCCTCTACGTTCGAGCGCGTTGAGCCTCGTTGGAAATTTTGGCAAGAAATCCCCCGTCCGCAACTGGATAAGATCGAGCGTGTTACGAAAAGAAAAACCTTTGTTATTACTGACTAGGATGTTTCTTCTCTTCGATAAATTGCGAAGGAGACGACGCTCTGGTCCGTCTCCGTCGCGCCGGTTTCCTTTCGATCTTAACATTAATCGTTTAACGGCTAAGAACTAAGTGTCGCTATTCTATATACGCGCTATGATCGCTCTGCTTACTTTGTTTTCTTTAATAAATATTACAACTATGTACAAGTAGACCAAACGTTACACCTAAATCATGCTTCATCTACCTAACACCGTTTCCATGCTCGCCGCGAATTAAGAGGACGATCTTCATCTTCATCCTCCTTAACCTCTTCAATTCATAATACCGCGAAACTTACATATAGGTGTGCCAAGCAGTAACGACGTCTCCAACGCGCATGCTCGAACAGACGATGGAAAAGGGAATTGCAATTGGGCGGGAAAATTGGAATTTAAACACAGAATTTCGCGTTGTTGAGTGGAGGGTCGATAGCTCCGCCCTCTTTCCCCCTCCTGTGTTCGCGCATGCGCGTTAAAGATGTCGCTACTGCTGGGTACACTTACAAACGTTCTCGCTCGCGGGGATCTCCCTCTGTCGGTAAAGAAACGGTGAAACGAAACGGTAGAGAACGATGTACATATCTCGTATCTCTGCGAGAACTTGTAAACACCTAGATTCAAGTTCGATATCACACGCCCTCACATCCCCTCTTTATCCTTCAATTTTATATCGACGCTACTCCGTTTCTATTTACACTTGCTCGCTGAATAGGATGCGGAATATAAAGCCGTCCGCTGTTTCGTTGCAAATATATCCATCGTCGATCGCGATCAACCTTTGGGGGGGACCTTCGGTCAAGGTCGTACAGGAAGACTTTGCGCTCCGCAAATAATTCAATCTCGATACATATCGGGTGCAACACCGCCGTTCTAAGGGGACTCCGCGTCGACGAGAATACCATTGGGCAGCGATAGAATCGTAATTGCATTCGTAAATCAGAATAACCGGGTTGTTCAATCGTTTTGATGCTAGGAACAATGATAACAATGTACAGGGCGATCTAAAAGCACGGGCCCATAAAATTTGGTGCACGTGGTAGTTAAATAAAAAATGACAGAATTTGAAATGTTATTACAATATTTGAAAGGCATTTAAATTTTAACGTAATCCACTCAACTGGAAATGTAATATTGAAATTGTGTTTTTTAAAAACGGTCGACCATTGAGGGCTAATATTTTAAATTCCATTCCGTAACAAAAAATCTTCGTCTACGGTGAATTTCAATTGGGGGGGGATAAGAATCGACGAATCGTGGACTGGTATTCTCATCGACAGTATCCTTCGAGGACTTCGCGACAAACAAATACTATCGGTGAACTCTCGAAGGATACCGATACATCAGACGACTACGGAATCGTTTTCTATCGTTATACAGGGCGTTCCAGAACTCACGGGCCAACTTAACCGTCTAAAAGAACTCACTAAAAGAAACAGAAAAGTTTCGAAGAACACAGTTTGGCAAACTAATTAATTTCGAGACATGCAGCTTCTTATTCTGCGAGCCAAGGTCTCTGCCCGACTACCCATACCGTAGAATCGTTGGCATTCGACAGGTTCAGAGTATCAGTAACGCGCAGTTGACCTCGTAATGGATATGTTTAAAGCAGGTGTTCAGACTGTCGTGAATCACTCTACTACTAAAAATGTAAATGAAAGTAATACACGTCGATGCTACTGATACACTCGCCAGAGGAGATACCAGTGATTCTACGTCACCTCTTTCAATACCGATTCAAGCGCATTCGCCGCGTGCGGAAATCCTCTACGCCTATCCGATAATCATACTATTTGAACGCCCATCGGCGTTCCTCGCACGGGCATGTGAAATTCATAACACTGGAAGGGTTAAACAGTGAACGTGACTTGCAAAATAGGAAGCTGAATTTCTTGAAATCGATCGATTTGCGAACCTATGTTTATTGTGATTTTGTTGCTCGTTTTTGTAAATTCTATTAGATGGATTTTTAGTTACAGCTCTGAAACGCCCTGTACAAAAAGAAAATGAAAGGTGGCATACACAACAGCTGCGCTTCCACCGTGGTTTTTGTACTTAAAACGTATGCTCGCGCCTGAGTATTGGCAAAATCGTTCATTAGGTCCGATCATTGATATCATTTGTTACTTTCGTAGAAACCCTTGGACGCCGCTACAAACTTTAAATATTAACGTTGATAAATATACATACGTTGCGCGAAACATTCGTTCTCTGTTCCGCGCGGTAACTTCTTATATATATATTTATATATATAGATAAAGTATATTCCTCGACGGGACATGTAAAAAAACAGCGAAGAAATCAATGCAAAATTCTGCGCGCTTTGTTGCCCCGTAAAAGTGTAAAAAGTATATATAAAAATTGTGTCGCGTTTAGTAGAAACGCCGCGTGTTCGCGTGAGCGTTCGTTTTAAAAGTTTCGCCCGTTCGCAAAGCAATGGAGCGCGACAGTGCCGTCGCGCGGAATACGTGAAAGCGAATGGAAAGTAAACGTTTACAAAATTCGTGGAAATGAGTCTCGTACGAACGAGCGAACTTACCAACTAGTTTACAAAACGTGTGAAAATATAGTAGGCCACGAGAAACAACAGTGAACTAAGTACAATGGGATCAACTGTATCGAGTGAGGGTGAATGTTGGAATAAAAAAGTTTTCAACATTTTCCGTGGATCGCTAATAACGGTTAAGTGTTCGCAGTGTCTTTAGGCAATCTAAACGCTAATTTGTTGGGTGTACGCTTCATTGTGCTCTCCCTCGTGTTCGTAGTCTTCGAGAAATCAGAGAATTAACAAGCAATAAATTACGACGACCTCCCGATCTGAAGCTCCGTGTCGCTTAGTATACCGTTCGCCTGCTTCTTAGCCGAGAAGCAACGATCATTTACAGAATAGGCTAACGTAAAATGACAATCACTGTACAATGATATACAAGTACAAAATCTTCAAAATCGATATACAAGACCCTCTTCCTCCAAGTGTCGTTCGCACACCCTCCCGATTTTCTATGAACGTCCATTGGAACGCGCGAACGAGAAGAAAGGTCGCCCCAGCTCTCGAAATTCCTGCGGAAAATTTTGCGCGCTCTGTTGTCCACCTAAGTGTACCTTATTTATCGATGTAAATGAATCTTTCTGCCTCTTCGGCCCTCGCGCGAATTTTTACACCGCAGTACATGCTCCCCCAGCAGATTCTTCGGATTCCAAGCAACTTCTGCCCCCGTTCTAACCGCTCACATCGCTCGCCGACCTCCTCGATCGCCTCGCCACTTCCTCGTGTGTAAATATTCGTCGATACCTCCGAAGCCGCTGTGACGGCAACGCAACAGCTCTTTCGTTGGGAGGCTCGACGAGAAACTTTGAACGTGCAAACGTTGGTGCTTATAAAATTTGGGACACGCGGCTCCCTCGGCTTCGCGCCTTCTCGCTCTCCCCTCGATTCCCCGGTCGCGCCTATAAAATTCCAGTTTTCGAAAAATCTTACGTTTAAACGTATAAATTTGCCGCCCCGTGGGGCTTCTATCAAAAGGCGTTACCCAAACGAGAATAAATTGAGCGTTTTTCTGTGAACTTCGTAAAAAAGAAGGATGCGTATTAAAATACGCGTACGTGGTTACCGTGGGTCGTTAAAAATGTAGAAGATTCTCAAAAAATGTTCCCCGAGGGTGATGATATTCCTTGCGCGCAAGTGTGTTGTGCTGCGGGTGGGAGGCATATAGCGAGCTCATAAATGCAAGGTCGGCAGAGGACACTAATTTCGCACACGGGGACACATTCTCTGTAGTTTCTGAACACTACTAAGTAGGCAGCGACTTTGCGGGTGGATTCAAAGTCGAATGATACCCTGTGTCTTTTTAACTAGACCACGAAGTGAAGAGAAGAGTTCATGGAATGTCGTTGGCTACCAGCCACCCAATAGTAACACCCCGTTAATAGATAGCCTGCACCTCGAATCTAGCGTTCGCTATCCCCGCACAAATATACAGCCCTGTAGGGAATGATGAAAACCATGTTTGGCGACTTGTGCTAGCAAGCATAACGCTGGAGATTCCGCTTGAGCGTGCCTCGAGCTCGCTATAAGTTATTCCACCCGCCTGAGTATATCCCTCCCACCCGCGTGGACGCGTATAACGTCCTCAGCGTTGAATAAATAGAATAAGAAACATCGTGGATGTCGTTCATAGGGTTATGGCAGTTTGCACGGTTCGGTTTCGCGATTACAATTCCGTGACCGCGTACAGATTCGGATCGCTGCCCTGTACTTGGCTCAGGGTGGCCACCGTCGACTTGTTCTCCTGCCTCGACTGCGCCCGATTGTACGTGCCGTACATGTTCGGCACAGCGTTGCCCTGGGCGGCGCCGTTGAACTGGTTCCTGGTGAAGTTCCTGTCCAGCGTGCGCACTTGGTCCTGCATCTGGTCCTGAATGCGTATGTTCGGCGCCTTGTTGCGCACCAACGACCGGAACTGGTTCATGTTGGTCTGCGAGCGGGACTCGAACTCCCAGGTGGGCTGGGCCCCGGGGTTCGGCGGCAGCGGCCGATTCTGGTTCCACGCGGGCGTCGGGCCCCGCTTCAGGTTAGCCAGGTTCTTCGGGTCCAGGGTCTGCGTCTTGCGAGAATCTTGGAAGGTGGCCAGGTGGGCCGGTCCGTGCGAATTGTGAGACAGGGTACCGGTGAAGGACGCCACGCTCGGTGTCCAAGGTGGTTCTCTACCTGCGAATCAACACACAGAACCCTTAGACGGACGTGGTTTTGAAATTGAACAGGGTTAGGGGATTTGAGGTTATAGTTATCTGCGACACTACTAGTGGGCGACGCGGGTACTATACAATTTATTGCTGTCTACCAATTTTCACAGTTAGTGCGTTCTTAGAGGGTGAAATCACCCCATGAAAGGAATGCAGTTTTCTTTTTCGTGGAATATCTCGAAAACGGTGAGAGATAGCGAAAAGAAGTTTAGACAAAAGTTGCAAGTTTTTTTTTACATCTACAAAACTGCGTAAAAATAATTATCGGATTAAGGATTGGAGGTGGGGGAAACTTGAAAAGTATGGATTTTTCAATAATTATTTTCATGCAGTTTTATAGATATAAAAAAAAAATGCAACTTTTGTTTAAACTTCTTTTCAATATCTCTCACCGTTCTCAAAACATTCCACGAAAAAGAAAATTCTGCATTTTTTCAACCGGTGATTTCCCCTAAAACCGGGTTGTCTTACGGATAAACTCTACTTGCACACAAAGTTGTATGATTTCCCGAATTTTCGGGTTGCCTAACGTCTGTTATAAGGTATCTGTACCAGAGTTGTATAATATACAGTAATATTACCAAATATTTCCCTTGCCCATAACAGAAGTTTTAATAAACAGTTTGCTAGCACCGAAGTATGAAATATTGCAAGGGAATATTCTTTGAGTTTCATACACTCTTGCAGTGTATATAAATAATTATTTCTATAAAAATTGGATTTGTATCAGAGTGAGACACCATTCCTCCATCCCTTGCAAGTGAAACGGCACCGTTTAAACGCAACCATCCGTGAATGGCGAAGCTGATAGGAGGAAAGTAGAAAGTTGTAAATTACCGGGCCCTGCGGGGGCGTGCCCTCAGTAAAAGTCACTGGATTCTAGGGTCTTGCACTGTTTGCTCAGAGTCGCGTACTGGCCAGGTTGATCTCCGAGTCCAGAACGGTGTTCAGCTCGTCCACCTGTCGATTGCTGATTATGCTGAGCCGATTTGTGATCCCCTCCTCCTCCGCTCCCGTTAACACCCCCACCTCTGTAAATAGCAAACCGAAACGAACAAAGTTGCAGCATTATCTCTCTCTCGGACGGTTCGCTGATATCATCTACGCGTATATATGTATAAATCCTATCGAGGAAAACTTTGGGTCATTCTCGTTTCTTATGTGGAGCACTCTAGATGAACAGAAAGGTACGAACGCTATGTAAAAGGAAACGAAAACACCCGAGAAAGCGCACTATCGCTAATGTCTCCATAGAAAACACGGACTGTTTAGTTTAAACATCGATCACAGAGAGTATTTCTTGAACGCACGGATGTGCCCCCGCGTGTAACAAATGAACGTTTGGAGCCCCGAGGACGCTGTGAGAACAGCGAAACGAAGACGGCGCGGTCGCACAGTTATTGGCCTGAATTGCTTATTAACCGCGTGTAATTCGTCCGAAAGGAACGATGAATGATCAATAACGGTACTGCAGTGTGCTCGTGTTGCTGCCACCGTGGCGTTGTAATACAATTAAAGCGGCATTCAAACCTAACACAGTATCTATCCACATCGACAAGTCACATTATAAACTGTAACTGAACCGGTCCAACACACTTGTTGAAAATCGAACACCAATACAGAGCATTTAAAAGAGAATAACACCGTATTAAGCGGACAATAAAATAAAGATTTGATGTAACGATTCACGAATCACTGATTCTGTAATCCGTATGTTGGACAATTTTAGTCTTCACATCAAGTCTTCAACTTGTTTGACAATTATGAAATGGGAGAATGCTTCTATTCCATTTAGTTACCTCGAGCCTTTCCGCAATCACAATGAATAGAGGCAAGCCAAAACGAGTATTTAATACACAGATATAAAATTCTATCCATTTCCGATGGCACTGAGAAATTAGTTCGAGTAACTCTCGCAGCTCACACAGCTGTTCAATGTTTAACCCTTATCGCACTCGGGGTTACTCATTTAATTGCGCCATCAATGAAACTAAAGACAGCTTTGGGATATCGGGTTCCTTGTGGTTTGAAAGCTAGCGTAGGGAGTCGATCTACTGGTGTCTTCAAGGTCAATGTTCCCCAACCAACAGTTATTACCAAGTGACCTGATCTCTGACACTGCGCGACAATGCGTGGCAAATGCATGATGTGTAATTTTCGTACAAGTATATTTTTTGTCTTTGCTTAGAAAAATAAAAATCTAAATGTAAATATGCTTTCTTAATTATTATCTCTCCTTTTTAATACTTTCGTAAGTTCAGAGGATTGGAGCGAAGCGGAGCTGAAGCGCGGAGCAGTGGAGCAATGGGGTTTGACCCGGAGCAGCGGCGGAGCCGGTGCACGGGATATTTTTACTGCTCCACTGCTCCAGATTCTTTTTTTTATTTGATTTTATTTTATAAAAGCAGTTAAATGAAATTTGTTTAACCCGAAAACTACAAATTTTGGGGTGCGGCAAGATTTGGGGAGCATCAAAGTTTGGGAAGCGGCAAAATTTAGGGAGCGATAAATTTTGGGGAGCGGGAAATTTTTGGGAGCGATCAATTTTGAGGAACATCAAATTTTGGGGAACGACAAATTTTGGGAAGCGGCGAATTTTGAGGAGCGATAAATTTTGTGGAGCAGCAAATTTGGACGAGTGATAAATTTGGGGGAGCGGCAAATTTTTGGGAATGACAAATTTGGAAAAACCTCAAATTTTGGGGAACGATAGATTTTGGGAAGCAGCAAATTTTGGGGAGCGATAAATTTTGTGGAGCAGCAAATTTGGGCGGGTGATAAATTTGGGGGAGCGGCAAATTTTTGGGAATGACAAATTTGGAAAAACCTCAAATTTTGGGGAACGATAGATTTTGGGAAGCGGCGAATTTTGGAGAACGATAAATTTTGGGGGAATTATAAATTTTGGGGAGTGACAAATTTTGAAGAAAAATTTTTGGGGGCCGCAAATTTGAGGGAGATGAACATTTTTGAGGGCAACAAATTTTGAGGAACCGCAAATTTTGGGGAGCGACAAATTTTGAGGGAATGATAAATTTTGGAGAGTGACAAATTTATAAGATAAATTTTTGGGAGCAAGAAATTTTGGGGGCCGCAAATTTGAGGGAGCTGAAAATTTTCGAGGGCAACAAATTTTGAGCAAAAGACTGGAACATGTTCAAACGCAGTGGCTTGAATCAACTTTAAAAACAATTCCCTTTTTTTCATGTAACGGATTAGCAATGACTCACAATCAGATATAAATTGCCATATTGAATTAATTTTGAAATTCTCCCGACTCTTAATAATTAAAATATTTGACGATATTTCGCAAAAACGACAACACACACTTGTTAGTGGGCGCGCGCGCGCGCCGAAAAGGCACACAAATACCGGTGTTACCTACATAAAAACACCGAAACGATCGGCGGCGTTGCGACGTGCAAAGTTTTACTCGACGCATAAAGCGGAGCAATTAAAAAATTCTTTCGCCCCAACCCCGTGGGGCTTAAAATTTGCTCCTACAATATAAACGCAAATGTAATATAGCTAAGACCCAATTGACCTTGAAGACCACTACACCTGCCAGGTTCAAACTCCCTAAATTAACCCAACAATAGAACGCCAGACTTCCTCAACCCGATTTCCGTTTCAACTCCCCAATTTTAGCAACAAACCCTCGAGCTCGCCGCTTGGTACGATAAAGGTTAACCATAGCTAAGAAATGAAAACGAAGAAAAAATCTCATGCACAAACTTTAGCATGCTCTCGTGCAGCTGACGTGCTCGAGCAGTCGCAGTAGCGTAGGACGGCGGGGGCGGCGTTAGCAATAGAGGCTGCTTAATGGTATTTTGAGTGCCATGAGCATTCGGATAAAGAGAGGGGGCTGTAGGCGGGTACGACCCTTGGCCTCGAAGGGTCCGCGCTGCTATCGCCTGCGACGCTGCCGACGGTGGTAGGTACGGGTCCTGCTCGTCCACTTGATGGTAATCTCTTCTAGAACAAACTCGTCGTTAATCATACTCCGCGCGGACTCGCCCCGGCGCTACCATCGTACGCGACGCTCACCGTTTCCGTATGTAGATCCAGGTGTGAGAGTCCACCCACACTAGCACGGTGAAGAAGAGGCCCGCCGCTAGGCTCGCCAGCAGCATGAAGGTCAATCCGTACCTGGGCAATTCGATTACTCCTTATGCACCCGGTCTATCAGACAATTCGATCGGCTCGCTCGATACTCTACTAGGACCTCGCGGAACACTTACAGCCCCAAGTGGCATAGGCTCTTCGCGGCGTGAACGTACTGCTTGTGGAGGGGCTTGCAGTCTAGCAGGGTGGCCAGGCCCGACATCAGTCTGTCGACGGTGTTCACGTCCGTGGCGAGGCTGCTCAGCTTCGGCTGCAGCTGCTGGTCCTTGAACAGCTCCAGAGCCAACCTGTTGACGATGTTCAGGTTCTGCCTCATGTCGCTGATCGCCCGCTGGCCGTCGCGCAGTCTCTGCGTGAACGGATTGCTGCGCGTGTTCTCGCAGTGCGTGTAGTAGGAGAGAACCTCGGAGGCCAGGGTGGACGGCACTGCCCTGGTTAGGTAACCGTCTGGCGACACGCAGAGATCTCCCAAGGCCACCGACGTCGCCAGGTACAGCGAAGCCATCAGCCAGGAGACGATCACGGCGAACAGGCCGAACACGGAGAATCTAAAATGGGATTTAGATGGTCAGAAATTGTGGCAGTTTGTCGGGGGCTTTGAGAATCAAGGGCGGTAATGGGGCCGTTTTTAGTTTTGGCCCTGCTCGGTGCAATTTTCATCCTCAGCTGATAGGGGAACTGAGTTGAGGTGTATGTGATTGTAATGTGCCTGGCGCGAGAGAGGCGATATATTCAACTAATGAGCCGTCATCAATAGGCTCTGAGTTCACTGTGGCATTCGTATCGTTATTATGGAGATACTTACCCACTACTTGGAGTACCATTGTCAGATAAGAAGGCATGCTTTTACACAGAAAGGGAATTCATCACAATCTGACTTTCAGCTTATTTACACCCATAAATATCGAATCCAAAGTTTCTTTTAACCACTGCATCTCTTTTAATAGAGTTACAAAGTTATGCCAGCTGGGCCATTGTTGGTACATATACAAAGAGTTGAGATTTCCAACCTCTTTTCTGTAAGTTTCGTTGACTTCAAAAGAGCCTATTTATACAAAGCTTCAAGCAATCCATTGCTATAATATTAATCACATTGTGTGCTATGAATGGCGCTATACCAGTTGGGCCTAGTTACGCAGAAAGCTACCAACCTTCAGAATCACAAAAAAATTAGTTAAACGCAGTACGGGTGGCATAATTTTGTGCCCTTTATTTTGCAAAAAATTACCAACCCATGGAACAACTCTTAAGTTATACAGTTATTAAAACTACCAAGCCAATGTTCTATTTTAGTCTTCAAAGACAAAAGGTACAGAAAATTTAAAATAATATTAATTATACTACCCACTATTAAATAATCCATTACGAAGAAATAAAATATAGCCAGTAGAAGTAAAGCTATTTTTCTTTAATAATAATAAAATCTTCGAACTAAATTTACTCAGTTTCAGAACATTGAGGGTTTGTAGCTTCCAGCATAACTGGGCCCAGTTGAGGATTAGCCTTAAATTCAACAATGCTAATCCCCAGTCCCCACATATCCAACAATCTTTTCCCACAGAATTTGCATCATAGCTCTTGAAATATCCACGAAAGTTATGCACTCGGTTGGAGGTTATCGGCCTTAGCCAAGCAAGACCAAAAAAAAAAAACGGTGGAAAAGCTAAGAGGAGCTGGTTGGGATCCAGATGGATCTTTTCGCACGCTTTTTGCATGCCTGGGCGAAAGGGACACGTACGTTATGAGGACGCATCTGGAATGTCGCGCAACACCGACCACCAGCACCACGCAAAGAACGAGGAGCGCACTTAGGACGGCCATGGTGACGGGCCACCTTAATTGCTCTATCTTCTCCCCCATGCCGATCGCCCCGGCGAGGCTGATCCCGCTCAGCGGTTTTCGAATTTCGAAGCTTCGGTTCACGGCGATGCTCGTGTTCTGCGTCATGCTATTTAGAGCGACCAGCAGCAAGCCCAGCATAGTCTTATTGCTGACCGGGGCGTCGAAATCGTCCCCCAGGGCGGTCAGCTGCGGCTGCACTTTCTTCTTCAGCGTCGCCTCGATGGTGTCGGTCTGGAATAGGAACGTTTCCTCGCCTATCATTCCGAATAACATATAGGACGACTCGGTCACCCGCTATTTTTCAGACACTATATTCTGAGTGGTGCTTACACTAGATTTTAACGAAATGAACGCTCGAATGAATAACAATTTAATGATATTTTTATTTTCAAACTGCGGAAATTAAAAATAAAAATACTATTTAATACATATTTAATCATCAGAAATTAAAAATGAAAATACTATTTAATATATTCTTAATCTTCAGAAATTAAAAATAAAATTACTATTGGATATATTTTTAATCTTCAGAATTTAAAAATAAAAATACTATTTAATATACTCTTAATCTTCAGAAATTAAAAATAAAAATACTATTTAATGTATTTTTAATCCTCAGAAATTAAAAATGAAAACACTAGGTATTTAATATATTTTTAATCCTTTAGAATCTGAAACTGTGAATAGAATAAACTTATATTATAAAATGGAGCTCAGATTGAATGTTTTTCTTCTCACGGTTTGCTCACGCGAATTTTGTCCGCAAAGAGTGTTTGATGTAGCTCTTACAATCCTCTTACCAAATATTGGAGTCTGCTCTTATCTGGAGGACTTGGAGTACCAGAGCGATTTTTCGTAAAATTCCCATTAAGTGAGATCGATTAGATAGAATCTTTAATTAAAAAATGGAATTGCCGCGGCAAGTCAGATTTATTTATCCCGAGACGGATCTCGCTGGTTCCCGGGACTCGATTCCATTACGGTCGTGTGTCCGCAGAACTCCTTGCCACTCTTGACCCAAATTAGCGCGCGCGGGCACGCGGCACATTTAAAAGCGAAAGAAAAAAAAAGTGGAGCGTAAACTAATTACGCGGAGGCTGCGGGTCTACTTGCCGCGATTAAAGTACGGATACGAGCCGGCGGCGTTGAATGAACGAATAAGCGAGTGGCGGGAAGGAAAACGACAGCAGATGTGTACGCGCTAGTTGTATATCGAGACGTAACGAGTTAAAAAGTGAAAAGGAGAAAGGCGTTATAGATTATAATTAATGCACTGCTAGAATAAGGGTTATGATGAGGGTATGGATACTTAAATGGGGATGACGTATTAACTCGTCATTTGGCAAATCCTTTGGATTGGTTAAGACGAGTTAACTCGTCACTTGCAAATTTCTCTCCAATGAGGGCGAGTTAACTCGTCACTGGAAAAGTCTTCCCCCTTAAGTAAGACGAGTTAACTCGTCACTTTGAAAATTTCTCTCTAATGATCAGGACGAATTAACTCGTCCTTTGGAAAATTCTCTGCTCTGGTCAGGACGAGTTTACTCGGCATCTAGAATTCTACCCTGGCTAAGACGAGATAGCTCGTCATTTGGAAAATCCTCTATTTCGGGTAGGACGAGTTGACTCGTCATTTGGAAAATCCTCTACCCTGGGTAAGACGAGTTAACTCGTCACTTGAAAATACTTCTCCCTTAGGTAAGACGAGTTAACTCGTCACTTTGAAAATTTCTCTCTAATGATCAGGACGAATTAACTCGTCCTTTGGAAAATTCTCTGCTCTGGTCAGGACGAGTTTACTCGGCATCTAGAAATCCTTCTACCCTGGCTAAGACGAGATAGCTCGTCATTTGGAAAATCCTCTATTTCGGGTAAGACGAGTTAACTCGTCATTTGGAAAATCCTCTACCCTGGGTAAGACGAGTTAACTCGTCACTGGAAAATACTTCTCCCTCAGGTAAGACGAGTTAACTCGTCACTGGAAAATTCTCCTCCAGGTAAGACGAGTTAACTCGTCACTAGAAAATTCGTCTGCACTAGAAAAAAACGAGTGAATTCGCAGCAAGTGTGATTCCATTCTAATCATTCTCAGCTACACCGAGATCGTATTCAATCGAGAGATTGTCCAGCCACAGATGTGTCGAACAGTAGCGAAGTCTCCAGTGCAGACGTCTAACCAGAAGACGGAAAAGTGGGTCGACTCTACAGCGTGAATTCTGTAGGGACAGCGATGAACTAGTTTCGAGGTTTGACAAGATTGACACGTATTCCTTTGTTCTCCACCCCCTCTGAACTCCCCCTGCAAACCTCACTATTGTTCTCTACGTGCACACCGTCCACTGCGCGTACGTATTAAATACCAAACGCTCGGTTACATACATATTCCTTCGTGCAATCGAGCTCCCACCTTATTTCCAACACACAACAAGTGAAGCCCCAGCCACTACCAACCTGATTCCGAAAACCCATGAGAATTCCGTCGACGTTCTTCGCGGCGGCCACCAGCTGCACTAGGCCGTTGTGGACGTCGTCGTTGCCGTAGAGGCCGACGGCGACAGCCCCGCTGCAGAGCAACGCGAGGATGGCCAGCGAACACTTCAGCAGGGTTATCGACCTCCTGGGCCGCGGCTTCCGGTCGCAGCATCTCGTTACCAGGTACACCAACAGCACCAGCAACGTCAGAATTAACCAGGCTGCAGGGATACTGCCAAGTATCCCGAGGCTCTGTTAATTAAAAGTTAAACGTTAGTTATCAGATGCGCGTCTTTAATGGCACCATCGTCCGCGCCTCTCTCACCATCTTTTCCCCCCGTAATTAAAACGTTCTTTCGCCAGATCGGGCCGACTCCCAACGCCTTAATTAGATCTAATTTCGTCGCCGTCGCTCGCTTCCTTCCCCCATTCTGCCACCGCGCCGAAATTTCATACGAGCGCAACATCGAATCCTGCGGAGCCTCCGCGCGCGCTTTCCACTAATTAACGGGCCTGCCGCTCTCTGCGCCGGGCCGTCTTCGTACGCCCGCGGTACCGTTAATTAAGGCTAAAACACGAGTCCCGGGGCGAACAAAAATCCCGCCAGCGAGTAGGCGCGGGGATGGAAAGAAGCGCATAAGAAGCGCCGGCCCGGCTCGAACGGGTATTTCCAGTGAAACGGATAGAGCCGTGGTCCTGGAGCAACACGACCAACGTTGGTAATCGCCGGGGTCGATGACGCAACGTCGATTCGAATTAAGAGGGTATTCCCATTGGACTGGTTAGAGAAGTATGATTTTCTTTTTTTATTACATTCTCTTAAAGTCCACACCATTAAGAAGATTTCTCTGGAATACTAACCAGAGATCTCTTAATATATTACTTGGCGGGAGCCGATTAATTGGCCAGCGTTTAACGACCGGTCGACTAAAAATCGGCTGTTTCTTAGATCTGTTAGCGGCGGTAGTAGAAAAATCGTTAAACATATTCACATTCATACTGCCAATGATAACAGTATTTTACTTGTTTTATCAAACTTGTTATAATAATTTTAACCCTAAAAAATTGACCCCGATATTTGCTCCTCGTAAAAGTTCAAATTCAAATTGACCGGTATTTTTTATGTATGCGCTTCGTTCGCTGCCGGTAAGTAATGTGTTAAAATACTTGAGCTAGGGAGCATCAAAGCGAGCGCAAGTAGCTAAGCGCAAACGTTCAAGTTTCTTTTTCGATCAACTCTCAATTTTGAAATCGGTTGAATGAGGATCTCTTTTGTGACCGTGATGGGTACTCGGGTCGAAGCTATCGATCCACGCGCTTCAAGGGCTCTAAACGCTAGAGTCATGAAGACAAAGACAGCACTAGGCCATTCATTATTCAGTGCATATTGAAAATGCCGATTTCTATATTTCATGTTGGATCTTTACAGAAGTGACAGTAATGGATTGCTGGTGTTTTTCTGGGCAAAATGACACCCAACATGATATACTTCTGATTATTTTTAATCATTGTATGGAAGGTTGCATGGAAGTGCGGGGCCAGTTTTGACAGTTTTTGAGTTATGACGTGTAACATGGGTAAAAAAATCTACGTCGTTTGGTGCACGTTTGATGCAAATCCGATAACAAATGAGCGATTTATTGCAAATAAATGAAAATAGAAATATTAATATTAATATTTTTATTATAGAATATTTTTTATAATATAGAATATAAATAGAAATAAAAACTTATCGCCTCAATAACTACTACATACTTACTGTGTGAAACTAGGGATCATTTTAGAATAAATGTTGTTATTGGAGGAAAATATGAATATGAAATTATTGCACGTAGAATTGAATAAGCAAACAAGAAATATCACTCAGGTTTAATATGTACGAGGGTAGATCCTATATCTTTTCCAATTAGTCTTATCTTTTCAACGTAAAGTCAAAGCAATCAGTTCATAAACAGTTGCTTCTAATTTACTCGAAGTTGGTAAAGATGGAGCTCCACCTCTCTGGCTGCAAGGTCCTCAATTCCGCGTAGAACTAACGTGAAACGAGCACGGAACTGATATGTGTGCATGGACCTTTAAACGGTTGCGGACGATTTGCGTCGAGCGATTGCAGGCAGCCAACATTCGAATTGGGGCTTATTATTAATTCGTGGGCGGTGTTAGGGAAGAGTTCTCTTGTTCCTCTTGTTCCGCTTGTCTCTGTTAATTAATGCGCGGTCCGGATGTCAGAGGCGCTATCGGATTCGTGTCTTGCGAATTGAGACGATTATCTCGAGCAGGGCGTGAGTCATGAACTTGTGGTGAGTCACGGCCGTTCATATTGCGGTATTAGACTGGAGAATGTCGCCTTTATGATAAATTGATATTGCAACGGCTTTGATTCAGGCGGAACGACGCATTGGGTGTTGAAGGTCACTTCCTGATAGGTTAGGTTCGGCAGGGTTATCCGGTCTTAACTTGTTGACTTGGGAAGATAAGTCGTGATAGAGACATGGCTCTGGGTTGGGTAAGATGAGTTACTTGTCGCGGACGATTAACTGTGAGTGCTGACAATTGGACCGCTCAGCGTACGCGTCGTGCGGGATTCCACCAGTCGTATCTCTTAATCATAGTCGCTGAACGCCCGTGGGCGTTTTCCGCACACAATACATGCACTTAAATAACGAACGCATATATGCGCCTATAGTAACCAAAGGGTTAATAGTGTTGGGCAAAGCAACAGTGAGGGTTGCAGGTTGTAGGGGTTGAGAGGTGGGGGTGGGAAGCCAGTCCGACAATAGGAAAACCTAGATCACTTAACAAACCTCGAACTTGCAAGGGAAGTTCGGTAACTCGAAAATTCAGAAAAATCTGAAATTTTACAGAAATGTAGCTCAAGTGACATAATAACGTAACTATTTTTTGATTCGGCAATAAAACGGTTCTGAGGGAAAAAACTGGTGAGTTTTCAGATTATCGTTAATATCTACGAAAATGCAAAAAATATAAAAAAAAAGTTAAATTCAAAGTTCTCTGGTTTTATGTCCTATAAAGCGGCGATAAGGATTTGCGAAAAACATTTTTTTTTTCAAAATCCCCATCACCATTTTTTTTCGATAATTTTTTATCACCATATTGTAGGATATCGAAAGCCCTAAATCTTTGAATTGAACTTTTTTTCGATATTTTATACGGTTTTGCAGATATTCACGATAATATGAAAACTCATAATTTCCTTGAGGGGGTGTTTTCACCCTTCGAACCGTTTTATTGAGAACCAAAAAATAGTTACGTTATTAGCGTCACTACTTCTGCAAAGTTTCAGATTTTTATGAATTTTCGAGTTGTTGAACTTCCCTGGCTACATATTTATCATGAAGACCTTATTATCCCTTGGCATACTTATATTCTAATTTAAAAGGAATAGTATGTGGCATTAGCTGTGAACAGAAAAATTTGGTTTGCCTTGATTAGGACCATTTCTGTTTTATGAATGATACAGTCAGAATTCTTCATCTCTCAAAGGGGGATAAATTATGTGGTGGGGATAATCAATCAGTTAATCTCGAACAGCCAGTAGTTTCTGATCTGAGTATAGCTCAGTGGTTCCCAACCTTTTTGAGTCGCGATCCCCTTTTATAATATTCGAATATCCTGCCCTCCCTCCCCCCTAAGTTAAAGTAAATTTAATAAGGTAAAGAAAACACATTAAAAACAGGTATTTCTTAATAAAACAGGTATTAACTTAGTAATAGTAAAAGAAGAACAAAAATCGTGGCGACACCACAGGTTGGAAATCACTGGTATAGCTACAGTATAATATTAACTACAGTGATGAATAAAGTGTATTATATATTTATAATAGACTTAACGTATCTTCCCCCCAAGAAGAAAATAAATATAAGTCTTGCAATTAGAGAAGTTCTAACTCTTCTAGATTTTGGGACTCAAACATTTCGAATTGAAGTTCTCGGAGGTGATACCTACTTAAAGTGATTTAAAACTCGACCAACATCAATTACTTTATAATCACCATCTTTGTATATACACCTAATAATCCAATGCAGGCGAATAAGATCGTTATTATCGTTCCTGTTATCATCGCAACTGCCGTCACTCCGTTGAATATCCATTTCACAGAGGCCCGGCGAATGCGCAAATTACTCCAAAATGCAATTGCACATTCCCTCTGAGCGAGCGAACGAACTGCATTTCAAAGGCGTTCCACGCTCCAGGCGTCGTCTGCTCGCGGAAAATTTGATTTTTCTGCCGCGATACTCAAAGACCTGCATGTCGCGGGGTCAACCACCCCCAGCTCGCGTGCCACCCTGTGAAACTCGGTAAATCGACCCGTGTATGTACATATCGCGTTCATTATTTACAGTACATCGATACAACTTCGCTCACAATTCCGAGCCGAGCTCCAACAGCTATAATCATCCACCACGTAACTGCAAACTTTCAATAAGGGGTGGTCCTTAAATTACGCGAGGCTTTTTTCAGGGGGAAGGGCCTCGAATTTCTTATGTTTTCTTAGAAAGGAGGGAGAGGGAGTCCGGTAGCGTCACACGTAATTTTTTTTAACCTGATTTTCAATATGAGTAGCCCAGTCACGGATTTAAGAAAAAAGGCCCAGGTGGCAAACGTTCTGAGGGGCCCATTTTTCGGGAAAATGAAGAGGTAGTTTACTAAAAACGGGCTCAGTGTAGTAGTACATACAGGAAAGCATATAGTGTGGATGAAATAGTATTTTTTTTTTTAGTTTGGGGCCCAAGGGGGCCTTTAGGACAGGGGCCCATTTTTCGGGAAAATGAAGAGATAATTTAATAAAAACAGGCTAAGTATAGTAGTAGAGATAAAAATTTGGTGTTTGAATATAATCATAATTTTTTGGGGGACATGGGGCCCACGGGGGAGGACAGGGGCCTATTTTTCGGGAAAATGAAGAGGTAATTTAATAAAAACAGGCTAAGTATAGTAATAGAGATAAAAATTTGGTGTTTGAATATAATCATAATTTTTTGGGGGGCATGGGGCCCACGGCGGCCTGTAGAACAGGGGCCCATTTTTCGGGAAAATGAAGAGGTAATTTAATAAAAACAGGCTAAGTATAGTAATAGAGATAAAAATTTGGTGTTTGAATATAATCATAATTTTTTGGGGGGCATGGGGCCCAAGGGGGCCCACTGGGCAGAGTAGTTTAAAAAAACAATGTTTCATCGCACACGCGAAACCGAGTTAAATGAATTAGGTACATGAACCATCAAAAGAATTTTAAAAACTGAAAAGGTGCAATGTAAAAAATATCACGATAATCAGAGGGAAGGAAAGGGCTTGAAATATAAAATCTTACGAATTCTTATACTGAGGGAGAGGGGGTAAGAAATCGCCAAAATTACCCTTACATAATTTAAAAATGGCCCCTAACCCAAAACTCGCGTTCCCCGCGTCAAGATTCAAAAATACCAGCATCGCAGAATCTACCCTCTATTTACTTCACACTCCAGCACCCTTGCTCTTCTCATCCGTCGCAGTCCCTTTCGAATTCGACGTAACGCCCTTCGTCGTGAAATAAGGGACTTGAATTTTCAATACTAAGAATGCACCCGTATGAATAAGCTTTCCCGTTTCCGCACTCGCACGGAGAACAGAGGGAGCTTCGAAAAGCCGTGAGATCGCTCGTGAAAAATACGTTCGGGGGTTTGTCTCAAGTGTGTTCGTTCGAAAGAGTTGCTCGAAGGCGGGGGGGGGGGGGGGGGGGGGGAGTTGCTGAAGATCGGTGTCGCGTTGAAGGAAGCTGCGATGCGTCCCCAGCGCCTGGGAAACTGGAAAACGGAAGTCATCACGGAGCAGGGTCGTAGATGGGGAGATAGCCGCTTCTCACTTTTGTCGAAAAACTTGGCCGACAGCTGGGAGTAGTCGAAGACGAATGAAACGGGGACGCGCGCCCCGCGTGAATTTATGGAAAATCTTTCTTCCTGATACTCTGCCACGGATACACGGTTTTCCCTCCAACGAACTTCTCGGACCTATCCAAGCCAGAGAATTTTGCCTATAAATTCACTTCGTCTTCGGGAGCTGAAAGCTGCATTCCGCTTGAGTAACCTTGGAACTATGTGCAGAAATAGATTGTAATTCGAATTTACGAATTTTTATTTAAATTGAAGAAATTTTTAGTGCCGAGGTTTTTTCTTCTGCGGAAATTCACTCTGAAGTTATGAAATCAGCCCTTCAAATTATCGCGATTGCTCCTTTTTTCTTATAAGTTTTTAACGGTGCGAGATGGAAGAAAACTGTAAATATCTTAAATTTAAAAAGTAAAGTTACATTTAGAGAAAGAAAAACGCGATAAGTTTAAGAGCTCCGGAATGAATTTCCATACGAAAAAATCGCCCTATGCAAACTTGAATATGCTTTACATTCACACGACGTTTCATTAAAATCAGAATTTTCGAGTTTGGAAGTGTTTCTAAGCTTCAGAATTTTTTTGGACACCCTGTATATCGACCACGTATAATTCAGAGAAGCAGCAAAATTAGTCGCAATGTACGTTAGAAACAAAATGAAAACTGAGTTCGGAGAGTTAATCGTTGCCGTCAAAAACCGAGTCCTCGAGAGGTTGAAGAAGTGACCCGAAATTCAAGACCCGTGTCTAGACAGGAATTCTCTGTTTACGGAACGCGCGGGAGAAAACGGTCGTTGCACCTACCGCGACGCAAGTTCTAGAATATATCCGGAAGGGTGCTCGAGATGGGGAGAGCTAGAGGGACAGAGGAGGAGAGGGTCTCAAAGTTGGTGGGACTCGCGTGTCTAGGGGGTGGCATGTAAAATCGCAAATGGATTCTCTTTCGAGGCTCGCGAACACCCTGAAAGAGTAAATACGGGCTCGTGGCTCCCTCTGCCGCGCGTTAGTTCTTTTGTGCTGCTAACGCCCGAGTTTCAGGTGTGGCGAAACAGTGGTGGGCCATTCAATTCATTCAATCCTGTTTCGAATCGCTTTGAATATTATTGGAAGCTAGGATGGGTTACGAAAGTTGTGAGGACTCTGGTTTTCCATTTGAGTGGTGTGTGTACATATATGTTATCGTGAAAGTTCGGAGATGGGGGAATCTTGTTAGAATTTACCGGTAAATTCTAGCATTTACCGCTACGGGGCGGTAAAAGTCTTGTAAAATATTTTATCATCGGGCTTCAGTCTACGTTAGCTTCTCATTTATTGGGACTAAGAATGGGCGATACTCCTAAAAATATCGAAACAGCGTAATGATACGAAAAACAGCCCTAATATCGATACAATTAAAATATTGGAATAAAAACATCGATACACCGAGTACCAATACACTCCGATACATCAAATAAAAAACAATAACGACCCAAGGTTTAATTAAAGTTTAATTAAAACTAGATTGTTTTATTATACATGCACATTTATTATGCGAGTAGTTTTATTTGACAATATGGACCGTTTATTTTGAAAATAGTATAAGTCCATTTTTTTAAAAATTGAGGAAACGAAACGTTTACATATACTTTGTACATCTCTTCATACATTTATATTTACATATATGCTGTACTTTAATGTAAACTGTTTAATTATAAACAAGTTATAATTTAAATCTTAAAATATTCGTTTGTTTTAATCAATTGCGTGAATAAATGGAATTGCATAATCATTTAAGTATGGAAATTCGATACTGGTAATAAATATCGATACAGGGGTGTATCGATACTGTATCGCCAATCCCTAGTCTAGTGTTACACTCTCGTTTGTTGACAGTTCTCTTCTTAAGTTGATAATGGTTTCTGGGATATTTCGGAACATTACCGCCGCGTAGCGGTAAATGATTGAATTTACCGGCCTTCGAATTTTTACACATGTTCAGAAGACTTCAAATTTTTGAGAGACGTATAATACACAAAAAGAAATCGAATTTTCTATCGTAAGCTCGAAGCGGTTCTAACCTCCTTGCAACCCATCACTCAGTAGTCACAGTTGACCGTCACTATGCAACACGATTTGCGTTCCGTCAAGGTTCACCCCATTAGCCCACATTTTCCCGAAAATGCAACTTTACCGTCCTCCCGCTTGTCCAGAATGCAAAGCATGCACACGTTCCCCTGAGAATCTAAAGTGTATTTACTTCCGTAGTCACAGAGCAAGCTAGTAGAAGTTTGTCAGCACTGCTGGGTAGAATAGGTTGGCGGTGCTTGAACGTTCGCCATGAATCTGTTTTAATCAGAAAACCCGTGCCCGTGCCAGATGAAACACAAATCTTTGTAACCAGTGAAGAGACTTATCTCATTGGCAGAGTAACCAGAATTTATCCTGGATATTCCAGAACTTTTTCATCGATGCAACTCTGATTGTAATCCAACTCTCTTCCAAATTCATAACCATAAATACAGCGAAACACAATTCTTACGGAATTCCGTGCGACATAACCTATAATTTCTCACACGTCCTGACACATCCTAACCTCACAGGAAGAAGAGTCGACCTATACAGTGAAGGTCCCAGACTAATTTCCCCAGGAAAATTCACTTCCATTAAAAGTAGGTCAACTATACACCGTAAATCGTAAATCACGATGATCCGCGTTCCGAAGTTTTACCGAAAATTACGGCGGATCCTCGGCGTATTGCGAAGCACGTTGCGGAGCGTAAATCACGCTAATAAACGATGAAGGGGCTGTAAATTTTAATTGCTCCGCGTAACTGTGCCGAAAGCGTGGAAATCATTTTCCACCGGCAAAAAAGACCGAGGTAGAAAAAGTTTCATTTTCCGCGAGACGGGAACCGGTCCACACGAAATTAATTGCACCACCCTTGTGACGGTTAATCTCGATCGGTAAATACCCCGATTTGCACGCATACGCGACGGCTTAAACAGCTACGGGTATGCTAATACTGTAAATTGCAACGAAGTAATTAAGTCGTGTCATATTACCTGCTTGTTATGCTAATCCGAAAATAGAACGCCTGAGAGGGGAGGGGGGGTTGGCAGCAGGGTCGTTGTGCCCGTCGGCTTTTCTTCGATTTCTTTCGAGGCGCACGGGTGAAGATACCTTTACAGCTACTAAATCCTCTTAACTGGCTAAAGTGCAGCGCGTCTTTTTAAGCTAGTCACGCGTTTCGTCCAAGAGATCAGCGGTTTTTATTTAAAACGCGCCTCGTCTCGGGCTCCGTGGAAATTGCCTTCTTAGCACGGCGACATGGGTAGTTAAAGCTCCATCTGCATAACGACGCGATAATCGTTACAAGAACTTCGGTATTCCGAAAGTATTCAGCTGGGTTCCTCCGATATTCGATGCTACTTTCGCGCGAAGGGTGAGGAAGTCGGGCGGTGGGGGGAGCAGGAGGATAGGGGGAGTGCAGGAGCTTTAACCCTCGGCCGGCGGTGCTGGGTCTTTTTGGACCCAAGCGTAATGTTGCCATGTGTAATGATAGCAGAGATGGGTAAAAAATTTATTAAAATAAAAATTTTGAATAAGCAATAGAAGTTAAAAAAATTATTGTCGAATGAAAAAATTAACTTTTATTTAATCGTTTATTTAAATAATTTTATATTTAGTTAATACAAAAAATTACTTATATATGCTCTAAAGGGGCAAATCCACGATTAGACAAAAATCTCAAATATTAATCTCATGTGACAATTATTTCAATATTTTATTATTTTTTTAGTTATTTTGACATCTTAATATATAAAGCAGAAAGTTTATATGTGCGTCGAAAAACTTTCAAACGGTAAAGTCTGGGGTCACGAAATGTGCCTCAGCTCATTATGCATAGCTGCTGCAGATGAATGTGATTATTTTTACCCAAAAAGATAAATAAACAAATTTTTTGTTTTAAATCACAATTTGAATTCCGGGCGAGGCCGGGTAGTTAAGCTACTTAGTTTCATAAGACAAGTTTCAAGATATACCTATTTTAAAAAATCTCACCTCGCGACTATTTTCATTATTTACATTTTGTTGCTGAGATTTTTGTCTCATGGTAGAAAAGTCTCATGTAAAGTCTCATCGTGGCGTCGGATCTTAAGAAAAGTAATGCGTATGGTGGGATAGTTGATACGGGTCAAAAATGACCCAAGCACCGACTTCCGTGAAATTCACTCGATTTGTAGGTTAGAAAAGAATCGATGAAAAATTCGAGAAAATGCCAGTTCATGATTTAATTACTCGACGGTGCCGTTGCAGCGGCCGCGTCCTGGAATATTTTCGAGCGGCAGAAACAATAGCTAGGCACCCAATTACCGGGGCTCGTGTTGCGTCGAGGGTGCTCAGACAGACTTTTCCTCGAGGCTCCTCCTTCGCCGGCTACCTACCCTACCGACCCGCGCGGAAGAAATGTGTGCTCGGGGACCAGCTGTTTCGCACGCCCCAACACCGTCATCGATACGCGTCTCACGAGGGCTGGGTATAGTCGCGACTGGTTAATTCTATCTTTCCGAGTTTCCCCGTCATCCGTTTCGATCTACCGTAAATAAGAGACTCACAGTACCGCTCAAAAGTACTGATCACTTGTAGGTACGTTTGACGAAAGAGAAAATGGAACCGTCTTTCCAGACGGTTGTGGTCCAACTTGGATATTCTTTAGCTTATCGTTTCTTTTTATTTCAGCTTTTGATGGCTCAAACGGTTTCTTGATAACCAAACACTTGCCAGTAATATAGTCAATCATGAAACGTAACATTATTAAGATTGAAGTGTGATTAAACAATTGAGTTCTTGTAGAAAACACTGTAAGTGCCAAAAATCAAATGCTATACTATATTATTACCATTGGCACGTAGAACATTTTCGAATAATTTTTTTAAAAATTTTTGCACCTATTGTGTTTTCTGTAAAGACTCTTCAATTTTGAAAGGAAAAAATTGAATAGATGTTCGAATAGAAATTTGAATTAAATCACGTAAATAGTGAAAATAATAACTTTATCTGTGTATTAAAGTGGCAAAGTTGCATATATAATAATAAATAATATATAATAAGAAAAATTTGTAGTGATTTGATATAGACAAGGAATAATCAACTATGTTAACCTTTACTCTATTTAGTATTTTCTCTATTATCAAAAGTATACGTAACAAGTGATTAAATACATTTGGACGACACTGCTCGACACTGATACGAAGAATGCTCTTTTTATTACCCGTTGATTCATTGACACCAGCTAATCTTATCTAAAATTTCTTCTGCAATATCTGTCGCCATTGAAAATACAAATACTAAGCCAGAGCAAGCCGAACGTTAAAAATCACTTTCCTGGATAGGAATTAGGCCATACACGATTCCTACTTTACGGTAATTCACCGATTTGTATGCTCGTTTGAAATGTAGGGAGAACAGGTGCCAGAGAGAAGAGAGTGGTGGGGTTAGAGTCAAAAAGTAGAGTGGGGATAGCACTGTAGTGGCCTTGAGCGGCCAATTGATTCTGTTGTAACTTGATGCCACTGGAGACGGAGGTGTTCACATGGTCACTGATCAAAGCATGAGACAAAAGAAAATTTAAAAGCTTTAGATATTCTTCTATAAAGAATACGATGCACTGAATCAATTTCCAAGCAAGCAATAAAATTGACGATATTTAGTTATTATTCGCAGGGCTGTTCCTGGCTTTTGACCACCCATTATTAATTTAATATTCTTTAATTAAGAATTTGATACGCAGTGTTTCCTTTCATATCTATATATACATAGTTTTAAAAAGTTATCATACAAAAGAAATAGATTGAAGAAACAGATTTTGTTAAAAATGGAATATGTTGTAGTCCTTGTGAAATTAGGGGAGGTTTAAGTCATCATTTTGCCGATATCGAATTAGTCGATTTTTGTTTATTTTCGTGAAAATAGGTTGTAAAAAATATAAATGAGAAAGGAAATGGTACCATTAATAATCATCATAAAAGTTTTGATTGTTATTCCTATTAGTCAAAATTTTACATATAATAAATGGCCTGCGCCACCTTTTGCACCCCCGCCAAAAACGGCCCTGATTATTCGTAACAATAATGTCCAAGGGCTGACACAGCAACACGCATCGAAGTGATTCAAACCATCGTCGTATCTTGGAAATGATTCCGCCTACGTTTTAGCCTCGCGATAAGAAGCGAGACGAGCGAAGCACGGGGACCTATGTAAACGAAGATTTTAGTAAGAAAAAAGATAAACAGGCGCAGAAGGAGGGAGGCAAAAAGACGAAGAAAGAAAATCCAGAGAGTGATGCGTGATAGAGACGAAGAAAGTTAAACAAAACAAAAAACCCAAGGGGGCGGAGCTGAAGTATTTACCGACTGAGCGGGGCAGAGCGGATGGAGGGAGGTACAGTAAGTGACAAAAAAAAAGGGGGAAACGAACGAGAGGGAAAGAGTATAAAGCGAAGGAAGTCGTTTTCTCTAAAGTGGTTGAAAGCACAAGAGTAAGAAATACGAGAGAGGGGAAACTAGAACAGGAAAGAGGAAACCGTCTGCTCGGGCACACACGAATGTTCGACACAACCTGCAATCGGTATCGATACCAACGTATCTGTGTAATTTTTCGAAAACAATCCGTCATTACAAATTCATTTCCACTCCTCTATCAACCAATTTGGTTACTATCAAATATTAAATCTGCAAAGTAAATGATTAATACAGATCTAAAAGCCGCATCCATAGTTACAGACCTATATTTACTTTAAATTGAACAGGTGGGCTGTATTTATAATACCAGGAATCTGGAGGACGCCCCGAATCCTGGCTAATTGCGCGAAATTTCGCGGAAGCAGTGACAAAAACGGCACATTGTAGCTACAGCCACGCAGACCCCCATTAACCTTCTCGAGCCATATGCTCCCGTTCCCTCCTCTCTTCCCTCGCTATCCTTGCACCTGCCCGGGCGATAATTAGAGGAAGAGGGCTGACGGATGCAGGGGAAAAAAGAGATCGGCGCTCCTGAGCACCGCTGTAGCCTTCCGTACGAAAACGTGCGACAATCAAATTGCTCGAAAGCAATAAGATCCGTCTCAAGCCCGTAGTAATAGGCTGTCTTCCGTGCTCTCGACATCTGCGAGGAAAGACGTTGCGCGAGGCGATCATGCTTCTCATCGAAAGGTAAGTACGAGCGGAGCACAACGGTGACAGAGTGGGGGAAGGTGCAAGTGGTGGGGGGAGAGGAGCCTATGCTGGCAGAGTAATGGGCCAGCGCTCGCAACGGAACGCGAAATATCGATGTATCCTTTCGTTGCTATCGACAACTTTTAATTAAACTGGGAATATAATTAAAGAAAAAGTTAAGGAGTTATAAGTAGCAAATATTCGCGACCTATTAACCAAAGGTTGATTTCTGTTCGTGGAGTCACATGAAATAATAAAATCGGTGCGCAGGAAAGTAGCAGGGGCTGAGAACCAGCTTTAGGAGAGAAAATACTGAAAGCCACTGTTTCGGAGAAGGAAGGACTTCTGAACACCTGCCACAAAGTGAAGCTTCACAAAGGCATGTAAACAATAACAGTGGTGACAATCGTTCGTCTATACGTCGTATAACTTATTAATTTACTTAACACATAACAAACCTTTGCTTTCTTATAATTTTAACGATTCAAATTCGAAGCGTTTGGAGGGCCCTGCAGGACAATAGAATCCAAACGTTGGACATTCCGAAATGTCCAATAATTTCTGGCTTTATTGTATATACGAATATTACTGGCGGGGAAAAATGGAAAAGTTTCATAGCGCGTCGAGGCCATCGCTAGTTAGCGGGTTTGACGTTCCGAGCCCGTTAAAGCCCACACGTTACCCCGGGCGTATTATACGAAAGCCTTTGTGCATTGTTTGAGCTTTCCCGGCCATTGTGCTTTCCAGTTACACAGCTTGGATTCCCGTGCACTCGTGGCATCCAGCTGCGTTTCGCTTCGTCCTTTTCCTCCCTGTCTTCATCTTTCTCCCCCCGTCCTCTCTCCGTGCGCCCGCCCCCACCCCCTCCTTCCTCTCCCTGGCCAAGGAGAACCGTATGATTCTCTCCTCGATGCAGAAGCTTTTGCTGCCTTTTGAACAACCGTTTCGACGGGACAAGCAGCCGGGAGTATATACTCTGCCGGGACAGAGTGCGCCAGGAATACGTATTCCTTTGGTGTCTGAGATCCTTATTCTTTGGGACGGTTGGTGGCTCCGAGTTAGTTTTATCGTGGGTTTCAGGAAGAGAGATGGCAGTAGGCGTAACTGCGCTGATTATATCGGGGCTGATGGAATTGTGCGAGGAAATGGAAATATTTGGGTGTTTTCAAAAGTTCTTAAAGGAGATGCTGTTTTTAGAAAATGGTAACTCGTAGGGGATCAGTGAAGTGAAATACTTCCTCCATGGCAGTAATTTAATCAAGTCCGTGGAATGGAGAGGAAAGGAAATTGATTGAATTTAAATTGAGCTTTAAACTTATGCTTAGATATTCGAATTGAAAAATTTATGGAGATAGAAACAGAAAATTAGTAAGCTATAATTTTCCCACCTCATCAACTCCAGAGATGGGCAAAAAATTATTTGAAATAAAAATTTCGTACACAAATTTTTATTTCAAATAATTCTTTGCCCATCTCTGATCGACTCTCACTTCGATATATTTAACTATCTTGTTTAATAGACCAATTTCTAGACCAGTCTTCATCCGACCTTTCAAATTACAAATTCTTTATTTTTACTAGTATAAATATTCCTTCAAAATAGTAATATTAAAATTTTGAATTATTAATTAAATTATATTTATTAATATTTTTAATTCTTTAAAATTCAATATTTGATCTGCTTTTGCATTAAAATATAAATATAATTAAATTAATAAAATTAAAAAATTAATTATCAATTATTTATTATTATCATTATAATATTAATATGAATAACTCAAGAAATCTCAACTACATCATTTATCAGAATAATAATTATATAAAAAAATTATAATGCTAGAATTATTGATTTCATTTATTAGAACAATTTTATTTTTCGGATTAATTTTTTAACGACATAATCTTTTCAGTCTACTTTAATTGCTATATCGCGTAGAATAAGAGAGTTCCATTCGCCGCGATAAGAACAGAAGAAATGGAGGGGATAGCGAGCATCTTACATCGAAGCAGAAACCTCGTCCTTCTTTCGAGGCACTAATGTAGAATAAAAATCAATGTGCAAAATTTATTTACACTTTATTCATTGATTGGAACGCAACTTTATGGGTTTATAGAGTGAATCGAGACGAGAACAACGGTATGTTTCATTCGTGCCCAATCGTCCTTTAAGGGTATGAAAACTAACCTCAAAGTCAAATAGGCATTCCCACTTTTTCGCGTATAACGCCCAAAGTACAGGAGACCGAAAAAAATGTTTCAAACAAAACTTTGATGGTGCAATAAGCGTTGCAAAATTGCGTTAACAAAATTTTTAAAAAAAAGTTCAAACAAATTCCTAACAAAAAAAATTTTTTTTCAAAATTTTGTAAACGCAATTTTGCAGCACTTATTACACCATCAAACTTTAGTTTAAAATATTTTTTTCTGTCTCTTGTATTTTAGGAGTTATACGCGAAAAAGTGAGAGTGCCAATTTGTCGTTGAGGTTAGTTTTCACACGCTTAATGAACGATTGGGCACGAATGAAGCATACCGTTGTTCTCGTCTCGAGTCACTCTATAAACCCACAAAGTTACGTTCCAGCTGGCGAGTGCGGGTTCGCGCTGTCCCCTTATAAGTGCCTTTCTTAAAACGCGAAGGTGTGACATTTCGACCAGAAAGCTGTTACGTCCAACAAAAGCTGCAATTAATATTAAATCATACCATATCCTAACCTAAATAGGCACATTCCAATATCCAGAAACTGTGTGTCGCTCGTTGCAATTTCAAACGTAGCAAAACGTCCCATGAATGGAATCTTCGTTCGAGAAGCGTTGCCAAAGAATCCCTTTCGCGGTCGTTTCCTCCGCGATCCCAGAGTGGGGGGGATATTCGGACTCGATCGAGAGTAGTGTTTTGCTCGAAATATCAGAGCGGACGCTTTGTACCGTCGCCAAAACCGAATCGAGCCGAAATTGCTTTCGGATATATCGATGTTGCCCCAGCCTCGGGAACCAGTGGATTGTTAATCGTGCAGCGGACGATTTATTCTGCTGAACCAGCAGAAGCTTATCCGCGACTGTGCATCACGATCGACGGTCTCGCGCACTGGGCGACAGTTGTCCCGAAATTGTCGAAAACTGACGGAATCTCTATCTGATCCGAATTGGGGACAGGCTTGGAAAAATACTGGAGGAAGCTCGAGGGAACTCGATGTAGATACTATTTGCGATTTAGGGGCCAATTCATTTTTGTAAGTGAGAGTTAATTTGGGGGGAATTCTGGTGGAAAATTTGGTACGAATTTGGAACAGATTTTGTGAAGTATTAATGGCTGTTTAAGACAACTACTTAGGGGTAGGTACCTGCCATTTACCATTTTGGCTACAAGGACAAATTAATTTTGGGGGATTCTGATCCATAATTTCGTCCATAGACAGTTACTGTAAAGTGGTAAAAGAATGACGGATTCTCTACGTATCTGCAACGAATTCGGTTCAGTTTTGGAAAAATAGCGAAGGCGGTTTGAGAGGAGCGATATACAGTGGCGGACGAAAGAAAGGTTACGACTTTTAAAATCGCATAACTTTTTTAGAATTGGTCCAAACGACTTGAGTTTTTTGAGAAGCTACTAGGATTAGTTTGCTAAGTGCCGTGTCTCGTCGTTTTGAAAAAAAAATGAACTTGGTCGGAATAGCAAACAAAAATAGTAAATGTCATTCTTCAAACTTTTTTTTGTGAGCCTGTAATGAAAATTCAAAAAACCAGTTTGTAGATTGAAGTAAGTTGTATACATGCTGAAAATTTCATAAAAATCGGTTAACGTTACTCTGAGCTATAAACGCTTAAAGGTCGCAGAATAAGGTCGAAAATCGCGAAATTCCCGGAAATCAGCGATTTTCGACCTTATTCTGCGACCTTTAAGCGTTTATAGCTCAGAGCAACGTTAACCAATTTTGATGAAATTTTCAGCATGTATACAACTCACTTCAATCTACAAACGGGTTTTTTGAATTTTCATTACAGGCTCGCAAAAAAAGTTTAAAAAATTACATTTACTGTTTTTGTTTGCTGTTCCAACCAAGTGCATTTTTTTTTCAAAACGACGACACACGTCACTTAGCAAACTAATCCTTGTAGCTTCTAAAAAAAAACTCAAATCGTTTGGATTAATTTTATAAAAGTTATGCGATTTTAAAAGTGTATGTGCACTGTTCGTAATGCAGGCACTCGAGGAAGTTAAATTTTGAGACACTTTTTATATTAAAATGCTCGAGAATAAATAAATAAATTTGTTATCAAATTATCAAATTAATCATTTCTACATTACATTTTAGAAATGAGTTTGCAATCGAATCCTCAATAGTTGCCATTTTTTCAAGAACGACGATTGCTAAGCGACGATAAAACCGACTTAAAAATACAGTTATCGAAAAAGACTAAAAACAAAATATTCCACGGTCCGCGAACGCACCCCGCACACAAGCACCACATAAAATCGACGGCTGAAGATGAGTGCCTATAGGATAATAAGAAGCGAAACCGCTGCGCTTACCTCTAGGTAGATTTCGGAATGTGGGTTGAAGGTGTTGTTGACCGAGTGAAGAGAGACGTTGAGGTGCGGCAGGCTGTGGAAGACCCTAGCGAGCTGCGGTACCGTGTACTGTTCGGGAAGCTGCTGACCGCCCGCCATTTTGGAGAACCCTTGTCTGCCGAAAACCCCGTTGAAGAGCTCCTCCTACTCGTCAAGACATGCTACGAGGCCTGCAACAACGAGCAGTCACCAGGTTAACAACTGCTCCCAGGCTTTTCGGCTGGAGCTTCAAGGCTTCCATCTTGTAGAATGTAGAAAAAGTAGGGCAGTGAAATTACACTTTCTGCATCCAAATTACCGTTTCTAAATACCTATTCTGTTTTATATACATCTTTATAGCAATTAGTTTTATACATATATGCTGGTGATTAGGAAACTGGCCAAAGTCAGAAATTAAATCGAAAAAATTGAATTTATTGCTTATCTAGAGCAATGTAATTCGAAGTAAGCTATAAATTCAGTTTTTTTTTATTTTTGACTTATGTGTCGATATGGCACTGCGATGAATTGATTCAATGCCATTATTTGAAGAGTCCTTATAGAAAACACTAACAAGGAGAGATTCCCAGGTGTCCGCCTCCGATTGCTTTGACTTTTGGATATGTTTTAGAGGGCTGAAAAATAAGAAATACGTGTCTTTTTATTTTGGCCTGCTTGAATGTTTAGGGGTTGAAACCACCCTCCAAAGTGCATAAGAATAGTTGGTGCCCGCCTCCGATTGCTTTGAATTTTGGATATGTTTTAGAGGACCGAAAAATAAGAAGTACGCGTCTTTTTATTTTGGCCGGTTTGCATGTTTAGGGGTGAAACCAACCCCCAAAGTTATACGATTTTCAGGCGTTCGTCCCCGATTGCTTTGGTTTTTTCATGTTTTAGAGAGCCGAAAAATAGCAAAGCATGTCTTTCTATTTTGGCATATTTGCATGTTCAAGGGGTGAAACCACCCCTCATAGTTACCCCCTAATAACGGTGACGGACGACAAGAACATCCAAAATTAAAGTGGTTTCAGCGCACTGGTTCGGTCACTTCAAAGTTGAAGTGACCGAACCAGTGCGCTGAAACCACTTTAATTTTGAATTATTTCATATATACGGTCGAAATTCTAATCAATTTATTTTGACAAGAACATCGTCCATACAGCAAGTTATGACGCAAATTAAATTTATATCAAATTTTACTCAACACAATTTTTGTACCCCGTATGAACTTTGGGGGGTGGTTAACCCCCTAAATATGAAAACGGGCCGCTATAAAAAAAACACGTATATCTTATTTTCCGGTCCTTTAAAACATATCCAAAATTCAAAGCAATTGGAGATGAACACCTGAAAATCTTATAACTTTGGGGGTTGGTTTCACCCCCAAAATATGAAAACGGGCCGCTATAAAAAAAGACGTATATCTTATTTTTCGGTCCTTTAAAACATATCCAAAATTCAAAGCAATTGGAGATGAACACCTGAAAATCTTATAACTTTGGGGGTTGGTTTCACCCCTTAAATATGAAAACGGGCCGCTATAAAAAAAGACGTATATCTTATTTTTCGGTCCTTTAAAACATATCCAAAATTCAAAGCAATTGGAGATGAACACCTGAAAATCTTATAACTTTGGGGGTTGGTTTCACCCCTTAAATATGAAAACGGGCCGCTATAAAAAAAGACGTATATCTTATTTTTCGGTCCTTTAAAACATATCCAAAATTCAAAGCAATTGGAGATGAACACCTGAAAATCTTATAACTTTGGGGGTTGGTTTCACCCCTTAAATATGAAAACGGGCCGCTATAAAAAAACACGTATATCCTATTTTTCGGCCCTTTAAAACATATCCAAAATTCAAAGCAATCGGAGGCGGACACCTGGGAACCTCTCCTTGTAAGTAACAAAATTAAAAAAAAAAATTTTATCGGAAAATGTTCTGTGCTGATGGTAATACTATAGTATAACATTTGAATTTTGGCACTTACAGTGTTTTCTACAAGGACTCTTCAATTTATACAAAGTGACTTATAAAATGAATTTTGATTTCACTGCAGATGTTGATTCCAGAAACATTGGGTTATAAATAAATTGTAAGTTTAGTGTTAGTTAATGGTTATACCTACGTTAGAGTGAAAGAAGGCTTCGATATGAATACTTATTTACCCTTTCAGGAATAATCTTTGAATATCCTTTAGATTCGATTATTAGCCAGGAAGATTTCAGAGCAGAAACATATTTTCAGTTTCAAAATTCTAGGGTAAGTGTGACTTCTCGCGGACGTACCCTAAAGCCACCCTCCCCAAATTGTGGCCAGATCCTTGGGAAAGATAATCCCCACTTCTGGCGATACGTCGCTTGCTATAGTTCTAACCCCCACATGCAACAATTATCCTACCATTAATAACTCAATATTATTATTAATCAAACGAACAAAGCTAAAGGTGCTGGGCAAGAATGAAATTGAGATACCTAGCTGATGACTTCTTTCTGTTCCCCTGGAACATCAACTACTCTGTATCTTTTAAAAAAATTAAACAAAAATTCAGTCGTCATCTTACTGAAAAAATTCTAGGATCGGTGAATCTCGGAATTTTCCGGTGAATCCTAAAATTTTCCGGTGAATCTTGGAATTTCCCGGTGAATCCTAAAAATTTTCCGTTGAATCTTAAAATTTACCAGTAAATCTTCAAATTTACCGCTGAACCCCCGCATTTACCGTGTTGGGCATGTAATTTCGAAAAAATATCTTAAAAAAAATTTCACTTCGAGCTTTTGCCAACAGACCTGATCAGCAAATCTCAATATTTACCAGCATCTGATGATGGAAGCCCGAGGTTTGAATATTCATGAAACATTTTTTTTTACATTGCCGCCCCATAGAGGTGAATATCAGGCTTCCCCTGTAAATTCCACGATTCACCGGTGCTGGAACTTTCCCAGCAACAGATACACATTGCACGTGCGGCGCACATGGGTAATGGGGCCCGGTCTAGGTACTGGGTATCGAATTTTCGGTTTCGGTCTGGGGCAGCGTTTAGGTTGAAATCGAATCCAGGCAGAACGACCCCCCGACGCGGTTTAGTCTTTGTTGGATTCGGCCGATGCTCCGAAAACGCTTAGCCTAGGGCTGATTCAATTACGCCCAGCGCGGCGTTGTGGAAGCAACGAGCGCTTAATTAATGAAATCTGTGCCAGCTGCCTCGTCGACGGCACCGTGGGGCTCCGGCGAACGCGTGCCTCTTCCCCGGAAGTATCTCGAGATCCGTTTTTAACCAATTACTAGGCTAGAGTCGGGGCGTTTCGAACGGAACCACGAGGGCCAATCGCTGGCCTCGCGAGTTATCGGCAACTCGGATTAAGCGCTGGGTAGGCTCGCGTTCGCGTGCGTTTCGGCGCTGTGGAGGAGTTGAGGAGAGAGGGAACTCTAGGAGAAATAGACGAAAAGTGAAATTGAATGATTTAGAATGGTGTAATAAAGACGTTTTATTATTATTATTTGTTGGGGATAAGCAGAGAATAGATTAGATGAAACATATCTTAGATGGCTTAGTGCACAAATATTGAATGTCCACTTTTACCATTTTCGAGAAAAAGAGGTTTAAGGGTACCCTTTCATTAAATCATAACAAAATAGGTCATTTTTAGGATTTTATTCGCCGTTTTGCAACTTCGGCGACGACGCTGTAGCAGGATGCCTCGATAGTGACATCTGCAATACATGTTTTTAATACAAAATTGATTTGTTCGTATCCTCAAATGTTGAATATAAAGCTATAAAAAAGTTCAGAATGATTTGCTTCACAATTTCTGCAGGAAAAAATCCCGAAGGTCGGCCTGATTTAAGGGGTAATGCCACTGTGGAGCCCGGAAAAGCCGTTTGATTTTGAGAATATTTTTTATGCGAGTATAGTGAAAGGAATACAAAATCCGTTTGAAGCCCTTTATTGTACATAGCTTGAAGTATGATTACTATTTTTTAAAAAATTTTTTAATAAAAATTGGTAGCGCCACAGCTCAACAGAAGAAGCTGCTTCTGAAAAAATAACTGTTCCGCGGCCGAAAAGATTTCTCCTTCAGTTTTTGACTTAGAACACAAAACCAATTTTTTTTTAGTTGTCTATAAAATTATCACGGGAAGTACACGAGGAAATTAAAGAATACTGTTTTTTGTAATAATGGTGCGCGATTGAACAAAACGTTTCAACAATTTCGAGGTTGTGGCAGTTCCGTGTTTTGTTCAATCACGCACTATTCTTACAAAAATCAGTATTTTTTAATTTCCTCGTGTACTTCCCGAGATAATCTTATATAGAACTAAAAATTTTCCGGTTTTTTGTTTTAGGTAGAAAATTGAAGGAGAAATCTTTCCGGCCGCGGAACACTGTTTTTTCAGAAGAAGCTTTTTTGTTGAGCAGAAACGCCGCCATTTTGTATTAAACAAATTTTTAAAAAAATTGTGATCATACTTAAAGGTATGTGCAATAAAGGCCTTTAAACAGATTTTGTATTCCATTCACTAAACTCACATAAAAAAACCTCAAAATCAGGCTGCTTCTCCGAGCTCTACAGTGGCATTATCCCTTAACACAAGTAGCGTAATATATAATCCACCCCCACCCCCTTAAACCTAGTCCTGAAAATAATACCAAAATTTGAATTTTGTATATGAAAAATATGTAATCCACAGCTCCGTATCCAAGAAATGTCGCAGAACTCCGCGCGCCCTTCTTGCTTTTCGATCAACACAGGCAGTAAAGAGCTGAATAAACACGACGCAACGAACGAAATAAGACGGAAAGATGCGAGAGCGCCGAATCGAAAGAAGAGCAGAAGAAAATACGCTTTCCCCTGGATAGCGGGGTTTGATTAGATGGCCTCCCAACGCGTGCATTCGATTTACATAGCAACCGCCGTTCCGTCTCCCGCTGTTCTATCCCTCTTTCAGCGGCCACACCCACGCCTACCCTTTGTCTTCCTCGATTTCGAACGGTAGATCTATCCGAGGCACAATTTCCGCGGGTATGGAATAATATCCTGGCTGGATTTAGCAATTCAGATGAAACGTAAAGCAACCGTCCAAAATCTCGTTAAGTACAGTGAAGCCACGATGGTCAGAGCCTCGGGGAACCGAGCTTCCCATAATCCAAGCTCCAGTTAACCTTATGCCCTTAATCACGAAGCGATACCCTAAGACTGAACATAATACTAATACTAATACTAATACTAATACTAATACTAACTCTGTACTAATACTAATACTAATACTAATACTAACTCTGTACTAATACTAACTCTGTACTAATACTAATACTAACTCTGTACTAATACTAATACTAACTCTGTACTAATACTAATACTAACTCTGTACTAATACTAATACTAACTCTGTACTAATACTAATACTAATACTAATACTAACTCTGTACTAATACAAATACTAACTCTGTACTAATACTAATACTAATACTAACTCTGTACTAATACTAATACTAATACTAACTCTGTACTAATACTAATACTAACTCTGTACTAATACTAATATTAACTCTGTACTAATACTAATACTAACTCTGTACTAATACTAATACTAACTCTGTACTAATACTAATACTAATACTAACTCTGTACTAATACTAATACTAATACTAATACTAATAATAATAATCAATATTAAAATAATTAGGTACTATTATTATTACGACCATAATAATAATTTCAACAATAACAAACTATTATATTCCTAAATTATATCATCTAACCCTCTCGTTAGAGACAGGCGAACGTTTGGCATACGTCACGTGCGGAAATCCTCCACTGCTATTCGTTAACCATCTACGCAGAACGCCTGTAGGCGTTTCCCGCACAGGCAGTACACATTGACTGAACGGATATATAAACCTACAGCAGTCCAAAGGGCTAAGAGCACTCTAAACGTCATGCGCTACGCTGACGAACACACAGACGTCGATAACTCATGCGAGACAGAATACAACGAGGAAAACTAAGTACGTATGTATTCGGTTGAGATTTAAGTGCCATCGACAACGCAGATCCTCCTCTGTAGCAGAAACTCGATGTCGAAAGGGTTAACCTCCTGTTCACTACATAGAGAACAGTCCCTGTATCGGTAGCATTGATTGGGCTTTGGGAGAAAAAAACACTGGATCCTGTGAACTGTAGAAGAACTTACGACTCACCCTCTGTGCTTGTATTTCGCTGCGACGACGACTCGCTACCGAATCGATCGTCGAATGGGAATATCGAAGCTTTCGATGCTGTAGAAAATTGGTGGCTTCCAGTGGAATCTTAGAAACGGGTCAACGAGATGCAGAGGATACTGTTCGATGCACGAGACCCATCAATTCCGCTGAATTTTCCGTAGTTTCGCGTTTCCCTTTCTCCTTGTCTCAGCGATAAACTCCAGGATATGGCCATTTAGAGAGGAAATTATCTTCGCAGAAGTACTTCCCAGTAACTCGCGCTAGCTTTGGATATGTTAAATAGGGGATCGTAACAGTTTCAGATTTAAGGGCTCCGTTCGGGATTAAATTTCGCTGGGGAACGTTTTATGGGCCAGTGTCGAGTCAGGGGCTATTCGGTCGCTAATTTCGGTCGAAATTAGTGGCGATATTGACAAATCTCTTTTATAACATCCTACTCACAGTGGAAAAGCTTGTTCTCCAAACCAACTGTCGCTCGAACGTTTTACATAGGGTAATTCCGGATGAGATGGATCGATTACGTTTATGTGTTAGAACATTGCGATTTTCAGTTATTTTTAGTGGTATATTGCGCGTAGCTCACACGCCGCATTAATCGTGTTTTCTGTTTGCTTTTAACTGTGAAATCAGGTAAGTTATGTGTAATATAAAAATGGATTATATTCGAAAATTTTCTACGTGTTGTTTAAATTATAATTTACTGATATTTTACGAAAAAATAATTGCTTTTTCTTAATGCAGTGAGTTAATATAATGTTTAGAGGTTATATTTACGTTCTTTTGATGAGATATTGTTGTAGCAGTATTGGAAAAACAAGCGAGTCGATGCTACTTGACTTTCGGGTTAGTTGGCCCGATTTTTTCGGGGATAGTTGGCCCATCATAAAATCATGCATAATAGCTAGTAAATGTTTTTGTAGAACATGCCAACGGAATATAAACGAAGATATAATCAACGTAGAAAGTTTCGGACACACGACGCATTGTTGAAAACCGTAGAAGCAGTCCAAAATGGCAAGATGGGTGGTGGGATGGCACGATGACTGGGTTCGCTGTAAAAAATGATTTCACGAAGGATGCTCAAAACTTTTGAACTTATGCAACGAGTGTGGAAAAGTTCTGTGCAAGAAAAAGAAATAATTTTTCGTCTTATTAACCTCATAACATGTATTTTTTATATTGGTCATCTCACCCAGACACTCCGGGTGAGATGGCCTTTCGCATAGACTGCAATTTTATTTTATTTTTTTAAATGTATGATTATTTTTTTAATTCAATTTTATATTATTTATCTAAGTGAATTTCATTTTGCAAATATATTTCTGTCTTTTATAAAACCATTCAATTTACGGTGTGCTGATTGTTTTACAAAAAGTGGGCCATCTCTCCCCGACCTACCCTGAACTAAATACAACCCTTGTACAACGTTCGTTCTAATGTACGTAAAAATACTTGAATTTTTTCTTCGGCAGAAAAAGTCAAGATTCTACTCTATAATTAGAAATAAAAATTGGGTGTATCTTCCCACCTCTCCAGTTAAGGCTTAAGTAGGCCACCCACAGGGCCGAATCGAGACTTCGAGAGGCCCCAAGCACTTAAAAGATTTTCAGGCCCCCTTCTACATAGTGTTCGCTTCATATTTCCAATAATTTCACTATAAAGTGTTTCTAACAGAAATTAGATTTTAGAATTCAGAAAATTTCTATAATGGCCCCCTTTCTCCTGATGCCCTAAGTACGTGTTTGTTTTACTTATTGGTCAATCCAGAACTGGCCACCCCGTAGATACAAGGAGTTACCTTCAGTGAGGTTTGTAAGATGAACTAAGGGGGTTGTATTTTACAAGGTTAACGAGTGAAATGATTTTTCCGTTTAAATCGTCAAGGTCGATGGCGTCCAAGATGATGATTCCAGAACAAAGGGCTCAACTGGATCGCGCAACTGGAAGCATCCGTATTAAAACGGGAATAGGGGGAGGAGTGGAGAGGGGGAGGAAGAGCGAGCTTTACTTTACTTTTCATTCTTCCGTGGCCCTTTGTCTTCCGCGGGATTATAAATGCCCAGCCGCGAAAGTAGCCAGGCATCTTGAACGGGAAGGACGAACAAAAATGTCGGAAGGTGGAGCGGAGGGAAATTGGGTCCATTCTTGAACTTCCCCGCGGAACGGCACGAAGAGCGTGGGAAAAGATCAGATGGAGGAATGCAAGCCGCGGCTCCCCGATAGAGCTGGGACCATTTCTCGAATTTCTCTCCGTTAAAATAGTGGGGCTGTTGCGATAAATGAAATAGGGTAAACGCACCAATAAATGAACGCTTAAGGCTAATGAATGAACACTATTATAAAATTATGTTTGCAGCGCGATCGACTCCACGTGCTGCAAAAATTGTTTGGATATGAAGCGAGAAATTTGAAAGAAGTCTCTAATTAATTAGTTGATTATTTTAATAACTTATTTTATTCATTTTAATAAAAAATGTCCATCCACTGGTATTTGTTCATTTACTGGTACATCCACCCTATTCGGTAAATGTGACTCGAGTGGGTTGGTTGGTAAGTTTAGAGTCGCTGGATGATTTTCAGTAAAATTCTAGGAACCGCATTGCTAATTTATTCCTGACTTGAAGTTGGTGATTTTGAAGATTATTGGTGTGCTCTTGGATGAAATTTTAAGTGTTATCACGCGAGGATGGTACGTTTAAGGGGAGGTTCCGGTCTAGAGCCCAAAAAAATAGGTGACCTTTAGGAATTACTTAAAGGAAAACTACTATATATAATTTAATGGGACTTTTTGCATTGTATTAAAGATGTCTTAAGTTATAGAAATATATTTTTTGTTTTATAATTAATCATTGCAGACGGCACTGGGGAGTCGTTAAAGTCAAGGCGTCAAAAAAATCATCCAAATCGGTGGGACCTGGATCTCCAAAAGTTATTATCCATTTCGACTCAAAACTTGATTTATTTTGAAGAATATACTTCTGGCTAGGGGGGAAACCAGAAAAAAATACAAAAATGACATTTTTTAGAAAATAACGACACTTGAAGTTTGAAATCACTTTTTCCCTATATTTTTCGTAAATAATAAAAAAATATAAAATAAAAAAAATCGACTTTTAGACCAGAACCTCCCCTTAAGGTCTTAGATTTATAAGCATGTACTAATAAGGTACTACTGTTATTAAAAATCGTGAAAAATGATAAGTGCATCACTGTAGTCTGTGTATTAGCGACTGATCATATTATATGGATCAACCCTTCTGCAGCCCCCCCCCTTCTTATCATTAACATTATTTCTTGGTTTTCTCAGAGGATTCAACTGGCCTCTGTTTATTGAACATTTAAAGCTCGTCGCAACCCCAAAGAATATCCGAGTATCTCCAAAGAAGAACGAAAACTCGTCAACCCTAAGATGAAATACTTTCAAATCGAAGGGAAGCAGAACTCAGCCATTATGCCTCGTTTATCCCCTTCCTCCTACCAAATCTTAAGCAATCTTAATGATTGCAATCATCTCAGGAAGATTCTCATCTCTTCCGACGCAGTAGATACGTTTATCGTTAACATGATCTCTCACTCAAACCCTCCCCACTTTCCCCTAGATTACTTCTCGCAAACATCATCCGACGAGGGAGCTGTATAAAGCATTCTGATTCACCAATTTGCTTCAAATTTTGCATATAGTTAGTGCACACCACATATAATATATTACATGGCAACTCTAAAGGCGGGTCCACAGGTATCAGTTCCGTGTCGGTTCAGTCTCTGGTCTCTTACGTGTGAATCCGCCTTAAGGGGGCATAGTACTTTCTTTGCCCGAGAATTAAGCATTGTTTACGATTTTTTTTTTATATGAAAATGAGAAGCTAGGGAGATGGGGTTCGCTGCAAATGAAAGATCGCAGTTTTAAAGTATTAAAAGAATTTTTATTTAAAAAAGGAGCACCCTCCCTCCCCTCGCCATAGTCGCTCAAAGTTGGTCCCGCGCGGAGTGAATAGAATTGCGGTGCCATGAGTTCCGCCTTCCGCGAGGAACCAACTTTAAGCGACTATAGCGAGGGGAGAGAGGTTGCTTTTTTTTTTTAAATAAAAATTCTTTTAATGCTTTCAAACAGTGATCTTTCATTTGCAACGAACCCCATCTTCCTAGCTTTTCATTTTTATATAGAAAAATATTCATGAAGATATTCTACTGTATCCACGCGAGCGATTGCGCGCGACTCTTTCGCGCGGAACACCGCTCGTAAATGTTAATCACCATTATACCCGATGAACCTAATCCACCGGGTTACACTGGGTTACGATCCCGGCGGGCTCCGCGGCGGGATTCCTGCATCAATTTTCAATGCTTGTTTGCTAATACAGCTACACGCGAACTATTCCCCGGTCCGCCGCAGATATTTAACCTCCCTGCCCTCCCCGACGACTGAAAAATTCAGGCTGATACCGCGCACGGAAACGTTGGGCCGCGCGTTTCGGTATGTGCATTGACGAAGCCTTTTGGGAGGGATCTATAAACGGGGCATTATTCCACGAGGTTTTTTTGACGTTTTATTCGAGTCGGAAGCGTTCGTTGTCACACGATTTTGAGTTTTAGTCGGAGATACATCGTATGTTCTCGCTATGTGCAGTTGTGAAACCAATCAGGAGGGACTTATAAACGGGGGATACCGACTGGGTTCTGGTTTCCTTCAATTTTAAATTATTTGACTTTAGGGTTGACGAGTTTTTGGTTCCTCTTCAGAGATATACAGGGAGTCCCAAAATTAAGGGACATTCTTGAACATGCAATATCCTGATGCAAAAAGACACCGAAATGTCCTTTACCGTTTTGGGACCCGAGGCTTCGTTCTCGAGATATTAACAATTGAATTTGACGGTCCAAGTTCCGGGGCGCGCAGTTTAAAGCCGAGACAGCTGTGCGCGGAGCAGTGACCGCTCGCGCGCGCGCGCGCGCAGGAGGCACGCGTAGATACAGACCCACACAGACACTAGAGCCGACCGCGCTGGATTATTTTCGCGGTTTGAAAATGTAAAACGTTGCTGTAGTCCTCTCGGCAGATAATATTTGTGAGAAGTAATCTGGGGGAATGCAGGGAGGGTTTGAGTCAGAGATCATGTTAAGGATAAACGTACTAGGAAGAGATAAGAATGTTCCTGGGACGATTGCAATGATTAAGATTGCTTAAGATTTGTAGGAGGAAGGAGATTCTTGGAAAAGTAGGATTAGCTTTAGCAAGGGGGGAAATTTGAATAGTGATATGGTGAATGATGTTTTAATGGCAGGGAATTTAGAGGAAATTTTGGGCCGATGTTAAGAGAGCTTGAATAAATTACTGATTAATTTACCAAGTATGCAAGATTTCTAATGGAATATTGAGAACAGTTATGAGTTGCATTCGATTTGGCATTGAGGAGAATTTTTGGAAAACTTAAACACCTGAGTTAACCCTCCGTGATCATACCTTCTTATAATCACAAATTGGTCACGCGGGATTCCCTGCACCCAGCCCCATTTTTTACCATGTTTACCATTTTCGTATTTCTGAATCTTTTAACTTTTGAGTGATAATTGTACATTCATAATACTCGTACAAGCATGCTCTAATAGTCTTTTTCCAGAAATGTCAATTTTGATATATTGAAATTTGTATTTGAAAAAAATAGTTGTGGATAAAAGCCATTTTTTTTCATAAAATTCACAAAATATTTCAATTGCATTATTAAGGTTTGAAAATTTACAGAAATATTGGCAAAAACATATATCCATTACACCAGCAACGAACTGAAACGTTGTTTTCCTCGTTAAATCTGTTTACAAAAAGGTAAAAAATGTCATCAAATCTTGACATTTTTAATCTTTTTTTCATTCAATCTTTCCTGGACGCAGAAAGTGTATTTATTTATACATATACAGGATTTCCAAATGAAATATGTACCAAGCCAAATAATTAATTGCAGAGTGATTTCAGTGCATTTGTATAGATAAGAGGAATGGCGTCAATTTTAAAAATGAACCAAAAATTCAGCGCTGCAAACATACAGTTATTAATTAGCAGCTTCTGAAAATGTATTAAACAGAAAAAAGAGAAACACATAGCAATCACTACACTCTCGTTTAGTCCACCATATAGCACACGTTACTTTCTGTCTCTCATAAACAAGAAGTTGCAAAGAGTCACTCATACCAATTAATCAACTAGCGGGGAGAAGACAATTCCAACGATTGCCTCGCAGTCGCCGACAACCCACTTCCTTCCTCCTAATTTAATTCTTTACACGGAAAACACTAACGAAGTTCCTCGAACAGCCGATTCAACGAAGAACACTAACCCTACTGCGGTCCCCAATTGATTCATACATTTAATATTAGATTTAACTTCCTTATATTGCTCTCAAACTTCAAAGAGTCCTTAAGGGGTAACGCCCACCATGATAGGCAAAAAATGGTGACATAACTTTCGAGATGATTTTATAGAAATTTCTGAATTTTATTAAAAGTGTAACATTAAGGTTCTTATGATATGTATAAAGAATAACAAAAAAAAATTTTTTTCAGATTTAATAAAAAGCGTGAGTAGGTAACAAAATACTCTAGAGTGGTAGTTGGATGAATTCAGAATAAAAAATATCTACAAACAAACATTGTACTCTATCACTGCTAGCTGCTAGCACAGTGTTTCTCAACCTTTGCGAAGCCTTTAAATTTAATAAGGTAAAGAAAACACATTAAAAATAGGTATTTCAGAATATAATTTAATAAGGTAAAAAAAAACACATTAAAAATAGGTATTTCAGAATATAATTCTAACTTAATAATACAAAATAAAAAACCGTGGCGACCCACAAGTTGGGAATCACTGTGCTAGCACTTTATCACTAGCAGTTTAACTTGAAGTACGAAATTTTTAACTCGTTTACATTTGACTTTCTTCAAAAGCCCACACCGAAAAGAACTACCCTACAATCACCCCCACAACGATTATAAAAATTGACTAAAATCGGTAAATGTGGAAAAGAGACAGGAATAGACAATTACTTCGACAGAAAGAATATCGATGGACGCGATGGCAGTGGAAAAAAAAAGCATTGGTAGCGATGGTAATATCGTGGGGGGAACACGTTCCACCATTGTTACTAGTGAATGCTTGCATCAGATGCACGGTAGCAAGGAGCACGAGATAAAACGTAAGCACAATGAAAAAAGTTAGACGCGTCGAACACCAGGAAACGATTGCAACTTCTTGCTTTCCCTGTAACGAGCGCAGACAGCGATTCCACGGCTACCTGGATTATCTTATCAGTCCATGCTTTTTTGCCACGCGTCGGCGTCCTTGCACCGACCATTTCTTCCTCGGGCTTTTTCACGCCCATCTTTCTGGTGCCGTTCGTGAATACATAAATAGGCGAGCTCGCCAACGGGCCAGCAAAAACCAAAATTTTGTTCACTTGGAAATGAAAATATTATTACCACGTATGTATCGATAGTAACGTATATTAGAAGAAAAAATATAAAAGTGGGTTTCTAACAATAAGAATCGAGAGTTACAGTAACATGTTAGAAGAAAAAAAAATTTATATTCTTGGTGAGTTATCGTAAATGTGTAAATTTGGTGTAAATTTGATGTAAATTATATTAAGAATTAATTGGAAGTTAGAAAAGCAAATAATTTTATATTAGATTTAATTGTAAATTCAAGATTTGGTCATTAGTTTGATATAAATTATATGAAGATTTAATTGGAAGTTTGAAAAGTAAATAATTTTATATTAGATTTAATTGTAAATTAAAGATTAGAGAATCAATCTGAGATAAATTGTATGAAGATTTAATTGGAGGTTTAAAAATTAAATAATGGCTCTATAGAAGTGACTACTTAGACATTTATAAGAGTGATTCCCAACCGCTGGGGCACGGCCGCCAAGTGGATCGCAAAGTATTTTCTATTTTTTTTTAAAAATATTATTAAGTTAGAATTATATTCTGAAAAACCTATTTTTAATCCTTATTAAATTTATCTTACCTTATATAGAGGGGGGGGGGGGGGCGCAGCTTATTTGAATATTATAAAGGGGGATCGCGACTCAAAAAAGGTTGGGAAACACTGATTTATAATAGCCACACTGTGGAATTAGGATGTACCCACTCAGAGATAATATAACAATTTGTCGCCGCAAAGCTGGATGAATAATAGCTGTGGTTTACGAGCAGAAAATAATGTGAATCCATATGGATGTCTCGAATATATATCTTGGGAGAGATTTTGCTTCCTTATCTACTTATTTCGCGTGTATGTTATAACATCAGCTTATATTTTGAATAATTATAGGCTTTCTCGGGACTGTCGGGTTAGGTAATGCTATCGTTTAAATAGTTATGGCCAGCTGTCGCGAATTATCTTCCACGATTGATTGGGTTGGAATTGGATCGCGTTAAATTGCTCGTGGCCTTGCAACAAACTCGTGTGATGCAACCTCGTCTCGCCAATTAGACGCTTAAATCTTTGCTGTATGGAAGACAGATTTATTGGCCGTAGATAATATTCTCTAGGGATATAAGAAATGACGGTGCACGTTGGCGATGTGTCGAGAATTTAACGAATTAAATTCAAAGTAGAAATAATAATATGGATAACAACTATGTACTAATATGAATGTTAAGAAAGTGATAATAATGTTTTCAAGACTAATCACGATGACATGATTAGATAGATTATTATTGTTATGTTGCAACTATGATCGTAAAAATAGTGATGACGATTGTTTATACGAAATTTTTATTTCATGTTACGTGTCTATTCACAACTATCGATCAATTAATAGCTCAAATTTCGCTTTATCAGTATCGAGGAGTTTTCATTCAAACAAAAATACTCACGATGCGTTCGAACCCATCACTACTTTCACTAATTCTGAGTAACGCTGCAATCTAAGCATCCAAAGTTAACATCTTCCGTGTCACCATGGAATTCCAGATTTTTCATCGTAAAAAATGTCACAAATACGATTCAAACTTGAAAGAGTTCGTTAAAAGTAAAAGTCGATGGCCATTTTTACAGAATTGTGGATAGAACCACACTAATATTCATAAACTTTCAAAATTATTATCAGCTTACAATATTCAATCCTAGAAAATTAGCTCTTGTGCAAACATTTTAAATCGTCAACTTTTTACCATTCCGCTTTGCCCCAACACTACCTTAAAAAATACACTTGTCCCTCGACGAAGGAATTACGTCCGACAAATATCGCGGGCCACGGGTGATGAAAAGAAAACTGGACAATGTTAAAAATAATTACCCGCCCTTATTTGTCTCCAAGTACATAATTGCGCGGCGCCACGAGTTACGAGTCAGGAGCTGAGCTATCTTTCGTTCCGGTTGGCGCGCGTCTCGATAACTCATCGCCACCGCGGAATTGTTTAAACGCGCTGGATAATTTCCGTTTCCAGGCCGCGGCCTGTGCACGGCGGCCCACGGTAATTCCAACGTTTACGCGGGCACGCGTGAAAACTCAAAACGTACGGCCGAGCAGGCCGCGATTAATTATTTCGCGACCGTAATTTCCTCCCGGGCCTCAGCGGGAGCTTCCACGCTGGAAGCTGCGCGGTAGCTGCTCGAAAAACGCGGATTATTCCGCGCGCAGAATGTTATCCGCTGGTTTCCCTCATGGAACGAAGATCGCGGACGATGAGGAAGATCATTGGAACGCGGTATTGGGATTTCTGAACTGGATATGTTCGATCGTAACGTTATCGAGCTGCTTTAACTTGTATTATTTTTTTATTTTGCAATGTAAAATGTTTGCGGCATTAATGGTCAGCGTATGCATAGTTTGTGAGTGAGTGGCTCGAGAGTGCATTGAAAGAGAAAGTTTACATATCATATTATTTGTTCAGATTATTTAAATATTGATTGGTATTTTGTTTAGAATTGACAGATATAATGTTTTTATTTACACCGAACCCATTATTACTGGAATCAGCTTTAGTCCGTATTCACAATCCCAAACTGCTTCAACGTTTATAAAGTTCATTTGGTCAGAGTTTAGTAACATACACTCAAACAAAAATGCTCGCGATGTGTTCGAACCCATCACTACCTTCGCCAAATACCGTCCAATGGAGCGCAATCGCCCCATCCGCGAGCGGAATGAAGGTTTGAAAGCCTCCAAAGTTCATTTTCTCTCAAGTCCTATTACACTAGATAATCATTTGCATACTTAGTAAAACAAAAAACTAAAATGCAACCTGAATGGCCGCACTGAAAAACCTAAACACCCCAGACGCCTTGCGCGGCGTTCTTAACGGAGAACTCGTTAAAACCCGCCGCATCGGATAACGAGCGATCAGCGTCCAACGAGATTCAGCTCGGCAATATTCACGCGCGTAGAGGTTTCCTCGGGTATATACGAATATCCCACGGTTCGGTTGCGTCACGGAAAGGGAAAGAAAAAATAGCGAAAGTTTCCTCATTATTTTCGAACGGCACAACAGAGCCCCCCGTTGCAATTTCGCGACGATGAGCATCGACAGTTCCTCGTTACCATTAAGCTTCATTTGCAACGAGCTTTTAGCGTTAATAATGTCGCTCGAGGTCCATCCACGAAAAGGGAGCGTGTTCCAGAAAGTACAAGCGTGACGTTTCCCTTTCCACGGCGTGCCATCGATCTCACGCGCCACGCGAAACTTCCGATCGATGCGTCTCACAGGAACGTGTTCTTCCCCCTCTCTTCCTCGATCCCTCCCCACCATTTCTCGATCTACGACGGCTGATAACGACGATTTCCTTCGAAGCTCGATACCCGGCTTTTACGGGCGAGCGCTCCCGCTTTACGGCCCCCAGCGCGGAATTATTGCATTTTTTCCCTCCCGTTTCCATATCGTTTCCCAGAGAAATACTTTATTCCCGATGGGATTGCATCGGAAGCTTCTCAAGGAAGCGTTTTATACGATCATCCACGAGAGCTTCGTACGTTTACGACGGACGGTCGATGCAGTCGGCCTGGACGGTATTTTAACGCGAGTTTGTTTTCCACGATGCCCGCTTGGAGTTGGAACGCCGAACCACCGCCCTTGTCGAGCAAAAAGTCGAAGCGACCGCGGAAGGAAAAAATTTCCACGGCTAGCATTCGAGGGGGGGGGGGGGGGGGGGGATGCGAAACATTTTTCGCGAGGAAGTTCGTTCGCTGCTAGCCAGCTGGTTCCGGACGCTACGAGCACAGCGGTCCATTCAGACGGGGATACAATGGCCCACGGCTTAGCAACTAAATACGAGGAACCGGATTACCCTGAAAGGACACTATAAACAGCAAATTCGAAATGCCTGGCGATGGTGGAAATGGGGGTTTTAATTTATTAGATACCCCTTGTTTGTTATTATATTTGTCGTTGCATTAATATTGCCACCAGTGATGCCAACATAGTACTTAAAACTTAGTAGGTATTAAGTTGTTTACACTGTGTAGAAATATGAGCTTCAAACTTTTTTTTAACCACCATTGGAAAAATAGTAGTAAAGAGGAAGTCGAAGATCGTGTGGCGATGGAGATTTAGAAATACAGAATAGGTATAGAAATATGGAACAGACATAAAAGTAGCAATATGTAACTATAAAATAGTAACTATGCATCACGTGACTGACCAATGGGAGGATGAATCTAGACAGCCGAATTTCTTGAACCCTACTATAGTCATCGCCAACTCCTCACTGCTGCACGCGGTACAAGCTCTAACACTTTTCCCCATATTTCGAAAACTACTAAACCAAACTCAAGGCAGTTTTTTTTGTCTTCCAGATAAAAGTGTCTATTTTCAGCCGATACACCACACGTTTCAAAAAAGTGCATTCCTAATATTATACTCCCATCTTAAATACGAGGTTCATACTTTCAAACCTTAACCCTTAAGTGGCAGACACGGGGTCAATTTTGACCTACCGTAAAAACGAAACTACGCGTGTTCCTTATCACTAGCATTATTTCTTGAAGAAGGTAAGAAATTTAAATCAGAATGGGCGTGATTAATTCGATGAGCAGGAAACTATCCTCCGTCCAAGAATTAAATCCCTCCACGCTAATGAATTGAATAAAAACCACTGTTTTCATGATTTCTCCCGAAATTTCTTATTCAAGAGTATAAGATTCAAACAAAGTCGGTATCATTACGATTCATTACACAGGGTTGCAAAATTAAGGGTCATGAAAACTTTATTAAAAATGTACGCTAGTTTCATAGAAATTTGGACTTCTAAATGCAAAAATAAGATTTGCTCCATGACTGATGTCCATTTTTCACAATTTCCTTTGACGTTTTCATATTATAATATGCGATTGAGTGAAATTAGTGGTGCGTTTTTTGAATTGGGGAACCCAAAAATATATCTACTAAAAATGTCTACAATATTGAAAAAAGTTTTTTTCACCGCAGGCCTATGTTATTTGCTAACGACACCAACACGGTATCAACGCCCGAGAGATCGCAACTAGTGATTCGATTCCGTATCGATTGACTCGATAAGGGGGTGGTTCGATCGCGTATCTCTGGATGACAGGAGGATCCCGATCGACAGTATCGAGGAACCGATAACGGCGAAAGGGAAGTATCGAGCGACAAGGCGTGGCATAAAGGAGCCCAAGGGAGTTAACCAGCGAGCGCAGAAATCGATCGGCGGAAGTCGTTGCTTCCCGTCCCTCTCGTTTCCCGCCCCCTTCCCTCTTTCTCTGTATCGCTCGACCGTTTCCTCTTCGACCCATTGCTGACATTGTACCAGATCACGCGTACGCCGTCCAATTATTCGCTGCGGATCGGTCTAAACCAGTCGTACTCTGTAAACGGTGTTCCAAAAATAAGGGATTCGAAAAAGTTATTTTTATAATCGAATAAAATCACTTTTCTCCAGTCTCCTTATTTTTTCAAGTGGCAGCAAGAAATGCAGAGAAATTTTTATCGTTTGTTTTTATACAGGTCGCGTTTAAATTCTGTTTACAAAAATAAAGAGGATTTATTTATAACGACCTATAATAATAATTTACCTTATCAATAAATTATGGTTGCAAATAATTGGCAAAATTTGAAATAATTACTTTTTCAAATCTCGCTTAATACAGTGATGCTCAACCTTTGGCCCGTAGGAGACTAAAAATGGAAACTTAATAGTCTACGCGAGCCACAATGTTAAATACTTAAATATACAGGGTCAACGTTTTATCCTGCAACCCGCGCTCGCGCGAACACGCAACTGGCAACAGCGCCTCTCACGGACGCATTCCACTACATCCATGCACCGTCCCGGCGTTCGGAGAGCTGCCAGCGGCCGCTGGACAGCAGTGATGCCCGAGCTTCGAGAATTTTGGGATGGTCTCTTTCAAATTAACGTGGCAAAGAGCTATTCAAAATTTTCCCGGCCCGGGTTGAAAAATTTGGGGCCTTTTTCGTATAAATTTTGAACTATAAAAGATATCGGAATGCAATTTACTCCGAAAAATGAGGAAAAATCATTCCCTCTTAATGATGGATAATTTAACATATTTTACGTTTACTTCATTTTTTTTCTATCAATTTTTTAACCATAATTGTTATAAAAAGCTTTGGCAAATTGTTTATTTGATACTGCATTTAATGCTGTTTTTAAAATTTGTGGTGTTGATAAACAATAGGTTAGTTGTTTCTGTATCATTACTTTCATAAATTGAGAAATTAAATTTTTATTCAATTATGTGTTAGTTCGGCAGACCTCAGAATCTATTCTTCTGGTTTTCTTTTTTATGATTTTGTCCTTAATTCAGTGCATACCTAGATCAGACGTAAGGGGTAACTAATGGGACGTGTCTTTGATTGTAGCGGTGTTTGAATTTTTTTCTAGAATTTTTGTGTCTGAATGTTTTAGCTACGCAACGTCACGCCTATACCGGCTTCCGTTAATGCCATTTTTTGGAACGATGCGCCATTATTGTGGCTATTAAACGCAGGTGGCGAAAAATCTCTCCGTACGAGGGTAAAAATTTTGAAATTGAGACAAGTTCGAGATCAGTCGACATTATTTTCAAACCTCATTAGAGTAATCTGGGGTGCGAGTGGTAAACCGATCATAAAAGCGGAGTGCGCGGCTCGATTACCTAGGCCGGGAAATTCCCAATACCTAGCTCTTTGCGACGTTAATTTGAAAGAGACAATCCTAAAATTTTCGAAGCCGGGCATCACTGCTGTCCAGCGGTCGCTGGCAGTTTTCCGCTGGGCCGGTGCATGCTCGTAGAGGAATGCGTCCGTGAGGCGCTGTTGCCATTTTACCTGTTCGCGCGAGCGCGGGTTGCAGGATACAAACGTTGACCCTGTACTAATCAAAGAATTTTAATATATGGCGCGAATTTGTTATTTCTGATGTGGATTTACAATTGAAACAATTGCGGGCCGCGAGTTGCTCATCACTGGTTTAATACACACCGTGAAAAATTGAAATATATTTATATTACATTTATTTCACATTTTCTGTACGTGTATATAATACTTGGAATCAAAATTTTGCAATATTAAAAAGTGTGGATAAATTTGTTTTTAATATTTGAAAAAATATGTAACTGATATTTTGTGCTACTAGGGTAGACCTATTTATTTTTTATATCTAAGATTGTGTTTACTTTTTGTCTCTTTTCCATGTATTTCATTTATTTCCATTGAGAGATACCCTTTACCGCGTACAGGGTGTTAAAAATGTGGTGGTCCCTGCTTTTAGGGGTGAATGTACACCTCTGGATCGGTGGAAATTTGCAAAAATACGATGAGAAAACAGTGCCTTTTTGCGGTTTCGTCTTTCAACGAGCAAAATATATTGATGTAAAAAAATAACACAAATTTTACAATTAAAAGAATAAATGTTATCGGTCTCAATATTGACCGAAACGTTGGAAATTATATCATAAAATTTGCAAAACAACTTTTAGTCAATTGACCGAGCCACGCGCCGATAACATTTATTCTTTTAATTAAAAATTATTTCGGTCGAAATTTTATAACATTTTATTTACAAATTTTACAATGTTATAAATAATTTTAGGGCAAGTATTTTACAAATCCTCGCCGATTTAAAGGTGCAGATTCACATCTGAAAATAGTGGCCATCACACATTTTTAACCCTGAACCGGTGACGTCTCACTTTGTAACATAAACAGAGACGTGGAGTCCCACATACTCCTCTTTAAAAAATTTGACAGTGTCAAGCCTAAATTTATTTTTAACATACCCATACTGGAGTTAATAATGACTGTATTACACATTTGAAAAGATACTTTTGCAAGTTTCGTTGAAAACCACTGAAAGTTGTCTTCATGACACAACATATTATAAAACAAATTCGAATGAATTTGAAGGAAACAATAGGAAAAATAAATCTGCTGGAGTCTTCCAGACTCCACCACACCGTTTAAGGGTTCACACAATGTGGATATAATAATCATAATAATAATAATAATAATAGAGATGTATTATATCTCCAAGTGAAAAACAACAATTTTTTGAAAGAGACGAAGTCTTCAAAGTATATTTCACCGGAACCACATTTTATCCCCTCTCGAGCCACGCAAATTAAGATAATAATTTCGAAAGCCTCATTCTGTACACAGTCGTTAACTGCTCGAAGAAGAAAGCGCCGGGTCGATCCTCCTTCCTGTCCCTCGAGCGGCGAGCGAAAACTTGCGCGAAGCACGGCGAAGGAAGGAAGGCGACCGATAAGCAAGTGGAAACCCGATAAAAACGTACGCTCCCAGCGAAACAAAATTATCGCTGGGCGGGGGTGCGGGGGGAAACTTGCCGCGACGCTATTATCCGCGTTACAAAGTTAAACCGCGGCCTGAGATTCAAAACGTCGAGGCTCAACCCTTTGAAGCTCCCCCTCTCATCTGTTCCTTGACATCGTTCGCTAGTGGCGCGGAGAAAAATCCACCCCCTAAGCTACGCAACCCCTTCCACCGCGGCAACGAAGTTGGGAGATCCAAACTCGGAAAACTTGTATCGAGATAGAAATTTTGAATATCAAATTGGACGTGAGAAGGCTTTCACCCGTCGTCGCTTGGAGAATGAATACGAGTGGGGGGTTTACACCCCTTGCCTTTTTTTTTAAATGTATTGTTGAGCACAAAAGTGTGGGACACGTATTTTTTTTATTTTTGCTCAGTCTGAATTTTGTGAGACTTCTCCTCCAAAAAGTGCTCCTCAATGTTTGAAGATCGGTATTTCGTGAATGAAGTGTTCTGTCGCTATGAACGCGGAATAGACAAAAATTAGGTACGCGTATTTTGGGTAACAATTGCAAAAATCGGTGTTGACAATTGCAAAAATGGCAACCCGAAGCGTGGGACCGGTCGAAGTGTTAGTGTAGTAATTATAATGTTCCCAGGGGAACATATTTCGGGAATTTTTTTGCGCAATAAAGAGATCAATGGAAATTCTGTAAAATGGGATTTATAATTCTAGTAATGAAGTACAAAAAATATTCTTTTCAACTTCGTTCATGACAAAATGGTGGCTGCGCAGCATTTCTCCGTCTGTGCCGGTCTTTTGAAAGGGTCCACGGCCGGAAACCTAACTCCCGCAATTTTTGACCTGGATCAAAAAACCAAAGTCTTTTCGATTCTATAGAACAACAGCAAGAGACGTACGTAGGATTTTTTCGATATATTGATTTTTCGCGAAATGGTGCAATTTCATGAACAAAAATCGTCACAAAATTGTTTATTAAAAAAAAATATGCAATAAAAAAAAATCCTGTGTACGTCGCTGGAGAAAGCAATTTTGAATTTACTGTTAAATTTTCAGATCGATCGGTGAATATTTGTTCGAGTTATGTTTCCGGCCAGTTAAAAAAAGTGGTTTCAAGAAAAACGCGTATTCGAATATTACAAAACTTATACACGAAAGCAAAGCGTTCTTTTCAACGGTCGATCCTCACTTTACAAACGCTACACAGACGTTCTTAACATTCTAGACTATTCGGAAGACAGTCCCTTCTCTATAGACTGTTGTTATTCCTGCTTCCGTACTCGAAAGGCGCTCGGGGCATATACAAGAGCGTTGCGGTGGAATTGAAAATTTGGACATTTAGACATTTTTGCCGCCCTCCATCTTTTGCTATATTTTTTTAAAGACCTTTTAAACAAGAAAAAAAATTTTCTTTTTTTTTGAAAATTCTACAGTGGTGTAACCCCTTAATAATAATAATACCTAATAAGGAGGAAAAAGATCAATAATAATGATACCTAATAATAATAATAATAATAATAAGAATACCTAATAAATTAATAATAATAATAATGTCAAATATAAATACTATTGTAAATACTGATAAGTAGTGAAATACGTTCATGAAAATGATGTATAAATACACACGCTATACCAGACGGTGAACCGAAACTTAACCATACCCCATAAAGCTTCATCATCTTAATCCCTAATCTCGCAGTAATGAAATTTCACTTTGCCATATTGAGCGCCACGCGAGGAAACTCATCTGGTGGTGGACGTGTTGAATAACTATTTTATCTAGGCATTAGCCAGCCCCGTCTAGAAGATCGCTTAAAAACGTGAGATCATGGGGATATATAATTGAAGTTTCTTCACGGCAGGGCTAGGTGGGAGAGAAAATGGCGGGCGGTTGGAACCGCTGCGCAAATACTGTTTAAATCTTCAAATACCTTCCCTTATTCCGGCGACGGAGGAGAAAGGGAGAGGGAGAGGCACATCTGCACTGAGGGTCTCGTTCAATTCTTCATATTAATCCTGACCCTGTGCCCATGCCCCTCGGGCTTCGTGGAACCAATAATGTCGCTCAAGGAATGGTTACGGAATGCAAATACCGAATCGAGTTCCTCGATTGGAATGGCGACGACGTTCTAGTATTCAATGTCCATCAGAATCTTCGATGCAGAGGGTCGACCAGTGGTTGTCAGAAAGTTTCACGCCACTGTGAGTGACAAAAAGATGAGTGGTACCATTCATAGCTTAAGGGCACATTCTCGTGTAATCCCTTAAAAAAATTACGATTTTTCTGAAAGAAAACTGTAACAGGTAGGGTGGAAAGTCTTTTTGGTATTGACTTATACATATTTTAAGGTGATAAAAAAATTTGTTTCGCTGGTTTTTCTCTGACATTTCAAGATAGGCTTATCTGAAATCAAAATTCGAAAGTTTTTAAAAAAATATATGAGTATTTTAGTAAAAGTTGGTAATACGATAGCGAGTTCATTTATGAAAAGAATACTGAAAGAATTTTTTAAATCCGTCAATTAGTTCTTTTGTTTTCATGTATACTGTTTTTTATCACCGTCAGAGTTGTAACTATTTATTAAAGATTACATCGGAGAAAAAACAATAAATATTTTTTTATCCCCTTAAAATATGTATAAATCAATACCAAAAACACTTTATGCCCTATGTGTTACAGTTTTCTTTAAAAAAAATCCTAAATTTCTTAAGTGATTGCACGAGAATATACCTTTAAATTTTTTAATGGAGTCAGATTTATTCTTAAAGATGTATTGGACCTATTTTCAAAATAGTGCCAAGTTGATGAAAATTTGTGAGATTGTTCTTTTTAATCTTCCTGATGTGCTCCAAAAATTTTAAACGAATTCACTAAACGGTTGCTGAGTTATAACAATTTTAATTTTCACCGATTTTACATGTACTCTTATGGAAAGAGACGATCTTGACGGATAAACCATCTGAAAAAATGTTGAAGAAATAGTGCCAATGTTTTCAATTTTTTTGTACACGCAGTATATGGGTAGATGAAAATATCTGCCAAGTTTCAATTGTTTTCACTACACCGTTTTAAAGAAATAAATTATAACTTGAGAAAATTGTGAATTCTGGGCATTTTCACTGCTAAAAGTTTAGCAAATAATGCTTGAGAAAGCTTTTGTAAAGTGAAAAATACCTTCCTAGGATTAAAAATAAGACTTCAACTGTCGTTCGAATTCGTTACATCTAGATTTACTATGCGTAAGATAGATATTCAAGTATTTCAAATTTCATATACTTTTGTCTGATATTGTACGTCCGATACATCCTTAACGGGGTTGTCTACTGTGGACGTCTCAAAAAATCGATTTTTCCCCCTTCATTTTGATCCTTATACTCCTAGTAATGTTTCGCCAAAGGCTTTTTGGAATTATTAAAATAGTTCTAAAATATAAGCTCCCAAAATAGAAAACCCCCTTAATCTAGAAAACCTCCCTTCTCCCCAGCCGCTTCAGTTTTGCCTTCAAGTTCTGCATAGCCATGGGGATGCTATTAAACTTAACCTCAAACAGGCTATTCCGAAACAGAAATCCCAGTTTGGGTATAAAAATTGGAATGACGACAACACCCCAGTAACTCAACATCCATCAGAATCTTCGGTGCAACGAGTGGATCAGTGACCATCACAAAATGTCACGCCACCATGTGTGACGAAAAAGATGAACGGCACCATCAGAGTTGGGCATTTACTAAATAAAATATTATTCAAATAACAAAACAAATAAAAGTTACTTTAACTTTGGATTATTTGACGAATTTTTGTAACTTTACATTCGTTATTCGAAATTTTTATTTAACCGGTTAACTGGACCGCCTTTTTTTACTGTTCGTGCCCAAACTGGCAACATCGAAAAATTAAGTGAATCACACAAAATTTGGTATACAGGGGTTTTTTGAGTCGCTGAATCGATTCCGCGGGTTATTTTTTTCATCTGACACCCCCAACCCCTAAAAAATAAGATTTAGGGGTGAGTTTTTTCGATTCTTTACTAAATTACCATACTGAGTCTGCCATATTGAAATTTAAAATTCCAATGCCAAATTCAGATTCAGCGACCCCAAAAACCACTATATACTATTTTTCTAAATCCCGATAATATTTTAATATTTGGCAGCCATTTTGGGTCGGCCATGTTGAGTCTGCCATATTGAATTTTACAATTCCAACGCCAAATTCAAATTCAGCGATCCCAAAAACCATTACATACCAAGTTTCATTCAAATCGTTTGAAAATCAAAAAAGTTATTCCATTTGATCATATATGATACATAAGCAGAATTGGCCAGATTTTTTTTTAACATATATGATGCATTGCCAGTTAACCGGTTAAATAAAATTTCAGTCCACCTCTGGGTACCATTTGCACCCTAAAATTAGAACGGAGACACCTTTAGAAGCGGCCTCGAAGTCCTTAATCTCGAGAACCCCCCTTTTAATCAACCCCTTCAGTTTCACTCATGCGAAGTATAGAAGCATTCGGTCGCCACGAAACCTAATCTCGCGCAAGCTATTTCCTGATAGAAATCCCAGTTTGGGTGCGGAGTAAACATCCGCGCGAGCCGCGCTGCCTGCAACTTCGGTGGCGGTTTTAAATCCTCCAAGCGAACGGACTTAAGAGGAACCGAGGAGGGCGGACGATTTTCTCCAGGAAAACCCCGTCCTTCGAGGCAGGCTCCCTATACCTACGTGGTGGAGGAGGGCACTCTCTCGCAAGTTTTTCACCAGATGGCCGTGGGGACAGGAGCTCGTAAATGCGATGATTTACAACGGTTCCCCGAGACGGTTACTATGTGACTGCGTCATGTGTTCACGTAAACAAACGTGCTGGCCAGATGGTTACGAAATTTCCTCGGGTCAGCCTTCGTTTCTGGACCGTTTCCTATGCTCGCCCAGTTGAAAGCGCCTCTGCTTCCTTACGACCCATACTCTGTCATTTCCAGAGTTGCCGAAGACGGTCGGTGGAGCAAAAATGGCACTCGGGGGTTGTAAATATTGAAATAGACATCACCAGGTACGATGATGGGGGGGGGGGGGGGCTATAGAATATTGGGGCTCCGATATGAGCCGTTTATTTTGAAAGTGACGTAAGTCTATTTATATTTAAAAACAATTTTATATATAAATTTTTAATACTAACTGCAAGTTGTACACGTTACTGTAGTTAACAAAAAAAATTGACAAATGGACTTAGGCCACTTTCAAAATAAACGGCTCGTATATTGTTCTTTATTATAATAAAATTTCTATTTTTTAAGAAAATGTCTAAAAAATTACCTAACATCTAAAACCTAACACAATTGCTTTTCCTTTGATACTGTTTTACGATTTGTTTTATATTAATAAAACATGGAGGTATAAAGAATTATTTTACTTATTTTGGGGACCCAGTGAGAATCTCTTCCCCGGCCCCAGGCGTTGGCTGTCAACGCCCGTGGACATCACTGTCCACGGAAATCATAGTGAGTGAATTTTTAGGGTGCCCAGATTTGAAATCGCGGAGGGTAAACCATTTTTAATATTGGAACGTTAAATGTCTTATTGTAGACACAGCAAGGTGGATACTCACGTTTTGCGTCTGATTGTGAGTAGGTATACCAAACAGTAGTGAGATCTCCAACGCTCAAGCGCAAGCAGTAGAAACTAACCAACACTAACCAACACTAACCAACACAACGAATTCTGTGGGGATTGGGGTGACTAGATTCGAGGTCTTGCAGGTGATCTAGCATCGAAGCATTACTACTGGGTGGCAGAGAAAATATACTTGTGAATTCTGTGGCAGTAATATGTATTTCAAATAATTTGGGAAGACACAAGCCTTCATATTTATAAACTATAATATATTTCCTAGGCATTGACGATCCAACATTTCAATTTTTGTGAAAATTGACAAAATGGTTGATGTTTGAAAAATAATGATCAAATTCCGACAAAAAAGTGTGTGATCTTTTTGTTTATATTTTGTACAACAATTAAAAGAAATTAAATGTTGAATCGTCAATGCCAAGGAAATATATTATCGTTTATGATATTTTTGGGATTTTTGTTACAGTTCATCCGATTTGCCGGAATCCAGCCCACCAGTTGGCCATCCGGAAAAAATAAGGACATTTTAAATGGAGACATTGCACGGCGTACAAATGCTATTTTATAAATATTATATGCTTTTCTTATAGTTCATACTATAGTGAACTAAAACACAAAACCTTATTAATCGATTGTTTACTGTTCTTATTATCGTCGTCTAAAAATCGTCTGCTTTCTTGGCCCGTTACTGTGTCCTAACCCCTTAAATTCTTTTTGTTATAGAATAAATTATGACACCTACGTTACAATTTTACAAAGTGAACAGCTGATCATCAGCGCCACAGATTTGGAAACTGTATATTCAGCTAACGCTTCTGCTACTCGCTATTCACGCGCAACATAACAAGTGCCTACCATTCAACTTTCCCCTTCCCTCAAAGGAATTACGTAATTAATATATCGGAAATTTTCCACGCGGACGCGCTTTTTTTCACGGCCGATGCATAACAATGTCCCCGAAGCAGCCTATTGAGTCTCTCTGTTTTGCAAATTAACTGATTTAAATAACACCGTCAATTTACTACGCGGTGGCTCTCAAGCTTAAGAACTGTGGCAAAGTTAGCTGTTACCAATCCTCCAAGTCACGCCCAAGCACAAACGTATTGAATTTGATTTCTGAATCACCTACGCACATACAGTGATTCATAAATCGCTCGTCGATACTCCCACTGAATCATTCAGATTTTATAAACAATTGCGATTGAAGCTATTTTCTATTTTCAATTCTATTCGAAACGAAATAACTTCGTGTCGAGAATGTTTAATTAATCGCGCCTAAAAAAATTTCAAATTTTGATGGTGAAAACAATTTGACTATCCTTCCTTTAGGTCACCGTATGTATGGAGAAGGGGACCGAGGCTCCGCGTTCATTCAATTGCGAAAAGATATTCGCCGTATTAATTCTAATATTCCCCGCGTTTCACGGTAATTACTTCCCCCAACGTCCATTATGTTCTAAACTGAATGAATGTTTGTTGTCGGATGCACGCGAGCTGCCCCCGCTGTTTGCACCACTTCCCGCCTCTGCTTTTTAATTATAAAAGTTTCCCCCCCCCCTCCCCCGGCCCTTTTTCGCGTTACCCAGTTCGCTGGCAACTTTTTGAACCCACTCGACCGTTCTCGTTCGCGAACAATCGTCCCGCAACGTATTCGCATCTGCGTTTTCATCGATAACATCCGTGGGTTATCATTACCATCATGGTACATCAAACAACCACGGAGATGAGCCTCACCCAATGACTCACAACATTTCAATCCCACGAATTTGTAAATGTGTTTAATCAGTGCGCGAGGTCCGTGCGTGAAACGCCTATAGGCGTTCAAGGAGTACGGTGAATATGCGGGACTGGAGGGTTCACGCACACGGCGAGTGCGCGCGGTTTGAAAGTTGGCGGAGTTCCTTTGCGGAGAAAGGAACGATGAAAATGTTCGGTAATTTTTGTAGAAAGGCTTTTCAGGGGGGCGTGTACCTGCTCTCCCGAGGATTTTCGAAATTCAGGAAAGTACCCCTAATTGAGTTTCCCGCCGAAAGATCGTCGCCAGGGAGCCGTCGAGGCGGGCGAAGTTTCTTGGACAATTAACGACACTCTCTTAACTTCGTTTAGTCCCGTTTAATAATTTTCAAGGGAGGGAGATTGACTCGGAGTGGAGACTTCGTAACGAATTCGAGTATCAACGTGGTATTGTCTGTATCTATTCATAGTTTCGAGTATTATACCGAAGTGGGAGAGTGAATTCGATTTCAGATTGGGGCATTCGCTTGGGAAGTACGTGTACAGGGTGTCCATTTAACTTGCATTATTCTGAATATTGTTTCGCTTCAAAATTTTTTTTTTTTCACATTTCAGGAGCATCGACATTTTTCTTCTTAAATGGTACTTCTTTTTTATATAATAGTATTTATATATTATAATATATTTTATACTTTGTATTTTATTTTTTAAGAAATTTAATGGTATACCCTTCGAAAAACTGATGATCCTGAGATTCCTTGAAAATAGCATATTTTTAAATTTCGTTTAAGAGAACACAAATAACCTTGAATTCTCGAAAATTACAAGCTGGTGGGAATAATTTCACTGCTCATAAAATTTGACACTTCCACCACAAACAGCATCATCTTGAAACATTTTTTAATATCCTTCATTAAAAATAAAAAAGAATTAGGACGGTCGAGTTAAATGGGACACCCTGTATATGCGACTCCACGCACAAGTACATAAACACATTTGAAAAGGATACGTACCTATACAAGAGTTCAAACTGCAGGTTCTCATTGAGGATATATGTACGAATAATTTGGAATAATAGCTGCTCATTTGAGGGGAAAGCGCAGGGACAATCAATCCGCCATTCCTAAAAGATTATTCGTTCATGTAAAGTGCGCGTTTGTGTTTCTGTTTACGCGTGCACGCACGGTGAGACTCGAGGACAAAAGGTCGTTGTCGAAAAACGCGTGGAAGCGGCCGTTACCGCGATGCAAGCCTGCAAAGGCGGCGGCCCCGAAGCCTCAACGCTTTTTGTCACTTTGTTGAGGGATATACAATGGGGAACTAGGGCTCACGTGAACGAGAAAAGGGACGAAAGGCAACGAAGTCGGCGGGCAAACGAATTTAATCACGGCGTAACGTTTTCGCGTGGATGCGTCGGGCCGCGCCGTCGCAAGTCAAAGCACTTCCTTTCCCCCTTTTAAAATTCCGCTAAGAATTCAAGCTTTACTTGTACTTATTTACTTTACTCGCACTTGGCGCATATTCTTTATTCAAGCCAGCAATATCCTACTTTTTAATAAGAAATCCTGTGGCAGGTAAACGAGTGCGCAGCGGAGGCTTAATGATACGAGGGTGGGAGGGCTAAGACGAGCTGGAATTATCAAGGACGCGGATTAAATATACAGTGGCCGTTGAAAAATGGTACTTACAAGTATACTACGTATCGGCGGCTTACTGTATAAATATTGTATGGCCACTTTTTGTGAACTTGTGGAATTTCTATTTCTTTAATGATATAGTACCATTTTTAAAACTACTCAAAAAGTGGACATTCAATATTTGTGCAGGAAGCCATCGATACGTCTAATTCATGCCAAGACCTTAGGCAAGAGGACAATAAGAATAAAGAAATAGGAACATATCTGGGACATCGGTGTAGGTAAAGCTTGAAATTCGGATTATGGAGATTAGACTGTATGTTAAGGGGCCATTCTACTTTTCCGATCGAACAAGGGGTCTATTCTCATGATTTTTTTTCCGGAACTATTGTACGGATTTTAACGTATTTTTTTGTGTTAAATATTTATCATTCCTTGCTGTATAGAATTATATTTTTCACATTTCCAAAATATAATTGCAAATGTGTGGATGTAAGTCGCAATGTTTGTACCATTTGTGTAGTAATTGAATTTGCATATTCAATTGCATCTGCAATATTACATATTCAATTTCAAGAAACCAAATATCACCATATCCCGAAAAATTCGACCTTTCTGCAGCTCCATTAACCATTTGCACATTCAATTGCCCGCGAACGGTCCTCCGGCCTCTCGCCCTATAACCATGGTCATCCCTGCCTCGCCTGGACAGCCAAGTTCGAATGAATTACCGAACCGCGTTGAAGTGGGTCTCCCAGTGATATTCCCCCGTCTCTGTCGAGGGGTAATTTATTTGCACCCCGTTTTCACCGAGTAATTTTTCCTTTCACCGACGCCGACGGGAGCCACGGAGGCGCGCGCGCGCTCGCAACATCCACACCCGAGGCGCTTCAGCACAGTTTGCTTTGCAATTCCACGGCTAAAAAAAACTGCCTCTTCCCTTCCACCCCGGGCTAGCACGGAGCCCCGAAGCGTTTGCACGGAAAATTCGAGGCCTGAAAGGGAGCAGGGAAGGGGCAGAGTATCGCGCGCGCTCGCTCGCCCCGGATATACGACCGTCCGAGATGTTAATTCAAAGATAATTTGCGGCGGAAACGGGCTTGAAAGCAACGCCCCCCACTGCCGCCGCCGCTGTACGTCTAAATGATTACGAGACGCTTTCGGTTCCTCCTTCTCCTTCGAAGCGCCCGCAGAACCGTCGCCCCGGCTTTTGTCGGGGCCACTCGCTTTGTTTCGTGCTCGAGCGTGCGACGGGAGGCGGGCGAAAAGGAAACACGATGTTTCTCTGCAGTAGAACGAATCGCTCCGTGGCTCATTTCGCTAATTGAAATTTCGTCGCGAGTTCTTTCGCTCGTCCTGACTTTTCCCCTCTCGTCGATCCGGTAATCGTGTTTCCGGCGAATGCAGCTCCGTGGCAGCTCGAATCGCTTTGCGGATGATGAGAATGGTTGATAATGTGGAAAGTGCGAGTTTTACGCGCAATAATTTTTGTTAACGAGTGACGACACCTATGGTGTACCCTCGGGACGGTATTTTTGATCGTTTGTGTTAAAGTACCATCGAACACCCTATATCGAGGGAGGTATTCTTCGTTACATTGTGGATAACAAGAATTTTAGGTTATAAAAGATTCAAATCTAATGAGGGGGCTTATTTTGAAATGTGTATGAAAGGAATTATGGGCCAAAATGGCATATTATGAAAGGGAAATATTGTATTTTTGTTGGTTTTTTATAACACAGAACTGTTTGTGATCTTAACCACCGTATTGTACGGAGGTCGCCTATAAGTAGGGTTGCCAACAACTTTTTTCATGACAATATAGTACTTTACGGCCAAATATGATAAATAAATATAGTACATCGTGGAAAACTATAGTATTTTTCAGAGGAAAGTGGTGCAAAATAAAACTGCATTAAAGCAATGACATCTTATTTTTTTGAGCATTTTGTGAAAGTCCAAATTAACATATATGAGGAGCTCATTTTTATGCAAGATAGACTGGCTCTATTTCTCTCTTCCCGCATTTCATATTCATTATAGAAAAAAAAACTTGTAAAAGCTGAAGTGGCGGGAATAGAGAGAGAGTACGAAATTATTTTATATAAATTTTTGAAAACCATACTACAACTGACAACTGAGGCAGTGGGAGAAACAACGGAGTAACCCACTTTTTTTTCCAAATTGAGTTAGTAGCAATAACGTATTCCAATTGGGTCTACTAATCATATAAAATAGGGAGGAAAAAAATTTTTAATGTGGGTTGGTGCGTTGTCGCTCTCACTGCCTCAACTGTTTTTAAGTCGCGTTCTTCTGAACTTCTGTTTAAAGTTTAACTTTGCAAATTAAAGTTCTGAATTTAATGGATGTATCGGAAATATACTATTTTTACGTAGTGTTTCTTTTTCTAACAGATGAAAATATACTATAGTACGGTTGGTAACCCTACCTGTAAGTGTAAACCATATTACAGTGTCTCTTTCGTTATTATTTATGTTTGTCATATCGGATGCGTGTTTCTTTCCTAAAAATCCCGACCCCCATTAAAAGGCACGAGGAACATGGTCGTCGAATATGAAGAGCGCGAAACCCTCGGTGAAACGAGTCTGTTCAGATAGGATCTCGGATTTCCGAGGCGCGCTTCAAGGGTGAAGAAGCAGGCCGACAGGCGAATAACGGGACGGCCAGGAAGACGACCACTTCGTCGGGGCGAAGCCTGCCGATAGCTTTTGTCTGAAACGTCGGCTTTTTCTGCATTCCCGTCGACCTCTGAATAGATCACCCTCTCACCTTGCATACCGATATCGTTTGTCCCGAGGCCGAAGAGGCACGCACGCACACGCGCGCGCTCCTGACTGACGAGTATATATGGCGATGCATCATTGCATTCCGATGAACCGGCCACGAGGCCCGTGTATCACCGATTCAATAACGCTTCCGCTTTCGATTCGCGTTCGCGAGGCACGTGCGCGCGCACGAGCCATAGAAAAGGGATATGATTGTGGAGATCGGTGGCTCGATAGGCGAGTGTAGAGGAAATTTTGAGATCTGATTAAAAAAGTACTCGCGATGGGTTCGGACCCATCACTACTTGGATCAAGTTTTATATAAATTCCGGTGTATTAATTAATTCAGTACGTAAAGTGTGATTGGTTAGAATCTGGTGGTAGTCGTTCAAACAAAAATACTCGCGATTTGTTCGAACCCATCACTACTTTTGTCGAATAATGCACAAACATGAGTATCCAAAGAGTTAATGAAGAAAATGAACGGGAGAAGTCTCCATGAGAGAAGAAGTAGTGAAAGGTGTCTATCTTTATTTTTCCTCTAACTTAACTGTAACCATTTTTTGCAAAACTCTACCACAAATAAAACGTATTTATAATACGCAGGAAAGTATTTTCAGACGTATGAACGTATAATACGAGAAAACGATTCGAGAATAAAGAGTTCTCAAATAGAATATAATTATCAGAAATGTTAATCGTTCAAAATAACGAAGTATGAAAAAAAAACATTGGACTGTGATACTCCCGTGCCGAAAACAGATTTTCCGCGGAACTCTGTCGATAAGTTCGAATTCGTGGCAAAAGCTCCTCGCGGGCGTGCGCTTAATGGAATAATAACATCGCGTTCCAGTTTCATTGAAATTGACACCACTTTCAGTCGTTCGTTATTGATTCGAGCATCTCGATACTTCTGCGGCAAATAAAGCGGACAATTCAATTCGTCGCATAAAGGAGAATTTACATCGACAGTTATTAATATTTGATTCGTTTTATGGCAAAGGTACAAAGGTACAAATATACGCGACCATCGTAATTTCAGTCCAGTGTACACCGGTCGTTTTCTCTATCTCCGAACGCATAATGTATCCCAAATTACAAACAGGTTTTACGATCGTAAAACATGCGAAAATGATCGAATTCGAATCAACAATACTCAAATACGACGTATGTAAGTACATACATATTTCTTGGCTCGCACTTCTCATTGTTTATAAACATCCTTCGTCGAAGTGCGAAAACAATCTCACGGGAGCCTCGACGGTTGGAACGTTTCGACCTACCTTCTCCTCTTTGAATGTAGAGAGAGCATTTTACACAAACACTTGGTAGTTACAAATGCGAAAACTTAATATAAATCAACGCGATTCCGTTTCATTACGATCCGACGTTTCCTCGCCCGTAGGGAATACTAAGGTTAGTAACACCGTTTCATCTCGGTCGCCTTGGCAACGCGAGAAAAACGCGCGAGCGGCACGCGTCGTGCTGCTCCTGGCGATCGAGGTGGTATTATTATTATACTTCTTCCGATTGCTTTCTGGGTGATTTCTATGGCCCAGACAAAAAAATGTATACTTTTTCAATAAGAAATGTATATAGACCGATAATTGGTAGCTTCTATTTTTCTTCGTATAAAAGGCGGTATCACACATTCGACATTCACCGATTGTCAAATGTTGACGAATTCGAAACGCTGATTAGTCAAACAAGCACATACTTACAATTAGTGTGGAAATACACGCGAATTCTTTGACGAAAGTTCAGTTTGTGGAATGCCGAATGTGTAATTCCACCTTAAGAGGAAAAAGAACTAAAGAGAAGAATAAGAATGAATTTCCTGTTACGACGATGACCTTAACATTTTTCAGTGGAAATCTTAAGCTTTTAGTTGTGTACTGGGAAAACGGACGTCAAGCTAAATTCAATGACACATAACACGAAGGTTTGCAAGATTACCAGGGGCGGCTTTGGGTGTATGCTAAGTAAGCTGCAGCCTAGGACAGTCAATTTTGATGGGTGCCAAATTGTTGGGAGTGTCCAATTTTAGGAAGCGGCAAATTTTGGGGAGCGATAAATTTTTGGGAGCATCAGACTAATTTTGAGCGAAAGAAATTGGAAAAGATTTAAAAACAGAGGCTTGAGACAACTTTGCAAACAATTCACTTTTTTTTCATGTAGCAAATTAGCAATAACTCATACATGAGTTGTCATATTGAATTAATTTTAAAATTGTCTCAACTATTTCAAATTAAAATATTTGACGATATCTCGCGAAAGGGGCGACAGACAATTGTTAGCCTAGGGGCGCCAAATCTTCAAATCCGCCCCTGAAGTATACACTATAATATAATCTTCGTCAATATAAGTACTAGGTCAAAAGTGAAAAACAATAAAGATCTGACTTTTGCTCTGACATTCTTTTCGCCTGATACAGAAACAGAATACACAGTTTTCCACTTTAAGCCGATTAATGTCACATTTGTGATTGGAGATATATTGTAAATTCTGGGACTGAAGTCCAAACATCGCAATCTTTATAAGAAAACTGGTAAAACTGCCTTGCTCTGTATTTGTCTCTAACACTATTCAGTAGAGAATAAGAGGAATGCTCGAGAATAATAACGCGGACATCCTGTGCGCATAAGTCGAGTGCTGCGTGCGTTTAGCACGTGCAACCCTAGTATAAGTCGTAGGTGAGTCACAGGACGCTTCACAAATGGTTCATGAAGCAGCTAGACCCGCTAAGGATGACCGTCAGATGATTCTAGTAGTAGTAAATAGTTCAGTCAATATAACTGGTCGAGTGAAGATTTAAACCACTGCATTCGTACCACCCAGTACTCTTACCGATAATACAGAAGGAAGCCACCGATTAATAAATAAAAGCTTGTAAAAAGAACGAAGCTCTCAGATCTACCCGTATAACAGATAATTAATTAATCAAAACCCATTGTACTCCTGAAGAAGCACTGGTGCTACCCTCTCGAACGCCCTAGTATCACCAATCGCATTTGCTAATTAACCGAATAAAGGTTAGTCGTAAATTGGAGCTAATAAAGATGAAAGAAGAAAAATATGTGCCTTGAATTTGGGGAAAATATTTTATAATTACATCTAACATGCCATTCGATTAGAGACTTGAAAAGTTTTTGAACTGGATTGCCATTACTTTGATAATTTTAATTCAATCTTTCACAGCGTGAATCAAGATTAAAGTACAGATGTTGAAGGGACATTTTGAAACATGTGTTATATCTATCTACGTTAACGGAAATTATTTTAAGCCTGTCAAATATAGCGTGCCCATCGAACCCTCCGGCAATCGAGAACGAAACAAGAAATAAGGGAGCAGACACGGAAGGATTTTTGTGAAATACGTCGATATCGGTCTTTCCACCGATAAACACGGTTGCTCGCCCAACCGATAAATAGGTTAGGGTATTTCTCGTTACGCAAAAACTCACTGGATTCTACTGGCCGAGACTATCCTAATCTCGGAGTAGTGACAGAGTCGAGTGTCTAGCGAGTTTGGTCAAAACGCGATGGAGATTTGTTCTTATTTTATATTAGCATTTTGGACGATAAAAACAGTTTAACACAAATTTAACACAAACAGATATAAATTTTACATAACAATATCTTGTATAAATGCTATTATAGGCGTTCTCATAAAACAAAAAAAATGACCTGTAACCGTCGATAAAACAGGATATTTATTTGAATTAATGAAAATTTAGATTCCTATATAATTTTACATGTTCACGCGAGTACATACTAAATTCGATTCCATCATTACCCCGGCGTTCGCGCGCGCGTGCGGTCACGGTTCCCACATCACTTGAGCGTATTATGACTATCCTCTGTTGTCGATCAACATACCCGACTTTCAGAAACACGCGAGTGAAAACGTCAGAATCGTTCGATACGAGAATAAGTGGACAGCCCTGTAGGGTCCCGAGCGTCACACCCCCGCCCTCCCCTCCAAAGGTTTCGTGAGAAACGATGTTCCGTTAATAGTTCAGCTGGGACGATTAGAAACGTAGGAGGATTATATCATTGGAAATCCAGCTCGTTTACTCAATCACATAGTATGACCCTATCGGGTTGCTTTTTTTTATTGAAATTAAGAAGCCCGCTGCGGTTTGAATCATTCTTTTCAAGCAACTTGATGCTTATCAGTTAGTTTAAACAGACCGCAAAATGGGTTCTCAACGGTTCGAGTGGTCTCTCTAAGTGGCATTATTAAAAAGTAAAACACTATCCCTACCTAACTGTGCATAATACTGTCGACATCACAATTATCATATGACGCTAGAAAACTCCTAAAACCAACAATCATCCAAATGACCGAATATTAATTCACCGAGGGCTATTCATTCGTTACCTCGCCGGTAAAAGCGATTGTTATATTAACTATAGTTAGGTTATTAACAACTTTTACACCGGCGAACCTCGTCTTTGCGCTTAACGTTACTCGTTAGAAAACGTCACAATTCTATCCTCAACGGAATAAAACCCATTAACAATAACGATACCAACAACCAGCGGATCGTAACTAAAGAGATCGTGAGATAAACCAGAGACGCCCCCCCACCACGCGCATTCGACCGTGAATCGTGCGCTTCTTACCGAGTAACGTGACAAGTCCCCTCATTGCCATTCGCGCGACATACGAAAGCCCGGGTCGCCCGTTTTCAAACCTCCTGGTTCGCTGTCATTCTCACGCCGCCGTTCCGTTGCAACGTTCGGGTGGCCGGCGCGGCAGCCTGCAGAGAGGGAGGGTGGCGTTTCACGAGGCGCCCGCATAGCCGCGGCGCGTACTTGACAATTTCTTTGAATTTTTTCCGCGGCCAGGCCGAAAATCCACCCTCCGTCTCCGCGGAGGGAGCACGCACGCAGCGTATAGGCACGTTGAGCGACGCAGAGAGGGGCCCACACACCCGCATGGATCCCGTACGAACCCCCGTAACCTTATACACGGAACAGGCGAGCGGACGGACGTCGCGCCAAGCGTGGTGCTCTGTGTGTATCGATCCCGAGAGTACACACGGAGAAGACGACACTGAGCGCCACCACGCTCCGTCTCTGTCCCTCTTATCTCGTGGGAGAGGCGCTGTCCTCTCCGTGTTGTTGCTTTCGTTAGAACGGAACGACGGCTACTTGGTCCGGTACCCGGTACGCGTATTTCGGGCGCCGGCGAAGGAATCGCCGAAGCTTGATCGCGCACCACACTCCCGGTCCCTGTGCGAAGTTCGAGGCTGCAAACAAGAGCGAACACGCTTCTCGTGGGATACGCGGCGGGCGACGTGGTTGTCCATCGAGCGATAGAGCATGCCTCGCGGGTCACCTTCGCGGATACGTGTTTAAGCGTGGAGGGTCTCTTACCTTGATTTTCAGTGAGTTGATGTGAACACTGACACTAGACGGTAACGACACGCACTCCGCACCCGACGAAGGTCCGAACTCGACTGAACGCGATCGCGGAGTGGGGTGGCGCCACGGCCAATCCCAGCGTACTACCACGCGATCCCCATCTCCTCCCGTAAGGCGTACAGCGGCAGTCAAAAATGACTGTGTACACCTCACGGATATGAAATTCATACGACACTTTTGTAACACACCAGCGCGGTCTAGATAACAACGCGCGGTTCGGTAGGATGTCCTTAACGGCCCAAATAAACGATTAAACGTTTAATGGCATCGCACGCCGGCGCGTCAGTAAACAGAGGATTAGTCAAGTTGTTTGTTCAAATGTACGTTAGGTATACGCGTCGGGGTATGTCGCGAGTAAAGGCATCGAATACAGTGGTGTAGCGTGACGACATTACGCGGTTGGTAAGGAAACTCGAATCGTATTCGGTTGCTTTTCATAGAAATAGAGGAAGAGGAAGATCGATTGCGAAATTTTGAAACAACATTTAATTCATTGGTGAATGTGTATTTGGAATATTTGTGAGGGGAGGACGGTTCAGGTTTACTTGGAAATATATGTTTATCAAATGTGGAGTGGAAAGATATTTAAAGCTGCGATTGAAAGAGAGGAGAACGTAAACATGTTTTTTTTACTCAAGCAGGGTCGCATGTAGACGTAGTCTTGCAACACGGGGAAGGTCCAGCGGCGATTATTTCTACTTTAGACAGAAAACATTAATAATTCTTTCTCTTTTTCTCTTTCCTTCCCAGAGCAAGCTTCAATATTATTATTTTTGGATATTCCAACACAATTATCTTCTTTCTGTTTACTTAAAGACAGAAACATGATTGCATTTAAAAAATTTAAATCAACAAGAATGTACTTATATCATCTTTCCTTCAACGAATTATTACACTTTTTCGCTGTCGCTACGAAGCACACTGATTAGACATGTATGATTTATGAAATGAATTTCATACCTGCAAAGTGTGCGCGCATTCCGGATTCCTGCCGTATGCACGGCTCCTCGCAGGAATCGCTCCGCGCGATGTAAATATTGCAAGCGGACGTCTTCTGCTACGCGATGCACTTCTCCATTAAATACATGGCGACGCCGCTGGCTGGCGCAAATTGGACCAATCGCATCGAGCAAGAAAACCTTCCCTTTGCGATATCCCTCTAAAACGAAACCATTTATTCGAGTTCGAATTTGTTTACCCCAACGTGCGAAAAATATACAGTGAATTTCAATGTTCTGTATCTCTTATGCTGACGTATTTAAAATACATGTACGAGGAAGCATAAATATCTTAATATATAAATAAGAAAGTGTTTGTATGTTTGTCTGTCGCCTATAAACATTCGAACGGCAAACTCTGGGAAAACGCAACGTGTCCTAGCTCATCTAATCCAGATGAATGTGACTATTTTCACAAAAAAGAAAAAATATTTGCAACAAATTTTTTTTTATAAAATCAGAATCTAAATTTCGGGCGAAACCGAGTAATAGAGCTAGAAAGTATGTGATCAAATTCAGTACATTCTGAGTTTAGAGTGTGCTGAGAATAGTAGCCTACTCCCCCCCCCCCCCGGAGTAAGACACCCCCCAAAGAAAAAGGGAAAAGGAGATTAACGTAATCACGCCTAAAGTAATTAAAATGTTTTGTGAAAAAAAGAAAGCTGGATTTTATTGTTTTAAAAAATTTTTATAATCGCCTAATGAATTTTATGGAATTTGCACTGAAAATATTTTTAGCCGTTCAACTCGTCTCCCCAAAGATAAAATCTTGAGTGCACCATTGGTTGAGAATACTTATCTATTTCTGAAATGAAGTTTAAAAAATTCATCATAGGAGAGCGAAATTGACGTTACCGACCGAGTCTTCTCACTCCACACTCACGTTCAGTAATAAGGCAATAAAATGGGAATGTACCAAAGTTATATATCTATTCTTAATTTTGGTAAAAGGTATTCGAATGTAATGCAGCAGAAGATGGCAGGTTTTTAACGAATTTCGAGTTTCAATGTCATCGATCTAAAGTTTCTCTGTAGCTCCACAGTTCTACCTTAACTGCAGAGTAAATTGTTAGGTTGTGTGTATGCACGTCTATTTCTGTTGAAAATGTTGGATCTATTGCAATTAAAAAAATCGTTATAAGAAGCTCTTCATCTTTAGACCAATATCTGAGGCATTGAGAGCAATAACCCAAAGTGGGTTACCACATTGAAAAAATATTAATTTTTCCTATTTCATATGGTTAGTAAGTACAGTTTATTGGAATACATTATTGCTACTAACTCAATTTCACAAAATAATTTGGGTTGCTCTGAATATCTCATTTCAAAATGAAATAAAGCCAGCCTCCTTTTGAGGGTTATTTATCGTATAAACCCTTTGGGCGCATGTACACGTTCAGTGCGTGCAATGTGTGCGAGAAACGCCCATAAGCGTTCAGCGACTATGGTGAAGAGATATGTCTGGAGGAAACCCGCACGTGGTATGCGTTAAGCATTCAGATTGTTAGTACCCAAAGGGTTAAATCTATATTCCGCTTGTGTTCAATAAGAAATGAGAGGTGGCGCGGTAGTACGGTGAAACAATATGGTGGGCATGCGCTTAGCGATCTCAAGCATCGAATATTTTCTATTCCTAACACTAAATCAATTGAAATGATTAAAAATTATAACCTACTACACTTAACATGAATATTTGCCCACTGGAGTCCCAAACAAAAATATTTTATATAACAAATATAAATTAAGAATGATTCAGGGGTCCTCATATCTCCGAAATCAACGCATGTTCCATGATCGAACTTTAATGTAAATAATAGTGAAATACATAAACGGTGTCTTGAAATTACTGAGTTACCAGGCAGTTCACGTACGAATATTACTTTTTATTGACAAATCTCTGTATAGTACGTTTCATTTATCATTAATTATTTATAAACTTTTTACATTCGCCTTGAATAATATTATACAACGATTTCGTTTCGACTTCAACATTTTGCCGCCTAATCGTCTACTATCTATGATCCGCGACGAATCGGTGATTAAAAACAAGATCGACTGAACTCGACGGAACTCGTCAGTTTCTCGCAAATTACAGTTCCGATGGGGGGTGGTTCCAACGAACGTGAACGATTCTCGTGTAGCTGACCGTTCGATAAAGTGGAAATAGCTAGCTCGCCTCGAAGTGTTACGAAAATCTTGAGAAGCGGCGGGAATTATAAAAGTCTTCGGCAATGTTACTTTTAAAAGACGGTGGAGTATAAGAATCATAGGTCAAAGCTGACATAGCGTAGCGTGCATACAATGGAATGACATTTCGTCTTCTCTCTTTCTCTCTACATTATGTACATCCTCTATTTATTCGAACAAAATAGCAGTGGTAATATGATTAATCAATAGTGTATCCCTCAGTCGATTAACATGAATGCGCAACTTCTAAAATCATATAATAATGACGGGCAGCGGCGATCATTCTTTCCCCCTTCTATTCCTTATCATACGCGTCCCGCACATTCATCCCATCGTACAATCCATCAAGTGCCACCAAAAGTATTCACAGAGGCTGTTTACATTTATTTTGCAACTACGCAGCGGCTCCCGGTAGACCTCTAATCTTTCGCACCCCGTGTGCGGAAATCGTTAATCGCTATTCGTTAACCACAGTTGCCGGACGCTCATAAGGCGTTCCCCGCACGCGGTTTGACGTTTACTAAACACCTTCCGGATCGAAGGTGTTGGTTAAATTTGAGACGATATTTAACATTTAATATTTATCTTTTTCGGATTTTCGAGCTTAAAAACGTCGAATCAAGTCTTACTTTTTTAAGAGTGCCGCGGCACTCGTCACAGGAATCAATTTACGTAGCAACGTAGTCGCAAGCAGTAAACCTGACTATACTTTACACAACTTGGCCTACCGAATGCCTTCATCTCGTAAAACCGAGGCTCGACTTGACACTTGGCTGAATTTACAATTCACCACCTCACGCACCCCTACACTCGCTACCCTCAAGATACATGTGACTAGCAATAAATGTTACCGTTAAAATAACTTAAATATCTTTCACTCGCTAATTATACATGTGGTGCATATATGTATAATTTATATATATATATATATATATATAAATCTGTTTCACTTTCATGCCTCCGTGCTTCCATCGCCCTCGAATAAACGCGCGCAAGTGGAATGATCGTTACAACTAGAAGATTTAAGAGTATTCGATGATCGAAGAAAACGCAGGATCTCATTAGGTGACAAAGAAAGCCACTCTTTGCCTCGGGCACGACGGGTCTCCCTTTCCGAGCACGATAACGCTGGATTGTGCCAATCGCAGGAAGAACGGCGGCGGGGGGGGGGGGGGTGTGAACAGTGGAAGTATAGTTTCTTGGTCGTCGATTCGCGTGCGAATCAAAAGAACAGTTGGCAGATACACGTATGATATATAACTTCTGTGGCTCTCGCAATGCGATGTCGTATTATTTCCTTTTAATAAAAACGTTCCCGAAACGTGCTTGTACGATCGCAAATTGCATGGCGATATTTAATTTCTGAGATAAGGCCACTAGTGGGTGATACAAATACGATATAAATATTATTATTTAAGCATAGATTTAAAGCAACGGTTAGCGTTTCTACACGGTATGCCCAGACAAGCGTCACGCTTCGGCGACGAAGTTACCGTAAATGCGTGAATCTTGACTCGCCCACGGACTCAAGTTATTGTCATAGTTTCACTGTAACGACTCGCGTGTATGTTGGCAGGTCGCGGAGGAATTGCTCTGACACACAGGGCGCGTCCCCTCTGGACATATGTAGGATCCCATCGACCTATTGCGTTGAAGATCTAATGTATTAACAACAGCCGTACTTCGTTAACGAGGGACTCGCGATCCTCGATACACTGAACATAATATTTCGTCCTTTTCTTAAAAAGTTCCTCTAACAGCTACAATGTACAATACGATTCACACATACCTGTATACAAACACGTTATAAATTACAAAAATCACTAATGCCTCGAGTTTCTCCCCTCTCAGAATACGGGCCGTCGCGCGCTCGCGATCCGTCGCATTCGAAATAATACCAAGGGACGTCGAATACAAAAGGGAAAAGCGTCCTTGCGAAGAAATTCAGAGCGACAGGTTCTAGGTTTCTTCTAAGCGATATACGTGTATATCGACGTTTTTTCGCTTGATAGGAAATTAATGGATTTACCGTTCACGAGAAATTGTCTTTACACTCTACAGCTGTTTTAGCGTTCTTGAACCTTTCGCGGCACACTGTGTTCCAGGCACTATACATTGAGCGTTGCTGCAGCCAGATCGGGCCTGGCTTAAATTGTATGTTACAACGTTGACTCGTGTATTATCGTTGTATCCGGATCGCTGCTGGCGGTGTGGATTATCGTCGGTTGCTGTATTTGCGGCGTCAGCGTGATGGACGACATTTTTCGGACAGGTTTCGGCGAGGCCTGCAAACATAAATAGAAAATTATTGAAAAGGATTGCGTTTTTATTTATCGAACTATACGGAATTATAGCTATAGTAGCACGAATCCATGTTACACGAATGGAAAAAATCGTGCGCGCCATCTGGTGGCTTTTTCATGAACTTCGAAGCGCTACTCTACTATTACCGTATGTTACTAGTGTCCTTCCGGCAAAAACACATCCTTGCAAATTTTACTGTGATGCACTGTCTCGTATTGTTGATTACACAACTCTTCGTTTCGTCAGGACCACTGATAATACCAGGCGAGTGCTAATTTTCTCTCTCTGTTATTTCGGTTTTTCTTTTTGAATAAATTTGATGTCGAACATAATAATGTACGGAACACTAGCGTAACATTCTGCAAAGCCGAGCATTGGCTTAACAATATAATACATTGTTGTATCCATACGTTTTCATTTATGTAAAAAATTGTTACACTAGGAATATTTTGCTTATTTTTACGGTCAAGTACGAACAAAAATGCACCGATAAGAATTTTTCTGAGTAAAATAAAAAAAATCATGATATTTGGGGTTAAAATCGAATATAATACGCGAGATGAAAACTTATTTTTACAATGATCAATCAAAATTATGCAAAAAAATATATTATACAGGGCGTTTGGCAACTGCAGTAGAAAATGAAATAGGTAATGTTAGGCGACAACATAAGAAGAAAAATAAAAGAAACAAAATTGCAGTAGAGGCTTCGTTTTTCAATTATTATTTTTTAAGAATTCAAGTCAGAAACGCCTGGAGCACGGCACTGTCTTTCACTTTCAAAAATGCGAAACGGAGGTAAAAATTAATTGAATTACGGGCATACTGGGCGTTAGTGAAGTCTCCATTGTGCATGCTAAAAAAATGGTAGAAAAGTGGGGATGGAGATGAACTTGTTTCGAGGTTTAGCAGGCGATCCAGTATCGAGGTATTAGTATTGTGTGGCAGGAAAGTATAGATCCGCTTCTTGACGGTGAATGACTGTCGAATTGCCATGCTACAGGGGTTGCAGCCCCAATTTTTTGAACATTAATATCTAAAAAGCAAAGCCTCTAATGGTATTTCGTTACCCTTGACTTTCGTCTTATTTTGTCACGTAGAATCACCCATTTAATTTTCTTCTATCTGTTACTGAACATCCTGTACAAGATGCAACGGGTAAATGAATGAAGAACTTAGTAGAATGGTGATGAATGGAGCCTAGTGTCATCGATTATTCATCGGCAACTGCGCACGATGTAGTGACAGACGGAGAAAGAGCCATAGAAAGTCACACCGAGACCGGATACCTTACGGCTGACAATAATTGAATACATAATTGCTTCTCAGCTTACCCATTCCCTTCTGCAAGGTGCTTCATCATCAGAATAATGATCGATCTGTCCGATGTCCGTTTCCGTGGCAACGTTCCTCTTCTTCGGCTGCAGGGTGGCATAATTACGGCACCCTCTGTTGAAATTCGTCATATTTTTCTCCTCGACGATCTTCTCCTGAGAAAGTACCTCCTGCGACTTGCTTTGGTTGTTGTTCGTAATGCTACTGGTCTTATTGTTGAAGTAAAACGGTGGCATTTTCGAGACCCAGTGATCGAGCCCCGACCCAGCCGAGCTAGTGGAGGCCGCCGAGGAGTTGCCCGAGTTGTTCGTCAGGCCCCTTCGTTGGTAGAACAGCATGTACGCCGAGTTCGTGATCAGATTCGTGTCGTTCACGGCTTCCACTCGGGTGTCGTCGAAACAGTACCACTGAGTGTCATAAGGGTTCCGGCAGAACGCAGTGTAGTGGCCGCCTTGCAGATCTTGGCCGTGGTGATTGCAGATCGCGTAGAGGTCGTACACATTCTCGTCGTACTTGGGGATATTCTGTTGACGGGGCCTGGGCTTCTTCCAAGGCGACCAGCCCAGCCCACCCAGGCTAGCGACGTTGTTATGCGCCTGGACTCCATTGTGGGCAAGGTGAGGCGTCATATCGAAGCCGTACAGAGGGAAGTCGACCAGCATGGTTAATTTGGAAGTGGACCTCTGCTTGGACTGCTGTCGGAACCTCTTCAAGTGAATGACCAGTATATCAGGCAGAGACCACAGACCCAGCTTCTTCACCACCTCTTGCTTCTTATTGCAGTAGGGGCAGTGCCACGCGTCCTCCGCCCCCAATATCTCGGCCCTCGTGTACAGGTCAAAGCATTCCTCTAGAGTCACGGCTCCTCCCAATTCCGAGTTTGTCTTCAGCTGCTTCACACTGGCGTGCTCTTCGATCTGATCGCTGTCGTCCTGAATGATATTGCATTTAGTGGCGTCGTCCCATTCCAAGATCAGCTTCACGTGCTGCGGGCCTGAGTCGTCGGCGCACAAAGCCAGAGCTTGCTCGATCTGCTCCGTGTACAGAGGGTGTTCGACGCAGGGGTCGATGCAAGGGTGTTCATCTTGGATTGGCGTAGCTGCTGGGTCCGCGACGCGGATGTTGAACAGGCCTGGACTCTGGCTGGATGTGAGGACATCGTCAGCTAGGACGCTATGCATCTCCTTCAACAGGAGCTTCTGTAGGTCTTCGTAGGATGTCTCCCTGGACACCTGCATGGTGTATGGGCTGCCGAAGCGTTGCCTCAGCTCTCCCTTCACTAGAACATTGATCCATACTAGCAGGATGTACGCCTGTTCCGTGGGCTCCTTCAGCTGTGGCAGTTCTATGCAGTAGAGCGGATCGTTTTCGGTGATCACAGATAGAGGTTGGCAATCTGAGAAAGTTCTGTAAAGAATAAAGAAGCACACAATTAGCGATAGAGACCAGGTCCATTTCACTCTATAATTTTCATTCTGACTAGATTCTAATCTTCTTTCTGATTTAATATTACTATTGTACGAATAGGTTTTGTAATTCCTATGCGTTCGGGAGCCACGGAAAAAACGGACCTCGGCCGATGGGATTCGAACCCGCGATCTTGCGGATCCTCTGCGTACTGGGCAGCCGCCTAGCCAACTCCGCCAAAGTCGTTCCGCCGTGGTCTCTTATTCCGGGCTCCCTTTTATGGGACTTCCTGGTCCCACGCTACCTCTTTAAAGAAATAATACTAATAACCAGGAAAACGTGTAGTTTCGTAGTGAACATGGATCCATTTAGACCCTGCATCCATCGAGCAACGGTTAAACAGCAATAACACCGGTTAACATTGGAGCTTGTACAAGGTGTAACAGAAATAGGTGGACAAAGTTCAGGGGAGTATTCTAGTCATCCTAAGCATTGACTTGTATAGATCTCTCAAACATCTTAACACATTGTTGTCGGGACACGTAAAAATACGTTTTCCACAAAGTGTGAGTAGAGCGCGGGTCACGTAGTTATACGTTTTTTATAGATGGGTGTTGGAATTAGTCTTCATTATTTACTTCATTTAATTATTTGTTGATTAAAATTTTCCTTTTTAATTTTGTTCTTTTTTCGGGTAAACAACCGTATATTCTATACTCAGTTATACAGAAAGTGCCTTTATATTTTATAATAACGATGAAGAATACATTCTAAGATAAGAAAATAAAAGTTTAATACAAAAATTCAAAGCCTTTTTAAATTTATAGTGATTTTTTTGTAACAATAAAATTCACGCACATTTCTCAATAAATTACCCGCTCCAGCCATAATGCACCAGCACAAAACGCCCGACCACAATGTGTTAAGGATGTTTGTAGGTGGATGTATTTCTGTCACAACCAGTGAAATAATAACAGTGGCAAGTTACCTGTGAAATCCTTCGTCGTGAATTTCAGTGAGTAACATGTGATTCTCCTCGATTCCCGTATCGCTGGCCAGAATCTCTCTGAGCTCCCTCACGTTCGCCGATTGGTTCACGCTCACCCCGATCTTCACTTGCCGCGGCTGTTGCGACGTATACAACACGTTCACGAAAAGGTTCATCTGCCGGTGATTCTGAGGAACTGGTACCGACACGCATAGGAAAGGATCGAACGTGTTGGACTGTCGGTGGCATCGCGGACACGTGAGACTAGACCGAAACTGGGCTTGGAACACCGCGTGCACGAACGAATTGTTGCAGCGGACATGATTCGCCAGCGTCTCCGCCGCGACGATGTCGTCTGGTCTGCCGAAGGAATTCTGTGAATAAAAATAAAGAGCATGTGTTAACTAGAGGTGGCTTCGAACCTAATTTTTAAATTCTCGAAACTCGAAATCGAAATTTTTTTAAGGATTCGAAACTCTCGAAACTTTAAGTGCTGATTCTGTTTTGTAAGTGGAATATTATTACTATTAATATTAATTATTGTAATTAATTATTATTATTAATTATTGTAATTAATTATTGTTAATAATTCGTTACTTATTATTAATAATAATTATTAATTATTATTATTATCAACACACCAAGGCCACTCAAAGTGTTAATAGAACACTACATGAAGAATTAAAGATGAATATGTTCTTAGGGTACAAAAAACTAATCTACTTACAATTAGAATTCTAAGTCGAACCTCAATTTGAGATACAACAATCAGAACGAGATTTGAAAGAAAATAAAAATTAGTCTTGGTTTCGGTAACTTTCCCTTTTTATCAAATTGAAATGGCAAAGTTTGTTGACTGGTGGGAAAGGTGTAAAAAGTATTTCGATTAAGTCGTGGAAGATTTCAAAGGAGTTGATAATGGTTTTTGCACTACCCGGTGGATGCTTGACTCGTTCCTCCTTCGTTCTAGATATTGCGCACTAATTTAGCGGAAACGAGGTGAGTGGACATTCTGAGAGAAAACGGGGAAACTTTCTAAAGCGTAAGGCATTATTTTGCTCTATTTTCAATGGTTAATTGAATATATTTTTGTAGCGGCTCAGAATACCTGCAATTCGCTACGGAATCGCAGAAGCCGAGAATTGTTTGCAACATAATTGGTGGGAATTTAAAACTTTCACAGAGCAACTCTATTTCTTTCTCTTTATCATGTATATTAAATCAGGTCATATTCCCATCAGTGCAAGGTACATTAGTTATTGCATTTTCCATAAAACAGAATTTAATATAATACAATTATTTAAAACAGTTTAAAAATAAGGGAATAATTCCACATATGGTAGATACAGATATCAGGAATGTCTTTATCAAATTCAATTGCAATTAATGATGATTTATTCCCTCGCCACTTGCCACATCATTGCTTACGAAACATCGTTCAAGCACCGCGGCCTTATCGCTGAATACTGAAAATTGTGCAAATATCAGGGCAATGACGACACGAGCTAATCCTTATCTCGAAAATCGCAGGAATATCGATAACAGCTGACGAAAATGCAAATACTCGTTCGCTGTCGCACACCTGTCTCTGAAGCGGCTCGGAAACTTTTTATTTGACGTCATTGATAGGTTAAACAAGATGAGAAGCCAAACAGAGTGTCCCGCCAATTCATTGGCAAAAAGACGGACCCAGAGAGTAGCATAACTCTGTTTTTTAACGCTGTATTTATAATCGGTTTGGATTGTTCCACTCATCGCAAGATTATACAATATGTCTTTACTGAAAAAATTATAAATCAACTCCCAGAAGGTCGTGCAAATTAACAAAATTTAAATCCAACTTTTCCGAAAAAGAAATACTTAAAAACAATGTACACTCCACATTTTTAGGTTACTTTTAATCCTTTCTGCTCTTCACTTTTCTGCCAAGTGAAAAAAATATACGATTCGATGCCATATGGAATGTTTAGGCTGACAGTACGACTTGTAAACGTTAACTAAGTTAATGATTCAAAATGGAATCGCACGAGCAGAAAAGGTTAAACGAGTAATTACTCTTTTTTTATATTTTCGCTTTCAAGCGACGACATTGTTGTAGTTAAGGGTTACGCGCACTGTTACGATCTTGCTAATTTCCATGTAAAGACAATTCCGTTGACTTATTTCCCCGCGAGTGACAGGCGTCGTGCAGCGCTCACAAAACCAGTTTACCATCCGAGGTACACAAAGACGATCGTTTATAACACGTTCGTTCTAATAATAACTGTCTACCGGCAGTTTCGTACCGTCTACACCGCTTTTCTGTCATCAGTGTCGCAACAGGCTTGACGGACAGGGGAAAGCAAGTGGAATACGCTAATAAACATCAGACAATTGTCGCCGACTCGCTAAACTCACCAGTCTGTTTGCGTCTAGTGTACAAAGTAGAGACAAGAGAACGATGATGCGAGTCATACTTTCCAATACAACGTGCTCTAAAAATATGTAGGGTACATGGCGCGATCCAAAAGGGGACGCTTTCTTTCGATAAAATGAATCGAGAAAGTGGGATAAATGTCTTTTCTAGGGGCTTGTGTTTTCGAGACGATCGAGTTTAGAAATGTTTCGAATTGAAGACCACGGGGAATGATAAGTCCATTTGTGTCGGTCTTCTGATCTTTGTGCCATCTGGTGGGTAAAGGAGAGTACTTTAATATGACATAGTTGAAAAGGGGAACAATCTTTCAAGTCTAAAGATAGGCATAAAGCTTTTAAAAATAGGTGTACAGGGAAATAACGTGGCAAGTCCAAGTGAAATAGGGAAATAATTGAATAGATCCACGAAATATTCAATATTAAATATTGGAGGTTTGAAATAATTTAAGAAGGTGAATGACAATCTAAGGGTAACCTGAAAAGTGCTTATTAATAATTATCAATAACGAAATAATAAATAATTATTAATAATAGAACAATGAATAGTTATTAATAATAAAATAATTAATCATTATTAATAATAAAGTAATTATTAACAGAGAAAAAAGATGATAAGTTCCTCGAAGTTTTGTAAAAACCAAGGGCTTTTAATATTATGACAATCAGTATTTTTGAAATACTCAAGAAGGTGACAAAAACTTATATTCAATCCCAAAACCAAATAAAAACACAATTCTGGTAATATGATTTTACACTTTAATTACAATTTAATTACACTTTCATTGCTCCCCTATGAAAAACGGAAAATTTGACTTATCGTGTTTCCCCTGTGGTCTTCAATAGTATTGGATGTTTTGAGACACCCTTGTATGCTAGAATCGAATGTATTCGGTAATTTCTATTTTTTTTTCGACGTAATAACGCTGAATGGGTACTGTGACTTATATCGATCGGAAATTTTTAAGTGATAATTGAGTTAGTCCCCAGCGGTAGTATTTAGCGTTCCACCGTAAGCCTTGCGTGCTTTTCCTCTGTCCCCTTTCCGATCAACGGATTCGCAGACCAGAGCGTACAGTCTTCGTGGAAGGCTTCCCCTAACCAGATCACGAAACTTGTGTTTTTATGACCTTCCCATCGCCGTTCCAAAACGCGGCACGTATCCCCCGTGCCATAAAAAAAAAACGGCACGCGGAAGGAGACAACGAAACAAGTCCCTAAGATAAAAAATTTCACAAAGCATCGAACATCAAAATTCCCTATTCCTCAGTAGAGATTTTTGTCGAACGAACGAGCCTTGACTCCCCGATTCGCGTGTTTCCGTCCAGCGATTGCCAGGAAATTTACCTCGCGCCATTTATTTATAAACACTGATATATATCTTCGTGTGTAAATAATTCATGTGCAGAGTGAATCGTTTTTCTAATCTCGGGAATTCGTGTAATTGATCGAGGTATCTGCCGCGAGCGCGCACAGGGAAAAGTTCCACTTTCAAATAAGTCTGTACCGGGTGTGTGCTTATGAAGTAAAGAGAAAGATTGCCTTTACGAAGAAGAGTAGTGCGCCTTTTATCGGGCAGATAAGGCTTAACTGTTTCGTGAAAGCGATCATTCTTAACAGTGCATTCGAAAGCCACGAAATGGGATAACTGTTGAGCCATCCGCAGGATGTATCGCCGATCCGGTTGCCGGAAGTAATTTTCAATGCTTACAGGTTGTAACGACCACGCTACGATTCGCGGCTCACAATTGGTCAATGTCACGTTGGTACACGTGTACTGGCGTAAAGGTTAGGTAAGCTTCGACCGGTCGGTCGGTAACCCAGTCGAACGGATTAGAATCGACCGAGTAGATCTTTCCACTGTCATCAGTCGAACTTCAACGGTTTTTTGGAAAGAAACTATCGAAGTCGATGCAGGTTCAATGAAAGTGAGAATATTCCGTGGATGACGTAAACATTCCACGTTGTGTTAGAAAATACGAAATATAAAGAGTTATAGTACGCTCGATCGTGTGTGGGAGGGAGGGGCCTTACGACTGTCCTTTTGGGCCATACGGCGTATACTCTGGACCGAACGCCTCCGTTGTCCCCAAACCATCGCCACAATTACCAGAAGACCCTCTGGTACAGTACCACCGTTGGATATACGAGGTCGTAAAAACTACGAAAGTTCCAAAGTTTACAGTTTTGAGGCTACGGAGCAAGACATCTGGAAAGCTCCCCCAAAAATGCCAAACATATTGTTTAGAAACCTTAAAGCTGTAAACTTCAGCACTCTTCCAACATTTACGACCTCGCTATATTCCTTCTAGGTACTATACTTACAGGAGAGGTTCCCAGGTGTCCGCCTCCGATTGCTTTGAATTTTGGATATGTTTTAGAGGAGCGAAAAATAAGATATACGTATTTTCTTATAGCGGCCCGTTTTCATATTTAGGGGGTGAAACCACCCTCCAAAGTTCATACGGGGTATAAAAATTGTGTTGAGTAAAACTTGATATAAATTTAATTTGGGTCATAACTTGTTGTATGGGCGATGTTCTTTGTTGTCCGTCACCGTTAGTATGGGGTAACTATGAGGTGTGGTTACACCCTTTGAACATGCAAATGGGCCAAAATAGAAAGACATGCATTTCCTATTTTTCGGCCCTCTAAAACATATCTAAAAACCAAAGCAATCGGAGATGAACACCTGAAAATCTTATAAATATGGGGGTTGGTTTCACCCCCTAAACATGCAAACGGGCCAAAATGAAAAGACACGTGTTTCTTATTTTTCGGTTCTCAAAAACATATCCAAAATTCAAAGCAATCGGAGGCGGGCACCAACTATTCTTATGCACTTTGGAGGGTGGTTTCAACCCCTAAACATTGAAGCAGGCCAAAATAAAAAGACGCGTATTTCTTATTTTTCGGTCCTCTACAACATATCCAAAAACCAAAGCAATCGGAGATGAACACCTGAAAATCTTATAACTTTGGGGGTTGGTTTCACCCCCTAAATATGAAAACGGGCCGCTATAAAAAAACACGTATATCTTATTTTTCGGTGCTCTAAAACAGGGTTGACTAACTTGCGACTCACGAGCGGCCGGGGGCTCCTCCGCCTTGCTGCCACGCTGAACGGCCCCCTCCATACCTACTACACAGACGGTCGCAGTCGAATTCGTCCGTCCGAATGTATTTATGTCTGTGTAGAGACGGACGAATTCGACTGCGATCGTGAGTGTTTAGTAGATATGGAGGGGGCCGTTCAGCGTGGCAGCAAGGCGGAGGAGCCCCCGGCCGCTCGTGAGTCGCCAGTTAGTCAACCCTGCTCTAAAACATATCTAAAATTCAAAGCAATCGGAGGCGGACACCTGGGAACCTCTCCTTGTCAGTGGCGGATTCAAAAAAAGACGTTCTGAGGGGCCCATTTTTTTTCGGGAAAATGAAAAGGTAGATTACTATAAACTGGCCAAGTGTAATAGTACAAAAAAAAATGTAGTATTTGGGTACCTATACTTAATCATAATTTTTTTTGGAGATGAGGCCCTTGGTTGGGCCTTCTATGCAGGGGTCCAGGCGGCAACTGCCCATCAGCCGTCCCGTTAAATCCGCCCCTGACTATTCTATTATTCTTAATCCTTCCCGCGACGGTACCGTCCCTCACGAACACAAGGGACGGTCCGTTCATAGTTAACATTTCAATTATACTTTTATTACCTCTCGCATCGTCGTAACACAATAAATGGCCCAAAATTTGAAAAATGTCCCTTCACGTCACGCAGACGTTTCCAAACTATCGCTACTATCAAGAAAGTTTTGCTTAACTCTTCCTGAACAAACATGCGAGAACACTTGAACGTTACTTTCGATGTATTCCAAAAAATATGGCTGCACAAACTCGCCAGCAATGTGCAGCAGGTTGACATTCCTCGGCGTGGAAACACGCCGACGTCAACCGACGCATTCACCTATGTAAAAGGTACCGCGATGGAACCTGTTGATGTTGCAACCGAATGCAATAAATTCCGGCGTGCCGATGAATCGCTTCCTACACGGTTGCGAAACAAAGGACAGGAAGTTCGGCTTCTCTGAACATTCTTTACGTAACAATCGCTGTCGAGCGACTACTGTGCTGTGCAATTAACTTCCCTCGGCCTGACAAACACAGGACGCATTGAAACGTGTCTCGATAGCCGGAATCTGGAAGTAACCGCCTCCCTTGGGCGCCAACAGTCGCGCACGCACAGCGCACGCTGATCGGAGCACCAATATTTGCAATTCTAACACGACACAATGTCGGGGTAAAGGTTTGTTCTTGCACGCGTGGCCTGCGCGATACGAAATAAATCCAAACAAACTCGTTGCGTCGACTTTAACCGGTGTTGGTAAACAATCGATGCAAAGAGCCGCCATCGTTTACCAACTATTATTAAATCCCTTATAATCATCATCTTTGCACCACGGTGAAATAAACAGTCGCTGGTGACATAAGAACAGATTTTTGATATATCCACAATGACTTTGAAATCCTGCATCACAAAGTATTCAAAACTGGAATGAATTATCGCAGCAACCGATAACAAAATTAATTTTCTTACGAAGCACAAAAAAAAGAAAACAAATTCGTGTTAAGTCACTTCTTAAGCCTTAATTATTTATCGCTCCACTAACACAGATCCAAATTTTCAATAAAATAAAAATTATCTTCCGAAGCTCCCGAATACTTAGCATTACATAAAAAGAATGCCCGTCATCGAATTAAATGATTTCATTTTCGTTTCGTTTCCGTCGACAACATGTTCCCGTTAATTAGGTTCGTTTACGAGCAAGTGTAATTCGTCAGGGACATCTAGTGCTCGTCAGTGATAATTGGAAGAATAGGAGAGAAAGGGGGAGGGGAGTAATTAATTCGATGTTATGATTCAATGTGCATAACCGTAGATGAAGGCCGTCACGGAAACGAGAATTCATAATTAAGGACGTAATTAAGAACGTAACCAGGAAGAATCAGTGCTTTATTCGTGCTGTTGCCAGCGATTAGTTTCCATTAATTTTATCGGTCAATTTGACGACCTACGGTGCCTCGCGTATTTACAAACAATACTCGTTTGTCAAATTGGTTGGCCAGCGACCATATAGCTTTATTATTTTCAGACCAGTGAGTCATTGTTTAAAGTTCACGAACCCGTCAGAGAAATAGCGGCACGAGGATGTTACGGGAGATACGGTCTGCATTACCGACGGATGATAATTTCTCGGATACATTCCTCAGACTTAATTGAATGCGCTTTCTAAATTCCTCCCTTGGAGAGACAATTCGCTATGAATAACCACGCGCGTTAGCGACTGTCTCCAGATAATCTGACGGACCACGTGACCGACTGAAACGCGACAATGCAGCAGTTTTTTCATCCTTGAAATTTGAACCGGTTGCTCGTCTCGCGCTAATCCAGACGTATTTATATCTCGACGACTAATTTGTCGGATTCCGCAAAATATCGCGTTGTAGTCTCGCGTATTTCTGCAGCGTAGAGAAGCAGTCTAAAATAAAGCCACGTAGCGGAAGAAAAATTCGTAAACGTTTCAGGGTACGCGGAGCCTCTTACAGTTGTTTAGATTTTAGATCACCGCTGGTGTATAATCAGAGGCGGGTGAAAAAGAGAAAATTGCCTCTGCGGCGAGTAATTATCTTGATTGTGCGTCCGTGGAAGATTATAGACTTATCCTCCAAGTTGCGTTCACCGTTTTCACGCCTTGGTGATTCAAAAGCTAGCAATGCAGATTGAAATGTCATCGGACCGTTATGTTTATAATCTAGACTGCCGGCAAAGCTAAAAAACGAACGATCCATCAACGGAAGCCGAGGAGTGTCACGTTGGCCGTGTTTTGTGAAACGGTTCTGGAACGACTCGACGCTCTGGCCCCGTTCAAGGTCAATCGTTGTTACGGTACTGGCCACGACCATTGCATCGTTGTCCCAGCTTCTTTCTGCATTTCAAATTGTTAGACGGTCGAGTGGCGGTTATTTGTACCGATACTTATCGTAATGTCCCATTTTGTTAATAAAACAAAATTCTTTCTGCACAAAATCTCCGCCATTTTGAAGTCCTATAACGAGTCACGCGTAGTTGGAGTCAATATTAAAAAAAGCAGTTAAAGAATTTTTAGGTAGTGATTTATGTCTTAATTTAATTTTGAGAGGTTCATAGATTATTAATCAGTGTATCTATCTTTTCCTTCCATTTAATTTCTTAACTCTGGGAAGACGAACGGTTCGAGCAATTGCAGGGGTCGGTGCTTAGGTTTATAAGAATCCATAGGAACTGCCTCACTATACTCATTTTAGAATTTTAGATGATAGTAGTTTTAGTCGAGCAATTCATTTTCTCGATTTATAAAATGTTCTCTATTACTATTTAATATTAAGGGACTATTCTAGTGAAACATGCGATTTTTTAAAACTTTTTTCAGGAATTTTTTTATGGACTGAATGAAAGATTTTTATGATGGACCAGGCGTGATAGATTAGGTGTAAGTAGAATTTTCTTCACTAGAACTGTTTGCAAAACTTTAAACGCATCGTTCTCAAAACGGTGTTATAGAAAATGGTTGCCACGATATCTTAAGTTCTACTTGACCGATTGGGCCCATCTTGTGCATAAATCTTCAGCAGATGTGTCGCTATCGTACTTATCAGAATTAGGCTAAAATATTTTTCTTTTCTATTCTTTTTTTTTTAATTTTATAACCCGAAAGAGACGAAGATAAATCGCGAAAGTCGACACGTAATGTTCGAATTGCAGCCATTGTAAGAATTCTTGAAATTTCCTTCCAAATCTGTTACCAACGATAGTCATGCCCGAATAATTTAAGAATATTTTTGGTTTTTTATTTCGGATAAACAGAACGACCAGAATCGTGGCAGCAAATCGGGCAATTTTTTTCGTGGTGGTCGGCTTTTTTGGGCTATGGCGCCATCTTTATTTCATATTTTCAACAAAAAAAAGTTTATTCATAGTTAGAGATATAATAAATACACAGTAAAAAGTTCGACATAAACATCTTTCATTAAGTCCATAAAAAAACTTCCTGAAAAAGTTGAAAAATCCCAAGTCACAGTAGAATGCCCTCTTAAGTTTAGCGACGTAAAGTTTGGGTCAAAGAAGACCCGGGCATCGCCCATCAAGGGTTAAATTCACTGTAACGCTTGCAACACGTATTACATCCATACAAGACTTATACATTGTCATAAGACTTCATAAGAGAATGTGAAATGCAATTAGGAGTTGATTTTTTTTAAGATAAATATGTACAAGCACTCTCGAAAAATCGTGGCAATTATTATGATAATTATTTTCAGAGACGAGACGATCGTTATACACAGTCGACATTTTAATCAATTTGTCCAACGGTTGGAGTAATCGGTCTCGTCGAAATTCGAAATAATTTATCACGGAAACGATCGTCGAAGTCTAACGAGGCGCCAAGCGTGACGCGGCGAATCGTGTTTGTAAATTTACAGCCCTCGAGTTTCGAAAGGCAAACGCGTTCGCAAATTTTTCAACGTCAACCAGACGCAGGCACGATCGCAAAAGTCAGACAGGAAATGGAGTGCCTCTCAGACGGCAGTTTCCATTGTCGTGCGAGATGAGGGAATAACGGGTGATTTATGTGAACCAGCATTCCGAAATTAGTGCACAATGCTGATTGCATGTTTGACAACGAACAATTGGAGTTTACACTGACGAGCCCCGGTGCAACAATTATCTTTCCTCGATTGCTACATAATTCTTATCAAACATTCCTCGCGATATCAGCGTCGCCCGAAGAAAAATACCATTTGCATATTTGCAGCTGCTATAACCCATAATAAATTATTCACTAATGAAATTAAACATTGCGTTACTGCGCTAATTATTCAACTATACCACTATTTCACGCGTATGCGTGTGAATTGTGCTTTATATTATTCAGCATCCGAATTCCAAAAATCGTAACACCCAATGTCCCTTTAAAAGTTTATCAAGCAATATAATTTGCTACAAAAAACTTCTGCAATATTTTAAAAAGATATTTAATCAAACATACTTGTTAATCGGCCTAACAAACGACAGTCGTAAACTAAATAATAAAGAAGAAACATATTTGAAGCAAAACATTGATTAAATTCAATTTCTATTAAGACTGAATAATTACCACAAAAAAATTGTATTTCGAATTTGGGCGGTGTAGGTTAAAACGCATAATTTCCTCGGATTTTCTTTCTGACCGCCAGAGCGGAACGACCTCTGGCGGCGCAAAAAAACGTGTCACGTTTCAGGCACACACGCGTTGGCCACAAGGTCCCGCCGAAGGTGGCCAGGTTTTCATGAAACACGAAGTCACGGTCTCAAATTTAACCCATGAACAGCGGACGGTTCGAGTGATGACACAGGAGTCGGTGGTTGGGTCCGCTTCGACCCACAATACATAAATGTCCCATAAATACCCACTTTTTCTGTTAAAGCAATTCATTTCTTCGATTTCTACGAGTTTCTCCATTATTATTTACTACTGCACTTGATGACCTTGCGTCTGGGTAAAAAAAAGATCTAGACACCGCCAGCCTATTAAAACTTAGACGGCAGATAGCTTGATCCCGTGTCACAAGCACCTAACCTAACCAATTGCACCCAGTAATTTCATTCACATACACTAGGAAAGAAGCTGTCATGTTATAATTCAATAATGTTGCAATCTAGGATCATTATTTTCAGACAGAAGTGGTGCTAATAGCAAGTAACACATGTACAGAGTTGGGCAAAATGTAATCTAATTACAACTTACAAATTACGAGTAAACTGTAATTGTGTAGTTGATTACACATTATTTTCTGTAATCGTTAATTTAGGTAGTTGATAAAATTGTGGTCAACCACCTACATTAACGATTACGGAAAATAATGTGTAATCAACTACACAATTACATTTTAATCGTCATTTGTAAGTTGTAATTAGATTATATTTTGCCGAACTCTGCACATGTAGTTTGATAGATGGGTCAAAATGGACCCCGCATCCGTCAATCGGTTAAGCACTGCGCTTGTTTGGACGATTCCGGTGTCCCGATTTCGCGCACGTCGCTCGATAGGAAGGCACGGGAGACACCGAGGTCGCAGAAGGACGCAGTCGGTAAACTCAATACCGAGCGAATTGCAAATTACGCATTATACGGGCGAGGCGGGGCAGGAGGCGCGACCGCAGGCGTCGGTAATTGGAATCGTAAAATGATCGACTAAAGGACACACGTGGTTCTTGTTCACGGACATCTCGTGCGGGACGGTTCAGCAAACAGAGCGGAATTGACTCGCGAGACGTCAGCAAATAATCGTGAACCGGCGATAAAGCTGTTTTGCTGGTAATCCCCGGAATCTGAGCGAAACGGGTGCAGAGCAAACTGTTGGACCGATTGATGCCAGATGGGGACGATAATTATCGACGGGCGGAAAGAATCCGTTGGGTAATCGACGTGTCAAACCAAACCTTACAGTCTGGCTTTATGCATCCTGCTAATTAGTCTTAATACTCTTAATTAACACTCCGTGTATTTACCTATGGAAATAAAGCGAGAACAAATTGTTCAATCAGTCACGCTCCACGTTTACGTCCATCGTTAGGAAGGATACTATATGGAATAATTTACACCCGGCTGCAAAATTGTGGGTCATAAAAACTATTTTTTAAAAGTATTCTTCCTTTCGTAAGACTTCTGAATGCAAAAATAACTTCAGATTTGCTCTGAAGTTTTTTATAATTTTTTGTAGCGAAAAATGGAACTTTTATTAGTTTTTTCGAGTTTAGCAACCTAACCTAAAAATGTATGAAAATCGTTTAAAATGTTGAGAAACGTTTTGTTATCGAGTACTTGTGCTATTTACGCAGCTAACTTTCTCTATATTAGTTTACGCTGATCGATGGTTGGTGTTTTAGTTGACGACTGAAAATCCATGTTATGGAGATATGTACTAAATGCGTTATCAGTAACGTCAACGGTGCCTCGGTATCTGGATCTAAACAGACCGAGTATCCTAATTTTAACGTGACAAAAGCTAAAGATCTTATCACAAGGTCAACAATACGTGGCATCGCCGTTTTAGCACGTGCTTGAGTGGCTTCGTGCATTTTGAGAAGCGTCGATCTTGTCTCTAGGACACTTTTCAAGGCGTCGATTCATCGGCAATAACGACAATGCTGAACGTACGAAGGTACTGGAGGTGCGCGTGTTGTGACGTTTCTGTGACCAGCTTTGCTAAAATCCTACTTGCATGTATGCCGGATATTTGCACAACTCCTATATTTATTATTAAAAATTAATAAAAAAAAAAACTGTAACTTCTTCAAAGATGCATAAAAACATAGTCCAAATTTCAGATGAATCGAACCGCTAGTTTCTTAAAAAAAAATCCCAAACTTTGCTATGCTTTTAGCCCAAGAAATAGGATTCCGCCTTTATCAGAACAGAAAAGAAAAAACAAGGAAACGATATCGAGCCTAACCTAAGGTAATCATTTGTCCCTGATTCTGTATTTATTCTTTAAAGTTATAAAATATTCAATTTGACACTGAATCCACGAGTTGGCTATTAAAATTCTAGATACTAATTTGGCAACAGTGCAACCAAGTCTACGAGGAGTAAAGGTGGTCCCTAATAAAAAAATATCTTGTGTCCCCCGAAAATCTCAAGGAAAAAATGGTCACCTTAACCTAACACCCAAATACATATACATAATTTCAAGTATATCCACTCCGCGCGGTCACGTGATCCTAGCTGTACCAATCGCGTCGTATGTAACCTTCTCTTTCCGATCCCATCGAACTTATCAGTCTCTAAAAAAGAAATCCTAATCTAAAGCAGTTTATCGTAAGAAATCGTCGATTGTATCGTACCTAATGTCCAAATGCTTCACATTCCGAACCTATCCACTCGGCACGGTCACGTGATCCCGGAATAATCACGCCCTATCTACCCATCTCTGTCTGATTCCATCGAACTTATCAGTCTCTAAACAAGAAATCCCAATTCAAAGAAGTTTATCGTAATGATCGATCCGACGAATACATCCCGTTGCAATTACTACTATCTTATCGAGTGAAAGTAATAACATGGCCGTGAGCGGCGAATTAATCGCGAGAATAGTTGCCGAGAGTTCAGCGCGGAACGCGAGTAGCGTGTAAAAAGTGTAAAGGCAACTTTCTACGAGAGGAGGCGTGAACGTTTTCAAGAGAGCATCATCGAATTTTCAAGGCTCCCCCGGTGACCAGTTCCGTGGAAGTCGGTCAACTTGCCCGACGAAGGGCACTCGAGGAAAAAACTGGGTACGAAAAAGTGGCACGAGGCGACGTTAACAAGCTACGAGAGAGGCTCCTGGATCTGGATTATCGACTCGTTGCGGGAAGATCGCTTCTTTATCTGATGCTCCGCAAACACTTCGACCACGGCGCAAGAAATGGCTGATAAAATACCGAGGGACGTGGAGCCGTGCGCCCGGAGGACGAAGCAAACGGCGGCTTGGGGCACGAGTTATGATAAATGTGTCAAACGTTTCGTGGAATGGCTACGGTTGAAAAAAAGAATAGGAGGCGGGCGACCGTGCTCAGTGAGGCGACGATAAAACAAGAGGAGATAAGGAGCGTAAAAAAAAAGTGGAGAAAACATACCTGCATCTTAAGGGGTTTACTACTTTGGAGGCTTGAAAAACGTGGGTATTTAGGAATTTATATAGGATTAACTAATGGGTGGATTGTTCTGAAATTTTACATACGTGTTCATTGGCTTTTGAGTAATACATACGAATTTTGTGAGTATACTGCATGGACTTTGAAACCGTTTTTCTCGAAACTATATTTATCAAGTTTGCGGAAGGGGTATAAGAGAAATTTATAAAGTTATAGATCAATAGTTCCCAACCTTTTTTTGAGTCGTGATCCCCTTTTATAATACTCAAATAACCTGCACCCCCCCCCCCCCCCCAAAGGTAAATTTAATAAGTTAAAGAAAACACATTAAAAATAGATATTTCAGAATATTCTAACTTAATAATATTTAACAAAAATCTCCAGATAACTCTTCGCAATCCACAGGTTAGGAATCACTGCTATAGGTTTAAAATTTTCGGAGATTGAGGGAAACATATCCTTCGATTACATGAATTAGAATTATAATAATGTCTGCGACAGAAATTAGAAATTCCCGAAGATACCCACGTTTTTGGGGACTTCGAAAGATAAACACCTTTGATCGACGTCGGCGTGTATTCGCGCCCAGGGATTTGAATCGTGTGAAATTTTCTGGCAAACATCGAAAGTATTGTTCGAGTGTCCTCGAATGTTTTTTCAGAGCGATTTAAGTAAAACTTCTTCAATAAAAACGAAAGTGTTGAAGAAGCTTGTTTTGTTATTAGAGTTGGCATTATTCGAATAACTGTTTATTTGAATGATCTTGAATAAGAATTGTGAATAAAACTGTTTGTCATAACCAAATTCTTTATGACATTAATTTTCATTTGTCGTAGAATTTTCTTCTATTCATATGACGCTAAATTAAACACATAAATGCACATAAGAAAAGTAAAACTGAAAGATAAAAGGCTGCTCGGAGAAAGGGTGTATAGAAAAGATAAAAGGGGCATAAAAACTGGCAGACAATAGAGCTTTACCGGCAGAGTTCACTGTGAAATAGAAAGTGTGCACATACATAAAGAAGAAATTCAGTTGTTTAGATAATCAAGATTAAATTTTACCACGTTAACCGTTGCAGTCGTTAGTCTCATTAGAAAAGTAATTACCGAGAAGCGAAACCCGGGGAGCAATTTCACAAACGTTTTCTCCTCTACCGTGGACACAGCTGTCCCTTTCTACGCGACAAATACATACATTTCCATCATTCAGAAACGACTTTTGTGAATTAAGGCTGATTTTCATGTACAATAGTGTATAATTACGTTTCCATTAGGTAACGTTTTCAAACTGCGATACAAAGCAAGGCAGCATTTAGAATTACGTTACATCGACGAAATACTAGTCACACGAATTGCATAAGACGAGATCTCAAAGTGCAAAGCGGTTGAGGATCACGCATCGAACTGGTCCGCCTACTATTGTCTCCTATCGCGTTTAAAAAATACTCCTTCCATGATAGTAACCTCTGCCGTTAAAAATATTCTTCATAAAAACAGCCTTAACACATTCTGTGTAACGTTGCCCACGACAATTATCGGAAATGAAATTACCATTGAAAGGAAAAGGTACCTCGCAATTCAGTTTCAAAAGCCGAAATTTTGAAGAATATAAAAAGTTATTATTTTTCTGCAATTGAATACAATCTACTTTTTACAGCTCCGCCAAAAGTCTGAAATTCCAGCGTGTTACGGAACGCGCTGGATGTTCTAAATTTAAATCGATAACGGAACTACAGTTACTCACAAAAGTATCCGCCCACCCTATATGTAACATATTAAATCGCCTTCAAAGAATTTGCAATTCTACTTAACATTAATATATTTTTGTTCTCGGTGAATTTAATTGAAAAGTTCTACACAGTTTACTTAAAAAAGGATTATTATTCGTGGAAGTATTTATGCCAGTTTATGTGAGTAACTGTATCATTGAACTAAATCCGGGCATTGTTTCAATTTTCATTGCCAATCGCGTTTGTCCCGTCGCGAACTGTTTCCCTTTCGTTCCACGAACGGGATGATTCACTATTCCGTTTGCAGTCATTTTTTTCTCGCCTCTTACCTCACCGTTCATGTAATCGCGGCCGCGTCGTTTGTTGTAAGTTAACCGAACGAAGGCAGCGCCACCGTAGCGCGCCTAACAGGCTCTCGGCAGGCTCGAGAATGATCAAAAAGGAATAGCGAAGGCAGAACATTGGACGCAGGATCTCCGATCTAACGCCACGCGGTTATCGCTCGTAATATTCATGAAGCAAAGCACGAATCGACACGCGTGCTGCGCACTTTTTTCCCGCGTTACGTCACTTGTCACTCGAGCATCTCGCGCGGTGAATCAGCGAACTAAAATTCGCCCCCGTCTGTTCTGCTCCCGCGCTCTCTGTCTCTGTCTCCATCTATGCGACGCATTGACACAAAAAGCATTTCGCCATTCAAGTTCGCGCTTATTGAGTGGAGACTATTTTTAGATCCAAAATGACTACGCTCGCCGTTTCAATAAATGTCCCCCGTTCCTTACTAGGGTAGCCGCCGGCGTTTTATTATTCACGCGGGTATCTCGCGGAGCCGATGTAATCGCCATCTTTACAGTTAATACCCGTGTAACTGTTTGCACCGTCACGGGCAATTATTTCGATAAATATTTATAAGGTTAGAAATGGCGGGAACGCGGCGCGCGCGATTGTAATAATCGATGCATCTGTAGCGGAGACATTGACTTTAAGGGTCGCATGAATATTTTAGTATCCCAGCGGTGAATTATACGAATGTCGTATTTTACTGTTGATTTGTTGTATCTTGTTTATATACCGTGTCGAGAGCGTTCTCGTGTTTATTCACCGGCATTATTTGCGCAACGTGGAGATTAAATTCCCGATATCGACGACAATTATGATTTACGGATTATCAAAGTCTAACTAACAATTTGTTGTTGAGTATTTATATTTGAAGCCGTCGTAGCGGATTATCGTTATACATTTCTCTCGATGTTGGTTGTTTACGTTTAAAGAGACTCATATCTCGCATAAATAAATAATTCAAAACATCCCACGGATGCATGTGAACGGAAAGAAAGGATTAGTATGACTGTTAGAGTGATCAATGTAACGCCGGGCATAAGAATTCGTGTAATCCTTTAGGTATTATGGTCGTTCAGAAAAACGCTGGGTCAATCAATGCGCACCGTGCGGTGAACGCCTATAGGCGGTGGGTAGGCGCAGTTAACAATGCGATTACGGGATTTCCGCACAGGGTGTATGGCACGTATTCGAATTATGCTGGGAGAGGTAGTACTGAATTCAGTGATGCTGATGTTCAAAATCTATAGTTTTCATGAAGAAAACTATTAGATCAGAATTTAAGCGCGATTTCCAAACGATACGATGGCCAAAGTGCACATGTTACAGATTAAATACAACTTAATGATGTGTACATAAATGTAATTTGTAATTATAAAAAATAATAAATTCAGTATGTATTTAATATAAATAAAAAAGATCAAGTTTATAAACGGAGAATTATTCAATATTATTGAAGGTACACGCGACTCGAATAAAAATGTATCCAAGCTACATGGGAACGCAACTTTATCGTGAAACGTTCTCTCTTCTCTACAATGTACACACACGCTTCCTCAGATATGCGTGGAGTTAGCTGAAAGAAGGGGGACATTCCTAAGCAGACGGTCTCCGTTTAGTTGTTTACCCTTCGTTTCTTCCGGAATGTCCACTTTCCCGCGGACACGACAAGGTTCCAATGCAGACTCGGTTCAGAAAGCGCGGCACGTACATTTTCGAGCGCGAAATAAATTTAGGTTAAGGCCTCGTGGCGATCGCGCGCGCGAACCATCGCCACCTCCTAATAAATAAAACCCATCTCAAGGAATATTTTCCGTGAACATACTCCCCCATGAATTTACAACAAGAAAGAAAGAAAGCTAGCTGACACTCCATGTATCAACTATATGCGCCGACATATGATCGATATGCATACATATCGCGTGACCGATAGAGTCCCCGGAAAACAAGAGAAGGACCGAGCAACAACACTGCGTGCCTACCGATTATCCGCGTTGCGTAACGAATCGCCAGCGACGATCGTAAACCTGTCTGTCTCACGCAACGCTAGGTGACGATGCACCGTATTCGCGTGTGCCTTTAAACTGGCACGGATACTGGTAAATCTCTCCCCCCCCCCTCTCTCTCTCTCTCTCTCTCTCTCTCTCTCTCTCTCTCTCACCTTGATGATCTTGTACTTCTTTTTGGTGGCCTGGTTCAGGTCCTCGTGCACTTTGTCCAGCAGCCAGAGCAGGAACTCCTGCGCGTCGTGCTGCAGATTGCCGCGGTACTGGCTCCCGTACTTGTCCACCACGCTCTTGAACGCGGTGCTCATCTCGGGGTCGTACTGGCAGCTCCATATAGCCTTCAGCAGCAGCGCCAGCTGCTCGGTGATCTCGCCCTTGGTGCCGTACTTCTTCGAGTTCAGCTTGTTCCGTCTGGAGAGATCGACCTTGTACTGGTCCAGCACGAAGTACTCGGCCAGTATGTCCGTGTGGGACAGGCACTGGAGCACGGCGTTCATGAAGCACGTGTTGCCGTGATTGCGCAAACCTATGACCCCTGGCACACGGTCCGGCGGTATGTGCGCCGGCCGAGGCGGCGGCACCCTTATGTCCCCGGCGCTGGACCCGATGTCGTCCCTGTGCGAGGCCTTGTGGCCCTGCATGCCCACGTTCGACATGTGCTGGACCATCTTGTTGATGAACTTCTTCCATGACGGCCTGCGGAACGCTTTCTTCGCCGCCGTCCTCTCCGCGTAGCTTTGCCCGCAGTGCAGCCGGCCTATACTCTGCTGCACGCACTCCACTTGCTGCTGCATATTGTTCCTATCCTTGCCGCTCGTCCCGCCGTCTTTGCTCTCGCGGCCCTGCTTCACGCGGCGCCGCGACATCCTGGCCGCACTCTGGAACGGGTTCCTCGGCAGCGTGAACGTGCGCTTGAGCCGCGCGGCGGGCTCCCGTGCCCTCGGGTCCGCCGATTTAACCTCTTCCACGCCCAGCTCGCCCTCCGACACCGATTTCATCACCGCGCTGGTCTTCTCACCATCCATCGCCGGCCAACGGAAACAGCGTGAGTCGGTGCTTCCGCCCTGTGGCCGTTCACATCACGGGCTAGCCCTCTCCTCGACGAGCCACGTTACGGAGCGGCGCGCGCGTTTCTTCGCATTACCCGTACCCGTCGCGAACTGACCGCGGAAAAAACGTCATACGCGTAACCCGCACTCGTACGCTCCGGCGGCCATTTGCCTTTTATCACGGGCCTCCACGGTCTCATGACGCCTCTGCCATAGACTGCGCGAAATGGCTGACGGGGAGGCGCGCTGCGGCCGCGATCCGCGCGACCTCTGAGGCTGTTGAACGGTTTCTTCGTGCTGTCGGTAAGGTAAGGGGTGCTGGGTCGGGTCTGGGATCAATGGACGGTACGGTGGGAGGTTTCTTGACCGATGGTAGAGGTAGTGATGAGATTGTTGGATGGTGGCATCGACGAAGTATAGGATAGACCTATCACGCAATGTAATTTTGTGTCACACGCTCGGGGGGCTCGCGAGCCCCCTTACCATTTTCGTGTCACACCCAACGTTATCGATTCAGTCTAAAATAAGATTGTAACGCTAAACGTGGTAGGAATTAGAAATTAAAAATAGGACATTCGAAACCCGCGATTTACAAATGATTCTCATAGAGTAACAATGTAAAGATCGTTTTACAAACGTATTCCGTGCAACGACAGAGAAAAAAGTGTCACAACAAGAACACATACGCCTTTTAACCTTGCTGTCCTATTCGAGTGTATTTAACGCAAAATAAATTTATTTAACATAAAAATATATATAAACAACAACATTAGTTGTGGAAGACATGCTTTCATGATGTAACGTGGGATACCTCGCAAAGGAATTGTAACTTAGTATAATTCAATAAGGTGCTGAAGCAGAGAGGACTTTAAAAATTGTCATAAAACCCATCAGTTCCAGTATCTCGCTGAATGTTTCTTTAAAAAAGTAAAAAAATTACGTCAGGTACATGAAATAAAAAAAATACAAAAAATTGAAAATAATTACAAAGTAAAAAAAGATGTGAAATCAAAATAAGCTGCAAGCACATAAAGGTGCTTTCCTGCAGCGTGCAACGGCGATACTGTGTAACACAATAAAAGACAAGAAAATATGTCCGCGGCCTGTGTAATACTTTGCGTGTAGTAGAACTCTTTCACGTATCGTACGCCGAAAAGTATTAAAAATTCACGCCGTTACTCTGACATTCCCGCAAGTTTCTAATGCACTGTTTAATCATTCTAGTGAAGTAATAATAATTGGATTCTATTTGCTCCGAGTATTAGTTTACCATCGACATTGATATTTACAGTAAAACCTAATTCATAAAAGCCTCGCAGAACGTTGCATGATGCATGAGTGGCGCGGGGTGCATGGATGCAACAGCAAATCGCGTGACGTTCGAAACCCGCGTTCCGAAATAAGATTTAGTCCAGCCCTGAGAAATTCATCGGTTCAGTATGTTCAGTCAAATGTGTGCATATTATTTCGTGATTTTTCAATTCGTGCATCAATTTCATCGATTACTGGACTATGTGGGGGGTCGCTTAAGAAGATTCAACTACAATTCACCCAATACCTAGAAGACTTCTCGTGCAATACTTTTCTCGAAGAGCTGGGCGTCGTTGGAGCGTGACAGAACGTCAACAACCTCTTTCAAATTCGTGATATGCTAGTTGAACTTTACCGGCGACAGTGTTTGGGTCTCAGTGAACGCGAGAGCCTATATTATTTTGTGAAATCTCGATTCCTGGATTAATTTCATCGATTACTGGACCATGTGGGGGGTCGCTTAACAAGATTCTACTACAATTCGGTACTGACCCTGCAGCTGCGGGACATTGGCCTGCAGATCGAATAGCTACTGCTGAAGGGGGATGCTTGTCTGCATGGGTAGCACAATGAGACTGTTTGCAACGAACGGTGAGTGTTACTTTTTCATTCTTTCAACCTTTCTGCATGCCATCGAACAAAATGATTGCTGTAGCGAGCGCAGACACCACGAACACATACTTAGTACTCGCGAGTAGTAACATTAATGGGCCTGTGCTACCAGATGTTTAATACGCGTAGAAACATACAATAAATAAATTTTAAATTCGCAATTGATGTTTTACTATCGCGTTTCAAACATTCTAAACTACAGTAAAGTCTCTCTATGGGCTCGGTTTTGTGCACACGATGAGGGCTTGTCACCTATCCCCACCACTTCTGTCTCACTCTTGTCCGGCGAAGGCGAGAGCGAGATGGAACGAGAGCGAGCGAAAGGCGCTGAAAGCGAGCGAGGACGGTACGAGACAGACGACGCGTTGATGTTTTGTCTCGCTCCGTCTTTCGGAGGCCTGATACTCCGTCCTTTGCATGCGCGGCGGGCGTGCGCGATGGTCGCTAAATCTTGACGCAGGCCCGGCTCAAGTCTTTTTTGCGCCCTGGGCGGAAAGTCGACAATAGGTGCAAAATGGTATTTTCATTGCTGGTATTGTTCAAAATAAACTTTAAAATTAAATATTACAAGTTGTACTATAAGTGGTTTAATACTACGAATAAAAATTCAGAGTAAGGTCATCAATAAACTCAAATAAATATATTATAATAAATGGTGGAATTTGGCAAGTTCGCCTAGGGCCCAAAAAAGACTCGTGCCGTGCCCGGCTATCTGACCGTCGCCCGCATGCGTCGAGCAGTCACGATTCCATCTGAGCGCTCGCACCCGTCGCGCACGCCTGCCGCGCACGCAAAGCATTCCATCTCGCTCCCCCTTCGACCAGAAAGAAGCGAGAAACGAACACTCGGAATTAGGACTCGGGTCTCCATGAGGGCTCATCGCCGGTCCCGACCAGCGAGCCCATAGGGAGACTTTACTGTACTTTTCTTTAATTTCACAATCTTTAATTTCACAATCTTTAATTTCGCAGTCGATAATGTATCGACTTTTCGGCATGTGCCACTCAGGCGCATGCGCGAGTTTTTTTTCGACTTTTCGGAAATTTTTTTTTTTGGAAAATTTTTTTTTTCCCGCGGTCGGAACCCTGCGCACACGCCCCCCGGCGCCACTCGTGCGCATGCGCGAGTATTTTTCGACTTTTCGGAAAAAAAAAATTTTTTCGAAACTTTTCCATCTTCCGCGGTCTGGGCCCTGCGCGCACGTCCCCCCGGCGCCGCTCGTGCGCATGCGCGAGTATTTTTCGACTTTTAAGGGTAGAAGTACGCCTGCTTGTCGAGAGTGACTCCTTTTGCTTTTGCTTTCTCTTACAATTAACTTCATCGTGCACCGTGTCATTTCTCATTTAGCATACTTTTAAACACTTGTCATTGTGACCTTTCTATTCCCTATTTTCAATTCTCTTTTCTTTCTTTCCGGAAATATAATTCGCTCTCGGGAGAGATCTTGAATTAGCACAAGATGCTCGGGCACGATACACTCGCCTGTGCAAATTGTCGGCTTGCAGCTGCATGTGATTTAATTGTGAGGCGCGTATTGCAGCTGCATGTGATTTAATTGTGAGGCGGGCTGCTGTGAGTCTGCCCCTCTCTGGCGCGGCCCCGAGCGGTGAACTCCCGTTAATGGGGGGGGGGGGGGGGGGGCTGGTGAACGGTGGTCGCGTAGTAGCGTTTTGTCTGTGCAACTGCAATGCGTGAGTGTATCGAGCAGCTCGAGATCTCTCGCGATGGTGAATCCGTGTTCGCTTGTCAATTCTTTTTCATCTCGGCAATGAGATACTTAGAATCTGTTTGGCACTTGAAAGCAATGCAAGCGTACCTTTATAATATGCGAAAGAAATTGTAATCGTATGTATGCAGAAAGATCGACGAGAACCTCCCGTCTATTTCTCTCACGTGTGTTTTTTAACCCTTTGGACTTTAAAGTAAAGTCTTTTGAAAGAATTTTAGTAGCCTTTTACCGTATATTGCAATCTCAGTCCGATGGGTTAATATACCGAAGTATAGTCTGTTATGCTTCCACAGAGTGGTGTGTGTGCGTGTGTGTGTGTGTGCTGCGAAACTTAGAAAACTTGGGCAGGCAAGTCTAGTTTTAAGCGTCCCATCGAAGATTCGCCGAGGGATTCGCCGAGGGATTCGCCGAAGGGTTCTCTGGTGAATTCTTTAAGAGATTCACTCAGAATTTTGATTCAACAAAAATTTCGGGTGGAATTATATCTGGGTTAAGGTTTACTAACATTGTAGAGTAGAATTAGACATTTTTTTCAGGCATTCTATGCCATTAGCGCCCAACGAGGCTGCTTCTTTTTCACATTAATATTCGTAATTATTATGCGCCCAATGAGGCTGCTGTTCTTCCGTCTTGTGACTAGGCATCGTTAAGCGCCCATAGAGGCTGCCGTTTTTTTTTTTTCATTAAAATTGAAAAGCATGAGACGCACAAAATGGCCACTCCTTTTTCCTATCAATGCGACTTGCAAACCTACGATCTACGTTAAGGGCCCAGATCGAGCCAATCTTACGTTCAGTGAGTTTTGTTCGGTCTAGACATCTAATCAGAATTTTATTCTGTTTCAGATAGGTATTTCGTCGATCGTTTTACGTAATTTATTCTATTTCATGCATTTCGTACATGGTTTTGCTTGATTCATTTTATTTCATGTCCTGTATTTTATTATGTTCATTTAATTTCCTTCCATGCTGGTCCCACTATTACTAACATAACGTAATTAATTGCTTCAGCTTTCCAGGTTCAGTCCTTCGCGGCGAAGAGATTTAATAAAATAATATATTTAAAAATAAAAGAGATTGTGAAAATTAATAGTGAAACGAGATAGTGACAGAAGACATCTAAGGAAGCCTAGGCTAATTTATTATGGTATGAAGTATTTAAGGCCCCTTGTAAAATTGCCAAGTAATCGCAGAATTTTATTAGCTTTGTTGCTGGTTTGCTGGTTTGCTGGCTCCTCATCTTCACTGATTACGGGTTTTGCAGAATTTATAGAAGAAAGTAAAATCTGCTTCGATACGGGCATTTGGGCCTATCTCGTCCGTGGACCGACATCGACATGCGAAAATCAGGCGCACGGAGAACGCAAAAAGACAATGTAGTATCATACTTTGTTGCCGCTGCCAGAATGATCGTTTGTCGCGTAAAGGACCTGCGTGCCGTTTCCCTCCCATTTTATCTCACACGCGAATCGCGACGTCCGTAAAACAGAATCCGTTTTTACTTGTGCTTTAAAAAATCCATAACTCTTTTCTCATATGTACATATCTAGGAATAATGAAAACAGACCTTAACGCAAGCGATACGCTCAGGTACTTACATCGTAGATGTTTTTTACAATTTTTAAATCCATACAATAGTTAATAAGGAAAGGGCCAATCAATTTGTAAGGAAAGGTAGAGTTTTAACTACTAATCTATCGTTCCCAAGTAATAAATAAACTATTGCAAAATGTCCTCGGGTCCCGAAAACTACTAATATAAATTTTACAAAAACGTTTGGATTCCTTGTTCTCAATGATTTATACGTGTCGTAGGATGGGCACCGTCTATTTAGACATGCGCGGAGTGCAGAGATTTGCGGGAATGTCAGTAACAGCGTCAATTTTTAATATTTTTCGACGTACGACTCGCAAAAATGTTAGTTAAGTGTTCCACCGCACGTAAAGTACTAACAATCGATGTCATCTTGCAATTTATAGCTTGTATAATCTTTCAAGAAGAGCCATATTTCGGCGTCATATAGTCTCCAGATCACCGAAATAGATTTTCGGAGAAAAATCCACGTGAATCCGCGTGAGTCGCTGACAAACCGAGCCAAAGCGTAGCGTAACAAAAGCCTGTCCTCTATGTCAAACTCTCGCTCTAAACAAGTCACACGTATACAAGCACGCACACACCTTTCAGCATTTCAACACATTTCAGAGTAGTTCATGAGTTGGACGCTGTTCATGAACAGAGGTCGCTAAATTCAGTCCTCAAATTATGGGTCGGTAACACAGTTTGGGTGGTGACACGAAGTCCCATAAGGTCTATTCTATACCTCGTCGATGATGGTGGATATTTTCACCCATAATATTGTCACAGACCAGGTATAGAATATCTATCCTGGTCTGTGCTATTGTACCGAAATCTGAATTAATATTTCACACGTGCGAACCTTTGAAATTTATGAAAAAAAGGAGATAATATTCTATGATATTATCTGCTATTCCATTACAAATCTATTACAAATTTTTTCGCATTAAATATTTCCGTTATTTCAAGTAATAAGCGAAAATATTATTTATCAAAGTTGTACGGTTACGAGGATGGCATAACATGACGGCAATAGTTTATTTACAGGTGGAGGCATGCAGGAGAATTAAAGGTCAACTTTATTTTTTTAAGCAGATTGTCCAGTTTTTGTGGCCATAGTTTCTATAATTCTGAATATAAATGTACTGAGGTACATACGTTTATGCTACAACTCATCGTTTTAGGAGATATTCAACCTTGTATAAACTTCAGAATAAATTTCAGCTGTTTTCGAACTTTTTATAAACTAAATTCTTTATTTTCTGGAAATAGTGTGTATCATGTATATTAGCAGCTTACGAATTCCATCATGAGTGACTTTAAAACACGTAAATGTTAGTATCCATCATCCTTGAACAGAATATTGTTACAAGCATTAATCATTTAGATCTGGCAGGGTAGGGCGCATAAGGTGGATCGATATCACGGGCGTTCGAAGGGGGGTGCAAAAGGGGCAGTTGCCCGCCCCTGGCTTTTGAGAAAAAATCGCTTATTTTTAAAAAGTGGTCTTTACTATGTTCATTCTAAAAAAAAGTGAATAATTCTAAATTTCGGATTTAAATTTTTAATTAAATTGGCACTACAAAATGAGTTCAAAAAGGCAAGTGGGCTACTCGTCTTTTCATTACTATATTTTTCATCACCGTCATCCCAAAGTTGCCCCCTCCTGGAAAAAAGTCTACGGACGCCCTTGTTCGATACCGGAGTAAAAATGATGAGAAATCATTGAAAAGTGTTTTAATCTAATGTTCAAAGTGTAGTCCGCATTGTGTCAAAATTTCAAGTCGATTGACCGCACGGTTTTTGACAAAATTGAAATCAAATTTGCGCTCTTATACACAGGCTGTTATGGGAGAAGCGATACAATTTCTATAAAATGTTACAGAGTCCATAAAAGTGATGAGAAAGTTCTAAAAAATGCTGCAACGAAAAGCTTAAATATTCCTGTAATATTCTAAAAAAGAAAATTGGACATGAACCGCACCGATTTATTAGATAATTGAATAAATAGACAGCAATGTGCTCGTATTTCTGGAACTGGCTGAAGGAACTGTTTGAAACGTGGCAACGCTGTACGCCGGGTAGTCATCTATACAATGTATACTTGCACAAAGCATACAGTGAAAATTGCTGAAAACACTACCAAGCTGTAAACATGTATTTAATAATTTGTTGCGAACCGGTGTGAACGCGCAAAAGGACGCCAAAAGTGTGAGATGGAAAGAGAAAAAAAAGATGGTCGCAAAGCGACGCTGCCGCATTTCACTCACATATTTTACGCTACTTTTAATGAAAATATTGTGTTTCTAGCTGCATTAAACATACTTTTTGTTTAATTGAATTCCAAAACAAAATGTGTGGTATTAATTCTATTAGGAATAGACATGTAAATAACATTTTCGTCTACATAATCTTTTTTTATATAAGTAAAGGCTTATCCCTCTCGCCGCCTGCCCCGCAAGTGAGGTATCGAAACCTTCTTAACCGGTTAACTGGCACGGTCCTTTTCATTATTCGGGCCCAAACTGGTAACATCGAAAAATTAAGTGAATCACACAAAATTTGGTATACAGGGGTTTTTTGAGTCGCTGAACCGATTCCGGGGGTAATTTTTTTCATCTGACACCCCCAACCCCTAAAAAATAGAATTTAGGGGTGAGTTTGTCAATTCTTTTCTCGTCGGTACACTCTGGGGTCGTGAAACTTTCACCAGCTAACTACGGGAGTAAGAGTTTACTTATGAAATTGAATACAGTACGAATAATTTATACAAATCCCAACAATTCGCTAGTCATTTTGGTTCGGCCATATTGAGTCTGCCATATTGAAATTTAAAATTCCAATGCCAAATTCAGATTCAGCGACCCCAAAAACCCCTATATACAATTTTTCTATATCCCGATAGTATTTTAATATTTGGCAGCCATTTTGGTTCGGCCATTTTGAGTCTGCCATATTGAATTTTACAATTCCAATGTCAAATTCAGATTCAGCGACCCCAAAAACCCCTATATACAATTTTTCTATATCCCGATAGTATTTTAATATTTGGCAGCCATTTTGAGTCTGCCATATTGAATTTTACAATTCCGATGCCAAATTCAGATTCAGCGACCCCAAAAACCCCTATATACAATTTTTCTATATCCCGATAGTATTTTAATGTTTGTCAGCCAATTTGGTTCGGCCATTTTGAGTCTGCCATATTGAATTTTACAATTCCGATGCCAAATTCAGATTCAGCGACCCCAAAAACCATTACATACCAAGTTTGATTAAAATCTTTTGTAAATCAAAAAAGTTATTCCATTTGATCATATATGATACATTGACAGAATTGGCCAGATTTTTGTTTGATCATATATGATACATTGACAGTTAACCGGTTAAAGGGTTTCAAGCATGACTTACGCATGCAGTTACACTTTGCAGGGTAGAGGTGTAGAACGACGCGAACTTTTGAGCAGCTGGATCCAGTAAACGATCATGCATCTTAAATTCCTCGTTACCCAAATCGATTTGCCGCCCTTCCTCGCCAGAAGGTAACCAGACTCCACCCTTGATGGTCTCACCGTGAGGTATAGGATTCCTGCAAACACGAGAAACATATATAATCATCAATGCTCCGACTTGTTATTTCACTAGCATTCGGATATCATTCATTGCCAGTCAGGATGATGAACAGTAGCTTCCATGTAGAAGGCATAGGAGCTACGATTTCAACACATTAGCCAACAATTTGTTCCTACATCGTTTCACGGTTCAAGTTCGAGTAAAGACGAGTTTCCTTCTTTAATTAAAGATTACATAGAGAATACCATTTTAAGGAAATGTTGAATTATCGTTCATCGAATAGCGCTCCGATTACTTACCCGTACTTGGCAAAGTTCGTCCACAGAGAGACGAACTGTTTCCGATACACGTTGTACTCTGAGTTTGGATCAAGGTGAGGAGCCGAGTCATTACAAAACAGCAAAGGAAGATCGTCAGCGTGAGCTGTGCCTAAAACATTCAACACAAGAGTGTTGATGAGTCAGATGTAAAAGAAGTATTGGTATGTGGAGCGTGCGTTTACCACAAGGGACAGCACATGTGAAAGCATCGCGATGAATTACCATTGTGACTACTTGGGTCATTCACATACGACAATCGATAGTAGTAAACGGGTATGTTGCCATTGTGTTTAGCCAACATCTTTTGCGTGGAATCGATAGGTCCAGTGAAGTAAAAGTCTGTCGCTATCTGAAGAGCACACCAGAAATCAGTAGGTCCATCTGAACACCCATACCTATGCTCAGAACAATCCTGGCAATATTTACCTTTGCCAAATCGGAAAGTGTACCATTCGCAACTGTGTTCAATAAGTTTGTGAAATCTCTGCTCCGACCCGTCGTGTCGGATGCAAATAGATTGTTTAGACGTTCTACCGTTTCGTTCCTTAGTAAATCCGGGTCTGGAAGTATTCACACTGAAGGAGTAAATTAAGAGTGTATTGCGCCTTGTTGGTCCGAAAAATAAGTAATTTTTAATTATTGATGATCTTTTTGTACAAAAACGTGACAAATTATTTTGAGGTTTGGCAGGCTCTTTTATTATATCTTGAACTATTGTTCTGAATTTTTGTGTGCAAAGTACTGTGAAGGCGGGATTCCACTGAGGCAACGCCAAGGTAACATGTCGCATGCGATGAGTGCGATAGTGATTGCATGTGTTGCATGCGAAAAAAAGATGCGGCGATGTTGCTGGTTGCCAAAAAGTTGCCTCAGTGGAATCCCACCTTAAGAGTTATCCGAAGCACAAAAAGGAAAAGAGTATTAGATGTATTAAGGAAAATAAAAAAATGTTAAAATGGCAGCCTTTTGAAGAATATTTGAGTCTCAGAAAGGTTTTGCTTCAAAATCAAGAAAACATTTTTAAATTAAAAACCGAACGGTAACAGATACGGCAATAAATCTACTATCATCCATAGCCACATTCATATAGTTTCAGAATCTCTTTTCCTTTTTGTGTTTCGGATAACCCTTACAGTACTTCTCGTCAACGCCACGGCTACCCAATTATTTTTCAACACCTTCTCTGTATCTGCCATGTTTTTTGTCACTGTCACAATAAAATTCAGAACAAACGTTCAAGATACAATAAAACAGCCTGCCAAACCCCAAATTAATTTGTCGAACCGTTTGGGTACAAAAAATTCATAAAAAATTACCAATTTTTTGGCCCAACAAAGTGCAATCCCTCCTTAAGGGAGATGAGCAATAGTTGGAGAGAACAGGTCGAACTTGTTTCAGGAGGCACGAATTAAAACTCCGCTTCTGTGCCATAGATATGAACACAACTGCCAATTAATTACATAATAAAAGCAAAACGGAGGTTACTTTGACGAACAGAGCATGGTAGCTGAAAGGAACTTCTATGCTACAGTTTCTGCAACGTGCAAGTATTGTGTTTAGTGAGAATGTATATTTCCCTTGCTTTCGAGTAGTGAATATGGCTGCATTTTTATTTATATTAAGGAATTGTGCTATATCTATGGCATGGAACTAGGCCCATTGCTGCTTACCCATTGTGCCTATAGCCACTTCGTTCTTATTGTAGCCTAACATGATAGGTGCACGAGTGAAGTTTCCAGACTGCAGTTTCGATATGGGACAATCGTCCAAGAATACTTTTTCCGGCGAAGGGTCAGAAGGAATGACGTCTATTGTTGGATTAAATGGCACGGTGATTGGGAATTGCTGCGAGATAATTCACAGTTTAGAAAGCAGCCCATGAAGCGCCGGATCCCTTGATTTATTTATATATATAAATATATATATATGTATTATACCGATGAATGTTGAATTATTTCGACGTTCACCGCTTTTATTATGTCCTTGATATCAGCTTTCTTCAAAGCGTCCAGTAATTGTTCATTTGTCTCAGCTGCAATACCCATATGTGCGCCAAGTTTGTAAGCTGCTTGGATAGCCTGCTTTGGTGTGTTGACATGCCACGGACATGTAGGACTACCACTTTGAGAAATGGCTTGTTGAAACAGGCCTGTGGAATAGTATCGATCGCATTCTATTCAACATATAATACTCTTGAATCCTTACCTTTCGATTGCGGAGATATTAAGTGGTACATTACGGAAACGGCACCAGCACTTTCTCCAAATACAGTCACTTGCATCGGATCACCCCCGAAATTGGCGATGTTCTTCTGCACCCACCGCATGGCCATGTTCTGATCCTTCAGAGCCTGATTACCCCGGCATTCGTCCATATTCAGTGACAAAAATCCTAGAAACATACGGAATCGTCGTAGGTGACCGCTCAACATATTCATCGAATTGGGGTAATCGATCGGTTACCAAGAGGTCCAAGACGGTAGTGCATTTCGACGAAAATCACATCGTTTTCTAGAAATAAATCAGGCCCGTTTGTTTCGCGCGATAAAGACCCCATCACATAGCCGCCACCGTAAATCCAAATCATCACCGGCAGCTGCCTTTCCATCTTCGTGAAGTTCAACTAACAAATATTAGGCGGATCAAGAGCATTTCCTTACGCATTAAGTACCGAGAATAACGAAAGATTAAAAATGGGGTATATTGTGAAATCAGGAAACCCCGGAATAAGAAACCTCGGGTGGTCGGTGTTGGTGGAGGGGGTTAAGTGGCTGCACAGTACGGAGGGGACCCGCAAGATCGTGGGTCCGCGAGTCCCATCGCCCGAGGCCCTCTTTTTCCGTGGCTCCCCAACACATAGGAATTAGGAAATAACGGAGGCGACACGTACCACTGGGGTGAACACGTTCAAATATAGGCAATCTTCGCTTCCTGCTGGTGTCGCACTAATGTACTGTACACACTCGTCGCTGTCTTCAGTTGCATTCAGTACTCCTGTCCATCGATCTGCTTCGATGGGGTCCTGCATTTTTCAGGTAGAAAGCCGTGTAAACGTTTGTTCGTTATTATTGCTAATATTGTACATTAAGCAATTTAATTCTTTAAACTGACGAAATTGGAATTAAATTCTATGATTACATTCGACGAGAGAAAATTAAATGGGACTTACCCTAAATCGAAGGTCACCAACAGGTGGTTTTGCGAACGGTACACGCGTGAAGAGAGAATAGCGCATGTTGTTCAAAACAGTCTCCAATATTCTGCCTCGAACTGCGCCCTTATCAGTGGTTACGACTTCTGTAAACCGTTGGCAATGCACCTCCGTTAGGAGGGCAGCAACGACCCAGCAGAATGTGTACTTCATATTTCCTCCGTCTGCAAACACCTTCCGTATGGATGTATGGCGTGTTGGCGTTTTCAAATCTTTATATATCCACCACCTGGAAATATTAATGAGTGGTGAAAGGTGTAATAAATTACAGCCGCCGTCATCATATTTCTTTTTGGCGGTGTACGTATTATTACAAAAAAAAATGGCTTCAAAGCCTTGTATGTAGATTGCGAGCATAGTGACGCGTGTACGGCCACAGTCGCATCATTAATTTCCGTTGCACGTATCGATTTTTTAAACAAATTATTTTTGTAGAAATGGTGCGGTTTAGAAGAAAAGTTTTAAAATTCCGCGAATAAGATGGACAGTTTTTCAAGCATATTTAAAAAAAAAATTGTTTTCGATTAAAGAATCCGTACATGCAACGGAAACTACACTCATATGGTTTATAAAAAAAAAAATTAAACTTGATTTCGGACCTGCTGTTATGTAGTTACACATCCTACCAGCGTGCGTGAGGGGTCTAGAAGATTAATTAATATAGGGTAAATCCGAGAGTCGCGGTCGACCTAATATAAAATGGTTATTAAAACTAATATAGAAATTACTTATTTTATCAGAACAAACCTATATGTTCAGAATTTTATGCTTATTTAGAAAAACTCGTCGATATTTGCTTTAAGATAATATTTACAGTAAATCAGGTTGAAAACAGAAGTCATGACATCTGACCACCTCTCCCGAGGTACCGGGAGAAATGGTTTTCGTCGTTGGCAGAGACCACTCACATAATTATTTATGGAAAATTAACAAAGGATGAATCAAAATTATTTATGAGTGAATACAACTACAGATTCATTGATATTTAATTTGTTTACCCTAAACAAGTAAAGAACACATCAAAGAAAAAGTGACCTACTTACTGGCGATTAGCAAGGAAAATGAATACAAAAGTGAATACAAAAATAATAATAAAATAATAATAAAAGTAAAACATAAACAAAATAATAAAAAAATCATAGCTCGACCATCTCTCCTTTCTGCAGCGAGAGACGGTCTTCTCGTTAGCTTTGAGAGGAAGAGTTAATATGGTCAAATACTTTGGCTGCATTGTCCCTCAATATCTCTATCTTATTATCCCAAACATTAAACGAAAATAAACAAGATGTTGTACTAAAAGTACGTAATTAAAATTTTATATGAAAACTCTAAATAATTCCTGAAAAGATTCTTAAAAATGACCGTGCTGCTTCAAATTTTTTCTGACCATAAACAGCCACCAGGGACGAAACTAGGTTGTAAGCACCCGGAGCAAGGATTCCGTTTGGCCCCCTCCCCCCTCAACATTTTACCACCTTGTATTGCCCACCTTAGGAGGTTGCGTCTACACTTTACATATAAAAGGCATAATAAAAAAAACGTGTTTATTAACTTGTTTCAAACATATGGAAGGTACTCTAATCGACCTAATATGTTTGCTGTTTCATAACAAATCAATTGTAAATAGATAAATTTTAATTACTGTTCCATAAAATGTTTATCTCCATTATTCCCAATGGAATAATGTAATATATAAATTTGAATAAAGCCATTGATGTAGCTTTTCCAAAACTATGTCTTTTCTCTATAAAGATTTTTCATTTGGCGTCCTCTGCAAATCGGCACCCGACGCAAAAACACCCGATGCCTCCCCCTACTTTCGTGACTGACAGCCACACATCGTTATATTATTCATGCATCATAATGAGTGTAAAACTTTGGTGCGACAGTGGCAGCGCACGCGTCAAACTCCTCGCAATCTACACACAAGGCTTTGCAGCTAGTTATTTATAATAATGCGTACACCGCCAAAAAGAATATACACATTTTGAAAAACATATATTGGGACAACGCTTAAAATATGATGACGACGGCTGCAATTTATTACACATTTCACCACACATTACTACTTCCGGGTGGTGGGTATATAAAGTTTTGAAAACGCCAACACGCCATACATCCATACGGAAGGTGTTTGCAGACGGAGGAAATATGAAGTACACATTCTGCTGGGTCGTTGCTGCCCTCCTAACGGAGGTGCATTGCCAACGGTTTACAGAAGTCGTAACCACTGATAAGGGCGCAGTTCGAGGCAGAATATTGGAGACTGTTTTGAACAACATGCGCTATTCTCTCTTCACGCGTGTACCGTTCGCAAAACCACCTGTTGGTGACCTTCGATTTATGGTAAGTCCCATTTAATTTTCTCTCGTCGAATGTAATCATAGAATTTAATTCCAATTTCGTCAGTTTAAAGAATTAAATTGCTTAATGTACAATATTAGCAATAATAACGAACAAACGTTTACACGGCTTTCTACCTGAAAAATGCAGGACCCCATCGAAGCAGATCGATGGACAGGAATACTGAATGCAACTGAAGACAGCGACGAGTGTGTACAGTACATTAGTGCGACACCAGCAGGAAGCGAAGATTGCCTATATTTGAACGTGTTCACCCCAGTGGTACGCGTCGCCTCCGTTATAAGATTGTAGGAATAGATTTCCTAATTCCTATGTGTTGAGGAGCCACGGAAAAAGAGGGCCTCGGGCGATGGGACTCGCGAACCCACGATCTTGCGGGTCATCTGCGTATTGTGTAGCCAGTTAACCAACTCCACCAACGCCGACCCTCCGAGGTTTCTTAAACCGGGCTCCCTTTTATGGGGTTTCCTGATCCCACAATATACACCATTTTTAATATTTCATTATTCGCGGCACTCAATGCGTAAGGAAATGCTCTTGATCCGCCTAATATGTGTTAGTTGAACTTCACGAAGATGGAAAGGCTGCTGCCGGTGATGATTTGGATCTACGGTGGCGGCTATGTGATGGGGTCTATATCGCGCGAAACAAACGGGCCTGATTTATTTGTAGAAGACGATGTGGTTTTCGTCGACATGAACTACCGTCTTGGACCTCTTGGTAACCGATCGATTTCCCGAATTCGATGAAAATGTTGAGCGGACACCTACGACGGTTTAATATTCTTCTAGGATTTTTGGGACTGGGGGACGACGGCGCACGAGGTAATCAGGCTCTGAAGGATCAGAATATGGCCATGCGGTGGGTGCAGAAGAACATCGCCAATTTCGGGGGTGATCCGAATCAAGTGACTGTATTTGGAGAAAGTGCTGGTGCCGCTTCCGTAGTGTACCACTTAATATCCCCGCAATCGAAAGGTAAGAAATCAAGGGTATTATATGTATTTAGTAAAGACTGAGAAAAGTCTCATGTAAATCAAATATTCGCAGCAGTTACTTAGATATATGTATACTACATCTTACTCCGTCGATTGTCACGCTTTACTGACTTTACTCCATACGATTGAATATCTTAAGGTGGGTAACCACATGTTACGTATCCTCGCATCGTATCACTGGTCTGTGATTTTTTCCCGCATCATTGCTGATGCTGTTGCGTATCTTTGCATCAAATTTGGATATGCGGCGGTGCAACGCTGCCCTTCCATTTTGAGTCGCAACGGCTACAAAATATGAGGATACATAACAAGTGGATACCCACCTTAACACAAAGGTGCACGAAGAGCCGCTTGAAGCCGGAGACCTCTTTGAGATTCGAGGACTGGGTCAGAGCAGAGCGTGGAGCTGTTAAGGTGAAATCCCACGACGCGTGGCTCGGCGAGTGTGTTTGCCGAGCGCGACAAAGAACGGGAATCCCAAGCCGAGCCACGCAAGCCCGAGTGGATCAATTGCACGGCGCGACGCGAGGTGGGGCTTGGCGAGTATGGCGCGATACTTGGGATTTCACATTTACGTTGCTGAGCTCCACCCTCGGCTCTGACCCGACGCGGCGCCCAGTACCTCAAAGAGGTCCCAGGCTCCGACCGGCGTTTTGTGCACCTCTGATCTAACACATGAGAGTGTTTTCGATCGGTAATCTAATTCTTGGAAAGTGTATTGTGGTCGGTTTGGGCAGGTTCTGCTTTGCAGCAAAACCACACAGAACTCGTAAAGTTTCGAATCTGCTGACACATGTAGAATAGAATGCGATTGATTTTGGTAATTATTTAGAAGTTGGCCCTCCTCACCGATTCTGATTACTTTGAAATATGTTGTCAAGGTCATCATTCTGAACAACTTTTCCTTATACAGTATACATGTTACCGCCACTTGGCCTTAGTTCCCGAGATATTTGCGAAAAACTTCTGTTGATTTATTCCGACACAATGCATTCCACTTTCCAACTTGCCCCGGGTATTAGTATAGGTTGGGGATAGATTAACGCTCGCGGGCGCGCATAGCATGGTAGCGAACCGATGCCATGGTCATTAAAATCAGTAAGGAGGACCAACTTCTAAATAACTACGTTCATTTTATTCCACAGGCCTGTTTCAACAAGCCATTTCTCAAAGTGGTAGTTCCATATGTCCGTGGGGTTACCACACACCAAAGCAGGCTCTCGAAGCAGCTTATAACCTCGGCGCACGTATGGGTATTGCAGCTGAGACAAATGAAAAATTACTGGACGCTTTGAAGAAAGCTGATATCAAGGACATAGTAAAAGCAGTGTACGCGATAATTAAGCAAGCGGTATGATAAAATAATTCAAGGGAACTGACGCTTCACGGACTTCTTTGTAAAATGTGAATTCTCTCCCGCGACAGTTTCCAATCACCTTGCCATTTAATCCAACAATAGACATCATTCCTTCCGACCCTTCGCCGGGAAAAGTCTACTTGGACGATTGTCCCATATCGAAATTGCAGTCTGGGAACTTCATCCATGTACCTACCATGTTAGGCTACAATAAGGACGAAATAGATCTAGGCATATTGAGTATGTAGCAGTGGGCCTACTTCCGTGCCATAGATATAACACGATTCCTTAATATAAATAAATGAGCAGCCATGTTCACTACTCGGAAGCAAGGGAAATACATTCTAACTAAACACAATGCTTGCACATTGCAGGAACTGAGGCATAGTTCAAAAGTTCCTTTTAGGTACCATGCTCTGTTGGCCAAAGTAACCCTTGTTTTGCTTTTATAATGTAATTAATCGTCGGTCGTGTTCATATCTATGGCACAGAAGCGGAGTTTCAATTGGTGTCTTCTGAAATAAGTTTGACCTGTTCTCTCCAACTGTTGTTCATCTCCCTTAATCTACTCCTTCCATGTGAATACTTCCAGATCTGGATTTAGCAAGGAACGATCTGACAAGACGTCTAAACGAACTATTTGCATCCGACAGAACGGGTCGGAGCAGAGGTTTCACAAGCCTGTTGAACACAGTTAGGAATGGTGAGAGTTCCGATTTGGGAAAGGTAAATATTGGCAGGATTGTGCTGAGCTTATACGTGTTCAGGTGGACCTACTGATTTCTGGTGTGCTCTTCAGATAGCGACAGCCTTTTACTTCACTGGACCTATCGATTCCACGCAAAAGATGTTGGCTAAACACAATGGCAACATACCCGTTTACTACTATCGATTGTCGTATGTGAAGGACCCAAGTAGTCACAATGGTAATTGTGGTAAACGCACGCTTCGCATACCAATACTTTTTTTACATCTGACTCATCAACGCTCTTGTGTCGAATGTTTTAGCCACAGTTCACGCTGACGATATTCCTTTGCTGTTTTGTAATGACTCGGCTCCTCATCTTGATCCAAACTCAGAGTACAACGTGTATCGGAAACAGTTCGTCTCTCTGTGGACGAACTTTGCCAAGTACGGGTAAGTAATCGGAGCGCTATTCGATGAACGATAATTCAACGTTTCCTTAAAATTGTATTCTCTATGCAATCTTTAATTGAAGACGGAAGCTCGTCTTTACTCGAACTTGAACCGTGAAACGATGTAGGAACAAATTGTTGGCTAATGTGTTGAAATCGTAGCTCCTATGCCTCCTACATCTAAGTTACTGTTGATCATCCTGACTGGCAATGAATGATATCCGAATGCTGATGAAATACCAAGTCGGAGCATTTATGATCATATGTGTTTCTCGTGTTTGCAGGAACCCCACACCTCACGATGAGCCCATCAAGAATGGAATCTGGTTACCTTCTGGCAAGGAAGGATGGCAAATTGATTTGGGTAACGAGGAATTTAAGATGCATGGTCGATTACTGGATCCAGCTGCTGAAACGTTCGCGTTGTGGTACACCTCTATCCTGCCAGGTGTATCTGCATGCGTAAATCACACTTATAACTCTTTAAGCACACTACTCTAGCAGATCTAAGTAAATAATGCTTGTAACATTATTCTATTCAAGGGTGATGGATAGGGTCACTTGTCCAGTGAGTGAACACCCCCCAGTGAGTGAACGTTGCTCATATAATACGAAAAATTAACGCCTATCGCGCTCACTTCACGTTGAAACTGCCACTGACATATAGACTGGAGACCTACAGATATCGCGCAAAAGCGTTTTTCTGTTTAATTATAACCGATACGGTATTAATTCCGTTTGTTTAACAGTTGTCCTCATGGCGTCCCACAAGTTCAAGGCAAGGCTTGTTACGTGATGTCCACAATTTGTATATTGAGGTGCATTTAATGGTCCTATGATAAATTTGCGGTTATAATTACATTGTTATATGTTCCTTTAAAGAAAAATACTGTATAAAATAACGGATTTCTAAGAATTTGTCGAGTTTTTTAGGTGTTCATGCATTGGATGGGAGATACCAGTGAATACCAATGAATGAACGGCCGTTCATTCACTGGGCATTTCTTACTTTACCAATGAATGAACAGCTTACCCGGTCTTTTTTTCTTTTGACACTTTCGCCGCCAGTGTGGGAGGTTAGGTTAACCCACCCCAGAAATTAAATTTCAACTATGCGCAATTATGATCTTATAAGACTAGTAAAGTATCAAATCAACAATATTATTGCAATTGGAGTATGAAAAATTATTTACACAAAAAATCGTTTAAATACATTGGAAACCTAACCACAGTTATTATCCCGTTCATTCACTGGGATACCCCTGTTCATTCACTAGAAATTTATGTTCATTCACTGGTCATTTGCCCATTTTTTATTTAATCCTCTGCCAGACTTTTAATGAAAGTTATAACCATCAAACATTGCTAGAATTGTGTTCCGGGATGTCTGACTTTATTAATAAAAACAGCTCGCTTACAGCAATATCATTCAGGGGATTAAATAATAACTTTTGAATACTAATTTTAAGAGACATGCAGCTTAAGTGTTCACTCACTGGACAGGTCACCCTACTAACATTTACGTATTTTGTTGTGAATTAAGTTAGAGGGAACGCCCTGGACTATGCAAATAATCGTCAGTAGGTTTAACACACAAAACATGTAGTAGTTTAATAAAGGCACTGAACTATTTGCAATTATTTACAAAGCTTTAATACACGCACACACAGGTTGCACGTAATTCTCACGAGCTTAAAGAAATACTCGAGAATTAAGTAACTTGCTGACTGCGTCAGCGATCTGACAACGCAAATCGAACGATGTGGAAAGGACTCGCGCGATCGCGAAATGAGTGCTCCATTCGAGGCTCGAAGCGAGAAGAAGGCGGAACTCTCGCGTCCCGGAATTGTGGCGAGGATTCCGGGAAGTCTCATGATTATCGATGTGACGTAATTCACGGCTGAGTGAGTCTCCTAGTCGCAATTAGACGGTAATGCCCTGAGATGACCTACTCAACTCCTTTGTAAACAGCCGCCGATTCGGCACGGCCCGCGGCTGAGCGCTAGAGGCACGCGTCGGTTCGCTCGCGACGCCGACCTCGTGTCGCAACCTCAGTCTGTGGTCAACATATTTTATAGTCACACATGATAGAATGTGTAAGCTGCTAATATGCACTGATAACTGATACCCACTGGTACCGTTATATGTATAAACGTACAGGTGTTGGTTTTGGTCGGCAGTTGAGCCCCGTATTTTCTTCCCCATTATTCAAAATTCCAAACAGTAGAATGTGACATGGGTACCATTTGTTATAAGAGAAGGACGCGATAAGGGGAATATAGTGTTTCGGCTGCCAGTGGGAATTATGAGCTGGCAACTGGAATATAATTTTTTTAATTTGCTGCATTTTCAAATATTTATAGCTCAATAGAGTCTGGACCACTAATTTCGAACTTTTACTTCTAACTGACCGTGTATGTATACTCCGGGTCTACCAGGTGATGCCAGAATCGCGGGACGTGGGACAAATCCTTACCCACCGTCGTCCCTCACCTTCGCCCATCACGCTGCACACAAGAATATTGCTACTCCTGTCAGTGGGCGCTTCCTATTCGGCTGTTTTCGCCAACAATACACGTTGTCTAACAACAAATTTCAGGATATTACCCTAATCAACCCTGAAGAGCGTGAAAAGGGTAAAATGTGTTTTCACGGATTCCTTGATAATCTCTTCGGCTCAATTTCATATCGATATAGTATTTCCTCGCTGAGAGCCTTAGAGCATATACTGCTGAAGGTCTCATTGCCTTATGTCTCATGTTCTCGAAACTGTTGCCAACATCATGCGAGAGAGAAAGACATGTGCGAGCTGGTGCAAGTGAGAGGTGTCCATCAGCGCATGCGCATTGCGAGCGATTAGGAGTCCCTCGTTCTACCTCTCCCGCTCGCACCATCGAGAAAGTATCTCTTTCTCTCTCGCAAGATGTTGGCGACAGTTTCGGGCTCTCAATGAGACCTTCCTGTCTGTATGCTCTAAGCTGAGGGCTCGCTGGTCAGGACCGGTGTTGAACCGTCATCGTGAACGGCGCCATAATTCCGAACGATTGTTTCTCACTTCTTTCTGGCCGAAGGGGGGGAGCGAGATGGAACGCTGCGTGCGCGGCCGGCGTGCGTAACGGGGGCGAGCGTTCAGATGAAATCGTGACTGCTCGACGCATACGCAGTGATGCCAGAACGGTGGGTTTGCGCCCACGGACCCTACCACCGCTCCACGACCAAGCGTACCCCCTCCTAGCGCCTGTAACGCACCACACAAGCATATCCGTCCCTCCATCCGTGTGCCGTACGCGCTGCCTGGCCGGCGCTCTCCGGCGAGAATTCGTTTTCCCGACATCGAAGCGCTTGGGTTGCAAGCAAAAAGTGAAGAGTTCAAATCCCGGTGCGGATATTCTACTTTTTTTCTTTATTTATTCTCTAATTTCTCTTCCTATATTCTCAGAAGACTAAAGACTAGAAAACTATTAATTTACAAAACATTTTCGAAGTACAACTTGTAGTGGTGCGGTACAAGCCAGAAGGGGATCGCATCTTTAATAACAAATCAAGCATCGAAAATGCTTACCATTTTAGTGTCGCATGCAACGTTACCGGTGAAGACTCGAAACAGATTGTAACGCTACGCATGGTAGGAATTAGAATTCAGCACGGGTAAAACTAGGCCATTTTTTGTTAGTCGAAGCCCGCGATTTACAAATGTTCCTGTTACAGTAACATTGACATACCTCGTCTCTTGTATAGCTATACCTATATCTGGTCTGTGGTGGCAGCAAGGCGGAAGGGCCCCTGGTGGCTCGCGAGCCACCAGCTAGTCAAAAACTTTATACCGCCGGTTGCAAAGAACGTACACCGTCTCGTAATGAAGCGTCTAACCGTGCCCGCTTTGGTGCAAGAAGCGTCGATCCTTGACCATTAGCTCGCACAACTGTCTCGCAACGTTTCTCCAGAGACTCTGCTCTGCCAGAGACTCTCTACTAGATCGACAGAAGGTAATGCAGGGAGTCTTACAATTGTATGTCCAGTTTTAGCGTTTTCGAGAAAAATAGATTTAAGCATGCAAAATGGTACATAAGATTCACGGACATACATGTGTACAATGAACAAATATATTATTTTTGTCAAATTTATGAAGTAGATATTTTTTCTTTAAAACACCCCGTAGAGGGTTGTTTCTCTGGTCCTACAATCTAGTCAATATAGACCAATGAGTAGTTTTGTTCAAACTTAAACTGTTAAACCTATCTTAAACTAAGGACTTACTCACTACTCACTAGCGTTCCTTAGTATCTAATACTTACAAGGGAACACCGCGAATCCGGACTCACCGATTGGAACGCAACTTTGTGGGTTTTTAGAGTGTCTCAAAACAAGAACAACGGTGCGTTTCATTTGGGCTCTATCGCCTTTTAAGGGTGTGAAAACTAACCTCAAAGTCAAATTGGCACTTTCACTTTTTCGCGTATAACTCTCGAAGTACAATAGACAGAAAAAAATGTTTCAAACAAAAGTTTAATGGTGCAATAAGCGCTGCAAACTTGCGTTAACAAAATTTTGAAAAAAGTTTTCTTTTCGTTCAGGTATTTTTTTTTAAACTCTTCAAAATTTTGTTAACGCAAGTTTGTAGCGCTTATTGCACCATTAAACTTTTGTTTGAAACATTTTTTTCTGTCTATTGGACTTTGAGAGTTATACGCGAAAAAGTGGAAGTGCCAATTTGACTTTGAGGTTAGTTTTCGCCCCCTTAAAGGGCGATAGGGCCCAAATGAAACACACCGTTGTTCTTGTTTTGAGTCACTCTAAAATCCCGCAACGTTGCGTTCCAATCGGTGAGTCCGGGTTCGCGGTGTTCCCTTGTTAGCTCCACTGAAACCTTAACGTGTATGCAAGTAGATATAAGTGTGGTTTTTATACAGCATAAAAAAACAGTCAACAAATATTCATTGCATATAAAAACTCAAATTTCACGAAAAGTGGACATACAATATTTCTGCACTAATTGTAAGCCATCGATGTGTCAAATTTTTCGTAATCCTGTCCTTCTTTCACGGTGCCTACGGACTCCCATAGAATGCTGATTCGCGGATTGCGAATGCTTCAGCTTCTGCTGACGGGCCTGTACTAGCTCGCGAGTTAATCCATCCAGAAAGAGTCCAACGTGCGCGTCCATCGAATAGTCGTCATGTTTCCTCGTTACACAGTTATTGTCCTTTACACCGCGATCTTTTTCGTCCCGCGGAAGGCCACTTGCTGGGAGTTCGCAGCGGCGGGTCTGCCGGAGGACATCTTCATCTGGAAGTTCGCCGTTTGGAGGAATCGTGCCTTCTTAGCGATCCCAAGGTAATCGTATTTCAGAGAAGCCTGAAGGGCAGGAAGTTCGTGAGGAAAATTGGAATATTGGCCTGCAGATGGCAGGGGAACGATACAGCCAAGGGCACGACGACATTGTTCGAAGCGGCTTGGCCGGAATCTAGTTTCCCGGTCGTTAAATCCACGAAATTCTCCTCCGTCTCGCGTAATAAGCCTGAGAATGACGAGTGCCTCCGAACGGTCGTGGGATTGGACGTTGATGTACGGGGACGTTTGTGGCTGCTGGAAGTTCCAGACAACTTCGATTGCTCTGCCAGGATTGTGATTTATAATTTGAGGAGGAACAACCAATTGGTGAGATGTGAACTGTCTATGATTTTCTATATCAAGATTTTCGTCGGTTGAAAGTTACTGGCAAGGGAAGATCCCCAACCCGGAAATTCAAGAAATTACGAAACTTTGAATATATACAGTAAAGTCTCTCTATGGGCTCGGTTTTGTGCACACGATGAGGGCTTGTCACCTATCCCCACCACTTCTGTCTCACTCTTGTCCGGCGAAGGCGAGAGCGAGATGGAACGAGAGCGAGCGAAAGGCGCTGAAAGCGAGCGAGGACGGTACGAGACAGACGACGCGTTGATGTTTTGTCTCGCTCCGTCTTTCGGAGGCCTGATACTCCGTCCTTTGCATGCGCGGCGGGCGTGCGCGATGGTCGCTAAATCTTGACGCAGGCCCGGCTCAAGTCTTTTTTGCGCCCTGGGCGGAAAGTCGACAATAGGTGCAAAATGGTATTTTCATTGCTGGTATTGTTCAAAATAAACTTTAAAATTAAATATTACAAGTTGTACTATAAGTGGTTTAATACTACGAATAAAAATTCAGAGTAAGGTCATCAATAAACTCAAATAAATATATTATAATAAATGGCGGAATTTGGCAAGTTCGCCTAGGGCCCAAAAAAGACTCGTGCCGTGCCTGGCTATCTGACCGTCGCCCGCATGCGTCGAGCAGTCACGATTCCATCTGAGCGCTCGCACCCGTCGCGCACGCCTGCCGCGCACGCAAAGCATTCCATCTCGCTCCCCCTTCAACCAGAAAGAAGCGAGAAACGAACACTCGGAATTAGGACTCGGGTCTCCATGAGGGCTCATCGCCGGTCCCGACCAGCGAGCCCATAGGGAGACTTTACTGTATTTTCTTTGCTGTACAAATTTACTCTAGGGGGTGAAATTGACCCCTGGAACTTTTAGCCCCGCTTATTTTCCGATTTTGTGTTATAACTCGCGAACTGTAAGAACTGTTAGTTACCGAATGATAGTCCTAATTAAAATAATTAACTTTTGTCTGACAACTTTTTTTCTAGGTATCTCTTACAGTTCGCGTGTTATAACACGAAATCGGAAAATCGGTGGATTTTCAGGTGTCGATTTTTTACCCTCAGAGTGAATTTGGGGAGCAAGAAAATATAGCGTAATACAATTTTACATATAATACATTTTATAATTTTTTGAATTTCGGAGTTAAGAATCTTCCTCTGTCAATTTGAAGCGTGAAGGATTTATCATTATTCCATGTTGAAAGCGAATTAAAAATTTGGAAAGGTATCGTGCACTGATTTGACGAATGTGCCGACAAGAAGCTTAAGAGCTCTCGCCATCGATCAATCAGGATCGAGAGGGTACGTCGGAGATCCCGGTGATGAATCGATCATAGCTTTTATGCCAGGTGAATAAATGAAGATAAAGATCGTGGAAGGTAGCCAGCCAGACTTCTTGTAAACTTACCTTGAACGAAAACTTCTTCGCAGAGAAGGAAAGATGGTGGAGAATAAAGATGATTCATGGACCGGAAGTTCCTCGCGTATTCAGCACCGACCTCGCTATTTCCAGGAAGAATTCGGTATTGTACATGACGGGTTCCTACTCTCTTGATTTGTTTAGCATAAATCTGCAAGAATTATGGGCCGAGGTGGACACGTCGACGTTCAAAGGTGTACGTAGAAAGGACACAGTTGTTTTGTTATTCAATTGCGGCGGCACTAAGGGTTCTGAGAATTTAGTGGGAATACGCTTGGAAGTGATTCAGGATTCAGTTGAAATGTAGGAAGAATTCACTTGGAATTTACGATAATTTTTACTCGGAAGTTGTGTGGAATTCACTTAGACCTCGTATGAGGGGGTCTCTCATTTAGAATTCAGATAAAATTCGCTTAGAATTCAGTCATAATTCATATGGAATTCACTTGGAATTCAGTTCGAATTCTTTTCATTTCAAATTCAATTCGCTTCGAATTCAATTTGTTTCGAATTCACTTCGAATTCGCTTGTATTCGCTGAGAATTCATTTGTGCTTGGTATTCACTGAGAATTCACTTAGAGCCCATTTCGAATTCTCTTAGAACGTACTTAGAATGCACTTAGAATTTGTTTAAGGGGGGAGCCTGGTGTAGCGGGGCGAAGAAACCGATTTTTTTTTTGCATAAATCAATAGTTGAACATCACGATAATATGTTCCCAAAGCCGCAAAACGAAATTCGAAAAATTAAAGCGGACATAGCCGGTTTTACTACGGAGCACCAGGTTACCAGAAAACTTTAAATGTGTTTTTCTCGAAACGACAGTTTTACAATTGGCGGGCAATGTAACTCCAGAAATTCAACCAATCGACTTGACCTTGTGAACATTTTCTTCACAGAGCCTAGTTATTGGTATAATGATATTGTTTAAATAAATAACTTTTTTTACACAGTTAAGGCAAAATTTCGTTGGAAAAAGTGAAGATTTTTTTCCAAGAGGCCGCCATTTGTTCAATTTTGCATTTTTTAAGTTATGAATTTATACGATTTGTGCGTACACACATAAACTAAACAAAAACTGTTCGATTTTTAGTTTCACATCAATACAATAGACGCTACGTTGCCCGCAGTGGAACAATTGCGTCGCTAACAAACTGGGCATTATTCCGTATAACTCTGTTATTTGCCGCTCTTTTTTAATAATTTTTTTTTTTCATCTACCTTAATCTGACAATACAATATCCTGAGAGTTTCAGAAAGGTCGAGTAAATACTTCCTTTAAAAAAAATTCCCGAAAAATGCCTCGATTTTCAGTTAGTTATACCAGGCTCCCCCCTTAAGTAGGAAATCATTCAGAATTCACGTGGCACCAATATGGCATTCACTACGAGTCCAGTATGGATTCGTTTAGAATTCACGTAGAGTTCAGCGACAATCCCTTCAGAATTCGCTAAAAAGAGCCTCTTTCGTTTGTTCCACGATACATCAGAAATCCGGAAACATTACGGTCGTCTGGCACGGTACCAAAATGGGCGCCTCCTCGGGTCTCTTCTGCGACGCCAAGGACGGCCTCCACTATTTCATGTCCTCGGAGAGAGCCAGCGTCCGCTGGGACACCAGACTCCCCCTCAAAGTAATTCCACACTTTCCTTCGAACTTCAAGCAAACTTACAAAAAATACCTACCGCAATCTACCATACTTCTATGACATACATCTCTTCTTATTTCAAGGCGGAGAGTCATTCGGTTCTTGTGCAGAATGAAAACTGCCCGTGCGTAACCGATTACGGCATGGATGCCCAGAAGAACCTGTGGGGCTTGGTAAACTTACAGTGTCCGTTCTCAAGAAACTTCAATTCCCGATCGACACTTAAATCCAGAACTGTCAAGATTGGAAAGTATTCGACATCGTGAAACCAAAATGCGGACCTACCAAATCCAACATGACGGAAAGCTGGTGAAAGGCTTCGCGTCAAAGGGTATAGCCGGTTAAGATGGTCAAATGTGCCCCTGAACCGTATTCAAATCACGATGAGTCATTCGAAAGCTTATAAAAAAAGAATGATTTCTGTCAAGTTTCAACTTCGTATCTCGACCCGGGGGGTAGGAAAGGGTAAAAATAGAAAATCAGGTTTTTGCCGAATTTCTCCTATACCAGCGGATGAAAAATTTTGAAAAAATTCAGAGACATGTTTGTTATCGGTGCACATATTAGGGAATCGTGTCAGATTTTTAAATTGAAAAGCCAAGCTGTGAAAAATAGAAAACGCCAAAATATGCTGAAAAATGCCGGTTTTGTATCGAAGCAGTCTTGATACTATAATTATATTTTTACTGTAAGTCCGCATCGTGGTTACTATTGTCTTGAATTTTTTTCAGATTTTTCAATTTGGTGCGCCGCAGTTAAAAAAATTAAAAACCGATTTTTTCGCCGTTTTTTCCGTGTCAGAGTAACTAATAGGTCGAACTTTCGTACATACTTTATGGAATAAGCCTTTTATGCAATCTTCAACGTCTTCACATGCAGCAAAACAGCGTAGAAATTAAACGAACTAAACATGCTGTGCCATTACAGTCTAAAATGTCTATCATATTTTCAACGGCGTCAATGGCGCAGCGGTAAAGTGTCCGACTGTTGAATCGCTGCGAACTTTTTGAACGTAGGTTCAAGCCTCGGAACTTCTAAGTCCCACAGGGTCATTTTTTTTTTCACATTGATTATGTATTTTTTCGATTTCTAGCTATGTGACAATGATCGATATTTATATACAAATGTTTTAAAAACATTAAAAATATTTTATTAATTGAAATATACATAAACATGACTTGAGAAGATTTTAATGCCACCGTTTCTCTGATCAAGTATGCCGTCAATTACAGTATTGTTGTAACATTCCCTGCACTAAATTAATATTATATGAAATTGATTTTCCAATCTCTTACCTTTAACAATTGTGGATGGATTGCAGCAACAATTGTGTGTTATTTTGTAATTATTTCGCCTCTTCTTATAGATCATACAACTCTTTCTTGTTTCCAAAATTCAAAAGTTAAACAATGCTGTAATTGGCATGATACCTAACAATAGTTTTCAACTATTGAAATAATTTTAATATGTTTTTAAAACATTTGTATATAAATATCGATCATTGTCATATAGCTAGAAATCGAAAAAATACATAATTAATGTGAAAAAAAATGACCCTGTGGAACTTAGAGGTTTCGAGGCTTGAACCTACGTTCAAAAAGTTCGCAGCGATTCAACAGTCGGACACTTTACCGCTGCGCCATTGACGCCGTTGAAAATATGATAGACATTTTAGACTGTAATGGCACAGCATGTTTAGTTCGTTTAATTTCTACGCTGTTTTGCTGCATGTGAAGACGTTGAAGATTGCATAAAAGGCTTATTCCATAAAGTATGTACGAAAGTTCGACCTATTAGTTACTCTGACACGGAAAAAACGGCGAAAAAATCGGTTTTTAATTTTTTTAACTGCGGCGCACCAAATTGAAAAATCTGAAAAAAATTCAAGACAATAGTAACAACGATGCGGACTCACAGTAAAAATATAATTATAGTATCAAGACTACTTCGATACAAAACCGGCATTTTTCAGCATTTTTTGGCGTTTTCTATTTTTCACAGCTTGGTTTTTCAATTTAAAAATTTGACGCGATTCCCTAATATGTGCACCGATAACAGACATGTCTCTGAATTTTTCCAAAATTTTTCATCCGCTGGTATAGGAGAAATTCGGCAAAAACCTGATTTTCTATTTTTACCCTTTACTACCCCCCGGGTCGAGATACGAAGTTGAAACTTGACAGAAATCATTCTTTTTTTATAAGCTTTCGAATGACTCGTCGTGATTTGAATTCGGTTCAGGGGCACATTTGACCATCTTAACCGGCTATACCCTTTCCACCCTCCACCATGCAAATACCACCGCAAAGACCCTACATATAGGAACTCGTGAAATCAGGAAATCTGCGTCCAGAAAGTCAGCTCAAACTCATTTTTCATCTCGCGCGAGCGACTGGGCGCAATCATTTAATCGATCACGTCATTAACTTAATTTTTCTTGTACCTCCGTCGATGACCTTTTGTAATTCCAAGAAACGTCAGTGAGAGCCTCTTAATCCTGCGTTAATCACTTAAGGAGTAATTACTCACGTTAACCTGTCCCGTTCGCGGTAAAAGGGGAGATTGAACGTCGAAGGAGACGTGGTGCTCGGTGGAGGTGGCAAGCCATCGGAGTTCATTACGTAAAGGGCGTTAGAGTGAACGATGGCTGTCGGAATCGGGGACGAAATTGACATCGCGGTTCGTCCGGTTTCATGGCACTGGCAGCCCTGTCCCTAAGGTAATAAATAGTTTTCGATAGTCGATGCTTAAACACTTACATAACGGTCAAGTGAAACGACAGCCTTCAATTGTAATTAAGATTATACGACGTTGCCTAATTAATGCAGAATTGATTGCACCTTTCGACGTTCTTTCTTTACCATCCGCCTCGACTAACGATTTAATTATACGAAGGAGACAGTTGCCTTCGAATTGTCCAGCATTTTTCGTTTCACGATACACCCGTATATTTGCCGCTTAATTTCACTTATCTCAACACGTTTGCGCGCTTAACGTCCCCGCGTTCTCGTTTCTTTTCTTCCGCGGAAAAAGCGTAATTACGAGCTGCTGCCTGGGCGTTATACAGGGAGGGGTGAACACAAGGAAGTTTCCTCCAGTCGAAGGGGGACTAACAAGACGGAATTATTAAGAATGAACTTTATTTATACGTAAGCGACAACACACTGTTTGAACAGTAAAACTGCACGAGTCGTCGTGTGTCTTCTCGATCGGCGATCGAAGAGGATCGTCGGGATTTTCTGTCTGACACTGGTTGATGGTTTGTCCAGGTTGAGTTCTTCGCGAGAAGAAATCGAGGGTTTTATTACATAGTAGTTGTTGGAGGAGATTTAGAATAATTCTTATGGCTAAATATTTACTTTTTGAATCCTATTACCTTTTCGTACGTGACACTTTTTTGTTTGATGTATTTAATTCAGAGACAACGCCACTTTGAAAAAGGGAGAAATAGATGTTAGAGTAATATTTTCGGAATAGGTTTTATAAGTTCTATGTGTTTTAGGAACGGAAAAAACGGACCTCGGGCGACGGGATTCGAACCCGCGATCTTGCGGATCTGATCTTCGGTTTACTGGGCAGTCGCCTAACCGACTCCACCAAAGTCGATCCTCCGAAGTCCGTTATTCTGGGCGCCCTCTTAAGCAGAGATGGGCAAATTTTTTATTTAAATAAAAATTTCGAATAACGAATAAAAGTTTAAAAAATTATTCGTCATGCATAGGATTTTCGAACCTAGAATAACGAATAAAGTTAAAGTAACTTTTATTTGATCCGTTATTTAAATGATTTTTTATTTAGTCAATGCTCTGCTCTTAAGAGGGCTCCTGATCCTACAATATGTGACATATAAAAGTGCCTCGTGTGAAAAGTCTTCTAGATCGTCCTCCACTACAATATTTGGTTTTCAGAGTTCGTACGTCGGTTCTGAATACCGGTCATATTGATAATTCTGAGAGTTAGACGCTAACGTTAGGGTGTTTCAAAATTACAGGCATGCAACCTGAACTGCATAATAGAACTCATGAAAATGACGGACTGGTTCCTTGAACTATTCTATTCTTAAGGTGCTCATTTCTGTGATAATGAATTTCTTTCGTGGTACTATCGAGTTCTTTTATGTCCGCCCGTCACATTGGCTTAATACAGAATTAAGTAAAAGCGAAATCTACGCGCAAGAAAATCCATATTTGGTGTGGATTTTATGTTCTAAAAAAATTAGAATTAGCACATCAAACCGAAAACGTGAACGGAATCCGTAATAGGGATCTAATTATTCCTATATCTCTCATTAATCATTTACACAGTGAACTCGATAGACATCAGTTTTCCGCAATACCACTTGCAATTCAGTAACTTATTTTTATCACCTGTTTTTAGTTCCTTTTCATCAGAGTTCCATTAATATTAAATCTATGATCTATCATAGTCCCTATAGACACTTACAGTTCTAATAATCCTGAAACACCCTGTATCGCAGAGTTTAGAGTGTTAAACAGCAGCACTTGAGGATCCACGGCCCGAAAAACAGTTCATTCCGTCAGTCTTATGTCTCAGTAGTGATCGTCGCAGGAATTCAGCAGAGGATGAAGGGACACCGATGCACCGGAACAGCTGACGGCGTTCTCGATGTAATCCTGGAAGTTGCTCTCGATCACCCACATCAGCCCCTTGTACCCAGCAACCACCTCGGTTGGCAGTCTGCAGTCATTGCCCTTCTGCACCAGCAGGAAGTTGTCCGAGACGAACGGTGTCTCTGTGTTCCACATGTAGACGTCGGCCTCGCCTGTAAACCATAAACGTCCCGTCAGTTACACTGAACGAACTCAAAGCCACCCCTAACTTCCTCAGAAACTGCGCCACTGTTGAGCTGGTGCACGTGCCCCGAAAGAAATTTTTAGACGAGAAGTTTTATCTTATTGCTAAAAGAAACAGAATTGAAAACACAGTTGAAATTGTGAACGATGTAAGTGCCAAAGAAATGGAAAAATACATTTTTTTTCCAGCGGGAAAAGATGTAAACAGAGTTGGGAATTATTCGAATATAATTTTATTCGAATGATCTCGAATAAAATGAATAAAGTAAACACTGTAAGTGCTGGAATAATTTATCTCAGTTTCTACAGCTGTCGTAAGATAGAACTGACAATGGGACCTTCAGGTTTGGCAATTTCAGAAAATATTGATACTTAATGTACGCGAAGGTCTTCATTCGGACATTAATTTCTTAAAGTAGTATGATGCGCTTTTCATCTTAATTCGAGAAAATCGACTTTGAAAAATTCTGAGTTCAATACTCTGGGGGATGATTATACAGGCAAAAATAAGACGAAAATCAAGAGTGACGAAATTGCGATAGAGGCTTCGTTTTCGAAAAAATTGACTTTGAATCTCACCTAAATACGCGTGCATCGTCGGCGCTGGAGGGGCACGCGCTTACGATGCACGCGTATTTAGGTGAAATTCAAATTCAATTTTCTCGAAAACGAAGCCTTTATCGCAATCTCGTCACTCTTGATTTTCGTCTTATTTTTGCCAGTATAATCACCTCCTAGAGTATTTACCATAGGCAGAGGAACACCTTGTATACAAGGGAACTCAGAATTTTTCAAAGATGATTTTCTCGAATTTGGCTGAAAAGCGGGTCTTACTGCTTTGGGAAATTAATGTCAGAGTGAAGATCTTCACGTATACTAAGTATCAAAATTATCTGAAATTGCCAAACCTGAAGGTCCCCTTGTGAGATCGTAAATACCAACGTCGCTATGGTTGAAAAGAAACTACTGAAAAGTTTCACTTTTGACACTTATGCACATCATTTACCATTTTAACTCCTCAATTTTAGGGGTAGCTCAAGTTGCCCGACTCGAGTTCGTTACAACGCGAGAAAAGGTGACGTTTATATTAGACTCTTTTCTAAAAGTTTCCTAGCTTCCACTCCTCTTACCCTTGTTCCTGAAGAAAATGGCGGCCGCGTTGTCAGTTCCCAGGACGACGATCTTATTCTTCTTCAGACCAAGGTCTACTACGGAGCCATTTGCATTGCCAGCTCTCAGGTTGGTCGCCTTGATGGCGAAGATTCTGCTGGAGCCCAGGTAGGTGAAGTAGAGCACCTGCATACCGGAGCTCTTCCTGATCAGCGCCAAGTAGAGCGCGTCCCTCTTCTCCGAGCCGCACGTGACGGCACGGGGAAGAACGACGCGGTAGCCGCTGTCAGCGGTGACGTTATAGACGATGATGGCTCGGGTGGCCGCGTCGGAGATGTACACGTAGACCTGGCCGTCCTCTGCGTAGTCAACGGCCATGTACTGCAAGCGGGACGACGCGTCCACTAGGGACCTCAGGTCGATCACCTTCACCACCTGCAATCACAAGCATTTGTGTTAATGGATCACTGTGTCGGCGTGTACAGAATTCGCTGACACGTGTGCTAATTGGGATTCGCTTCGAATTTAATTCACTTCGAATTTGATTCACTTCGAATTCAATTCATTTCGAATTCAATTCGTTTTGAATTCAAGTCTCTACACTTAGAAATTCACTTCGAATTCAATTTGCTTCGTATTAAATTCATTTCCAATTCAATTCGTTTCCTATTAAATTCGCTTCGTATTAAATTCACTTCGAATTAAATTCGCTTCAAATCCATTTCATTTTGAATTCAATTCTCTACACTTTGAAATTCACTTCGAATTCAATTTGCTTCGTATTAAATTCATTTCCAATTCAATTCGCTTCGTATTAAATTCGCTTCGTATTAAATTCACTTCGAATTAAATTCGCTTCAAATCCAATTCGTTTTAAATTTAATTCTCTCCACTTCGAAATTCACTTCGAATTCAATTTGTTTCGTATTAAATTCGTTTCCAATTCAATTCGTTTCATATTAAATTCACTTCGTATTAAATTCACTTCGAATTAAATTCGCTTCAAATCCATTTCATTTTGAATTCAATTCTGTCCACTTCGAAATTCACTTCGAATTCAATTTGCTTCGTATTAAATTCATTTCCAATTCAATTCGTTTCGTATTAAATTCCCTTCGTATTAAATTCACATCGAATTAAATTCGCTTCGGATTCAATTCACTTAGAATTCCATTCATTTCTACGCGTGATCGAAATCATTGAATTAAAGTCAGACTTACCTTCCCACTCTTCACGTCGATTCCAACCACCTTGGGAGGACATCTTCTGACAGGTTGCTCCAAAGTGTTGACGATGCCAACGTCGAGGACCCACAAGATGTCCTGCATGTCCAGAACAATGTCAACGGCGCTCTGGAGGGCCTGGCAGTTGCCCTCCTCCTGGATGGCCCAGCATGGGAAGGGGGAGACTTTCGGCTCGCAGTCTTTCGTCTTCAAGGAAACAACGCCCAGGGTGAAGGGTACCCCTGGTTTGTAGCGTGGCATCGCCAGGATCGCCTCGTCCTTGTACACCTGCGTCCTCGTGGCGATGACATTCTTGGCGATGTAACGACCGCTGGTCTCGTAGATGTTCTTCGTGCTCTGGCAGGGCCAATTCAGGCTGTACCCCGAGAAGGTCAATGATAAGTCCTGCAGCACCTGGTCACCGTTACAGAGGTGACTCGCTGAGATCGTCAAGCAGAGGATGACACTTAGGAACCTCTTCATCCTGGTATTTGGTGCAGAGAGTAATCTGGGCCACTGTGGATGAGAAATGTCATGTGAATTGGTTTTGGGATAGATTCAGAGAGGGGATGTTACGGGTTTTTCCGTAAAAAATTGATCTAGCTATTTGAATAAATTGAAGTTAATTACTTTAATTCTTCAAAAAAATGAATTACTTTAAGAAAATTATCATATTCAAGAAATAATTAAATTCTTGAGAATTAATTAAATTCTTGAGAATTAATTAATTTCTTGAGAATTAATTTTATTTCTGGAGAAATAATTAAGTTCTTGAGGATTAATTAAATTTTTTAGAATTAATCACATTTTTGATAATTAATTAAATTCTTGACTGAAGGATTCGATCCTGAAGAGATAAATAAATAATTTATTTTTATATTTATAATTTTTATTAGAATTCTATCTTTTAGAAAAATTAAATTCTGGTAGGGGATATTGAAATTGGTGGGCTTCTACTTTTGTGTTTAAAGACGGCTGTTTTTTAAGCTACTGAGAATTCTTAAGGTTTTATTTTTTAATAATTTTAATACTTCTCATTTTTCAAATAATTCCAATTTTTAATAAATTCAAGAGCTGGAAGTCAGTAATTTCCGAAATTGACATTAATAAATTACGATCACTAGAGTAACAAGTTTTTGCGTTGAAAATTTTCAAACCTATCACTCGTGAACAAAAATTTTCCTTCCAAGGTTTTTTCTGTTCTCAAATATCCTTCAGAAGAAACTGAAAATTGGTCTGAGAAATACTGTTATTGAATAATAGAAAGTGAAATGTAATTATCAAAAGCAACTCACGCGACTTTCCGATGCGGATGGGCGAAGACGCTCGGTTATGTGACTGGTAAATTCGGCTTTATGCTTATATATGCAGGAGAATCGACGATTCCATAACCTCCTGATAGCAGACACTTTGTTTATTTATAAAGTAACATCTTCTTCCGTTTTTCGCAACAGTTCCGCTCGGACAAGGCTGCACGACGTCTAGAAAACAACAAGGAAAAGTACCACCGACGAGTGTTTACTAAATATTGTGAGATGCAGGAAGTTCCAGTCCTGAAAATCCTCCAATTCCACACGACTTCCGCTAAACTGTGCAACCTAAGAAATTCCTATCCCCAGAAGCTCCCTTTCTTCTTCATTTTACTTTAAAAATTTATTTTACAAAAAGTAGGTACCTCGACTGCTAAACATAATAATAATTCTAATACTCCAATTTTAAAACATACGTTACGTTTCGTGACCAATCTAGCAAAAAGATTCATGATTACAGTAACAGAAGCAACAATATTAACGACTTTATTATATCACAAAATACAAAATAGTTATAACAAAAATAAGAAAATCTAAAACTAAAATAAGAAAATTTGCAGAAAGTCGAGAAGAATAAATAAACAATCAGAACAATTAAAAGAGGAGAGAAACGAGAATGAACGACTTTCCAGAGGAATAGAATTATAATTTATAATACTGCTCTCCTTAGTTAAAATGTCCTAAATAGGTATCCAGCATTTCGAAACAACCGAGAAAACTGAAGTTTTGCCATTTTTTTCGTGCCATCCTTGTTTTTCTTCGTTTAATTTAAAAAATGTGGTCATTATTTCTTAACAGTTTAATATAATTTTCTCTAATATGTATACCGGTAGATAATATATTATTAACATAGCAATTAATTAAATGTTTCAGATAGGATATATTAACCATTTGAAAAACAATTACGTTAAATATGTACATTAGACTGTTTCTAGATCTCTACGAAGCATGTAGGGTTTTCTAACTTTTCATAAAAGAAAAAATACGTGTGGAACTTGAAATATTTCAACATATCTTCAAAATTAAAAAATGGTACATAAGACATTTTAATTAAAGAGGGCAGAATTGAGGTATTGAAAATAAACAAGGACCATATTTTTCGCAAAATTAAGTTAGGCTCTACTAACCATATAAAATAGGAAAAATTAATTATTTTTCAATGAAGGTTAGTCCGTGTTCGTTCTCAATGCCTCAATAATTGTAGGAAGGAACATAGCCAAAGGACGCTGAAAATTTTATTAGGATGATAAACGCTCAACAAATGTTAAATACTTAGGCTACCACAAAGCTTCCGTGTCTGCAAGAAGTAAAACAAATGTTAAGGGAATTCGAAGCACGGAATGCTTGCGCATGTCGGCGGAACAATAAATATTTTGGCAAACTCGAGTGTTTCGTCACTCCAGAGGCATTGCACCTCGTATATAACTGGTGTGATCGTGAAGATTTTTCAGTTCAGTCGAGCTCGATCGATAATTCCTTCAGGGACTCGCACAGAATGTTTTCCAAGGTAAAGTTTGTTGTAACGTTGACGGTGGTCGTCACCGTCTTCGTCGCTTCGACTCTGGCGGAAGAGGAACTTGGACCTTTGAGCGGGGATGTTCAGTGGACGGGTGGATCCTTTGAGTGGCCGTGCACAGCTACGAAGAACATGTTCAAGAACAGTGGAAGATACGTCTCGAAGAACGTGATTGCCAGCAGGGCTGCCATTTTCAACGATGATGCCATTGTGGCCCTACCTAGGTGGGTAAAGTGACCGTTTTTCTCTGTTAAAGATTGATTGCATTAGGTTTGCTTGAATCAAATCTTAAGTGAGAGTCCTGCTTTACAAAGTCCAAAAAAAATGATTTTTTCGCGAATTTTTTTGAAAGGGAAAGGAACAATTGATCTTCGTAAACTTTTACGTATATTTAAACATATATTCGATGAGTACAAAAAAAATTTGTTTCTCATAAAATTATAAAACATGGCAGATTCATCAGCCGATTCTCGGAGCGCTTTTCCACTGCAGTCTCCAATTCGCGGGAAGGATTCTGGTTGTAATTCTTGTCTGAAATGAAAAAATCAAAATGGTTTTTAATGCTCATATATTTTTCTTCTGGGTGAACTAAGAAAAAGCAGAAAAAAGCGCGAAATCATAAATTTATTTAGTTTGATAAGAAGAATGTCTATTTTTTAAAAACAACATTTGACTTTAACGTGCTATAAAAATTATTTAAAAAGAATTTTTTAACAATCTTTTTAGTTCACATAGAAAAGAATTTAATACTGAAGGGCATAAGCTTTGGTTTAATTCAATAGGCCGCATAGTCTTTTTTGCTATCACGCCCGCCAATTTTAAAGAATCGTAAAAATGAAAACGGAGAAATCGCGCTTTAAAGTTTTCGGTAGGAGAAAATATTAATTATTGGTTACTTACACCAGTGATCTGCTAATCAGCTATTAATCTACCACTATTCTGTACTATTACACTGCACAACTCTGGCGTTTCGATTGTCTTTAAAAGTAATGATCGACGAATGGGGACGCGTCGAAGGGTGAAGCACATATGCTCGCCGCTTACCTGCTCTCGGTTTTGTATCTTTAAAAATACTTCGAATTGGCCGCTATAACTTTGTGAATACATTCTTGGATAGTTTATCTATCGATTTAGGCAATAAAAAAAAAAAATCGATTTTTTAAACCTGATAAAGCAGGACACTCCCTTTAGTTATTTTGAAAGGAAATGGTCTGCAATTGATCGATGTTCGATCAGCTGTGGAATATTGTATTTGGAACTTAACCATACATTTTTCTCCCTTTTTTCGTAACGTTTGAGGTGTCTTTTGGAATTACATTTCAAATCGCATCTCGGACATATCTTTGACAATTTATAAAATATAAAAGTTCCTTAAGCTTCTAGAAATTTAGTAAATAAATTAACTCTGTTCAAATCGAAACGATGAAGAATGATACTCAAATAATGTGTATTTGAAATTCAGAGCACATTGGTAGTGCTCATATTTTGTACAAATTTACTACTTAGCAGTGCATAAAGTATTTTAGTACCAACTATAACGTGTATTTTGGTACACTTTCATTATTAATATTCACTAGTTTCGATACAACACCATTTGGAGTGTTAAGAAACCACAGAAACGTTCTTCATCGTTTAGAATCGATTCTATACCCTTATCACAACCTTGTATGACCTGGTATATTACGCAGGTACAAAGCAGGCGTCCCCGCAACATTGGCCAAAGTGTCCCTGCAGAAGACCGGCTGCCAAGCAACTCTGACTCCCTATCCCTGTTGGTCCCTCCAAGAAGAGGGTACCTGCAGCGCTCTCCAGAACGTAGTGGACCTTTACTTGGACCCTCAGAATATCCTTTGGGTCCTGGACACCGGTGTGGTGAACACTTTGGAGGAACCTGTTCGCAAATGTCCGCCGAAGGTCCTCGCATTCAACGTCAGCACTGGAAAGGTACGCTCCACGTTCCTTTGTTTCTCGTCGTTCTCCTATATTCTTCCTTTATATACTTCCCATTTAAGAAAGAAGAAGCGGTACCTCTGATTCTTTGACCATTACTCTGCACCGTTTTACTTCGTTTATTACTAATTAAAACAGATGATTTCTGCCCACTGGTTCGGCCTATTAAATAATTAAATGAAAGCTATTTTGCAATTTTGAGAATTTTCATCAAATTCCAATGTTTCGGTCAATGATTATGACCAACTCCAAATCCCTCAGACACCTTCCCAGCTCTACGTACCAGTGGGGCCCAGGATCTCAGACGCGACCCGTTCGAATCGCAGCCATTACTCATGCTCCCCCTTCATTTCTCCCACAGCTGGTGAAGACAGTGGATCTGACTGGCCTGACCAGCCCGACGTCCCGTCTTCAGTACGTGGTGGCGGACTACAGCCAGGACGGTCGCGTCTTCATCTACGTGTCCGACGCTGCCACGCGCGCCATCCTCGTCTACGATATCACTTCAGGTCGCGGCTATCGTGTCGTCCTGCCGCAGGCTGTCACTTTAGGTTGCACCCGGCGAGACGTCTTGTACCTGGCCCTGCTACGTCGTTCAGACGGAAGCACCTGCTTGGTCTTCACCTACCTATGTGGCAGCCGTATGTTCTCTATCAGAACAGAGCACCTGCGGAATGGCTCCGCGAACGGGCGTATCCACGATCTTGGATTGAAGCCGAACAGGATGGTCCTTTTGGGTACGGACAATGGTAGCGCCCTCTTATTCCGCTACGAGGGCGAGGCGGACGTGTACCGGTGGGACAGCAGCTGCACTCCCTTCGATTCCCGTTACTTCCAACTGGTCTACACCAGCCCCCAGTGTTCGCTGGCTACCCACGTGGTCGCCGATTACAACAGGTCCAGGATGCGCGTGCTCGAGTCCAATTTCCCTGACTTCATGGAGGGCACCGTGGGGTGCGGCGCCAACCAAGCGCTTAGTATTATGTAGAGTGGGAGGTGCGTGTACAGGTGGTGAAATAAATTGCTAGGTATAGCAGGAATCGTGTGATTTGTCTACCTTGCGGTTTCCTTCAATCTTCTTGGTTAGAGTTAAGAGGAAGTTGATGTTCTTCTGAACTCGAAATTGGAAGCGAAGCAGAGTCAACATCGGAATCAAATTGAAGTGAGAATTAAGTTGTCGAAATCAGATCGGGGTATATTTAAAACTGAAGTCAAGTCTAAGTCAAGTCAGAGTCAAGTCGAGGTGAAGTCGAAGGCCAGTGGAGTCGTTTCCAATGGAAAAATAAGTGGGTAGATGAAACGTACACTGCCGTTCATGAGTATTAAATAGAAAAACATTTCAGAATCGACGAACTCTGATAAATTAATTTTACTTAGGATTTTAAGTTCTAGTATTAAATAGAACACCTACCCTGTGTGGAGTAGTTGTGAAAAACATTTCAAAATCGACGAACTCTAATAAATTTATTTTATTTAGGATTTTAAATTCAAACCAGAAAATACAAGCAGCGAAAAGTATTAAGCCGGTGCCAAATATCACATTTTCTACAAATACAGCAGGTCTCCTACTACTTATGAACGGCAGGGTGGTTGCATGCAAGTACTTTAATAATTGTTATGGTGGCTTTAACAAGTTCAACCAAGTCCTCATATATGTAGTGCTCGACACTATTTTTCGCCGATCCGTCACGCGACAAGTTAAAAGAAATTCATGCAAAGTATATAGTGTATCATCTGATACATAGACAGCATTGTTGTAAATTATCAGTTATGAGTTGGAAGAAGATGGCGTATTGATTCAAATTTAAGAATGAGTAAATAAGTGACTATTCAGAGCGACATATTTTTTTGCCGATAGTTCCCTGTTCAACAGCCGTCTGGACTTGTAACATTCAATCCCCGTTTCTTATAGATTTTTGTGCGCTGAATACGAATCCGCAAACCGTTTCATCGCCATCACCCTCAGTTTTTGAGAAATTCGATTTTGAAAAAAATGCAAATTTTCAACTTTGAACATTTTTTTAGTTCAAACAGTAATAGTTACTCAATTGGTTGTTCCGCCAAATTATTCTATGAACCATCCCGAATACAACGATATAAGTTATTATGGCATTATGAATATTTAAATATGTTTAAACAACGATCAAAGGGAAAGGATACCCGAAATGCACCAATTTTTCAGATATCTTTCAATTTATTTAAAAAACTAAGGGTCTAGGACAAAATCTGACAATTCCACGCGATGTAGCAGACATTTTTCCATCGGAAAACATCAACAGTAATTGTAAACCACTTTTTGTTTTCACTACAGAAACGAAATCGTTTGGCGAAACGTGCGGTGCCGACTGTTACGCTGAGCGGCAATGGATACGCCCGCCGCCGTCGAGTACCACTGCCTATTTCGTTTCTGTATTGAAAACAAAACGGGACTTACGATTGCTGTTGATGTTTTCTGGAGGAAAAATGTCTGCTGCATCGCGTGGAGCTGTCAGATTTTATCCTAGACCCTTAGTTTTTTAAATAAATTGAAAGATATCTGAAAAATTGGTGCATTTCGGGTGTCATTTTCCCTTTGATCGTTGTTTAAACATATTTAAATGATCATAATTCCATAATAACTTATATCGTTGTATTCGGGACAGTTCATAGAATAATTTGGCGGAACAATCAATTGAGTAACTATTACTGTTTGAACTAAAAAAATGTTCAAAGTTGAAAATTTGCATTTTTTTTCAAAATCGAATTTCTCAAAAACTGAGGGTGATGAAAAATCTGTAAGAAATGGGTATTGAATGTTACAAGTCCAGACGGCTGTTGAACAGTGAACTATCGGCAAAAAAATATGTCGCTTTGAATAGTCACTTGTTTACTCATTCTTAAATTCGAATCAATACGCCATCTTCTTCTAACTCATAACTGATAATTTACAACAATACTATCTATGTATCAGATGATACGCTATATACTTTACATGAATTTCTTTTAACTTGTCGCGTGACGGATCGGCGAAAAATAGTGTCGAACACTATATTATACACCATGCCCTCCCCATTTCCTTCAATGGAAGTTCAAAAACACACCTATATATAGGAACAAGGGCTATAGCAATTCTTGGAAATTTCAAGTTCCAATATCCTTACTTCATTCGTCGTTCCAGAACACCTGGGAAAGTAGTTCAGAGCACTGGTACCAATAGGTCGATCGAAAATTGTATCCGGGCCAATTTGGTCTTGAGAACGCCATGCCTTCTACGCCAGTGTGTCAGACCAGGCCTATAAATCAAGATGCAAATCGTTTCGTGATGTTGGTTGAGTACCCCGTACAGTTCCATTGCAACGGCATAGGGGAACTTTGTCAGGAAAAAAATGGAACCTTTCTCTCTTACAATCACCCGTTCAGCAGCGTTCTGTCGTGATTAGTTGGCATTGCTCGCTACGTGAAACAATCTCGTTTAAATTCAACGAACGATAATTCAGTAGAACGTTGATATAAAAGAAAAAAAAAGAACACGTAGGATACATAATGTAATTTTTAGACGTGTTCTTGTAGGTGCAATGCTCGGTAAGCGAGTGTGCTGCTGTAAATGGGTTCTTTATGATAGCTTCTCGTAGAATGTTCAGTTTTGTAATGGTTAAAGTATGGTTTCTAATGATTGTACTCAATTTTGCGCTGCGTGACCGCTTACGTTCTGTGATTTATATAAAATATTTATAAATGAATGCTTCAATAGTATTTCGACTGTGGATGGACTCTCATTTTTAGTTTCATTTTGACTCCAATTTGACTTGGCTTAACTTTGACTCGAGTTTGCCTTGACGTTAACTTTGCCACAAATTTTTCTTAACTTTAATTGAACTTGGGCTTGAACTTGACTTGAACACTGACTCTTGAAGCTTGACTGGACCTTAAACAGTGAAAGTTAAACTCTTTAAGTATAAATCAAGTTCAGTTTTAATTTGATTCTGAAGAACATGAATCCACTAACCACTCCAGCTGTAGATCTTCATCCTCCCCCATTTTAATTCTCCCTCCCTCAAACGACTATTCTTCCACACCCAAAATTTTCCACCCCCCAAAATTTACAACAAAATTAACACCAGCAACGCCATTTTCATGTTCCCTAATCTTCCACGCTTAAATCAGTAGAAATTTTCCCTCTCCACCACTAAGTGGTAACAAAATATTAACAAGATATCATTGTCACCCTACGTTATCACGTTTCCGCGATCGAAAAGCCGTGACGTTCCCTGAAAATCGATCTTCAGTATCAAATTTGGTTCCTGGATCGGCGCGATCCGAGATCTCGGTGAAAGTGTAATTGTATACCATTACCCTTCTAATACTCAATCCGGTCGCTCCTTATGTTCTTCGTATTAATTACCGTTTAAAGCAGGCGGAACGCGAAAATCGAGTGTAATAAATCCTGCGTAGAAACTGCGCTCTCATTGTGAATACACAGCGCGATAAAATCAGAATGTTTTTACGCAACGTAGTCGTCCCGTGTACACCTAACCATCTTGATTAATAAATTTACACGCTTCACACAGGGCACCTGCTTATTCGCTAATCAACAAATCTTTTTCTAGTCAACAGTTTTTCCTTTCGTTTTTTTACCTATTCGCCACGAATCCAAGCTTTATGGATTCACTTATGCCACTGGCCACAAAATTTCATAATTAATACAGATCGAATATTTCCACTGCCTTTAATTTGAAATACCAAATTGTAAAGTAAATTTTTTTATATTACTTCAATAAATTTGGAACGTTTTACACAATAATTATTATTCCACACACAGTAGGTGTCTCGGGATAACTTCACGATGATAGGCCGTAAATGGTAGGATAACTTTGGAGGTGATTTTAAAGAAATCGTTCTTACTTAAAAACGGCAATACAAATTTTTCTAGTTACATGTTTCTTTTATTGTTTTATCATCCGCGAATCCAAGCGTTATGGGTTCGCTTATGTGCTTATCATTTGGCATAGTGCCTACCTGTTCGTGGAATTCCTTGCCGCGAGTCACGTAAGAGCTCTACCAGGATTACGGCTTCGTTTAATTAGCCTTTTGCAACGTCGATGGGCGTTCACTGCTATCGAAACATGTCCCACTATGGGAGGAAAAAAATTATTGTTCGTTCCACTGGAACTGGAGGACTCGTAATTGTAGCTCCACCGACGTGAGGATTTATGATGCTCTATTTTAAGTGGAAATCTTAACATTTCGCAGTTTTATCTTGTGCACTGTAGAGGGGCCATTGTTGCAGATTTCTAATAAATGGATCCTAGGTGCGAGAACAGAAAGAATTTTAGAAACTGGAGATTGCTTTTATGTAGGATTTAAGGGGCTTCCCTAGTGTGGCGGCCTAAAAAGAAGCTGCGACATTTGGGATTTTTTTTTAAAAGAAAACATTAAATTATATTAATTAACAACTTTTTGTCTATATGTGTACATATTTAAGCAGTATTTTAAAAAAATTTAAATAAAAACAAAACAGTATCTAAAATTTTAAAAGCGTTTTTCTCAAAACTGCATTTTCAAAGCTGGCGGACACAATTTCTAAAAACCTCATGTAGATTGTAGGGTTTGTCGGTTTTTAAAAACCGGTTTTACGAACCGGTTTTTATTTATAAATTTGTAAAATTCGAAAACCGGGTTTTAAATTTAGAAAACCGGTTTTATATGCGAGAATTAATATGAAGAATTGATTTAATTATTTAATTAAAAGCGTTAACATTTTGACTTGAAATCGCCTCGGACACAAGCAAATTATAGTAGGTAACTGTTTACTGTAAAACTAATGTTCGTGAGTTCATATTTTCAGAAAAAAAAACGAAATGGAATAAAGATTTATAATTTGGTATCACATTTTAAAAGATCTACATTTTGTACGGATTTTACTTAACTTTTTTTTCATTTAGTTTTGTATGCAGTCTATTTTATTGTGTTATAGTTTTGTAGATCCACAAATATTAGATGAATTAAAAAATTGTACGTATTCGTACGGATTTGAGCTATTTTAATTTTGTTTTTATTTGGTTTTGTATAGATAGAGTATATTTTATTTTGTTATATTTTTGTAATTCCATAATATAAAGGAAACTGTCAATTTTTAAAATAAGTAAAAATATTTATTTACTATTTTAATCACATTCTATTGTTGTGAAAAGTTCAAAAACCGGTTTAACCGGTTTTTGGGAATAGTGAAATTCGAAAACCGGTTTTTTCAAAAGTCGGTTTTTTCTATAAACCCTAGTAGATTGGTAGGATATGTTTACGGGATATATTATTTTCTTTTGGTCTATAACCAAGTCAATATTTGCTAAAATAAACTTTTGGCACTGAGAAAAGCTACCGTTATATCTATTACATTTTTATGTTGAATAAGAAACACGTGTGTTATTTATATGGCTCATATGTACTACTAAATTTCGGTGATTACTACTGTAGGATCGACTTTGCGAATGGTTGAAGAGATTTTTAAATCTACTTGGTAATATGGAATTATTGTACGTCCGTTAATTAATATCTTCGGACATTCTATGTTCTAATTAACATTCGAACGACTCTATTAGTGATTAACTATGTTAATTAATTCCGATGCCCGTGGAAAGGCGGAAGATCGAAGAAAGAAATACATGGGATTATTCTTACATGATCAGACAACGTGGTCGTGACTTTTTTTGCAATAGTGTTTCTTCAGTTTTTAATTTGGCGCAGTTGATTTGTTCCAGTCGAGTGGCTTATCTATTGGGGAACCAAAAGTGGAAAAGAAATATAAGAATACTTTTACATGGCGGTACTTTCTCTTGTCACTTTGAAGTTGCTGCAGTGTGACATAATACTGTCCTTAGTTTGGTATTATCAAATAGGTATTTCTTGCTTTAAATGTGGAGCAAGAGGGACATTTGATCATTGATAATTTTCTGGAAGCGTGGGTGAAAGTATTTTTTACAACTTACTGAAATGTTAGTAAATACGTGTGGATAATGTTCATCGGTAAAAACTGTGTAGTGTTTTTGTGCGTCGTCCTTAAAGAGGATAGAGGATCTCGCCCCCCTAGACGAGAATGCCCCCCTAAAGGTTTGATGAAGAAATAGATTTCATTTTACTGCGTAGCATACGCTGTTCATTACAATATCAATGATCAATAATTGTTGAATGAGTCCACAATAATTCTCAGTTCCCAAGAAGTTTTGGAATCTATAAAAGATTTTTAAAGTCTAGGAAGTTATTCAAATTTGGTGCTCCTGGAAGCTCAGATTGTTTTCATTTTTCCTCCTGCAACTTCAGAAGCAAACTCGTGAGATGACAATATTTCCCTGCCACTCGATATTGCATATTACTAACAAGGAGAGTATTTTAGGTGTCCGCCTCCGATCATTTTGATTTTTGGATATGTTATAGAGGACCGAAAAATAAGAAATACGTGTTTTTTTATTCTTCCCCGTTTTCATATTTGGGAGGTGAAAACTGCGTTCAAAGTTAGGGTTGAAAAATCATTTTTGTGGAAAAAATTGACTTTTTGAAAATCTGGTGAGTCAGTCATATTTCGCATTCAAAGACACAAAATTCGTCCATTGACACTATTCCCCTATCTCTAATAGTTCTCGAGATATTCCACAAAAATGATTTTTCAACCCTAACTTTGAACGCAGTTTTCACCCCCAAATATGAAAACGGGGAAAAATAAAAAAACACGTATTTCTTATTTTTCGGTCCTCTATAACATATCGAAAAATCAAAATGATCGGAGGCGGACACCTAAAATACTCCCCTTGTAAGTAAGTAACTATCTATCCAAGATATTCACGAGCATTTCTTGTTTCTGTCCTTCCGCAAACCTTTCCCCAAGGAATCTGATACGGGCCAAAAGGCGTGCGTGCAAACGCGTGGTGATCGACACGCGATTTTTCAGTGTAAAAGTATTCGAGCGTGCGGTGTAGCCACTTTGTACCCTTGATGGAATCGCAGTGTGACCCGGTAGTGTCGCGTTATCAATGCATTTTTCGTAATCTCGATCGCCGGGGAGGTCTACACGGCGCCTATTACGCGAACGATTATGTCTTGTGAATTGGATTTGTTTTCCACTGGCGTGTAAACGATACCATCGGGCGGTTTTACATGCAACAGGTTTAAAAACCGTGATGCTTTCCGCAATCTAGCTGAGCGGCGAGACTAATTAGTTTTGATGTGCCGCGTCGATTACGTGGTGGTTAATTACGCCACGTTTTTCATTTATAATTTACACGATCAAATATCACTGATAGTTCCACGTTACGTGTTTATTTTTGACGTTGATCTTGTTACTTTATGAATTTTAGTTAATCAATAGTTTATTCGGTTACAGGAGAAATGACTCCAAATTATGAGCACATGAATTTCTCAAACGTCTTGACTCGTCTTGGTGAATGCAGAGGATTTCTTAGATGACGAGGTAACTCGTCTTCCCTAATGCGCAGAAAGTTTTATATGACGATTTAACTCGTCTAGCTTAATGCTGAGGAATTCTCAGATGTCGAGTTAACTCGGCTATACGCAATGCAGAGGAATTATTAGATGACGAGTTAACTCGTCTAGCCCAATACAGATGAATTCACAGATGATGAGTTAACTCGTCTTCCCTACTGTGGAGAAAGTTTTATATGACGAGCACGTAACTCGTCTAGCTTAATGCAGAGGAATTTTCAGATGTCGAGTTAACTCGTCCATGCGCAATGCAGAGGAATTTTCGGATGTCGAGTTAACTCGTCCATACGCAATGCAGAGGAATTCTTAGATGACGAGTTAACTCGTCTAGCCCAATACAGATGAATTCACAGATGATGAGTTAACTCGTCTTCCCTACTGTGGAGAAAGTTTTATATGACGAGCACGTAACTCGTCTAGCTTAAGGCAGAGGAATTTTCAGATGTCGAGTTAACTCGTCCATGCGCAATGCAGAGGAATTTTCGGATGTCGAGTTAACTCGTCCATACGCAATGCAGAGGAATTCTTAGATGACGAGTTAACTCGTCTAGCCCAATACAGATGAATTCACAGATGATGAGTTAACTCGTCTTCTCTACTGTGGAGAAAGTTTTATATGACGAGCACGTAACTCGTCTAGCTTAAGGCAGAGGAATTTTCAGATGTCGAGTTAACTCGTCCATACGCAATGCAGAGGAATTCTCTGATGTCGAGTTAACTCGTCCATACGCAATGCAGAGGAATTATTAGATGACGAGTTAACTCGTCTAGCCCAATACAGATGAATTCACAGATGATGAGTTAACTCGTCTTCTCTAATGTGGAGAAAGTTTTATATGTCGAGTTAACTCGTCTAGCTTAATGCAGAGGAATTCTCAGATGACGAGTTAACTCGTCCATACGCAATGCAGAGGAATTCTCTGATGTCGAGTTAACTCGTCCATACGCAATGCAGAGGAATTCTTAGATGACGAGTTAACTCGTCTAGCCCAATACAGATGAATTCACAGATGATGAGTTAACTCGTCTTCCCTAATGTGGAGAAAGTTTTATATGACGAGTTAACTCGTCTAGCTTAATGCAGAGGAAGTTTCAGATGTCGAGTTAACTCGTCCATACGCAATGCAGAGGAATTCTTAGATGACGAGTTAACTCGTCTAGCCCAATACAGATGAATCCTCAGATGACGAGTTAACTCGTCTTCCCTAACGCGGAAAGATTTTTATACGACAAGTTAACTCGTCTAGCCCAATGCCATTTATAGTAATTAAATCATTAATAGCAATTAAAGCGAATTTCCCTAGTCTTCGAAATCAAAAAGTTAAATCACAAGCCACAATCAAGGTGTTCTAAACACCTTTCGTCCCCCTACGCAGAAAATTTCATAGAAACTTCCGCTATTTTAAGTTTACTTCACTCCGAGGCGCGTTACCATACTTATTCTGCCAAAGCTAAAGAACGCTAGAATTGAAAACTTAGAAAAAAATGCATTCAGGAGAAACTATTCCGAACCGACGTGCCGGGAAAGGTCTTGCGGCTTACGCGCTATATGTATGTATATGTATATGCACGACAATGCTATGCGCGGTCGATCGGCCGCGCTCCAACTTTCCAAGCCGGACACGTACGCGCAATAGTGTTACTTGCCCAGGAAAACATGAATTCGGCCTGAATACACATCAATAATGCGTTCAGCAGCTTTACGTAAGCCTTGTAACAACCTTGCAGTTCCCCTTAAGTACGTGCTGAATTACTGGCTATTCTTGCGCGAACCCTTGTGGCCGCGAAGGAGGCGTTTAAACTCCAACACAGCGGGTTTGTGCAACGAAGGTGTTCGAATATCGCGACACTGTCGAAACTGGTCCACTTCTTCCTACGGCACGTTACTTTTCTGGTCTAATAATAATGATCGTGCGTTTTTATTAAAGTAGCATGGAACGTGATTTGAGAATTATAAGTAGTAATGCGCAGGGGTAAGTGACACTACGACTAACTCAACCTAGGATAGTATAGAAATGTAGCTTATTGCATTTAATTCGAATGTAAATTGATGGCCAATTGCACATTGGTCCACATCACGGTGAGGACCATTTTCTTCAGCTTCTATTCTTGTACCATCGCTTGAATTTATAAATATCGAAATTCCAATCGTTTTATAAACTGACCTTACGATTGTGCGACCTGCGATTTTGTATTTCAACAAACTATTGAGCAATCATTGATTCGAAGGAAAGAGCCGCATGATCCTGCGTGCGAGACACGTGGCTGACCTTTCGTAATTACTGCTACTGGTCGTCTACCGTCACTGTCGTAAGTGAACTCAATATCCTGTGTTTATTACTATAGGTTACATACCTTTACATTTTTCACTATGTGTCTAGTACTGTATTTGATATTTACGTTACATAAGGTTTTTCATGAAAATTGTGGTTTTCATTTTCTAAAAATTTATGTATATTATATAATAATTCAAAATTAAAGTGGTTTGAATTGACCGAACCAGTGCGCTGAAACCACTTTAATTTTGAATTATTTCATATATACGGTCGAAATTCTAATCAATTTATTTTATATGTATATATGTAACGTACATGTTGTGCAGAATTTGAGGACTTGCATAGAGCCTTGGCTACGTGCGGGTAGCGGACTTGACGATTAACTTTAATCGTTTTTATCTCGTCCCTACTAAAATTATTAAAGTATCAGCAATATTTCCATGTTTTATAACAGTTTATAACAGATCAAAGTAAAAAATTTAGTTATTTAAATGAAAGTTTCTCCTTCAATGGGTCACCATTTTTACTTGGATATTAATTAATGACTGAAGTAAAGACACGATAAAGGCAAGTTTGCTGAATAGAATACAAGTAGTTTTTTTATTTCGGATGACTACGGGCGCAATTATGATAACCGTGAAGGAGGAATTTTTTTAAAGAGATCGCACATAAACACCTCTAACACAGTAAATATTCGTCACTATTTAACGCAACGGCGTGAAAGTGTTGGTAAAATATTAGTAAACAAATGTCCAAAACCAGAACTATGTACTATGTGTCTGGAAATGATTTTATGGGGGAAAAGCTTGTGCGTTACTGATACTATATCGTATTGAAATGATACTTTCGTATACTGTTTCTCAACCTATTGAGTCGCGATTCGCTTTTATAATATTCAAATAACCTGCACCCCCCCCCCCCCCCCCCCCCTCCTCCCCAAATAAGGTAAGGTAAATTAACGGTAGAGGTAATAATGTAGAAAAACACATTGAAAATAGGTATTTCAGAATACAATTCTAAATTAATAATGTATTAAAAAAAAAAGCCACGAAACCGTGACGACCCCCCAGAAAACACTTCGCGACCCGCAGGTTGGGAATCACTGCTTTAGTGACAATGGAAAATACTGTTTCAGGTGATGACAACAAATTGAATAACTTGTATGAATATGTTATTATTTCATTATAACATTATTGCAGTTCTCAGTGGTGTTGGTCACCTCCATTTTATGAAGAGACGGTGATTCTTGTAAAATTTACTCGTATACCGGGTACGCATTTAGCCGCATATGTCAAACACAGGAGATACTCGCAACAATCAGTGTTCTCTTGACACTAAAACAATACATAAATAAATGATCAACATAAAATATTGAACATATTCGGAAACGCCGTACCTACAGCACCAATTTCTTCGCGAATTTCAGTTCTAGTAATATAAGAATGCACTTACGTATCCCAACCACGGGCTACAATTACTCTGGTTTTGAGCAACGACGATTGAAGCGATAGCAAACATTGCTATAACACTGAAGATAAATGTGAGGAACTTCATTGCGGCGAACAAATGCGAAAACTGCAAGTATGATTGAAAATAATTAAAAAGTGATGTAAAAAAGTCACTGAAGTAATATTCATTCGCTTAAATGATAGCGTGTCTTACCGTAACTGCAATTCTATGGTCGAAGGAAAATGTATCATTCGAAAATGAGGAAGTCGAAGAATTATTCCGAATTTCAATAATATTTAAAAAAAAAAATATATGCTTCATATTTCTGCTCGCGAAAAATCCAACATCTGATGTCAATCAAAGTGGAGTCAGAACTATCGTGAAGGTTTAGCCCCACGTATTTATGCAAGATGATTATTCGAGTGTACAATAGGGTGGCTCTTATTTTCGACTTTTGATTTTTCTTCGGGGCACTCTCCAGAATGGTTCAAAATAATTTTAAAAAAATCTGTGTAAAGTTTGAGCCCGATCGGATAAGGTGACCCTGGGCCCTTGAACATTTAAATAATTATTTAACAGCTCAAAAAGTCGATTTAATATAATATCCTCCAAGTTATTGATTGCATAAAAAAATATATCAAACAAAAGTTGTAGATCCGGACAAGGAGCATATTTTATGTTCTTTAACTTTTTCTCGTGCGACAAACGGTTTTCGAAAAAAGGCCTAAAAACGGAAAAAAAATCTTTTTTTTCTAATATTTGGTCAGTTTAAATGCATCTCGAAAACTTTTTATTTATGAAGGCGAACAAAAAATGGAATTTTTATTTTCGAGGAGTATTTTTTAATCATTTAAGGGGGGCATATACCGAAATATACCAAAAAAAATTCTCATTTTTTTAGTGTTTGATATGTCATGAATGTTTCCTGAAAATTTGGGATCGAAATTTACAAAAATATCGAAGATATATGTAGACATCAGAAGTGAGGTATTCAAATGCATTTTTCTCGAAATCATGATTTTCAAACATGTTACCCACGATTACTCAAAAACTATTCAATCGATTTACTTCAAATTTGATATGGCTATATGATACACTATTAGTCAGGTTTTTGATACCGCGGATTTTTTATTTGGCTCATAGTTTCTTTTTTATTGCCTAAAACGTGTAAGATTTCATGTCTGATGTTTTTTTAAATTTTGAAAATTTAAATGTGTCTCGAACATTTCATATTTATGAAAACTAAAAGAAATCTGTATTTTTTATTTTCAACCCTAAAGGTTCATGCTGTTACGTCTCTATGACCAATGAGTATACTTCACTTCTAATGTCTGTATCTTCGATATTTTTGCAAAATTCGGTCCCAAATTTTCAGGAAATATGCATGACATATCAAACACTGAAAATAAGGATTTTTTTTCATCTATTTGGCATATTTCGGTACGTGCCTCCCCCCTAAATGTTTAAAAAATAGTTTTCGAAAATAAAAATTCCATTTTTTCTCTTCGCCTTCATAAATAAAATTTCAAAATTTGAAAAAAAAAATTTTCTCAGTATTTCGGACTTTTTTCGAAAACCGTTTGTCGCACGAGAAAAAGTAATACAACATAAAATATGCTCCCTGTCCGGATCTACAACTTTTATTTGACATATTTTTTTATGTAATCAATAAGTTGGAGGATATGATATTAAATCGACTTTTTGAGCTGTTAAGTAATTATTTAAATGTTCAAGGGCCCAGGGGCACATTTTCCCGTTATTCGATCGTGCTCAAATTTTACACAGATTTTTTTAAAAATTATTTGTAACTATTCTGGAGGGTGCCCCGAAGAAAATCTTGAAGAAAAAAAATTTCCAAGAGTAAATAAGAGCCACCCTAGTGTACAATCACGCGCACACAGCTTTATCGTACAACTTTATTGCCTTAATGATACAAAGAATTCAATAAATTCCTTGGTGTTGACGTGCACAGGCCTATGTTAGACGTTTTCTATCGAAAGCACTTATCCTTACCTCCTAGGTTTTGGGATTGGGTCTCAACCGAGCGCTGAACTTGTAGTACATTGTACAAACTCTGCGCTGTACGTAGTATAAGTCGGTAATGAAAACTGCGTAGTTACGTAGTATAAGCTGACCTGGGGTGGGGGAACTGCAAGGCTCCATATCAAAATTACACAGTACAAAACCACACAAGCAATTTAGGACACATCAGAATAGTGCACAGAAAGTAGTGCACATACAATTTACTACTCATTCGTTTTTATAGTGCACATACAATTTAGGACACACGAGATTTAGGACACGTACAATTTAGGACACATGCGATTTAGGACACATACAATTTAGGACACATGCGATTTAAAACACAATCGAATTTGTAGTGCACATACAATTTAGGACACATACGATTTAGGATACATACATTTTAGGACACATGCGATTTAAAACACATACAATTTAGGTCACATGTGATTTAGGACACATGCAATTTAGGACACATGCGGTTTAGGATACATACAATTTAGGACACATACAATTTAGAACACATGCAATTTAACGCACATTTTTTTAGTGCGCAGCAGCATAGCGCACACCAAGATTTCGCACACAACCATCTACTCGTCGCCGTCGACTGTTTCACAGCCGATGGTATTAGTATTGGTTGGGACTAGATCAGGGCGGGGGGGCGCGCGCCCGCTAGCGGGCGCGTAAAGCATGGTAGCGAACCGATGTGACTTTGGGGATGCTCAAAATGAGACTGCGGTTACAAGTAACGCGCGATGGGGTCAATATCGCTATTGTTAACAAATTTCCCTTTAAACTTTTTGGTGGTCGGCTTTGGTTTACGAGATATGCTCAAAAAACTTATTAGAATTACCGAGTTTAACACATACTCACATCGGTTCGCTACCATGCTTTACGCCCCCCGCCCTAATCTAGCCCCAACCAATACTAATACCGTCGCACAGTGTCGCGGCACGTGTTCAAAAAGCAAAAATTTGAGTTTTCAAATTTTGTATTTCATTTCACGGAATTGATAGTAAACAGTCATCCGATATAATAACATCATAACTTAGTAGCTTAAATAATGGATTTAAGGTTAGTAATTACATTCAAAGTCGAATAACCAAACACAAGCTGCCACAAACTACACATAGGAAATATTTCCTCACTGTATTTTTGTTGTATTTATAAGTTTTTCCCTTCTTTTTTTTTTGGACAATAAGCAAAATATATACTTTCTTCGTTTTAATAATTAAAAATTCTTGCATTTAAAGATATGGATACGTACCAGTGACTCAAATTATTACCTTTTTTGTCGCATCTTCTAAATTCTGGAGAGAATTAAAAAAAAACGAAACATATCGGTGCTTTCATTTTTTTACTATAATTATTTCTTTTTATGCCCTTTAATTTGGTATAAATTTTATCTGCTCCCGAGTGCCCCTACATAAGAAAAAATACACATAATAAAACGAAAAAACTAGGCAAATCGGTGCTCGAATATTTATTTTTAAAAGACGCTGAGCTTTGAATTCCTTCAGATTCAACTGATAGTGATGAAGATGTATAATAAGAATGAATAATTTAAAATTTATTATCAATACGAATTATTTAAAAAATTAATTATATTTTTTATAATTGTTTCATATGTTTGTTATTAATTTGTGTTTAAATGTATTAAAAAAATATATATATTATTTGTTTTACATTTATTATGTTCAAAAATATATTTTAATGAATTATTTTATGTTAAACATTAATTTTTTGGGGTATAAATATGATTAAGATATCAATTACGTGTAAACATCTGTATCTTAATGGAAATTTGATTTTTGATTTTTTTTCCCTATATACTCGTTACACTGTGCGTCGGCTGTGAAACAGATTTCAATATATTATGCCGAAAGTTTTTTATTAATATCTCCGAATCTAAGGCTGACCGCCAAAAAGTTTAAAGGAAAATGTTATTCAGAATGACGACCTTGACAACATATGTGAAGATCATTGAAATCGGCGAAGGCCCAGTTCACCGGCAAGTTTACCGTGCTATCCTGTTGTACACTAAATAAAATGTGCGTCAAACTGCATGTGTCCTAAAGTGTTTGTGTCATAAATTGTTTGTGTCCTAAATCGCATGTGTCCTAAATTGTATGTGTCCTAAATCGCATGTGTCCTAAATTGTATGTGCACTATAAAACGCATGTGTTTTAAATCGCATGTGTCCTAAATTGTATGTGCACTACAAATTCGATTGTGTTTTAAATCGCATGTGTCCTAAATTGCATGTGTCCTAAATCACATGTGTCCTAAATTGTATGTGTTTTAAATCACATGTGTCCTAAATCGTATGTGTCCTAAATTGAAGGGTTGGATGCAATAAGGGGACTAGCGCTTGAAAATAGGAAAAATTATTGTCCAAACGTTAAGAAAGATTAGAAAATTAAATGTTGTTAAACTGAATTTTTAAAAATATAGTGTTGTAAAGCTCATCACGACACACATTTTTTCTATTTACAGTTTGTTTATCCAATCATTATTATTCGAGCTAAAAATTATAAACTCAAAATTTTTCATCGTCCGAAATCATTATTTCTTTAGACAAAAATTGCGATAACTTGAATAAATATTAACGGATCGTCATCAGGCTTGAAACATAACTTTAGAAAACTCTAGCGAAGCCGTGAAATGTGTGCACAAAACCCTTATGTTAAAAAATGTAATAATATTTCATTAAAAAGTAATACTGGACATAACCCAAGTTTTTCAACGTTCACCGTTAAAAAGTATCGAGGCAATTTTGAGGTACTTATAACTTGCAGCGACAAAGTTTTTCCTTAATATACAAGCAAGATTTTCACCAATTTTCACGCTGATTAATAAATAATTGTAGAAGATACGGCGATATGTATAAATCCCGCGCGGCACCAACAGTCAACGCGACTGCTAAAACTGCTAAATAGCGCATTACACGCGGCTACCGACTGTTGGTGGCGCGCGAGATTTATATATATCATCATATCTTCTACAATTATTCATTAATCAGTGTGAAAATTGGTGAAAATCTTCCTTGTATATCAAGGAAAAACTTTGTCGCTGCAAGTTGTATGTACCTCAAAATTGCCTCGATACTTTTTAACGGCGAACGTTGAAAAACATGGGTTATGTCCAGTATTACTTTTTAATTAAATATTATTAAATTTTTTAACATAAGGTTTTTGTGCATACATTTTACTGCTTGGCTAGAGTCTTCTGAAGTTATATTTCAAGTCTCATAACGATCCCTTAATATTTACTCAAGTTATCGCAATTTATGTTTAAAGAAATAATGATTTCGGGCAATACAAAATTTTTTGTTTATAATTTTTAGCTCGAATAGTAATGATTGGATAAACAAACTGTAAATAGAAAAAATGTGTGTCGTGATGAGCTTTACAACACTATATTTTTAAAAATTCAGTTTAACAACATTTAATTTTCCAATCTTTCTTAACGTTTGGACAATAATTTTTCCTATTTTCAAGCGCTAGTCCCCTTATTGCATCCAACCCTTCAATTGTATGTGCACTACAAATTCGATTGTGTTTTAAATCGCATGTGTCCTAAATTGCATGTGTCCTAAATCACATGTGTCCTAAATTGTATGTGTCCTAAATCGCATGTGTCCTAAATTGTATGTGTCCTAAATCACATGTGTCCTAAATTGTATGTGCACTATAAAAACGAATGTGTAGTAAATTGTATGTGCACTACTCTCTGTGCACTATTCTGATGTGTCCTAAATTGCTTGTGTAGTTTTGTACTGTGTAGTTTTGATATGGCGCCAACTGCAATAGTGTGGGTGGTATGAGCCTACACGTACAAACAGTGTTGCATCCCCCCTACAAGGATAAACTAAGGAGCTGTGGTTAGTTGTGGTTGTGAGCCGGGTCCCGAAAATTTAAGGAGATCTTGTGCTCCCGGCTGAGCACGCCTGGTCTATGTAGGGTAAATCCGGGAGACGCGGTCGGGCCGGAGAGTTGGTCGAGTCGCTATATTTGAGACTCCATACGTAAAAATGCGTTAAAGTGCAGACCAATTACTTCTCTAGAAGCCCAACAGTTGAAAGAATAGCGTCATTTCGCTTCCTCCTGCGTTTTTCCGAATTTATAGGCTATAAAAGGTAAATTGAGGTTACATTTCACCTCTTTTGTCAAACACCGGTGTACAGAATCGTATTTAAAATATAGTTCTAAGTTTATTTTCGTTTAATGTTTGGGATAATAAGATAGTAGAGAGATATTGAGGGACAATACAGTCAATATTTTTTTATTTTTTTATTTTTTATTATTATTTTATTATTATTTTTGTTTATTTAGTTTATTTATTCACTTTTGTATTCATTTGCCTTGCTAATCGCCAGTAGGTAGTGCACTTTTTCTTTGATGTGTTCTTTACTTGTTTAGCGTAAACAAATTAAATATCAATGACTCTGTAGTTGTATTCACTCATAAATAATTTTGCTTTATCCTTTGTTAATTTTCCATGAATAATTATGCGAGTGGTCTCTGCCAACGACGAAAACCATTTCTCCCGGCACCTCGGGAAAGGTGGTCAGATGTCAAGACTTCAGTTTTCAACCCGATTTACAGTAAATATTGTCTTAAAGCAAATATCGACCAGTTCTTCTGAATCAGCATAAAATTCTGAACATATAGGTTTGTTCTAATAAAATAAGTAATTTCTATATTAGTTTTAATAGCCATTTTATATTAGATCGACCGCGTCTCCCGGATTTACCCTATTCAGAAGTAGTTTATTTAATACTGACAAAAGTATAGACAGAATATAGAATTCTTGAAGGTAAAGTGCAATCTACAATTGTGAGCGCACCTACAATCAGCTGTATAAAGTACTTTGCTGGACGGTTATCGTTGTAAGTGCTCTCAATGACTCGGGTCTATTATTATTTTAAAACGAAATCGTGCCCGTGAGCCATATGGCTGAAGGTTCTTCTAGCAATCATAATAACCGCTCTTATCTTTGTTAAATACTAGCGTCAAAGTAACACTTTGAATTTGAAATACGATTATGCAAGAACTATCACAATTAGAAAAAAAGTTCTTATACGAAAATGTCACTTACTTATCTGACATTATTGAGCCACAACGGTTTTGCTGTATGTCAAATAATATCTAAGTTATTAATAAAAAATGAAAAGCGGAGAAAGTGTTATAACAGTCCCTGACCGCGGGTCGGTTGTGACAGTGCATGGAGTCGATAGTAGCACAAATTTAACTCTACAAAATTAAAATATTTATTGATTTTAATTATAATAATAAATAAAAAAAAAGTAAAATTTCTAACCACTTTTGTGGTATCGCAATTGTGACAGAAATAGAAAACGTTTTGTTTGGTGAATTCTTCATGTGATCAATCCAGGGTGAGGAGCGATTACGCTCAAAAATGGAAGGGGGAAAAACCTACAAGAGTGGTGGTTATGCGTGCATGAACTGCGCCTGCGTCAGTCACGCACACATTACCACCACTCCTGTAGGTGTTTCCCCCTCCATTGTTGAGAGTAATCGCTCCTCACCCTGGATCAATTCTTACATTCAGTACATTGCACCCATTTTGCATTTGTTTGCTTGTGCTGTGATATATGATTTCATGCAAACAAGACAATATTCTTTGTCACTATTCTGTTCTGTCGCGATACAACCGACCCCGACTGCCGATGATGCAATCACCCCCAACCAGGCTTTTGAGCTTAAATTATAAATTTTGATTAACGACATACTTAAAAGTGATAACTAACGATCAGTATTAGTTTAAAAATGGTCAGATTAAGTATTAAAAATAAGAAAAAACACGTACATGCAAAAGGAGTATTTATATTACAACTAGATTAAAGTACCCGGCGTTGCCCGGGTTTGCTATATGTATGTACGTTCGCATGGTCTTCAATTTAATGCGATAATAGGGTAGATGTACCGTTTGTGGCCATTGTACCGTTTTTGGCCATGTGCATAATTATCGCGGTTTTTTAGCTTGAAATTGCTTGTAGACACATAATTATGTGTAGAATTTCAAACCGTAAATATTTTGTTTAGTATACCATCAGAAATATAAGGTTACATTTATTGCTTCCGCGAAAAGTGGCAAGTGGCCACAAACGGTGAAAAATGGATTTCTTATATTTTTTAACTTTATTAATTCTTTAACGATTTCTCTAGTTAATGGTAACTTAGTCATTAATAGTAAAGATAGTGTAAAATTTAGTAAAGCTTTTAGTTTCTTAATTTGAAGTACAATTTTAAAGATAATTACGATGAAAGTCACTGAAATCCTTAAAGTGGCCACAAATGGTGTATCTACCCTATATTTAGTATGTGTTCCCGGCATCCGTTGCAATGCCACTCAAAGAAAGGAAGTGTTTGTGTTTTAATTCTGTTTATTGAAGTGAACAAAACATTCGAATACACTCATTTGTTGAAACAACTCGCGCGCCACCTATTATAAAATGATTGTACTAATTCAGAAACCTTCGCGGGCGTGCACACAACAACTCATCAAAGTTTCATCGCAATCGGATGAATGGTTTAGGAACACATACCGGTCAAACGAACAAAACATTCGAAACACACTGATTTGTTGAAACGACTCGCGCGCCACCTGTTATAAAATGATTGTACTAATTCAGAAACCTTCGGGGGCGTGCGCACATCTCACCAAAGTTTCATCGCAATCGGTTGAATGGAATAGGAACGCATGCGGGACAAACAAACAAACATTCATTTTTATAGATAGAAATATTGTAAATCAGTAAGAAAATATTACTTTAGGGTATCGAAAAGTTATTTTCTTCAGTATACATGTCTATTGTGTATTTTTGCAGAACGTTTATTTTGGTAGGAAAAAATTCGTAAAAACTGCCCATTTTTCACACACTTAATGGACCAATTTGGTTATAACTCATTCCACCATCTATAGCAACGCCATTTGTCTCAACATTCCGCCCCGTTTCGCGCGATCAATCGCGGAGCAGTGGAAACGGAAATGTTTCGTTACTTCCGTTTTTACGTGGGAGTGCTCGCTACTATGTCCATGCACGGCAATTCCCATGTTACCTCAACTGCTAAGTACCTACTTTGCGCAAGCTCAAAATGCGCTATTCATGAACAGGGCGTAGTTACAGATCTGTAACAAAGTGTTGCTTAACGACCGTCTGGCACCCCACGATTTTCTTCGATCTCGATACGATGCGAACCTCGAGAACTATCCCGCATTATCCCGCATGTGTCGTTTACAGAGAGCAGCGTCGTTGCCCTCGACCTAGTTGGTCCTTCGATTCTTTTCAGGCTCCGAGAGTGAAGCCTTTGCAAGAGATTTGTTTTTTCTGTTTTAAGCTTTTTAGGGTTTTCATTATGTAGACGATTTTTCCTTTTAGTGGAGGTTTAACTACGGGGCAGTTACTCGCATGTTTTTAAAATTGAATTTTAAAGAACCAAAAGCTGATGTCCAGTTGATATAACCGATTAGGTGGAGAAAATATTTATTGAATTTTAAAGAACCAAAAGCTGATATCCAGTTGATTTAACCGATTAGGTGGAGAAAATATTTACTATCACTTTCATTTTCATAATTACTTTCTTTATTATTATTATTATTATTATTAATAAATCAACGGGTAAAACACTTTGGTACACAGAATACATTGTGGTTACATAAATAGCATACTACAGCAGTAAGTATGAGAGTACCATATACAGGGTGCCCCGAAATTGAGGGACTTAATGGAACATGCAATATCCTAATGAAAAAAGACATCAAAAAGTCCTTTACTGTTTTGGGATTCGAGACTTCGTTTCCGAAATATTATCAGTCGAATATTAGCGGTCCAAGTTCCGGGCCGCGCAGTTTAAAGCCGAGACAGCTGAGCACAGAGCAGTGGCGGCGCGCACGCACACGCAGCAGGGACGCGTAGATAAAGGCCCACACACTAATATTCAACTGTTAATATATCGAGAACGAAACCTCGCAACCCAAAACGGTAAAGGACTTTTCGGTGTCGTTTTACTTCAGGATATCGAATGTTGCGGATTATCCCGCAATTTTTGGATACCCTGTATATTCGTTGAAATGACTTGAATCACATGACTTATGCAGTTTGTACATTCCATTAAAATTGAGGGTAGTCATCATAACTCAAAGATATATAAATAAGCACATTAATTCGGTTAGCAAAGGCATACGAGCCCAAGGTGGGCATTAACTAAATAAAAAATTATTTAAATAACGGTAAAAGTTACTGCAACTTTAGATTATTCGGCGAATAAAGTTAATTTTTTTATCCGTCGAGCGTTTCAACCTGAGCGTCGAATAAATTTTTCAAGTTCAAGTTCAGGTTCAGGTTCAGGTTCAGGATCAACCTCAACCTCAACCTCAACTGCAACTTCAACTCGACACATGTCGAATAATTTTTTCGAATAATAATTATTCGAAATTTTTATTTAAATAAAAGCTTTGCCCATCTCTGGTATGAGCGTACGTGGACGATGAAATATACAAAAATCAATGTGCTTTAGGAGATAGTTGTCTTCAGTGTTCCTCCATGTCGAAATTGCAGAATTCTAAACCGTTGGCCAAAATCGTAGGAGTATATTAGTTTGAGTGGGCGCGGTCTGTAGTTCCGGGGACTTTCGATCGGGGTTACGTATCAAGGATATCCACATAACATTTCCCACTACCGTACGTCGCACGATTACCATTTTTTTTTCACATGCCACTGGCGACCATACACATCGTGGGCACCGTAGGTAAATTCAATAACATATTTATCGTTTCTTTTACCCTTAAAGTGTCCTTAACGTCGTTATACTTCAAATCTGAATAAACTGTTCTTTACATCTTGCCAACAAGTATTTAATTCGGTCTGAGAGATCACATTGGGTATACTTATACTTCTGCTTAGTTTAGCATTATGTTTTCTTTTGCAACAGTCAATGCCAGTTTCGTTTATAGGCGTAGGTCACGAAGATAGGGCAATAAACAATTTTTTTTAACTTCGTTCCTTTATTTTTGAGTATCCAACAGATTTGGTATTTTAAGGTCTAAGAGATTATTTTTTAGATAAAGCAATGTGATCTCCATGAATGTTATTTTAAGAATCCCTGGTACAGATCGGAGTGAGCTATTCAATGATGTGTTTAAAAGATTTTCTTGCTTTGACTAGCCAAGATAATTATAATATGAAACCGAAAGAAGAAATGGCTATAGTCATTTTCAGATCAAATTCAATTAAATCCAATTCAATTTCCCAACTTTGCAAATCGAGCGATCCACGTATTCTTCCGACTCCACTTGCTAACATCTTGGAATCATCTGCATTTCAACACTCGTGTGCACAGTGTTACGTCTCGAGCTTTCAACCGAGTCCTTTGCTTGCACTTTTACTGTCAGCCTGTGTAGCAGAACAGTAGCCTTCGAACAAACCAGTTTCGTGTTTGCGTTTTAATCGCGTTTTAAAGCGTTTTAAATCGAACTATTTTATGTGCAATTCGAAGAAACTGCCTACGCAGACAATGTTTACTGAAGGAACAAATTACTGCAGTGAAAAACGAATTATATGTGGTGAGACTGTTGATGCTTACCCTCGTCGTTAGATTCTGTGACGGGGAACAAGCTGTTAACAGTGGGTTAGTTAACACGTTGGAGTTGGGGAGCGATCTTTCATGGTAAGAAAGTGGCAATTGTGCTGATTATTTTGTAGCCACTGTAGGTGTGTGCAATTCTACTATATGTTCCTATAGTTGTGTATAACTATAGTGGAGTATAGTGGTTTGTAGTATTATACATATAGTGTGATACAGTATTATGTAGTATTCTATAGGCTTCTTCCTGTGAGGAATCTACAGCAGTCTATAGTAATTTATAGTGTTCTATACTAATCTATAGTGTAAAGAATTTTAAATAAACTAAATTTCGACCGTAAAACTTAACTACAATGGTATCGGCGCACTGGATCGGTCAGATTAATCTATAGTTAATCTATAGTGTTCTTTACAAATCTATAGTGCTCTATAGCATTCTCGTATAGTAATCTATGGTAATGTATAATAATAATCCATAGTAATTTATCGTATTCTATAGTATTCTACAGTAATTTCTAGTAATTTCTAGTATTGTATAGTAATCTATAGTGCCTATTGTATAGCAGTCCATAGTATTCTATAGTAATTTTATTTATAGTAATCTATAGTATTCTACAGCAATTTATAGTAACCAATAGTCTTGTATAGTAATCTATAGTATTCTACAGTAATTTATAGTAATTTATAGTATCCTATAGTAATCAGCAGTATTCCATAGCATTCTGCAGTAATCTATAGCCACATTGGACAATATAGAGGTATCCTGCGCAGGGCTGGGACTATTCGAATAATTTAATATTAAAATATTTTACAAGTATTCGAATGCTACGAATAAACTTCGAATATTTGAGTATTCGAATGTTATTATTTGAATATTTTAGTATTCGAATACTACTCGAATATTTCAATATACGAATACTATTCGAATACATCAGTATTCGAATACTTAAATATTCGAATAGTATTCGAATACGTAAATATTCGAATAGTATTCGAATACTTAAATATTCGAATAGTATTCGAATACTTATATATTCGAATTATATTCGCCAAATAATTGAGCAACTGAAGTATTCGAACATTCGAATACCGAAAAATTCGACAAATAGTCCCAGCCCTAGTCCTGCGCCGATTTTTGGTCCTTTGAATATGTTGTTAAGCACAAAACCTCAATTAAGAGGTGAAACAGCCCCTCAAAGTTCAACACTTTAATCGGCATTTACCGAATGAAGTGTTCTGACACTATAAACGCCGAATATTTAAAAAAAAATCCGAGTATTTCAGAGGAAATACATGGTATAAAATGAACTATATGTTAAGAATTGCAAAAATGGCGACCCGGAAAGTGGCGGGCTGGGAAAATCTAAAACTGTAAAGGGGGTCTAAAATATACGTAATAACTTTCTAGATATTTGGTGTTCACAAGTGGCAAGAATACTTCATTCTGGAAATGTCGAATTTTGAAGTTCGAGGGTCTATGTCACCCCTAAAAAATTTACATCGAACAAAAATAAAAAAATACGTGTCTCTTAAATTTTTGTGCTCCACAACATATCTCAGGAAGAAAAAAACTCTGTGACGGACACCTTCACAGTGTCCCTTGTTAGTAAAATGACGTTTCAAACCATCCAACTGAATTTATGTATTTATTTATTTTCTTTTACGAGTATTACACGAGATTATAAATCGCAAAAACACCAGAAACAAAATAAAAATTAACTGGTAGCAACAGTATAGCAACATTAAAAATTTAATATATAACCAAACAAGTAAACTACAAAAGAAATTATCGTATCATTCCTTACAGAACTCTAAGCTGTTCAGACCTAAACACATTGATGTTCCGCACAAAAATATTTAACCTATCATTATAATCATTCGTCAAAGTACAAATTCTACAAATTGAAGCTGTTACGTTAAAACTGGTGAACATGGTCTCAAGAGTATAAGCGTTCTGACAGGTCGTGTAGGAGCAGTAAAAGTGGCAAGTGAAGTAAGGGAATTAAAGTGTCCTTGTAGAAAACACTGTGGAACCAAAATTAAAAAAAAAATTTATCGGAAAATGTTCTACGTGCCAATGGCAATACTATAGTATAGAATTTGATTTTTGGCACTTCCAGTGTTTTCAACAGGAACTCTTCAATTATTCATATGCCCATGAATAATTTTGAATAGAAAACAAATTTGACTATTCGATAAGAAATCAACGTATTCAAGACATGATGGGTACCTATTTAATGATCGACGAAGATAAGTTAAAAAATAATGTGTCTTTGCAAAATCTCTGCTGAGGAGCTTCGTTTTCGTAATTGGAAGTAATTATAATTAAAATCCTCATGCTGGTCAGCACAAGAATCCCGGAATTGCGTTCCAGGTGGGCGTTTCACGTGGCCAATAGCCACGAACCCCGAATGCTTGCCTTTGTTTCCAGCTATGTCCATAAATCACTTTCTCCAGGTTGGTGATTCGTATCGAGCGCGCTACCACTTTGAAGTCCTGAACTTCGGAGCGTTCACCTTCGTGCTTCCAAACCGTTTCCACCAGAATGTTAATGACCAACGTCCTTCTTGCCAAACGTATCGCGTGCAGCGTTAATGTTTCATAATTGAACACGTAGATCTACCACGATACAGTGAACACGGTATCAAGATGATGTTAAAATATTTCACGGACAAGGAAATTCTTTAGTTTCACACATTTGAGGAAGGACGATTGCGTTTTGTAGATATGGTGAGCAAAAGTGACGTCCTCAACGCGCACGCGCAAACGAAATAGACAGTAATGGGTGGCGCTTTCTATGAAAGGGAATTTCTTTTTTTTTAACAAAAAAAGTATACAACATGCGGTAAAAAAAAGTCTGTGATCTTAATTTATACGTTATTCAAGGATATGAAATAAAATAAATTTCTTTAAAAAAATGTTTTTTTTCATAAATAAGAAATTTTGTTCTAAAAAATAAGTTGTTTTTTTAAAAAAAAATTGTGATTTTAGAAAATTGGTTTTGTTTTTCAAAACAATCCTAAACATCACCTATTCCTTGAGCAATTTGATAAGAAGGTCCCCTAAAATTAATTGTATTGTAGGCATAAAAGTGTGTAGTATCCCAGGAAGATTGTTTTAAAGAATATTAATTAAAAAGTATGCTCTGTTTGGTGGTATGGAAATTAAGTGCTCAACTACGTGGAAGTTATTTTGAATTCCCTATTTATAAGAGTGGTTGCAGCAAGTGCAAGATGCAGTTATTGTGATTTATAACGAAACGAGTGATTGATAACTCAAATCAACGTTTTCTAACTCTCAATTTCGACGTGTCAAGGCGAAATTCTAGGATCAGAATATTACCTTTCCACTGAACTATTTTCAGTCCTCATGGTACTAAAACTAATCAGAAAATCTCAACCTATTCAATTAATTCGATATTAAAATTTAAGTAAATCCAGGCACCTTCCCAGACATCGTTTGATTTTAAGATCCTCTTGGTAACCTTTGGAGGGAACACACCCACCTTTGGAGGTGTGCACCTGAATGTCATGAAAGACCATTCATCGGCCTGGTGTGTCGGTGGTGCACACACCGGTGAGTCGAACGTGGGGTTACACAATGTGTCCATTTTGCTGTAAGCTTGCCCCCCGTCTCTCAGACACCCAGGATCCGAGTCGATGCTTGGAAATTAGATCAGTCTGTGTTCAGCAAGCGGGACTTGGTACACGCTCGTTGAATGGACTTGGTGCTAGTTCGAGCTGCCTGTGCGAGCGTGTTGGATTCTTCAGCGACTGCCTTGAAGGATTTCCCTCGATTTTTCCGCGCATTTTTTCACCGACTTTTGTGTAAAACTTCATATTTGTGACATTTCCTCTTTTTTCATCGGGGAAACTGTTTTTCACGCACCGAATCGAAGACTTCTTGGACAGCATGAGGTTGGCTCCTTTGATTTTTGATATATTGTTTCACGAACGTGTCGTGGGTCCCATTTTGGGGAACTTAGTATCGGTGGCTTGGATTTATTTAGGATTGAGGGGAGTTTGAGGAATGTCTGTGTATCAATGTTTAATATTAATATTTAAAAAATGTTGATTACTGCTTTTGAATTCTCATTTTTAATGAATAAGGGTAAATGGGGATTTAGGTACCTGAGGAGATATTTTATGAGGAATGTCTGTATATTAATATTTAATATTTTAAGTAATGTATTTTTGATAATAAGGAACAGCGAGAGATGTTTGTCAAAAGAGGTGGATATCGCGAAGTAGAGTTTACAGTTGAAGATAATAAATCGAGGAAATCGACGAGTTATATCCATTTGGGACAAAAAGCAAAGGAAAGCATCTGAACCACAGATATGCAAATTATTCGGATGACGTAACGCACGGTTTAACGACACTCGAGGCCCGTTGCACTTGCGCGTCGGAAAAAGTTGTCAGTGCGGGAAATTGAGACCGTGACTTTGTTGAAATTCTGCAATCGATAATTTCCGATTGCGTGGATTCGAACTGAGATTCATGCTCCGCTAGATCGAGAAATCTCAGCATTTTCCAATTTCTGCGTCGATCGATTCCATTACGAGGAAGATGAATTGTTATAAACCACGGATTATAAATGTAGTCCTTGCAATTAAAGCAATATGGAAATTTACGAAAAATGTCAAAGGCCATTATACCAGCCACGTTTTTATAAATATACGACGTGATTGGATATAGAAGAAATAATTTATTAGCAGCTACAATTTTATAATATTCATGGGGTTGCATTAATATTGATTAGAGAGCTGATTTGGTATATGTATAATCTTTGACACGTTGCAGCAAATAGAATTCTGCAACAACATATTCCTATTCTGTAGCTTTTACCACTTACCATTTCGTTTAACGAGTCCTTCAATTATGGGACAAGTCAAAGATATCGTTGGTTATTAACGTGGTAATTACGGAAGACGAGTTAACTCGTCATTTGAAAATTCCTCCGGATTGGTCAAGACGAGTTAACTCGTCATGTGAAAATTTCACTGAAATGGTCAACATGAGTTAACTGGTCATGCGAAAATTTCTCTGAAATGATCAAGACGAGTCAACTCGTCATGTGAAAAATCCTCTGGATTGGTTAAGACGAATTAAGCCGTTATGTGAAAATTTCTCTGAAATGATCAATACGAGTTAACTCGTCATGTGAAAATTCCTCTGAAATGATCAAGACGAGTTAACTCGTCATGTGAAAATTCCTCTGAAATGATCAAGACGAGTTAACTCGTCATGTGAAAATTCCTCTGAAATGATCAAGACAAGTTAACTCGTCATGTGAAAATTCCTCTGAAATGATCAAGACGAGTTAACTCGTCATGTGAAAATTCCTCTGAAATGATCATGACGAGTTAACTCATCATGTGAAATTTCTCTGAAATGATCAAGACGAGTCAACTCGTCATGTGAAAAATCCTCTGGATTGGTTAAGACGAATTAAGCCGTTATGTGAAAATTTCTCTGAAATGATCAATACGAGTTAACTCGTCATGTGAAAATTCCTCTGAAATGATCAAGACGAGTTAACTCGTCATGTGAAAATTCCTCTGAAATGATCAAGACAAGTTAACTCGTCATGTGAAAATTCCTCTGAAATGATCAAGACGAGTTAACTCGTCATGTGAAAATTCCTCTGAAATGATCAAGACGAGTTAACTCGTCATTTGAAAATTCTTCTACACTAGGCAAGATAAGTTCCTTTTTCCACTCGTGCAAATAGAGAAATATGGTAGAAGTACTGAGTTATGTACGTCGTCATTAATCGTTATTATGACACTAGAAGCGTTCGTTCATTCATCACCATTCTACACGCATCAAAGCGAAAAAACGAGAAAATTATAACTCTGCCCAAGGCACGAGCTCGTATTTGCATAAGCGTCTCGTTGGTAATTTATGCAGCTGCAAGGCGGAAACATCCGATGCGTACAAGATCAAGTTCACGCCTTCGAAGTGAAGCTTTTTCTAAACATAACTTCGCGTTCATTTACTTCGCGCAAAAATAACTAGTTTCTCTATTCATGTAATCTTATCACGCAAGATTGAAATTATTCACCCAGCCGTAGTTATCGAACGACGCAGGGCTCTTGTTAGTAAAAGTTGAACAAATACTATTGTCTCGCGAACACTGTGGGCGACAATTACCAGCTACAAGAGAAGTGATTGTTTACGGAGGAACAAAAGAAGACGATCGATTCATCAATCAACTGAAATTCCTGCAGATTTATGGATCATTTGCGGATCACATTATACGCATTATTTATTATATTAGACTCATTATTTTACACGCAGTTCAGACTCCTTATTTCTAGAGCAGTTCAGTGTCTTGACAAGCCAAGAGTCCAGAGAAATAATTTAGCAGCACTTTTAAATGTTAGTATGTATTTTGAAGCTCTGGATGAACCAAAGTGGACAAAGTGGGTGTTTTACATCAACTGTCTACTGGGCCCTGTAGTGAGGCATGAAACACACATCTGATTTGCTTTACAATCATGGGAATCTAACCCAAAATTTAACTAAGATCCAACACAAACCTAGCAGCAGTAATAATTGTATCTATCCTTAACACGAGAGTAAGGACCGATGCCCCCATCAAACTCCAGAAATGTCCCAAACATTCCCTTATGAGCAGCACCTACCCAATATTAAAACCATTTCCAGACATTTCCCTTTTTTGAAAACACAAAGACTTAACTCGGATCTAACTCAAACCCGAAGACTTTTACCCTCAAAGATATCCCTTCGCAAGCTCCTTAAATGGTCTTCGAGCACACTCCTAAGTACATATTCCTAGAGCAGAATATGCTGTTGTAAAAAGAAATTTAAAATTAATTTCCAACGTGATAAGTAATTTTGCAAGTTTTTTTTTACAAATGTCCACCGATTCAGAGGTGTAACGGTAGATTCATCCCTGAAAGCAGTGACCATTATAATTTTTAAACACTCTGTACATCCCCTCCCAACACTATTTACCGCATGAAAGCCTCTACACTTTGCATACTGTAACAAACACAAGACTCAGATTATTAACACTCTCATCAATTACAGGATCCCACATTTCCTCCTCCTAGCAGGATTCTCCTGCGTCTATACCGACGCAGAACGGCTGGAGACGGTGGCGCAATGGCCACTGATGGATTTCGCTCTGCCCTACGATCAAGAACTCCTGAATCAGTATCGTCCTGAGAACATAGTGCCCACTGGGATCGAAATCGCCTGGGACAGGATCTTCGTTAGCGTTCCAAGGTTGCGGGCTGGTGTTCCCTCGACCTTGAACTACATACCGAGGAATCTCCCGCTGGAAAGCAGCCCCCAGCTACAGGCCTATCCGTCCTGGGACTGGCACGGCGCTGGCAAAGGCGATCTGAATTGCTCGAAACTGATTTCCGTCTACAGATCCAAGATCGACAAGTGTAACAGGCTCTGGGTTGTAGACAGTGGAGTGATGACTTCGATCGATGACTTCACGCCAGTCTGCCCGCCGAAAATCCTGGTGTTCGACCTGCAAACCAATCAGCTCGTCCGCCAGTTCACGTTCCCTCGAGAGGTGGGGTGGTGGTGGTTCCTTTCTGGGATTATGGGTTAAGCCTCGTTCACGTTAGTCAAGTTGTATTTCAAGGCAAGTAAAGTTGAAAGAATCTGTACTTCACTTGAAACTTGAAAGAAACTGGAAAGGATATTTCAAGTCAAGTAGGTAAATAAGAGATTCACAATGGTAAAGTAGTTTCAAGTTACTTGAATTCAAATGACTTGAAGTCAAGCAACTGGATTGATGTGAATGAGGCTTTAGGTGACTTGTTTGTATTTTAGGAGAAAAAGAATCGGTCCGATCGGGCTACCACCGTCGCCGGGATTCGAACCCGGGTCTTTCAGTTTCCGAGCGACTGCTCTTACCACTGAGCTACCGGGCTCTCGACGATTCCACTTCTCCTAATTCGTATGTTTATACCGAAATAGTCACCGTGCTCTACCGTATACAGTATGTAGTACGTAGTTAAAGTTGGACATTTAATAGTGAAATGCAATAATAGTTGTGTGTTAATAGTAGAAAAAGCGTTCGTGTGAAAATCGATCTTTGTCAGGTTTCCTCTTCAGTAATGAGTTGTACTGCTAAACTTGTTCCCTTATTAATATTAAAAATATCAAAATATACAGATTAAAATCAATATAAATTATAATTCAATTTCAAATCTCCAATTGAAATTCAATTATATTTAAACTTATATATTATAAATATTAACTTAAATATTATAAAATATTATAAATATAAAAATATAGAAAATTGTGGACCATGTTATTAATATAATCACATATTTCTTATATTCTTCTACCTTTTTAAATCACGCATGCAACTGTCAAGTGAATTCAAGTAAAATATTGTTCAGGTGTCACAGAAGTGTTTCGTATGAAAAAGTAGCAAGATTATTTTCGCCTTTCCAGGTGCTGAGGCCCAACACTTTGCTGACCAACTTGCTGATCGACGACGTTTCAGCGACCGCCTGCGACGACGTGTTCGTTTATATCTCTGACACCGCTGGCCCCGGTTAGTAATTTCCAATTTCCAATAATATATTTTTCTTACGTGTCATTTCGAAATATTCTTCAAGGGTTATTGGTTTTCGACGCTGCCAGGGACAGAAGCTGGCGCGTGGTGCACGCTTCGATGTACCCTCATCCGGATTTCTCTACTTACAGGGTAATTAACACAGACAGTTATAAATCTACCGTCAATTAAAAGGGCGTATCTGCAACTTTGGCTTAAATCAAGTGATTGCTGCCAAGTACCACAAAAATAGTTTATTTATATGCATATTAAATAAGAAAGCCATATCTGCGTTGAAACTAAAGATATAATAGTATGTACATATTTTGGTGATACGTGAAATTGACACCTGGTTGTTAAATGAAATACTAACAAGGAGAGTATTTTAGGTGTCCGCCTCCGATCATTTTGATTTTTGGATATGTTATAGAGGACCGAAAAATAAGAAATACGTGTTTTTTTATTTTTCCCCGTTTTCATATTTGGGAGGTGAAAACTGCGTTCAAAGTTAGGGTTGAAAAATCATTTTTGTGGAAAAAATTGACTTTTTGAAAATCTGGTGAGTCAGTCATATTTCGCATTCAAAGACACAAAATTCGTCCATTGACACTATTCCCCTATCTCTAATAGTTCTCGAGGTATTCCACAAAAATGATTTTTCAACCCTAACTTTGAACGCAGTTTTCACCCCCCAAATATGAAAACGGGGAAAAATAAAAAAACACGTATTTCTTATTTTTCGGTCCTCTATAACATATCCAAAAATCGAAATGATCGGAGGCGGACACCTAAAACACTCTCCTTGTAAGTAGTATTAATAAATAAATAACTGCAAATATTAATAACAAGAGGTGTACCTACAGTTAATTTTTCAGTGTTCTTTTTCACTTGTTTGTCACAAATATTTAGATACATTTTACACCAGATTTAATACTTTACCTAATCCGATTTATATAAAATACGGATGTCATATATGTATAACACAAAATACTAAAGTCATTTATCTCTGAACCACATTTTGATCATATACGCCATTTTAAATTAACACGGCAGAAACATAAACACCTAAGTATTAAACTACATATTATATCAGTCATTATTAGTATTACTTCTTGCAGATAATGATTTTTCCTTATAACGAGATCAGATTCTAATATACAAATTTATTCTGAGCTGCATATAAGTGAAATTATAGAGTAAGATTTAGTTATAACATTAAGTCAAGTCACGAAATGATCGCGATCATTTAAATTCTTTGATCGACACATATATACATATTGGAATTTTATGATTCAATTGAATCGGCGAGCGGTAAGTAACTTGGCGGCGTTGAGATTTATAGATAATGAATGCCGAAGAGGCGTGCCTAACGAGCAGAGTAAATTATGAGGTATGTAATAAAACGGGAAGATTGACTGTAACTCCTTGTAATAATAGGTACGCGTAATTTCTTCGTAAATAACGTGAATTCTGCGGCCACGCGTTTCGCGATGACTATTCGTGCAGCCGAGCAGACCTCCATGACTGGTGCTTGGCGTTAACTATTTTGCACGCTATGTTTTATTGTTCGGTCGAGGAACACAGTAAGACGACTGCTGCGCGCGCTGAAAGCCGAAGGAAGTAGGTGCACGGGGAAGTTTCGTTTTTGCAATGAGCATAATTCTGAATTTCAGAATTTCTCCAGTTATGAATATTAATAAGAAATTCCAAGGAAATTTCAAGGAAAATTATATGGAAATTCCAAGAAAATTCTGAGAAAATATTAGGAAAATTCTAAGAAAATTTTAAGAAAATTTTAAGAATATTCTACCGGAACCTTAAAAGAATTATAATTAAAAAAACTTTTACAAAATCTCCACGAGTACTATAAAAATATTCCAAGAAATTTCGGAAGGAAAGAAAGTTAAGAAAAAACTTGTAACAAAATTCCAAAGTTTGCAAGTGCAGAAGTTAACTTGAATGAAAGAAAAATATAAGTAAATTAGTTACTAATTATTCTGGTCTAACTACTTCTTTTTTTTTTGGTAAATTCAACAACTCATCAAAGTCTGCCTGAATATACGTAACATAATCTGCAGCACGAGTGTGACTTATCATTGTAAATCAGCTTTCAACACAATTTCCAGATTGGCAGCGATACGTTTGAATTGATGGACGGTGTCGTGGGGTTGGCATTCTCTGCCAGACTCGGTTTGGTTTATTATCAGCCACTAGCAACCGACCGTATCTTCAGCGTGCCTACTACAGCGCTTCAAGCTGGCCCTCTAGCATTTGGAGAACAGCTACCTGTGACCTTGGTGGGCAGAAAGTCTAGTCAAGGTCTGGCGTTGGTCGTTGACCCTCGTGACGACACGATCCTCTTCTCGCCGCTGACGGAAACGGCGATCGCTGCTTGGAAGCCTCAAAGCAACCAGCAGAGGTAACATTATTATTACTGGTACACTTCAGAATTTGCATATGAATTAATGTATCTATTTAGTTACAATATAGTTGGAGGCTTGGTTGGCAGTGCGGTGTAAAGTGACAGAAATCTTCTTTAACCGGTTAACTGGCACGGTCCTTTTCATTATTCGGGCCCAAACTGGTAACATCGAAAAATGAAGTGAATCACACAAAGTTTGGTATACAGGGGTTTTTTGAGTCGCTGAACCGATTCCGGGGGTAATTTTTTTCATCTGACACCCCCAACCGCTAAAAAATAGAATTTAGGGGTCAGTTTGTCAATTCTTTACTAAACCTTTTTTTTATTTAAAAATTTTTTAGGTTTAGGGGTTTACTTTTTTAGTTTTTTTATTTTCTACGAAAAAGTTTCGAATAATTTTATACCTGAATTCTTTATCCATAAATTCTACCGCAAGACCTTTTTTTGATCTGCAAGTTTCGGCTTAGTACTAAAAGTCACCGCTAGGTGGCAAACAGCCAATTTGGTTCGGCCATTTTGAGTCTGCCATATTGAATTTTACAATTCCAATGCCAAATTCAGATTCAGCGACCCCAAAAACCCCTATATACAATTTTTCTATATCCCGATAGTATTTTAATGTTTGTCAGCCAATTTGGTTCGGCCATTTTGAGTCTGCCATATTGAATTTTACAATTCCGATGCCAAATTCAGATTCAGGGACCCCAAAAACCATTACATACCAAGTTTCATTCAAATCTTTTGAAAATCAAAAAAGTTATTCCATTTGATCATATATGATACATTGACAGTTAACCGGTTAAGTGACAGAAATCTTATTTCGATTTTTTTCTATTCACGCAAAATATGCACATTGGAAAGTAATTCTACGATACTAGTACACCTGCCAAACCTCGAATCTAGTCGCCCCTATTCCCACACAATATGCACACTGGAAACCTCACTATATAGTCTCGAATAAGACCACATGAAATACAGCGAAGTTTGTCTCGGACAGTTTCCAAATCACACCCTACATACAAACTTACTAATTTTATTATGTTTACGTTCTAAATTGGAAGCCAAAGGAATAACACGTAATCCCGTTTCAGGATCTTGGCTTACAGCCCAGAGAAGCTTCAATTCGTGGCTGAGATACGATGGGCAGATCACGACAATGCTAACTTTTGGATCCTGGCGACCAGGTTCCAGAAATTCTTCAATCGACGAGTGAACTCGCGGGAGATCAACATTCGAATCATGAGGCTGATGCCCGAGCAACATACGCTGAAGAACGGAGCTCTTAATTCCTACAGCCGAGGGCATTTCCCACTTTATTATTATAATAATACGCTAGGCTTTTAGTTACGTTGTGGCGGTCATCTTGTTTGTGAATCATGGCTGTATAAATGATTATACTGGCGGTTGGTATTGATAGTGATGCATTGGTTCGTAGCTACGTTTCTAAGGCTGGCGTGGGACCACCTTGGAATATTGTACAGTAGTGGGCATGATGAAAATGTGTGACAAAATTTGGTTGGATTATAGTGAATTTACAGAATTTAACCGTGGAGGTGAAATGGTAAATTTGCAGAATCTGAGAGTAAAGTTAGAACAGTAGTAATAGAATAGTAGTAATAGAATAGTAAATTTGAAGAATCTGAGAGTAGAAGTAGAATAGTAAATTTGAAGAATTCGAGGGTAGAAGTAGGATGGTAAATTTCAGAAATTTGGGAATAGAAGTAGAATAGTAAATTTGAAGAATTTGAGATCAGAAACAGAGTAGTAGTAGTAGAATAGTTAATTTCAGAAATCTAAGAGCACAAGTAGAACAGTAATAATAGAATAGTAAATTTGAAGAATTTGAGAGTAGAAGTAGAATAGTAAATTTAAAAAATCTGAGGGTGGAAGTAGAATAGTAGTAGTCAAATAGGAAATTTGAAGAGCCTGAGAGTAGAAGTAGAATAGTAAATTTCTGAAATCTGCGCATAGAAGTAGAATAGTAGTATTAGAATAGTGAATTTATAAATTTTTAGATTAGAAACAGAATTTAGAGTGAAAGCAGTGTAGTAATAGTAGAACAGTAAATTTTAGGAGTTCAAAAGAAGAAGTAGAATAGTATATAAATTCGACGAACACAATACTGGAAGTTGTATAATAATAGTACTATCATACTATCATCTAAAAAGGAACCACACAAAGTATTGAATCGCACCACTGTTAACCATTACTATTATCTATACAATCATGGTTTGGCTTTTAGGTAACAATATATGAAAAGCGTTTAGCGTTGTTTAGGTATTGCTCAACAAGATCTGAACAATTGTACAGTAGATTTATAGTATTGCTTTATTTATTGCGAAATTTGCTTCCCTTTCGCCTATTTGTACCCGTTTCTTTATTTTTTATCGAAGATGGAATACAACAGAGATCGTCGCAAACGAGCAATTTAAAAACATAAATTTCCTTGTGACTTGTAAGATTCCACTCACAGCTCTGCGTTAAACTGCCATTTTTCTACAAATATCTCTGAAGCATCACTGTTTTACAAGTGACTGACTTTTGAGATTCTGTGCAAAATCGAAATACTCATCTACTTTCGTTAGGGAGCTTTGTATCAATAAAGATATTTGAAAATTGTCAACAAAATGCGCAGAGTTATTTGGCCAGGAATTATTCACTTTTCAATTGTGACGAAGAAGTGTCTAAGTCATTGGATAATTATTGGAAACCAGTAAACAGGATCTTGGTGCTTCGAGAAATGAATCCGTAATCAGGGAATTTATCGTCGTATCGATGACTGCATGCAACTCAAGTTTCCAATAAATCCCTCGTACACAAATATAATTGCATAATCGATACTTATGCAATCATTGCATAAATCACTCGTCTGGCCTTAGAAGCGCAAACTGTGATTGCTGATACTGATTGCGAACAATAACTTCGTGTAAGTGTCAAAACAATGATAATATTCATATCACAAATTACCGTTGATAAAAGATATACTGCATTGCCATCCTGATGTCAACACTAATTCAGGATGGAAAATTGTAAAACGTAAAACTATGCAACTTATTATTCAGTGATATTGAAAATAACTTAATACGAATAATACTACACATATATAGTTGAACCACTACTTAGTTGACTAAAGCAAGAAACAAGTCAATCTCGTCCGGAAAATTTTTATTCACTGAACAACGAAGTAGTGTTATATAGTCATTTTACCAAATTGGGAAATCACGATTTATTGTTACTTTAAAAATTCTACCCTTAAATGACTCACGAATCTTCCTTATAACCACATGGTACCACGTGGAAAAGCACAACTAATAAAAATACTGTTAAAAATTCGTAACAAATCACTACTTACAGTAGAAAAGAATAAGTATGTGTAAAATTTTCAAATTTTTGTAATTTTTTCCAGTTTCCCCCTAGCCAGAAGTATATTCTTCAAAATAAAAAAGTTTCAGTCGAATCGGATAATAACTTTTGGAGATACAGGTTCCACCGTTTTGAGAACACGGTTTCGAGAAAAACGCGTTTAAAGTTTTACGCGAGCGCCGAGTGGCCGGGTGTTACCCATGCATTTGCCGCTACTCAAATGCCTATAACGTCGGGAATTTTACGAATTTCAACAAATCCTTTCAAACACGTATTCCTAAAAGATTGAACATTCGAAAAATGAAATAAAAAAAAATCGACTTTTAGACCGGAAGGTCCCCTTAAGGGGTAATGACACTGTAGAGCCCGGAAAGGCAGCCTCATTTTCAGAATTTTTTTATGCCAGTATAGTGACTGGAATACAAAATCTGTTTGAAGGGCTTTATTGTAGATACATTGAAGTATGATCACAATTTTTTTTTAATTCTTTTAATGCAAAATGATCGCGCCACAGCTCAGCAAAAGAAGCTTCTTCTGAAAAACAGTGTTCCGCGGTCGGAAAGATTTCTCCTTCAATTTTTTACTTAGAACACAAAACCAATTTTTTTTTAGTTCTCTATAAGATTATCTCGGGAAGTACACGAGGAAATGAAAAAATACTGTTTTTTGTAAGAATGTTACGTGATTGAACAACACGTTTCAACAATTTCGAGGTTGTGGCTGTTCCGCGTTTTGTTCAATCACGCAAAATTCTTACAAAAATCAGTATTTTTTAATTCCCTCCTGTACATCCCGAGATAATTTTATATAGAACTCAAAATTTTCCGGTTTTTTGTTCTGGGTCAAAAATTGAAAGAGAAATCTTCCTGGCCGCGAAACACTGTTTTCCAGAAGAAGCTTCCTTTGTTGAGCTGTGTCGCCACCATTTTGTATTAAAATTTTTTTTAAAAAATTGTGATCATACTTCTAGGTATGTACAATAAAGCCCTTCAAACAGATTTTGTATTCCATTCACTATACTCGCTTAAAAAACTTCTCAAAATCAGGCTGCTCAAAAATCAGGAGCCCAGAATCGGGCTCTACAGTGTCATTGCCCCTTAAGCAGGCATGATAATTAAATCTGCCAAAAATTATCCAAATGAACCCTCCACTTACTACCAAACACATTAATTTAAAAAATCCTATTTGAAACTTGTAAAATATACGAATATAACTCAAAATTCCCGCTTCGCAAGCAAAGATCCTCGAACCGCAAATCGCGAAAGTTACAAAATCTATTTCTACAATTATATCCACGCGGAAAGAAGCACTCAATATTCAATCGATTATCCCGATATTCATCATCAAAGATTTCCCATTGAAAAGAGGAAAGAGTGAAATTCACATCAAATCGATGGAAATTCCTCGAGTCAGCTGTGGCTTATCCTCGTCTGACAGAAGATTTATGGTAGCACCAAGTACTTAAGAGAAACCCATTACGCGATTTCGTAACTAACATTCTTACGCGCGCCGGATCCCCTTGCAGGAAGAAAGGATAATGCAGACTTGAAGAATAACGTGAATCGACGTTAAACAGCAGGTTTGTTGAAATCTCACGAACCTACTGAACCTGTTCCGCGACCGTGACCACAGGGGCCACGATATTTAACAGGAACTTGCTCGACGTCCCTCGATCACGGAGAAGAATGCGTGATTGATGCTGGGGATCGTTGATCTTCGATTAGCAGTGACTCGTCAGTCAGTGCTCGAGCGCCACCACGAGCGCAGCGTTCTCGTCGTGTCTGCCGGATTTTATTCATCACTGAGTGTTGTCCGATAGTTCGAAGTTGGTGACGATTTAGCGTTAACTTGGGTTGGATATTTGATAAATAGACATTTTCTCCTTACCCCATGTTTTCTTTGATAAGAATTGTCGTATTTGAGGAGTGAAGTTATTTTTTATTTCCTTTGCCTGTAGCAAAGTTTTTCCACGGGGATTAATAATTTTTTTTGCTCTCCTGTACTTGGTTTTCTAATTCATAGGTATTAAAGTTGGAAAGGGAAATCTTCTGGATTTTTTGTTTTTGCACCAAATTTGCGAAGTGGGAATAGTTCTAATTTTAAGTTTTTTTAAATAGAAGCCCCCTTAAATTTTTCTTCGTCAAGATTTACAAATAGGAATTATCAAATTCGAAAAAGAGAATCCTCCTCAGTTCCCTCTTCTTTTACCAAATTTGCAAAATAGGAGCCTTTACGACTTCCACTTTTAGCACCAAGTTTTCCAAACAAACTCTCCTTCCCACGCCAAAGGTCACAAAAATTTAATCCACATATTTTGAATACTTACAGTACAGTACAACATTTTAGATAAATTCATCGGCATTGTTAGACTTTGAGGACAAAACAGTTTTCTCTCGCCACGTGAGTGTTACCACGATCAATCCGCTATTTCCGTTCCCCGTCTTCCTTGAAGACCGCCCGTGTCCCCAAAAAGTGGTGGACACTGAATCATCGAGAATTTCCCTCAGGACCACAAACTCATATCCGTACCATTTCCGCAGCGGTGAAAGTGACGAGGAAAGAACCAGGCTGGTGACACAGAAAAGCTCTGTGTTTCACGAGAGAACGAGCAACAAGGACATCGTGCCCATTTTTAACGATCCATCGACGAAGAAAACCTAGCCGCCCGCCCCCTTTGCATCAGAAATTTCGCGCCGAACAACCGGAAGTTGCCATTTTGCTGGATATCAACAAGTTTCAGGTGACTTTTAAAAATCGCTACAGTTAATATTCTTTTTACGTTACTCGTTAGAAGAAACAGCGATTCTCTATTGGAAAGTGTGAAATTTTAAACGTCTTCCTGTAAAGAGTCTGAGGTAAGAAGATATCTACATTGATTCTTCGAATTGGTTGAATTAGAAAGGACGATGAAGTAATCGGAAGCGAGTATAATAGAGAAATGACTGATTTCTTTGCAAAACATTCACTTCATTTCACTTCATTTCTTCACAATGCATTGGTTTCTGAGGTATGGAAAATTGAAATTGATTACATTTGGATAAATAATAGAGCTCGCACTTTTTGACCCGTCGGGTACCCGGCTGCCCGGAACAACTTCAAGCAATTGAATGTTGTATTGTCTTTGGTATTGTTTGATGTTAGCCTAAAATGATCGAACAATACCACATTCAATGGCTTGAAGTTGTTTCGGGTAGACGGGCACCCGACGGGTGAAAAAGTAAGAGTTGTAATAAATAATACAGATTTGGAACTTGAAAGGTTGAAATTTTCTGTTTTATTCCACATCTTGTGTGAAATGTCGATTAGTTCTAAGAACAAGTATCAATTTAGAAAGATAATTTCTCGAATTTCTCAAAATACTGAATTCATCTTTTTCTTTCAACACAAAGGTACACGAAGTTTGGAGAATTTGCAATTGAAATTTATTAAAATAACAGAGGATTGTTTTGAAGAATGTATTATAAAACAAGTATTGACACGTTTATGACACATTGCGATTTATTGCACGTTGATGATTACGTCTCTCGCTGTTAATTAAAGTGTTAAGAATGTGTTCCAGAATGTAAACATAATGCCATTCTTTGACAAATATTTGAATGTCACATGCTGACGTTTATTAGCCAGTAAATGTTTGCAACAATTATTCATCCGCAATGACGATTCTTCAAACACTTCTTTGCCATGTTGAATTTCAGAAAGAAACATTTAAAGTGAAAATATTGCCACACCCTTCAATAATATTTTGTCGAACTTAAATAAATATAACTTTTTCCACTGACTTCCCACGCCAATTTAAATAATTATTCAGTCATTCAGTTCATTTTTTCGAGCCTAAAAGAATATCAAGGGTTCAGCGCAATTTAGGCACAAAGATGATTAATATTACATTTTTGGATATTGTGGACGTTCGGTCCATCTCTATAGCCTGTGCGGTGAACGCCCATGGGCGTTCAGCGACTATGGTTAGGAGATACGACTAGAGGAATTCCGCACGCGGTGTAGGTTTGCCGCGAGAATTGAAAATGTTCGAACATCCCGAGACGCAGGGCAAAACCTTCGATGCTTTCCAAGGAATGCGAACGTGCAGACGTGCGCAGCGTGCAAACCCCTCGGCGTGAAACCACGCCGAGGCTAGTTAAATTGTTAAAATTCAAGTCGATTAGCAGACAATAGTTATTTTTCCAGCAATTACGGAACAACGTTTAACGAATAACGTGTCCGATTGAAAACATCGTGCGAGGCTTGTAATTTTGAATAGTTGCCAGGAGTTGTGTCATAAGGAGTGACTGGAGAATTGATTTTCCCAGCAAATGAGCAGAAAATCAGCGGATTATCCGCGCCAGCAGGTGTCTTTAACTCGATAACGACTTTGTTTGCGTTAAAGCTGGAGATGAGGCAGCTGTGCTGGACGATCCTGCTGCTTCTGGGGATTTCCAGTTCGCTGACCCACGAGAAGCTGAAGACCATCTACTCGTGGAAGGCGTTGGAATTTGCTTTTCCAAATGCACATGACAGACAGCTTGCCATTAAGAAGGGGGACTTCATACCTGGTGCACCGTTACCCATCGACGTTGATGTCTACACCGGAGGTACTAATTTTGGCTTCATCGAATTTAGCACGAAAATTTCGACCTTCCAAAAACACGATGTAATTTGCTTCATCGTTTAATTTCATCATTAATATAGTTCGTGTGCCGCTTAGACACAATGATGGTGGTAATGACTTTAATATTAACCCTTTGGGTATTGTGGTAGCTGATATACAATGTATGTTGTGCCAATCCCCGCAGCCCGTGCGTTGAACGCCTAACGGCGTTCAGCGACTATGGTTAAGAGGCGCGACTAGAGGTATCCCGCACGCGGTGTAGGTTCGCCGCGAGAACTGAAAATTTTCGGTTTGAAAAATGTTCAAGTCACGGGAATTAAAATGGTAACGAATATGAATTGAAAAAGAAGAATTGAATTGCATTGTGTTAAGTGGTGCTTGGTTTAGCAATAGTATCAATAGGATTCTAGAATTCCTAGACTTTATTAATATAATAATAAAACCATCAATATTGCAAGACTACCACATAAAACAGTGTGCAGAATTATTTTATAGTATCTGTAGCCACCTGAATTCTTATATTTTCATTTCAATTATCTGTCATTATATTCAGAAGGGCTGCACCGTGTTTTTACTAAAATAAGAGAGAAATATCGTAAAGAAGCATAATATTGCAGCAAGGTGGTCCTATTTAATCAGCAACGTCGCGATGTTTAATCGTATAATTTCTTATCCGTATTTGACCAGTTGAATAAGCTGAATATTTTCTTTTTATTTTTCCAAGACAAACATTCGAAGGTGTTTGTCGCCATTCCTAGGTTTCAGGACGGTGTGCCGGTGACCTTGGGCTACGTCACTGACCGGGTATCAGTGGATGGAAATCCCATAATCGCGCCTTATCCGAATTGGAGCTACAATGTTCCAGGGAACTGTGATTCCATCATCAGCGTCTACAGAATGCAGGTACCGTTTACTTCGAACAATCACTTTAATGGTTTCGTTGGAGCTTAAGCAGTGGCGGTTTCAAGGGAAAAGGCCCAGGTGGCAAACGTTCTGGGACACCCTGTATACCTAACAGAATTAAAAATAAATTTACGCGCGTGTGGAATGAAAATTGTGGAAAACAAAAGAATATAATTTTTGGATTATTAAATATAGTTTTAAATATATTAAATATAGTTTTCGGATAAAATCATAATTTTTTTTGGAAGGTGGGGGCTTTTTGGACATGGGGCCTGTGCGGCGACTGCTATTCGGTTAAATCCGCCAGTGACCTTAAGAATTTTGCATGTCCTTGGTTCAGATTTAAGGGGTCAGTCCACTGTGAAGTCGTGAAAAATTGTCATTTTTTAGGATTTATTTTTCACTAAACGGAATGCCCAACGTAAATAATGTTTTGTCTACTTATTAACACACTTATTGACAGTATAAAAAAAATGTATTTTAAATTTTGAATATTTTTTTTTTTTAATATATATCGCACTCATGTGAGCACCTTTAGAAAGCGATGCAGTGCTGGTGCAGGTTATTCCGGGTGAACGACGCATTTGAAACAAAAAATTCCAACTGTGTTGTAATCATTATGAGTGTGGTTATCGCCGGAAATAGGATTATTTTTACTGATAAAAAAATTAAAAATTGGTGGAGGTTTGAAGTTTAAGTGTCGAAATGCGGTGAATTTTTTAATCATTTTGCCTTGTAAAAAATATGAAATAGTTAATCAAAAAAGGTTTCTGTAGTCCCGGTCATAGCCACTGTTGTGCTGAATAACGTGTAAAAATTTCAGACTGATTGGTCAAATATTTTTCTTGCAATCACCTGCACCAGTTGAAAAAATGTTGTTTCGAGATAATCGCGTTTAAATTTTTAAAACAAATTCAAAAAAATCTTTTAATTTTTTTTTTTATAATATAAAAGTAGCCTAATAAATACCAAAAAGATTTATTGCGTTATATGTTGTATCTACGAAGAAAAAAATCTTTAAAAATAACTTCATTTTTCAAACCGTCACAGTGGACTGACCCCTTAAGTAGGGATGACCAGTGGCACACTCAGGATTTAATCTTGCGGACAGCCGAGTTGAACGGATAAAAATATTTTTATTGCAAATTTATCACTTTATGGTCACATGGAGTGTATCGCACCCCAGGATATGTCTTTGCTAATATTTCTGTAAATTTTTAGACCTTAATAATAACATTTAAAGATTCGATGAATTTTAATAAATAAAAAAATCGCTTTTATCCACAATTACTTTTTCAAATACAAATTTCAACATATCAAAATTTATATTTCTAGAAAAAGATTATTAGAGTATGATTGTATAAGTATTAAGAGTGTACAATTACCACTCAAAAGTTAAAAGATTTAAAAATTCGAAAATGGTAAAAATGGTAAGAAATCGTGCTGGGGTGCACTGAACCTCATGTGACCAACCTCTGATTATAAGAAGGTGTGACCACGGAGGGTTAAAGATATTCATTAAGTGACTATAAAAATTTATTTATTTAAAAATAATTCTATAATTTCCTTTTTCCTTTTTCTTTGTGGGGTACCAGGCCCCTTTACCCCCCCCCCCCCCCTACTGGTTCACGACTTAACGCTTTAAGTTGTATGCTTAAACATTTCTGATGTGTTGAAACAAGTGGCGTGGTTAAAAGTGTAAACTGGCAAGAAGTGTTGATCTTAGAACTCGATGACGATGTTAAATGCTTCTTGGAACTTGTTACACTTTGGACTTTCAATTTTCAAATTCAACAGCACTAGAGTTCATGGGATTCCTCGAATTCATTATTGTGAATACTTTTATTTGTAAGGAACGTAATGCTTCGTTCTATTACGTTTTACCAGGGGCGGATTTGAAGATTTGGCGCCCCTAGGCAAACCAGGGGCTCCCACCCTTTTCAGACATATCATCAAATATTTTAATTTGAAAGAGTTGAGACAATTTTAAAAATAATTCAATATGACAGTTCATGTATGAGTTATTGCTAATTTGCTATATGAGAAAAGAGTGAATTGCTTTTAAAGTTGTCTCAAGCCTCTGTGTTTAAACCTTTTCCAATTTTTTTTGCTCAAACATTTCTCGACTCCCAAAATTTTCCGTTCCCCAAAATTTGCCCCTTCTCAAAATTCATCGCTCTCGAAAATTTTCCGCTCCCCAAAATTTGATGCTCTCCAAAATTTGCACCGCCCCAAAATTGGATGCACCCCAAAATTTTCCCCACAGCTATCAAACCTTCGGGGGCCCCATTTATTGAAAATTGTGGGTGAAGGGAATGGAAGAAATATTTGTAATAAAACATACAATTAAATACATAAATCTTCAAAAATTGAAATTCATTCTAAATAAAATTAAATAACATTCAATCACCACGAACAATAATGATTTACAAACAGAGACCAGAAATAACAGTTATTTTTGAAATATTTTCGATAAAGATCATTGAGAAAAAGTAAATTTTCATTCAAATGGAAGTGAGTCTTCATTAAATACTGCAAAATTTTTCCGAAATATGAAGAGACTAAAAAATATTAAAACTTATCTGTTTTGGTTACTGATAACCATTATTGTTTACGGAAATATTTTTTGGTCACTAATAACCGTTACTGTCGACGGAAATATTTTTTGGTCACTAATAACTGTTATTGACGACGGAAATTGTTTTCGGTCACTAATAACAGTTATTGACGACGGAAATTGTTTTCGGTTACGAATAACCATTATCGATGACCAGAATGTTTTTTCGGTTACGAATAATCAATATCGATGACCAGAATTTTTTTTGGTTACGGTATAACCAATATCTATTGCGGGACTTTTTTTTAGTTACGGTATAACCAATATATCCTGCGGGAATTTTTTTTGGTTACGGTATGAACAATATATCGTGTGGGAATTTTTTTTTTTGGTTACGGTATAACCAATCTATGTTGCGGGATTTTTTTTGCTTACGGTATAACCAATATGAATTACGGAAATTTTTTTTTGGTTACGGTATAACTATTGAATTATAGAATATCTAGAACAGACCTGTCCAACTTTGGCTCTTGCCCTCGAAGAGCAGCCGCGGGTGGTTGCGAGCGAAGGCAAGAGCAACGGCACGAGTGGCAGCCGTAAAAGAGTGGGGATAGTGGCGGTCACAGATTCCCCCACCAAGAAGACCTTTCGCTCTTAGGGCTGGCTCGGTGCCTCCGAGAGCGAAGAGCAACTCGCGACTGCTCGTGCGAGCAAATCCCTGGACAGGCCTGATCTAGAATATTGTGGGTATTACGAGCCGCGGCGCGCTGTTGAAAAGTGATAGTTGTACTGCGTGGGATGCTGTTTCACTCTTACACACAAGTCTATACCTGCCTGTACTCAAATTTACTACAGGATAGAAGTACATTTACTACAGGATGGTGTATAATACAGGATAGACACCCATTCAATGCCACTATTTCTCTCGGCCTGGCGAGCCCAGGGTTTTCCGTACCGTGTTCGCATTCCAGATATTCTATAGTTCAATAGTTATATCGTAATCGAAAAAAAATTCCCTTAATGAGGAAGATGACTGCAACTTTTTCCCACCCGTGGCGCCACCAGCACACGTGCCACTTGTCATCGGTGTGTTATAAAATATTAATACGTAACTACCAACTTCATACATTCCACAAATGAAAAATTCGCGCGCAAACCATTCACACATGCGCACTCATGCAAAACCGCAGTACATGCGCTAGTGGCGCCTTCTGCGCCAAGCTTTGCGTCATCTTCCCCATTCATATTGGTTATACCGTAACCAAAAAAAAATTCTGGTCACCGATAATGGTTATTCGTAACCGAAACAAAATTCTGGTAATCGATAATGGTCATTCGTAACCGAAAACAATTTCCGTCGTCAATAACAGTTATTAATGATCGAAAACAATTTCCGTCGTCAATAACAGTTATTACCTAGTGACCAAAAAATATTTCCGTCGACAATAATGGTTATTCATAACCACAATCATTTAAACAAAGATACTAATTCTTTTGCCATAACTTTTAAAATTTAGGTTATAACAGTTATGGCCTCTGTTTACAAATAAATAATATTGAAAGACAAACATATATTAAAATAACCTTTTACTGCGATTTCTAATTATATCAAAAGGGAAACAGCAAACAAAATTTCATTAAATTATTTTTTACATAAATGGAAGGCTTAGAACGCAGCAGCCTCTAGGCCCACTTCCTTCATCCGGCCTTGACCCGCCCCTGAGTATCACAATGATAAATGATTAATCAGTCGTGAAAGACTCAGTGGGTCAAAGAGAGCATTGAACAGGCGTCGACAAAGATTGTTGTTATCCCGCTTGTACTTACTCACTGGTATTTCCTTATTTGTTAATCTTTGCTGTATCGTCAATGAAGGAATTTACTCGCGAACCCCTATACTTATAGCATCGCCTGACAGGCAACAAAGCTGAGCGATAAGACACTTCACTGCGTCGTTTACAAAAGAATTTCCATGATAACTGCAGTTAAATGTTTCATATTTAAATTTTAAATAGTTGGACGTGGATACTGAGGTTCAATTCAGAATAGACCTAGCCCAGACGTACACACCGAAGTCGAACAAATACTAGAAGTACCGTAGAATCAGTTTATAAACTATGTTACACTGGAAACAGGCAGTACAAGTAATTCAGGAATAAAACTGTGGAAGTTACACACAAGAAAGTTATGTATAGTTCTATCGAGCAATAGTGAAGTCTCCAAGGCGCATGTCCAACCAGAATATAAAAAAAGTGGGAGGAGCTATCACCCCTCCCCACAGAGCGAATAGAATCAGTCTGCAAACTGTACAACGGAAATAAAAAGAACAAGTGTGCCGGTGATTATGAAAGTGGTGTAAGTCAGAAACTTAAAAAGACTGAATACACCACTTATTTACTGTGTGTTACATCACCTTTCATTACAAAATAAGTGATGAATTCGATTTTTTTAGATTTTTGATTTACACTACTTTCACAATCGTCGGCACAAGTAAGTTAAAAAATAAAAAAGTAGAAGTTACAAAGAAGAAAGTTATGTATACATATGTAGATATATGTACCAAGCAACAGTAAATGGGTAAAGTCACTCTCCAAATAAAGAATTCTCTAAACACAGTGGAAACTAGATTCGAGGTCTACCAGGCGAACTAGTATCGACGCATTACTATTTTCCAGAAATTCTTTAACCCTTTAACTCCCAGTGTTGGCACCGGTGCAACAGTCATTTTAAAAGTGCGTCAAATTCTATACCATGTTTATATTTAACTTTTGTTAGCAACCATTCGTAGTTTTCCTGCTGGTAAAGTAGATTTCAATATTTTCGGTTGTGGGAATCAAAGATTATATCTTCAAAAATGTATTATGGATTAATACTTCAGGCTGCCATCTTGTGGAAAATAGAGGTAACTGCTTCTAAAAAAACATTTACAAAAACAAGATATAAAAATAAAAATAAGAGATTCAAAAAACGAGACAAGAGGTAAGTATTTAAAAAAAAAAACAAGATACAACACACATATATATATCTTACTTTTTTAAAGCACTTACTTTTATTTTATATACATTTTATCAATTTTCAATTAAAAATGGAAAATATCAATTTTTTTTGAAAATCACTCACAATTTTAAAATAACGGTTAAAGACTGTTAAAGGGTTAATCAAAGATCTGCCAGGCTCTCCTGCCTTTCTCACCCTCTCCCCTCAACCCCCTTATAAATATTTTCCACTATTCCTCATCACACCTGTATAATCTATTGTAAACACCTTTCCCTCAGATAGACGAATGCGGTCGCCTATGGGTACTAGACACGGGAAAGTTAGGCGACAAAGTGGTTTGCCAGCCGCAGCTGCACGTGTTCTCCCTGCAAACGAACCAGCTGATCCATCGGTACAGATTTCCTCGAGACCAGAGCAAGGAGGACTCTCTGTTCGTCACGGTGGCTGTCGATGTACGGGACCACGATCGCGGGGGCAAAGACACGTTCGTCTATATCGCGGACGTGACTGGGTTTGGGTTGCTCGTCTACGATTACCGTCACTCCCGGTCCTGGAGGATCCAAAACAACCTGTTCTACCCTTACCCGCCCTATGGTACCTTCCATATCAATGGCGACACGTTCGATCTGATGGACGGGATCCTGGGACTAGCTTTGGGCCCTATCCACAATGGCGACAGGACACTTTACTTCCACTCTTTGGCTAGCAGGGTCGAGGGATCGGTGCACACCTCTGTGATCAGGTGAGGGGGTGTTGGTATTAACACTAGAACTAATGATAATTAATGTATACCTATTTCTATCAGAACAGTAAAAATGAGCGGTTATTTATAAAATACGTTATGCAAGGAAAATGAATGTTTATTCATGTTTTTTAAAATTTTTATATTGTTAAAAAATATATACGTATTTATACTACTTACGAGGAGAGGTTCCCAGGTGTCCGCCTCCGATTGCTTTGAATTTTGGTGTTGTTTTAGAGGACCGAAAAATAAGAAATACGTGTCTTTTTATAGCGGCCCGTTTTCATATTTAGGGGGTGAAACCAGCTCCAATATTTATAAGATTTTCAGGTGTTCATCTCCGATTGCTTTGAATTTTGGATATGTTTTAGAGGACCGAAAAATAAGAAATACGTGTTTTTTATAACGGCCCGTTTTCATATTTAGGGGTGAAACCACCCCCAAAGTTCATACGGAGTACAAAAATTGTGTTGAGTAAAACTTGATATAAATTTAATTTGCGTCATAACTTGCTGTATAGACGATGTTCTTGTCGTCCGTCACCGTTATTAGGGGGTAACTATGAGGGGTGGTTTCACCTCTTGAACATGCAAATGGGCCAACATAGAAAGACATGGATTTTCTATTTTTCGGCCCTCTAAAACATATCCAAAAACCAAAGCAATCGGGGACGAACACCTGAAAATCGTATAACTTTGGGGGTTGGTTTAACCCCCTAAACATGCTAACGGGCCAAAATAAAAAGACACGTATTTCTTATTTTTCGGTCCTCTAAAACATATCCAAAAACCAAAGCAATCGGAGATGAACATCTGAAAATCTTATAACTTTGGGGGTTGGTTTCACCCCCTAAATATAAAAACGGGCCGCTATAAAAAAACACGTATATCTTATTTTTCTGTTCTCAAAAACATATCCAAAATTCAAAGCAATCGGAGGCGGACACCTGGGAACCTCTGCTTGTTAAAAGGAAAGGCATGAAGTGACCCCCTCCGCAGATAAAAAGAACATGAAACTTTCCAATTTAGAGTTTCCAATTTAGACCTTGGGGCGTGGTTTCACCACTTAAAGTCGCGCCTCAGCCGATAAAAAAATACGTGTCTCTTATTTTCGCCTCCTTAATAAACGTACGAAGTTTCATCGCAATCGGACGGAGACACTTCAGTGCCCTTCCTTGTTAGAAATCCATTTTTTTTCATATTTAAAAATGGTAAAATTATCAAATTTAAAGCCAGTCATTTTGACTGGTTTGGTGGCTGTAGTATTAATGGATCTCAGGGGTTGTTAAATTACCAAACTTGTCAGATTGCAGTTTGGCAAACATTAACTATAGAGCTTTTTTGTAATGTATCTAATCTATCGTTGAATGAAATAGAGTAAAGAGTTAACGTATTCTGTGCCACGGTGGAAATTCAGATTTTTGATAGGGCTATAGAAAGTGATGAGGAAACTAAATTGTCATATTCGATTGTAGAAGAATAATTGTTGTGCAATATTTTCAAAATTTCAGCTGATTTTTATTTTAGGTATTTGATTTCGACGCGGAATTGTGAAACAGCGTTTTTCTTTGATTAAAAATTTCACTATCGATAACTATCGTGCGCCATCGGTGGGGTCTGGTATGGGGCCAAATTAGATTCACTGATTGATATTTTTGGAAAATTATCAGTGAAAAGAATTGGCAATTGAGTACCATTTTGGTTTAAACATGAGGTGGGATTATTTTTAAAAATTTTGAAAAATATTAAATTTGGTTTCTTTTGGTGGGAGCTGTCTAAAGATCTGATTCCATCAAGTTTATATAATATCGTCTATCAGGAATTACAGTCTGTTCGGTAACAACTCTGAGGCAGAAGCAAGGTCGTTCGTACCATTCGCGAAAGAAAGGTCCTCGCAGTCGGCAGCGCAAGCCATGGATCATAATGGAGTCCTCTTCTTCGGCTTGATGTCCGATCTGGCGATTGGTTGCTGGAACAGCAAGCATTACCCTCAATATGGTGGACGCAACAACGAGATACTGGTTACTAACCAGGAAACCTTGCAGTTCCCTTCTGGGTTAAAGGTACAGTACATGACAGATATATAAACAGACCCTACACAGGTAGAAGTGTCCTAGAGTCGAGCTCAGATAAATAGATTCTAGCTATTTAATCCATAGATTCTAAGCCCTAGGTAGGTAAATAAATACTACATAGGTAGATGAAGCCTTCATAAGGAGTTACATCCTGGATAGATATATTCTTCTGATGTAAATTTATCTTAGAAACATAGATAGACCCTAAATAAACAGGTACACTTTGTATGGGTTGGTTTCCTCTTAAGGTGTGAATCCACGATGAGATTTTACATGAAACTTTCCTTTTATGACACATGTCATGAACCATTGTCGCATGAGAGTCTAATTTCATGAAACTAATGACAAAATAATTAAAAAAATAATAAAATAATTGTCTCATGAGATTAAAGTCTCACGTGAGACAGGATATTTTAGTCTCATCGTGGATTTTCACCTTTACACAAACCGATAAATTGCGTAAATTTCAAATAGATAAGATACTAGTGAAGTAGGTGGATAGATATATAGATGGTAGAGTCTAGATAAATTTTACTCAGATAAATGAATCCTACATACATAGTCAACGCTAAATAGAAAGACAGAGGCCCCGATAAGCAAATAAATTGAATAAATCGTAAATAGACATTTTGCTAGTATCTACTAGCCACTATGTAGATCGATATACGCACGGTTTGTCCCAAAATTGCGAGACCTCCAGGAACATGCAATATCCTGATGCAAAAAGACATCGAAATGTCCTTTACCATTTTAGGATCCGAGGCTTCGTTTTCGAGATATTAACAGTTGAATATTAACGGAGCGCGCAGTAGCGGTCACTGCTCTGCGCTCAGCTGTTTCGGCTTTAAACTTTGCGCCCCAGAACATGGACCGCTAATGTTTCACTGTTAATATCTCGAGAACGAAGCCTCGGATACCAAAACGGTAAAGGACATTTCGATGTCTTTTTGCATCAGGATAACGCATGTTCCGAGAAGTCCTGTAATTCTGAGACACCCTGTATAGAGCGATCTGATTAGGTCAGTGTAAAAGTCCATTCTCTTTATTGAACCAAAGTCTTCATTAAAAGTGAAAATATATTACATGTTTTTTTAATCCGAGTATTATCTATGATCTTTTGCTAATTTTCTGATAAAAGTGAAAGTTGGCGCAGTAACAAAAAGCATTTTTGTACACCTAACATCAGCTAACAGTAAGCGAACAAACGTCTGCACCGACTCAGTAAATACGTAAATAAATATTGGACCGACGCACCAGCAATTTTTCACATACCACGAAACCGATTTTTCATTGCAGATTATAACGATAAAAAATGGAGAACAGGAGCTGTGGGTGCTAACTGCCTCCTTCCAAAAGTATATGACCGGTTCCCTGAATGCGAACGAGACCAACTTTAGGATCCAAGCTGGCTTCGTGAACGAGCTGGTCCGCGGCACCAGCTGCGACGTCACTTCCTTAGACGCCAGTGGGGCCATATCTCATCACTTCAAATGAAGGTCGTGGCACCGCGAGCAGTTCTCCAACTACTATTACGAGGGGTCGTCGCCCTTTTGGCGGTACTCCTTCTTCAGCAACAGACCGTTCCTCGTTCACCATCGCTTCGAGTCGTTCCATTCTAGAATGTAATCCAGGAACTACGATTACTCAGGTTTCAAAGGTGCCGTCCAGAATCTAGAGCTTAATTAGGTACTTAATATTTAAAGTAAAGGTAATGTGAAAAATGCTACTATGTTGTATTGTAGATGAAAGGATTTATTGTAGGAAAATTGAGGAATTGGACAAATCGACAAATAATGAAACTGTGGAAAAATGGGATCCTATTTTTCTGTGATATTTATAAATATAAAAAAGACATCTACTACAAGTGTGTTGTATTGTAGAATGTAGATGAAAGGATTTATAGAAGGAGAATTGAAGAATTGGAAAATGGACAAATAATGGAATTGTTGAAAAATAGGGTGCTATTTTCCTAGGATATTTATAAATATAAATATAAAAAAGACTACTATGTTGTATCGTAGACCAAGGTATTTATGTAAAGAAAATTGAAGAATTGGAGAAATGGAACTGTGGAATAATGGAGGTCGTATTTTTCTGGAACAGTTATAAATATAAATATAAAATAGACTACTGTGTTGTATCGTAAAACAAAGGATTTATCGAAGGAAAATTGAGGAACTGGAGACATGGAGGAAGAATAATGGGAGTCGTCTTTTTCTGAGATAGCTATGTTTGCGATTGGAGAGATGTTTTCGTTTTTATCGCTGCTCGCGGTGCTGCAACAACATTCCTAAGATTTAAAAGATTAGTATTTAATATTTATGAGCAATTTTATTTCATATGTTTATGAATGTGTGGATTCCTGCGTCGCCAGTGTGTGCCGATGGCGTCGAAGAATATTCTTCGCCGCGTCCTTTGTTGAACATTCGCGTTCACCGTCGAAATTGGGACCATTAAGCTAATTCCTAGTGTTGCCATTAGTATGGAGACAGAGCAAATGAAGGGTTTAAGCATCGTTCAGATTAGCCGGGTAATTTGAAACTACTTTACCAATGTGGACCTTTTATTCTTTTAACTTGAAATATCCCTTCAAGTTTCTTTCAAGTTTCAAGCGAAGAGGAGAGTCTTTCAACTTTTCTTGTTTGAAGGTCTACGTGTGAACGTATGTACAAGTGTGAATTTGAAGTCACTTGAAGTAAGCTGACTATTGTTTTTGAAAAGTGAGGTCATAATCATAAAACAATGACTAAGAATAGATGGAGTAATGACAAGATTTCTAAGCTCTTACAAGGGAACATCCCGAACCCGGAAATTCAAAAAATTCTGAAACTTTGTGAATATGCAGGGAATTTTCTCCTGATTACAACGCAATTTTTGTTTGCTGCCTAAATTCACTCTAAGGGGGTGTGATTGACCGCTGAAAATCCGGCTATTTTCCGATTTTGTGTTATAACGCGTGAACTGTAAAATAATTTTTTCATCAAATGATGGATCTAATTAAAAGAAGTAACTTTTATCTTGAAACTTTTTTTCTATCTCTTATAGTTCGCGAGTTATAATACAAAATCGGAAAATAGCCGAATTTTCAGGGGTTAATTTCACCCCGTTCGAGTGATTTTGGGCAGCAAACAAAAATTGCGTTGCAATCAGAAGGAAATCCCCTACATATTCACAAAGTTTCAGAATTTTAGGAATTTTCGGGTTCGGGATCTTCCCTTGTTAGAAATGTATGAGAAATGATATTTTATGGAATAACGAAGGAGACCACCTCTATTGACGCCAGTTTAGATATCTACTTGCTTCAAGTAATCTTGAAAGTAACTTGAAGGCAGCTGACACTACTGAACACAAACTTGAAGTCAAGTAACTTGACTAATGTGAACGAGGCAATTAAAAGGGGAAAACAAGGAATGTCATAAAACAGCTTCATTGAGAAAATCAAGTTTTAATACTTTAGTCCAGGGGTGCACAGGGAGCCGTTTTTGAACCCCAAACTAACCTCAAACTAACCTCAAACAAACCCGCCTGTCCCGTTGCTAACGTTAGAATCGGTGAGGAGAACTGCAGTAGTGTACGTGCGTGCTCGTAGGCTCGTAGCATAAGTATATAATATATATGACTGGGTTCAAGTCATACCAAATGCACGTACACTACCGCAGTTCTCCTCACCGATTCTAACCTTAGCAACGGGACAAGTGGGTTGCTCGCAGCTAGGCGCTAAAAACGGCTCCCTGTGCACCCCTGCTTTAGTCCATCAGTAATGAAACAAGGTTCAATGAACATGACTGTATTGTTCGCAACACGAACAGTTTATACTACAATTAGGTATCAGAAAAGAACTGAGCAAAAACATGATTGTTTTACATTGTTTTAATATCTTTCAATTGGAACACTGCAGAATACTGTAACAAAAATGTCTACTTCTATTATTATCAAAACAAGGATGTGTATACAGTGACGTCCGAGGACTCCTTACGTAATGCAAGCTTACACTAATCAAAAATACATAGTGCAAGTAAAAAGAGTGGAGACACTCCTTGTATCGTTCCAGTGGAAGTGGACATTCCCTGTTTTTAACCAGTACACTAAATCTTTAACGTTGTCTGATGGACATTTCCATTTTATAACCCTTTGTGATTCGACAGTTCTCTGGCCCCAATTGCCACTAACAAAATACGTCACATAGTAGAATCACTCAAAATGGACATTCCCTGTTTTCCCCTTTCCTTCCCAATGAGACAATTGTTAGCTTCCGGCAACTTTACACATTATGAAATATTCATACACAGGGGCGAATGTTTCCTGAACCTTTCGGTAAATTTGCAATTCAAAAATGTACCATTTCTGAAATGGAAGCTAAATGTTAGTTAAGACACAATTTTAGTAGTAGGCAATTAAAAACCTCGAGAAGTAGCTATTTTCCAAACGACCATAAAATAAAATAAAAATTTGTTCAACTGTGGTGCAATTTGTTATATATTTAGCATGCTATTCATTGCTGCAAATTTCTATCTAATTGCCGCATTTTTAGTTTAAAGGAACGCGAGATGGTATGTATTAATTTCAGATGTGGCGTCATATTTCGAAATCAGCGACTTAAATTCAGGAAGGTGAAACTGAAAACGTTTCCGCTTAACCGATTTGAAACTTCGTTGTAACGTGTATATATTTTGCAACGAACGCAAATGGTACTTAATAATACATTTTTAATGGCGCGTACCGCTCGCTGCCGTTGGGAGGTTCTTAGCGTTCCAACAATTTGCGCATTTCTTTACATAATGATATCTAGATGAAATAAAAATTGTCCCCACTTTCCCCATTTATTGTTACCCATCTTTAATTTTTACGTTTTCAAAATAAAAGAAAAATTTATGTGACAAACGAGGGATTGATACTTTTCTTGAACATTTAATAACTTTACAAAATATTCATTCAACTTAATAAGAAGTAATGTCTCTGAGGAAAGTACCATTTTTTAGAAAGAATAGCCTAATTTGTGTTTTGTTTGTGCAGCACTAACATTACCTACTAGAATTGATAATCCTTAACTGTTTGCTTTAGAAAATGTTTACTCAAGTTACGAAGTGGCTTGTTTTACAATGGTTACTGACGCCGTCGGTGTTTAAACATTATGTAATATTTCGGTTGATTAGGTGTCATTGAACTCTGGGGATCTACAACTTTCGTCTGCGGAGATAGGAATAATTAATAAAACGCAAAATTAGATTCCAAATTATTTTCTACATACCTATGCCCTCTAAATTTCATTGCCGTATTTTTAAAATTGACAGAGCTATGCGAATTTTTGTGAACTCGTATCTTTTTTATGACTATATTTTTTAAATATTCTATATTTTTTAAATATTCCATATTTGCAATAAATAATGAAAAATAATGTTAATAAGCAACATATTTTTCTATATTTCTCAATTTTCTGCAAAAAGGCCGTGGAAGTGCTATAATTAAAATGAATTTCACTGATTAATTTATTACATAATTCGAATTTTAATAATGCAACTACAAAGGAGAAATATACATTCTTTAAATATTATAGACAGTTATATAACAACTTCACTATGAATAAAAAAATATCTAACTTCGTAATGTTTACAGGTACTTTTCTCGAAACTGACTTTTGGCACGGAGGCCCACCTTGCATTCTACAGTACAATTAGATTCGAGGTTTGACAGGCGATATTACCATTGGGTGGTGGGTAAACAAACAGCCTCCACTGTCCCAATTTACAACTAAGAAAATTAGAATTAGAATTAAATGGTAATCAAAAAGTTCTACCATTTTTTATAAATCCCCCATTTACATCTGAAATTCCATTCGACCTTTAAAAACCATTTTGTGATCTTTTATAAAACGTGAAAGAATATTTCATACAAATACAATTTTTTACTGTTTTATTTTGAATTTGAGAAATACCTCTATTATAGTCATTTATTACCATTGATTCGAATTCTTCAATAAAGGGAAATTGATTGCAAATGGAAATTCCAGGAGTGGAATCCCATTTAAATTGAATTAATTTCCATTCTCCAGTATTTCCGATTTCTTCAAAATTTTGTTATATTTCGAAGTAATAAATCTTTTTGATAAAATCTTTATTCCTGTTCTAGAGTAGCCATAATTTTTATATGCGTAAGAAGGTTAACGATTACATAGTAAGATTCGCAGGCCTTATCAATTGTCTTCAAACATGCCAACAGCTCTGAAAGGTTAGCGCTTAACGTAAAAACAAATTGTACGCGTTGAATATTCAAACGCTCAATTTTCCCTGTACAATCTTTCGTTATCACCAACCCCTCCCGTTCCTTTACCGTTATCTGTTTAAAAGTTCCCGGGAAGGTCAGAAGCTCATATTTAATGCAAGAGTACCAGTCGTAAGTTTGCATTCACCTGTAGTTGGTCCTCTGCTTGAAAAGAGCCATTCTTACACCTTGCACTCCAATCCAAGAAACAATCGATCGTCACTTTTCACCTGGGGAATAAGAACACGCGGGCACCTTGTAAGCGAATAAATTGATTTTAACAAATTCCAATTTTTATTCGAACTTCTATATATAATTCCCACTCCTCCCCATTCTGCTGGGCTTAAAACATATTTCGTTTCTTTAGAAACATGTTAACGGCATGGTTACTGGCGCTCTGCATCGGCGCAGTCCACTTGGAGAGCAGATCAGTGGCTGGTTCGCGGTCTTTCAACCGTCCGTTGAAAGTGATAAAGGAGTGGAAGTACATGGACTTCGATTACGCGAATGAAACGGCGAGGTCACAGGCCATTAAATCTGGCCAATACGATCACACGAAATGTTTTCCCATAGACGTTGACCGCTGGCGAGGTAACGTGTGCTGTGCTTCCTAAGAATTGATAGTGGTGGATTTAGTGACAACAGTGTGTCGGCGTCTTCTTCGAATTTTGGTTTCTGTTGGGAGTCCCTATTGTATTTATTTTTTGTTTTAAGATTTAACGTTTGTCACCATAATAAGGGACGAAGGAGTGCCTTCGTCTTTGAACGTGATATCCAATAAAACGGGCGATGGAGGACCTCTTCTCATACCGTATCCTGATTGGAGTTGGGCTAAAACGGACTGTACTGGTATCACGAGTGTTTATAGAGTCGCGGTGAGCATAATTTGGGAATGTCATTGAGTGAGGGGGTGGTGACACAAAGTGCAGGTGAACGCTTGCTTGAACTGACTTCTGAATGGTAGATTTTCTTCACTTCCGTTTGGTTTCATAATCTGTCGATTTTGTTGGGTTTGGGTTGGTTTGTTTTGATTCCATTGGATCTGGGTCTATTCGGTTCTGCTTGCTTCGGACACAATATTATTTTCCCCCACAGATGCCTCCCGTCGTTATACACTATTAAGTCTAAAAGAACGCTGGTAAAATCATTTCCTGTCAATACGAGTTCAATCACATTGCACATTATTCTCAGATCGACAGCTGCAACAGATTGTGGGTGCTGGACACCGGTGTGCTCGGCGAGAAAGCGATATGTCCGCCACAACTTCTCGCCTTCGACTTGGAAACCTCGAAGTTATTAGAAAGGGTGACCATAGCGCATGACGTCGCAGTGAATTCCACGAGTGGGAAAGGGTTGTTGGTCACCCCGGTCGTTCAAACGTTCGGAGGTAGTTGTGAGGATACTTACGTAAGTGCTACTTTCCTATTTTAAATAAATATCTTCGGTAACGTCTATTGTATATGGTCAGCCGTTACGTGACGTTTTTAACTACAAAGAAATTCGTGACGATATGGACGCTACTATTTAAGGGGTCATTCTGGTTAGACGGTTTGAAAGAATCGATTTTTTTTTAAACATTTTTTTTAAACATGTTACATTTTCATTGAAAAATTCAGATTTTTTTAACTTCTACAGAGGCATTTTGTAGGGCGCGCAGGGTCTTGGCTTTGATATTTAGGAATTATTTAGGAACTTCGAACGCGTTTTTCTCGAAACGTCATTTTTTCACATGGTGCAGGTAAAATCTCAAAATCTATCGAACCGATTGTTTTATAAATTGAACTGCTTATTCCGCACACCTATGCCTCTGGCCGGCACTACAACCAAGTATTTCTGTTGAGTCTAACCTACTCTTAAAGTCGAAAATAGCACAGAAAACACGGCCGAAATACATTGATTCTTGTATTTTGCCCGCTGGTTTGTTAATTTTAAGGATAAATCGTTTATTCCAGTACGGGCCATAGCAACAGTCATACTGATCAAGAATCTGTTTGTATTTTTGGTTTCAAATAAGTCCAACTGCTGAAATCACCCGCACGAGCGAGGCATGAATTTTTAAACATGTCATCAAAATCGCCTTCAAAACCATTTTAAAAGCAATGATTTTATTAATTTTATATTTTTTATTTACTATAGAAATGTAGTTTAATCAAGAGAAAAAAGTTTCATTCCATTACTATAATTTCTGTCTTCGCAATAAATTCCTGAAAATCGCTGAATTTATCGGCGCGCTAACCAGAATGACCCCCTAAATGACAATACTCGAATGCATCTCACTCGATTTTATAGCTCTGTCAATGGTTATAATACGGATGAAGAATTTCTCAATTAATATTAACAAAGTATTTCAATGGTAGTGCCTGTGTTTCCCACATTCTATCCCAAACTCCCCCAAAATGATGATAACATTCTATATCTATGTTTATCGGCTCGAAACAGAATTCAATTCGCGTCCACTCTATTTTAAACTCCCTATAAACATTTACAGCATCCCAAATCTGTTTGTATCCACTCAAAATAGAATTGCCTATACGTTCACCCTATTTCAAGCTCCCTATAAATATTAACCGCATCCCAAATCCGTGTGTACCGACTCAAAATAAAATCGACTACGTGACCACTCTATTTTAAATTCCCTATAAACATTAACAGCATCCTAAATCTGTGTGTATCGACTGAAAATAGTATTTCCCATGTCTCTACACGAATATAAATAACACCCCACGTCTGTGTATACAGCCTTAAAATAGTGTTTTGTAACAGGTGTATATGGCAGACGTCGCGGGGTACGCCTTATTGTTTTACGACCAGAGAAAACAAACCGTTCGACGATTCACCTCGAGTACGCTGGTGTACGATCCACAACTGTCGTCGACGACTTACACGATCGAGGGAGTGAGCTTTACATTAGAAGACGGCCCGGTCGGAATGGCCTTGTCCTCTCTGTCCGGACAACTCTACTTCAGTCCCATGTCGTCCCACAACATGGGTTCCATTTACACGGACGCCGTCATTTTTGCGAAAAACGACGACCTGCCGTTCAAAGAGTAATTACTGCGATAATCGGTTGAAACTTTTAGATTAAAAGTGTCATAGCTCTGGCAAATTACAAGGTTCAAGTGATTTTGGAAAATTTCTGGGGACCGTAGAAAGCTTTCCAAATATAACGGTTCTAAAATGTTCAAAGTAATGTTTTATGGCATTTATGGAAATTTAATGACATATTGTGTTAAATTGTAGATATAAAAATGTTTTACCCACCCAATCGAGCGCGAAGGCCATGACGTACGAGGGTACCCTCTTCCTTGGATTGGTGAACGACACGGCGATCGGGTGCTGGCACGAATTTATGCCACTGAAAGAAAAATATATCGTGAGTAGTGCAACTGTGAATACAATAATTTGCGATGAATCCACGATTCTAAGGGACAGAAGACAGGAACGAAATTCTTGTCACAAAATAATATTAAATGTATTTCCCACTTGAATCTTACTAAGAGAAACTAGAAATTGTCTGACACTGAACTGAACTGGCTCGAGTGTACTTGAGGGGTTATACCTAGTCAGGCGGCCGAAAAGAGCCGAATGTTTGTGAATTTTTTTTTTAAAAGCTGGTGCATATATTTTTACAGAACTTTTTGCACTTAAAAGAGCAACATTTAAAGAACATTTGGTAATTTTTTCGTGGAAAAATAATCACGTTTATAGTAAAGTAACAACCGAGATCCAAGAAGTCTTTTTAAAAATTTGGCTTTGCGGTGAGCACTGCCATTCGGAACCAAATTATCTAAAATCAAAAAAGAAAAAAGATTTCGTTAGTATATTAATGTATCTTCCGATTAACGAAGGGAATTTCCGAAATATTAATTTAAAATAAAATGGCGGCTACTTAAATTTGAAATCTTGATTTTTTTGCTTGATTTTTGCACGAACAAATCAGGATTTCACCTTTAAATAGCCGCTATTTTATTTTAAATTAATATTTCGGAAATTCCCTTCGTTAATCTGAGGATACATTAATATACTAACGAAATCATTTTTGTTGTTTGATTTTACATAATCTGTTTTCGAATGGCAGTGCTCACCGCAGAACCAAATTTTTAAAAAGGTTTCTTGGATGCCGGTTGTTACTTTATTATGAACGTGAATATTTGTCTACAAAAAAATTACCAAATGTTGTTTAAATGTTGCTCTTTTAAATGCAAAAAGTTCTGTTAACATTTATGCTTCCGCTTTTTCAAAAAAAAAATACACAATCATTCGCCTCTTTTCGGCCGCCTGACTAGGTATAACCCCTTAAGTAGTAGTGAGAAGAAAAGACAATCGTTAGAAGACCTTTGCTTGGTAGCCACGAGCCTCCATACTAGATCGCTCACCAAACCCCAACACTATTTAATTCATTGTTCCGACCATATTCCGATTCATCCACGTGATTCAAGAATTGATGCTCTACCTAACTGAAAATTCGCTGGCTTGTAAAAGTGACCAACTCCAAATTTCTTAATTTTCGGTAAATGCAAATTTCATTGTAGTCGTTCAGCGTTTCGGAATGGCCTATGGTGCGATTGGCAAGCAGTACAGTAGGGATACAAACCCAAATTTCAGTTGGAAAATCTAAATTTGAGTTTTGAGGAAAGGTAAATCCAAATTTGGGTTTTCAGGTGGGGGAATTCTAATTTGAGTTTTGAGAAAGGGGGAATCCAAATTTGAGTTTTAAGGAATGGGAAATCCAAATTTAAGTTTTGAGAAGGGAGAAATCCAAATTTGAGTTTTGTGAAGGGAGAAATCCAAATTTGAGTTTTGTGAAGGGAGAAATCCAAATTTGAGTTTTAAGGCAGGGGAAATGCAAATTTTAGTTTTAAGGAATGGGATATCCAAATTTGAGTTTTGAGGAGGGGGAAATCTAAATTTGTGTTTTACAGAAGGGGAAATCTAATTTGAGTTTTGAGAAAGGGGGAATCCAAATTTGAGTTTTAAGGAATGGGAAATACAAATTTAAGTTTTGAGAAGGGAGAAATCCAAATTTGAGTTTTGTGAAGGGAGAAATCCAAATTTGAGTTTTGTGAAGGGAGAAATCCAAATTTGAGTTTTGTGAAGGGAGAAATCCAAATTTGAGTTTTAAAGAACGGGAAATGCAAAATTTAGTTTTAAGGAATGGGATATCCAAATTTGAGTTTTGAGGAGGGGGAAATCTAAATATGTGTTTTACACAAGGGGAAATCCAAATTTGAGATTTGAGAAGGGAGAAATCCAATTTTTAGTTTTATGGAAGGGGATATCCAAATTTGAGTTTTGAGGAAGGCTAAATCTAAATTTAAGTTCTAAGGAGGGAGAAATTCAAATTTGACTTTGAATCCCACCCCAAACTCAAATTTGAGTTGGAACTCTCCTTACTATACTACTATAACACATAGGTGGCGCCCTGTCGATTTCGGTATTTGTATGTAGAGTTCGGAAAATCGTCGGTTCGAGTCCCATCGCCCAAGTTTTTCTTTTTCGCCTACAATATTATTACAATAAATCAGGTAATAATTGGAATCTATTGCAAAATACATAAGTCTCTCCCCATATGTATTCTTATTAATCTATTGTAAAAATTTAAAAAGTAATTGCTTCCATTAATGCTCAAAAATTTTAAGATGGAATGAAGTACTTTGTCAGTTGTACCAACAAGCCAGCTAATTGCTGTTGTACTAAATTGACGATCGCAATCGTACTAAATTGAAATGAGAATTGATATCACATTCAAATGAAAATCGGAGGTTTAATGAATATAGAAACTACTATACTGAACTGAGTATTTTAGTTAAGTTAATTGCACAGGGTTAATAATCAATTTTGGAGCAAGAACAAGTGTGGCAAGCCAAGACAGAGTTTAAGAAATTGTTCTTCAGCTTTAAATTGAAGTATAGATACTCGCTTCAGAGATACATTGCAGGTTTTTCTACCCACTGCAGATTGAGATCAGCCACAATTCCGAGACGCTTCAATTCACCAGCGGTATGAAAGTGAAGACTTCGCATATGGGAATGGAAGAGTTAGTAGTGTTGACGAATCGTTATCAAAAGATAGCAACGGGGACCATGAACTTCAGCGACGTCAACTTCAGAATACTGGCCGCCAGCGTAAAGGAAATGATTATCGGTACTCCTTGCGCGCCAGTACTTTTTTTCAAAGGTTAGAAGAACCAGCAAGAATTGGATTAATGTATATTAATATTATACATTATTATAATTCCTCATTACGAACATTTCCTTTGTAATAAACAAATATATCCAACGAATCTTGTTTCTTTCGCTACTTACTCGCACAACACATCACAATTGCATTGACCAAAATACAGAGAGGCATTTTATTCAACTGAATATTGGCCACCAAGTTATCTTATTGTTAGCAGCACAGACAAAGAAGCCACAATTTTTTAAAAGACCCCGTACTTCATTCAACAATTTTAAATGTTATGGCTCCGAGTCTTTTTATTATTTCATTGCACTTCAAATTCCTTTCTACCTTCGAAGTGTTTTGCCGATGCCTCGTAAAAACCGCATAACGTGCCCAGCATGTTTATCAGCATAAATTCCAACGATGGCTTCCTGGAATTGATTGGTGGCTAATTATTAAACTACGCTTCCCTAATGGCGGTGAAAACGTGGTCAATACTAATTTTTGCAAATTACTGCAAATTTATGATAATTGTCGACTCCACACGGGAACTTGCGTAGACTAACACTTATCGGCAATTCCATTTAATATATTTCGTTTATGAGGGCCAATGGCAGTCCTTCGGAAAATAATTGAGACGCAACGTTGTCGTGATAGCTTCGTCAGAGGTCAGAGGATCCATCGGTGGCGGAAGTACGCTCCTTGATCACCGATTACAGGTATCAAACGTTCACTCCATCTATAAAGAAAGTTTCTCTCATTTCAAACACCTGACTTAGGCTCTGAAGCTTCTGATAACAGTAAACAAAGAGGTTCTAAAAAAGAACCACAAAAGTCGTATTGACGTGCTCCAATTTGCCTTCTACGATAAATTTTGGAGAGGGACAAATTTGGAGCGAAAGAAATTGGGAAAAATTCAAACAGAGAGGCTTGCGACAACTTAAAAAACTATTCACTTTTTCTTAAGTAGCGAATTAGTATTACTGACTCAGATGTGAGTTGCCATATTGAATTAATTTTGTAATTGTCTCGACCCTTTTAAATTAAAATATTTTATGATATTTCGCGGAAAGAGCGGCAGGCGCTTGTCAGCCTAGGGGCGCCACATTTTTAAATCCGCCCCTGCAATTGTGTAAATAATTCCTTGAATTAAAATTTTTTTTGCTAACTAATGTTTTTTCATTTTTTCATAAATATAAAAAGATACCCTCACAATTTGTATAGGGGTACAGAGTACAGTGGTTGGCCACCTGACAGTAATTGACTTTATTTTGAGAAATAAATGAATATAAAGAAATACCAATCTTATGCCTTTTTTTAATGACCATATTCATATTCCTTGTACATTCTTGCTTCGGATGTAATCAATATTTCTCCACTCATTTTATACTGTGATTATATAGAAAAGCAAATAGGATGACTCGGCTTTGAAGCTTTGAAATTACAGCGATTTAATCCAAAAACCATAAGAGTACAGTTGAAAGTTTGCGAATAGTTTAATGTATTTATGATATGTATATTTCTCATATTCGGTATATATCGATAAATAAAAGTTGAAACTTTATAAAAGAATTATTTATTTGTTAAAATTATGCATATATTATGAAAAATACAGGGGGCCAACAACTGTCATATGAATAATGTTGAATGATAGTAATTGGCCGGGCGGCCAGTGACTGTTTTTTAACCATGTTAATGATGAAACAGTAATTAGCTCCCTGTTAGAAACAGAAACAAACACAACAAATACATACATAATAAAATATATCCATTTTTATTGAATAATTTGAATCTTATTTCTATTATCAAATCAGGTAACATTTTCTTTTATGTTATATTATGTATCAAATAGCGGCCAATCACTGTCGAACAGATTGGACAATTACTGTCTTCACCATGCTAATAACTATATTTCTTCGTAGGAAACACATTTTTTGTATATTTTTATACATTCTTGATTTTTTTTTTAATAAACTCTATTTATTTTTAGATTATTAGGGGTTTTCCGTAATTATTTATATTGAGTTCCCTTTCAAATTTACTAAATTCAAATTTATAATTCATTATTTATGCGACATTCTTACTTAAGTGGACAACTATTGTACTCGTTACCCTATCCCCTGCTCATGTTCCGAAAAAAAACCTCACAAATTGCCATATGAATTTAGGTTAGGTTAGGTTTATTCTTTCTTTGGCACAAAATACATATCTTATACCAAAACCCATAGCACACTTCGTTGCAGCTGTATTGCAGGAACGTTGCTGCAATATTGCGTTGTTGCAGGTTGCATTGCAATATTGTTGGAACGTTTCTGCAGTATTGCCGTGCATTATTGGAGTGGCAATGATCGTACAATATTGCAGCAATATTGCAAGAACGTTGCCGTGCAATGTTCCACTGACAACGATCCTACAATATTTCGGCAATATTGCGCGCACATCGATGTGCAATGTCTCAGTAGCAACGACCCAGCAAAATTGCCTACATATTGCCGTGCAATACTGTAGTGGAAATATTGTAGAAACAGTACAGCAATATTCTGAAGCAACTATGATTTTGACGAAATTTGAAATATGACGTCGAGTAGATTCTACAGCATGTTTCCTTTAACTGGATATGCTAGAATTTCTCGTTGGCCGTTGAAGATATGAAAAAAGTGTTATTGTGAGAGTTGTTTGTACATGAATTTAAATTATAGAAGAGATTTGAAAATGAATTTAATTTGTTTAGATAGAGTAGATACTATATATTTTAATGTTTGAAATTATTATTATTATTATTAAACGTCTTTATTGCACAAACACGTATATACAATAAAGCAAGAGAAAAGAGAGATGAAAAGACAAATGCAAAGGTTTAGTCTAAAGACTACTTTCCAACCTAACCTAAAATGACACCGGGTTAAAGTTAGAGTCCGCACCTGCAGTGTTAAAAATCCCTAATAGGTTTGTCAAATGAGCCTTCGTTTTTGAATAATTTAAGTTTAAAGTTTTGCACGGTAGGAGTATAAGTTTGAATACGTAAGCAATCTTATCAATCAGCGGTTGTAGCTGCGGCGGTAAAGTGTTCGTCTACGATTCTACAGGTCCTCGGTTCGAATCCCCCTGGGGTAAAAATATTTTCTATGAGAAAAAGACACACGGGCGTTATACTACTACGATTCTGCACACATTGATGTCGTCGCGTCCCTCACTGCCCGAAACGTTGCGGTGGGACCATTGCTGTAAAATTTCCGAAACGTTGCGGGAATGTACTCCTGCAATATTGCCAAGGCGGACATAGGAGTGAACCTGCAACTTCCCTGCAATGATATATACGGTGCAACATTGCAATCTCGCACCGCAATATTTCTGAAGAGTTGCAGGATGATTGCCACAATTTTGCCGTTTCGTTTCAGAATCATTGCCGGAACGTTGCAGGACTACAGGTTTGCAATGCTGCCGCAACATTGCAAAAATACACACCCGCAATATTGCGAAGGCGGGCATAGGACTGAACCTGCAACGTCTCTGCAATGTTATGGTGCAACATTGCAATCTTGCACCGCAATATTGCAGCGACGTTGCTGCAATGTTATGGTGCTGTGTGGGAAGTGGCATTTCAAGAAATTTCTTATGTAGCCCAACGAACTCTAGTCCCTCGTCATATGAATTTGCGCTTGTCGATTGGGCTTCCCCCTTAACACTTTCAGTGGCGCAAGGTCATAAAAAATGCCCCTTCAAGCCGGTCAGGCTTTTCTAAGCAGCCGCTGCTGTCGAGAAACGCTGTTCGAAGACTCTTTGCCAACATTTTCGATGCCTTCCAGGAAATATGAACGTGGAAACACGCCGAAAGCACAGAGTGCAGCTCCCTCGGCGTGAGAACACGCCGACGCCAGCAGCATTAATTCTCCCCTCGCGGAAAGACAAACATAACCTTATAAATCAACGAAATAGATCCTTTTTCGTCGACGCATCGCGTGGGCATGGAATCTGTCCATCGTCTACGGTCCATTCGACGGAACAACACTTTGCTTTTATTTAAAGAGCTCTCGTAACCGCCTCGTCCAGACAAAACGCTCTCAAACGCGTTTCGGACATCGTTGGCGTTGCGAAATCCACTTCGGACTGGCTTCTCGTCGGCCGAGAAATCGGATCAGGATTTCGAAACTGGCCCGGTACATTGCTTTTATGTAAATGGCCCCTGGGTGTGCGTCGCTAGTCACTCGAGGCGAACGAAAACTTAGATTACGGGACACGATATTGGGACTCCGTTGGCGGGCTATATAAGAGAGGGACCTTTTGGGCTCGGTCAGTGTACTGATCGTTTCTCTGGTCCACGCGCGGTTGATAAATAATAATAATAACAATAATAATAATAATAATAATAATAATAATAATAATAATAATACGGCTATATTACAACGTCAGTTTATGTTACATTAATGCACAGTTAGTTCTTCTTTTTTGTGACGTGTAGGATTTAGCACAATGCTGTTTTAAAATCTTACCCTAAATTAAACTATAAACTATAGATTGGCATTAATTATGTAGGTCGCGGCTGATTGCCTGAAATTTATTATTGATATCGGAATTTTTATAAGCGGTGGAGAGGAATTGCCACTTTAGTGGCTTGTCTTGTGGTAGACAAATGAGGCTGATGCGTTTGCAAGAATGATGTGAATAAGTAAGCGAATAATGTTGATTAATGCTTGTGATCGCGGCCCCGTGATTTTGAAAGGCTTTCTTGTTGCAATTGCGGTAGAACTTGGAGCATGTGAAGTAACTGCACGTAATAATTGATTTCTTTGAATAATTACATTGGTAACGTAGAAAGTGCTGAGGAATTTCATAATTCCCTTCAATCTACACTCTGATTAATAGGTTCCATCTTCATACATTCACTTTTCTACACTTAAGTAGGTACTCGAATGCTTCAGGATTTTAAAGATATAACATTTTTCACTGTCCCTTGATTAATTATTTCCAACAATAACGTTAAATCGTTCCTACTAGCAAACTACTTAGTACTCTTCAATTAAGTAAGTTTACTTCAGTGATAATAGTTGCATTAGGAAGTATTATATTTCAGCAATGGTGCATTCAGGATTTAATCTTGGGGGAGCCGAGTTGAAGGGATAAAAATATTCTTAATGCAAATTCAATAAAATTCATTAGGTGATTATAAAAAATGATTTAAAGAATAAAATCCAGATTTCTTTTCTTCTTACAAAGCCCCTTTTTTGCTGGTGCCATTTCTGACACGCCGGTTCCGTGTCTCGTTCCCAGAAGGGAATCAGAAATAGTCATTTTCGGAAATCTTTCTTCTAGCGAAAACAACTTTTTTGCAATTAGAATTCAAGATATCGAAGTATTTTTACATAGAAAAAAGAAGATATATTCTGGTAACTTTTTGGTTGGTAACTATGATTTTAATAGGTTTTCTTTAAATGACTGTATCTTTGTCAAAAACCACCCATTTTTTATGAGGTGTGGCTTATCTTAAAGACAAAGGATCACACTTTCCGATAGAATACATAAAAACTGCAAAAAATATTATTTTCACTCCGTCGCACTTGACAAACGTTAAGAAATTTTTACAGTTTGGCACACTTCTTAAGGGCAGATTTTACCCCTTGTATACCCATTTCGATAAAAGTGGTTAAAAGCATCGAAAAGTAGAATGTACAAACTTTAAAATGGTCTTTGCTTCATCCAAGTTGGATTAATTTTAGGGAAGTTTTGCAAGTTTGAAAATTGAGCAAATTTGAAAATATTTATTTCCGGGTTTGAGACACAAACGCCTCATAGTGGGTTGTGGGGATATGTGTAAATACGGTTTTTGGGTTTAGAGGATTAACGTAATATGAGATTAGAGGTTTTGTGGTCTTGGAGTTAGTGGGTTAGAGAGTTTGACGTTATAATTTTGTGGAAATGGGATATGTTGTGTTTATATGGCAATTTACTGAAAAAATAGACGTGATGGGCCAAAACGGATAACGGATTCGACGTCAGCGACCCAAAATACGTATAGGACACGTGGTGTAGTTTGTGTCAATTAAAAAAAATAGGTTTCTGGTCCTGTATAATTATCGCGGCCTCACCGTGGTAACTACAAGTGATTTAAACGCGATGGTAATCGAATTTTCCTGGAATTTCAAAATTCCAAAGAAGCCTTGGAAATTAAAAGAGATTGGACGAATTCCGAATCGCACGGCGTTATCGATCAAATCCACTTTCTAATACTTCAGTTTTTTTAGATTTCGGAAAATTAATTAAATAATAATTATGTAACCGATGGTGAAACTGGTTACCTTCCGTGGAACATGTTTTACAATCGTTCATGGTACAACACGCTTGTACACTAGCGTTTCCCGCGATAAGAATTACGTTAGATACCGCGATAACGTTGGCTCCTGCCCATACCAAGCGCAGGGCGGCAAGAAAAGCACGGTGGACGCATAAAAACCGCCGTTTCTGCTTTCTCGGTCCCGTCGAAGCGCACAGAGCGATTTCAGTCGGTCCGCGAGTGTCGGCCCGCGGGATTAAGTAATCCGGAACAGCGCCGTGCATCTTACGGAGATCCTAACCCAAGAGGGATTCCAGTGCATCTAACGAAGACACCTGGAAGAACGATGGCACAGAAGAAAGTGTAAACTGAGGGGCCATTTTCGTGATTTCAGAGGTAACTTAACTTAAGGACAGGTCGAAGGAGGCAAACAGGTGAAAGAAGCCTAAAACGCGAGATATTAAGAAGAATTATTATTTGAGAAGACTTCTAGTTAATCAAAATCTGATTTTGGGGATCAGTGATGGGGTGTTTAAGTTCAGTGGCCACGTGATAGAGTAAACTGAATAAGTGAAGTGAATTTAATTTGGGAAGAGTGAAATAAGGACTAGGCGAGGAAGTTTTAACCCAGAACATTTACGTTCAGTCGCCGTGCGATAAAGTGAATGAAATGGACTGAATTCAGTTTGGAAAGAGTGAAATGAGATGAAGAGAAGAGAAGAGGAAGCCCTCAGTAGAAGAATTGAAAAATGAGGAATTGTAGAATTCAATACTTGAATAATTGAATAATTGAATAACTGAAGAAAGGAAGAATGGAAAAATGGAATAATTGCGTAACTGAAGAATTGAAGAATTGAAGAATTGAAGAATTGAGAAATTGGAGAATTGAGGAATTGAATAATTGAAGAATTAAAGAATTGAAGAATTGAAGAATTGAAGAATTGAAAAATTGGAGAATTGGAGAATTGAGAAATTGAATAATTGAAGAATTGAAGAATTGGAAAATTGGAGAATTGGAGAATTGAAGAATTGAAGAATTGAGGAATTGAGGAATTGAAGAATTGCGGAATTGAGGAATTGAAGAACTGAAGAATTGAAGATTGAAGAATTAAAGAATTGAATAACTGAAGAATTCAAAGCAGATGACTTCGTCGTGAATTTTTCTACAAATGGCAAGCAGGGTAAGATGTGGAGAGAGTTCTAAAGTTCAGTGAACGATATTCGTCGTGTTGTTCGTTTTTAATTGTGAGGATAAGGATTATTGTTGGTTCGTTATTGAGGAATTGGCGAGTTCGAGTAGGAAGTAACTCGCGAAACCGAAAGTATTCCATCCGCGGTGGAAAGTGGTGTTTATGATAAATTCGAACGGTCTCGCACCATTTGTGGAGGAAGCCACTGGAACCAGGCAGATACTGTTACAGGTAAGGCGAATCGAATCGTTTCTGAGGCGGTACCTGCAATTCGATGGCCATGAGCTTGACTCCTGGGTTGCAGCAAGAATTGCTACAGATCTTTGGGTTTAGAGGGGTCAAGTTGGAAAGGAACAGATTGTTCCCCATTTTATTTCCTTATCGCTGTATAGCATGGAAGTAGAAAAGTTTTATAGGTTGCATAATCGTAGCACTTGTACGTATTATAATATACATAAGACTTACATATAACCCATACAAACTTCATTTAGACCTAAGCCAATATTAAGGTAGATTATTCAGGTAGAGCATTTCAGGTAGAATATTTTAAGGTAGAGCATAGTAACGTTTCAGGTTTCATAAAGCACAAGCTTCAAGGATAACGTATATTCACGATCAAGCAGTTACCTCGAGAAATTCGAGAAATATGGTCTTTATTTTAGGAGTATGCAAAAAAATTAGTTGAAAGCATGCCTAAACGGTGTCAAGCGATTATAGACAACAGTTCATAAAACATACTTTTCGGCAATATAGATTTTTTTTTAAATCCTTTCGGAGACACGAGAAGTACGCTCTTGTGGAACAGACTGTAATTCAGACTTAACTCAAAATGTAATCCAGAGAAAGCTCAGACGTCTCACCCCAAATACTAGCACAGTTGGCAGAGTACGATAAGGAATGAAACTCAACTACTCTTCGTTCAAATATTCATTGCCTTCTTACATTTCCCCATATACAAACGCAAGGAAAGTACATTCATTACTTGTCGTTTATGTAAGCTTGTCTGTGCCCATGTTAAAAAATAAGCGAGCAGAACTTCCGTTCCAGTCTAATGCACTTTTTAATTCTTTTATTATCACAAGTGTTCGATGCATAATTACGATAGCTGTAACTTTAAATTATGTAGGTATTCGTTTATGGAATTACAAAATTCTTGCACTTTTTAATGCTTCCTACATCTGCAATACAAGAAACCAATTTTCATGAGTTACACGATCCATTACAGAGACAATATTACGGTTTTAACGTGCAGGCAAGTTTCAGGTAAGTTAAGGTAAAAACATTTCTTACGTGGGGTGGAACAAGAACATGCACCTATCCACCGCTTCTGGCAGTAAGATAAGTCTCTTTCTTCTGGCTATGTTGAGAAACTGTCGAAAGTAGAACGGACATTTCGCTGTCTCGCCAATTTTAGTCTAACAATTTTATTATCCAGGGCGTTCCATTTGAAGTTCCGCACGCAATTATCTCCTAAAGTATCCGTTATAGAAAAAAATGATTCAAGTAAAACTTACTTCGTTTTGAGGGGGGCACCTTCTGATAGTCACGAATCTTATCTAGGTGGGCGTGCCTTCGAGATTTCAAGGTGTCCTTTGTTTTTTGAAAGGAACTATATGTTTTTATTCAAATGGACGTGTAGCCCGTTCCGTTACGAATTCATCGACCTAAATATGTTGGTGTTCCAAGGTCATTCAAGGTCATTTATTGCCGTTCCAAATTGATCTTCGTTGAACGTCCAGAAATTCCAGTTGCTTATTTTTCGCATTCGGAATGATGACGTTGGACGTCAGTGCATTGATTTACTCTATCCCTAAAAGATAGTTGCACCCTCTCCAATGTTGCAGAAATAATTTGTTGACAGGCATCCCCATTACGATTTTTCATATTATCAGGAGTTGTTCCCAATAAACTTGATCTTTCATGAAACCCCAGAAGAAAAAGGCTGCAGATCTCAAATCAGGAAATCTGGATGACAAGGGTCTCCTGCTTCCTCCCGCTATCAACGTTTGCTTGAAACATTTTTTACAATAACGATTAGTTCAGGAGATAATTGCGTGCGAAACGTCAAATGGGACACCCTGTATAGAGACTTATTTTCCCCATATTATATTTCTCTTCTATTTCTTTAGTCACTAAAATATATTTTGAATAATTACATTCATTATTAGTGCGAGTAAATGATAGTTTTTATTTTTTAGTTTTTGTACTTCATTTTATTTAATTCTGTAATTATTTGCGTTTATATTATCTTCCTATTATTATTGTATCTTGTCATTAGTCTCAGGGTTAGACTTGAGAGCAGAAAATTGCTGAATCTCGCCCATCACTTCTCTCCGTGTTTTTTGGGAATGTAACAAGGGTTCGTCCTTAAATTATGTAAGATTTTTCTGGGGGGGAGGGAGTCGCGAATTTCTTACGTTTTCTTACAAGGGGGGAGGGGGGAGTCAGGTAGCGTCTTATGTAATATTTTTTAGCCTAATTTTCAATAAGTACAAATTCTATCATTAATGTTCCAGAAAAGTTGTATTAGTTTAAATTTCCCGAAACCGAGTTAAATGAATTATATAAACCTTTAAAAAGAATTTAACAACTGAAAAAATTCAATGTAAAAAATATTACGTAAGAGGGGGGTTGGAATATCAAATCTTATGGATTCTTATACTGGGGGAGGGAGGGGGTCAGAATTCGCCAAAATTACCCTTGCGTAATTTAAGGACGGCCCCTAAAGTCGTATTATTGTTAATAATCTATATAATTCTTTTTAATGCCCACAATAACGAAATCTGTGTCACAGAGAGTTAAAGATTCTCAAGTAACATCTGAATAATCGTTCACCGTACCATAGTTCCACCTTCTTTTCCCGAACAACGGGATAGCTGAATAAGTTCATACTAGCAGTCGCAAGGTGTTACGGAATCGCGCCTTGAATGGCAGCTTGGCGGCAATTACGTTGCTGTACACGTTTTTCTAAGACACTTTCTCGGCCACGTGTCCGCGCCTGTTAATTGAGTCATGTAACAGACCCTAGCTCCCGTTCTCGTAGACATGCTATGACGAGGAAACGGAGGAGCTACAAACCGGAAGCTGGGGCACGCGGAGTGATGAAGAAGTGGACGTCCATGAATCCATCCAAACGATCGAGCGGCGTCGTCTACGTCTCGCCGAGCCACTCTTTCGCGTACAATTGGGACAATTCTGCTCTGAAGTACGACCATGAGTGCTTGGAGCAAAAATTGTATAAGCGGGGATCATCTGGCGGAGGTAAGTTGTGGGTACACTGAGAAATAGCGAGAGCAGTGAAGCTTCTAATGCGCAAGGCCAAACTGGAGATCAAGGACCGATCTAGCTTTTCCGCCGCTTTTTGCCACACTTTATATTTAGTTATAAATCGTTCATTTAAAATATAAGTTTTGACAATGAGCGAAATTTTTGTGGATATTTGTTGAATAGGAAAAGCCTTTCGTTTCGATATTTATAAAAAAGTGTAATAAAACAATAAAATATATAGATAGGAGGTTGGTACCTATGTATTTGTAAATCTAAAAAAAAATCGTAAAATATTTTTAAAAATTAATAGAAAACAACCAAAGCACAAAATCGCAAAATACATTAAAAAAGTTTTGAAAACATTTTCGACTTTAAAAAGTCTTCTACCTCTCGTGGGTGATTTTAAAACAATTTATAAGTTTAATATTAAATTTAAACGTGTAAATTATCTACTTTTTTACCGCTTTCTCAAATGATTTACGTTTGTATTCGTTTGCATTAATTTTAATTTGTAGTAACGCTTGGCGTAGATGGAGTAGGTTGATTGTTCTAATATGTTACAATCCTTGTGGTGCTCTTACATAATTGTACACATCTTACGTCTATACTTACGCCTACTTTACATTTCATAATTGCACTTTATAACTCCCTCACACACTTTCGCTCATTTCCACGCGTTCTTAGACCTATTTATGCTCTTGGAATAATAACGATTACTACGAACATTATCACATTGTAGTAGTTTTTTTGTTAATTGCTAAATAAGCTTTTCTTACTTAACACTCAACTACTCCAATTTATAATCTCATACTCTCATTCAGAATTCATTTGTTCGTTTCACTAGAACGTTGAATTGGAAATGGAATTTGTTGGGTGTTATACAACCATCAAATTTACAAAATTCAATAAATATTAAATACATTTTCACAAAATTCAATTACCCTCCAATAATTAGATTAGTTTAAATATTTTTAATAAAATTAAATAGATACCAAATAAATACACAACCTTCAAATTTACAAAATTCAATAAATATTAAATACGTTTTTATAAAATTCAATCAACTTTCAATGAATCCATGAATTAATTTATTTACAAAAAGTGTAGGAATGTCTGATACGACTGTCCGTCACTTTGCCGTCGTAAAATTCAAACGGGGCTCTCGCAATGCAAAGATAATGGCGGGCAGTTCTCGTAAAAATGACGACCACTGATGCCATAAAGCGAATCGCTTTCCAGAAAAATGTTACACACGACTGTTCGAACGTTTTCTCTTTCCCCAACATGGTGAGAAGTAATTTAGAATTGCGCGATTAAATATTTTGAGAAGAAATCGTCGCGAAATCGGCAGTCATTCTATGGTGACGAAATATTTCATAAAATATTTACCATACACCCCATCAAATTTATTTCAATTTGCATATCTACAGAAATGCCGGAGACACGAATATAAAAATGCTCTCGGGTAACTTCAGAGAAATTTAAACAAGAATTTATGGTACTCTGCATCACCCTCTTTCAAGAATCCACTAACAATTATGAAAAATTGAATTTCGAAATCAATTCTGATCAAACCAGATTTCAAGTTACTCGTCCGTAAACATGAAAGGAAACTCAAAGATATCATTATTTATTTTAAGGATAGGATATGAAATTTGAAATACTTGAATATCTACGTCTTACGCATAGTAAATCTAGATGTAACGAATTCGAACGACAGTTGGAGTCTTATTTTTAATCCTAGGAAGGTATTTTTCACTTTACAAATGCTTTCTCAAGCATTATTTGCTAAACTTTTGGCAGTGAAAATGCCCAGAATTCACAATTTTCTCAAGTTATAATTTATTTCTTTAAAACGGTGTTGTGAAAACAATTGAAACTCGGCAGATATTTTAATCTACCCATATACTGCATGTACAAAAAAATTGAAAACATTGGCACTATTTCTTCAACATTTTTTCAGATGGTTTATCCGTCAAGATCGTCTCTTTCCATAAGAGTACATGTAAAATCGGTGAAAATTAAAATTGTTATAACTCAGTAACCGTTTAGTGAATTCGTTTAAAATTTTTGGAGCACATCAGGAAGATTACAAAGAACAATCTCACAAATTTTCATCAACTTGGCACTATTTTGAAAATAGGTCCAATACATCCTTAAATTCAATTCAAGATTCTTTTCAAACACAGAGCAGAAATTTGAATAAAAAGTAGAATCATTGAAATAGTCCTAACACAAAATCTAATTTAACATTCAATTTATTGCGCACAAAAATCGGGAAAAATTTAACCCCTTAGAAGACCATCTTCCGTAATATTACGATTCTCGCGAACGGCCTTTCGCTTTACGCTTTTTTTTTTTAAAAAGTGTTTCATCCCATTTTATATACTTAGTAAAATAGAAACATAAAAATGTTTTAATTTTTTAACATTTTTCTAAAATGTAGTGTGCCGTTAAGGGGTTGGCCTAACCCCTTAAGCAACACCTAAGAATGCAATCCTTGCGCCGATGTTCTGCGAAGCAAGTGATCATTAAGCTGGTGTGAAATGCTTTTGCCTTGAATGGAAGGCAATCCTCTCGGAATTTCAATCTACTTCGCGTCCAATTTATCTCCGTCCGTCTCCCTACGTTCCCTTTCTCCTCTTTCTCCATCTACCCCTTCGTCGGGCCACGGTACCTGCGCTCATCGAGGAAACTTGAAGAGTTCTCACGGGATTACTTAATGCTGGCGTAACGATGCGCCGATGCATTCGACCGAGCGGGCTCCCTGCTTTCGCAATGCTCGAGATCGACGATTGCTTAAAACTTGCTCTAAATATCGAGCCATCGGCGGCAGTCGCTGGCTCTCTGTATAACAAGGGACATCACCCAACTGTTTCAGGCCGGATTTTCGTGAGGTTTACATAGATTATAGCGCTCGAAAAAATATTTGACACATATTTTTATTTTATCAGCGAACGTCCATATCTAAGGGGTGAAATCAGTCCTCAAAGTTGGGGCGTGAAAAACTGGTTTGCCCCAACATCTCGGAAACTATACACTGCAGGGAAAATTTTTTTAGACGAAAATGGTGTATTTCTTTGGCCACGTAATCAAATTCGTAATATGTCAATTTGTTTATATAATATACTAAAAGGTAGTGATTTTTTACTGAATTGTAATTGGGTAATGACTTGAACAGCTTTAAGTAGGAAGAGCTATCTAAATTATTCTAGTTAATTAAATCATTGCGTGTAGAGAACACGTCCATTATGTTCACCTGTCGAGCGTTGTTAGCTTCCACTTGATGGATTATACGCGAAGCGGCAGCATACATTAGTTATTAGTAATGATCACTCGTGGTTCGCTTCTGGGCTTTGTATTTTATATTACCCAGAAGGGATATAGTGAGGTGGTAAAAGCTGCGTGATTCCCAAAGTTTACATCTTCGAGGCTTCGACACAGAAACTTTTTTTAAAAAAATAGTTTTACCTGACTAAAGACTTTTTCAAAATTTTGTTAAAGCAAGTTTGCAGCGCTTATTGTCCCATTACACTTTTGTTTGAAACATTGTTTTCTATTTCTTGTACTTTAGCAGTTATATGCGAAAAAGAGGGGGTGCCTATTTGACTTTGAGGTTAGCTTTCACACCCTTAAGGGGGTAGGTTACCCTCAACAGCCCACAATCAGGCCCTTCTTCAAACGCATATTCTAAAGTAATAAATGAATATAGAGATAATTTTTATTTTAATTTTTAAGCGTCATGTCGTTGACTTTAATACGCAAGAAGAAAATTTCAAATATATTTATAGGAAAAAAAGTTATAAATATAAATGTGAGAGCATGGACGCGATGCACCGTTTGATGGTGAACACGATTCCGGACAAGTGAATTACCAAAACATAAAGTAAAGGCATTTTTATAATCTGTAAGACAGTCTCCATATTGAGCAGGAAGCAAAATTTTGATGAACAAATTAATACAATATTTATGTTGATGTTTCTGATTTTATTCTTTTTTGTAGGAAAAATATTTTTGATCTTCTTTTTTAGAATTTGTATTGAAAATGTGCTCCCAATACGTGGATCGGTCGAGCGGTTTTTGAGATTTTATGTTCACCGTTTTGGCAAACGTAGTTTCTGGGAAATCGCGTTTAAAGTTGGACATCGTTATACGATCTCATGTGCAGGCTTCTACATTTTTTACTGTAATTCCTTCAATTTTTTGAATTTTGGGGCCCGGTTGCGCTTAAAATACGTAGAAAATATGTAGCTAGCGGAATATGCACACATCCTAAAAACCAATTTTCGAAATTTTTCAGGGTAACCTACCCCCTTAAGGCGGGAAAACGCTGTAAGAAATCGGAAAAGTCGATGTTTTTTTTTTACATTTTCTCAAAGACATACGGTTCAAGAATGCTCTCCCAAATCCTTAATTCGATAATTATTTTATCGCAGGTTTGTACACATGAATAAAACATGCAACATTTGTTTAAATTTCTTTTTGATATCCCTCATCGGTCCCAAGATACTCCACACAAAAAATTCAACATTTTTTCAAGGGGTGATTTCACCACCTAAAACCGCACTATGGGATCAGTAAAAAAGAGAAGTTGTTTTACAGATGAACTACTCTACTTGCACAGAAAGTTGCATAATTTTCCGAATTTTCGACTTGCCCAACTTCTTTTGTTAGCCTATAATATACAAACTATATAGATTTATCACCCGGCTTCGCCGGGAATTTAGATTGTTCATATATCGGGGGGGGGGGGGGAGCGTAGAGAGCTCAAAATAGTCAAATTCATCTAAATCTAAATAGATTGGTCAGGCATAATGGGCCAAGGCAGATTTCGTAACCCCAGAATTTTCGTTCGAAAGTTTTTAGGCGACGGACAAACACAAAAATATATAAACCTTCTGCTTTATATATTAAGATCCACCCCTGTCTCAGAGATAGGGTAAACTGTAAAATGATTGGCGCCCTAAGCGGAAATCCCAATTGGAATTTCTATATTTTTTGTGACGTTTTTATATGGTCTTAATTTTCAGTTATTATCGATGCTCAACACATCTTGAGTACCTGTTAAGTGTTTCATTTTAAAAATATTCAATGAAAAACAAAAATAGGTATAAAAGTACAACCAATGGCATGCTTAGTACGTTTATTGTCTCATCGCGTATCAATTAATGACACTCAAAAACTAAAAATAAATAGTTGCTATTTTAATAATTCATTCTTCATTAGCAACTAAAAATAAACATATGTAAATAAGAGATTAGAGAAAAGTTAGAGTCATTTGCTTCAGGATAATTGCTTAAGGGGACCTTCCGGTCTAAAAGTCGATTTTTCTTTTTATTTCATTTTTCGAATGTTCAATCTTTTAGGAATACGTGTTTAAAAGAATTTGTTGAAATTCGTAAAATTGCCGAATTTATAGGCATTTGAGTAGCGGCAAATGCTTGGGCAACAACCGGCCACTCGGCGCTCACGTAAAACTTTAAACGCGTTTTTCTCGAAACAGTGGTCTCAAAACGGTGGGACCTGTATCTCCAAAAGTTATTATCCGATTCGACTGAAACTTTTTTATTTTGAAGAATATACTTCTGGCTAGGGGGGGAACTAGAAATAATTGCAAAAAATTGAAAATTTATCATTTTCAAAGGCGTTGAAAGGACGAAGAATACAGGGAAAAGTGATTTCAAACTTGAAGTGATGTTATTTTCTAAAAAAAATGTCATTTTTGTAATTTTTTCTAGTTCCCCCCTAGCCAGAAGCATAATCTTCAAAATAAAAAAGGTTTCAGTCGAATCGAATAATAACTTTTGGAGATACAGGTCTCACCGATTTGGATCAATTTTTTGCCGCCTTGACTTTAACGATTCCCCAGGGCCGCCTGCAATGATTAATTATAAAACAAAAAATATATTTCTATAATTTAAGACATCCTCAATACAATGCAAAAAGTCCCATTAAATTATATATAGTAGTTTTCCTTTAATTAATTCCTAAATATCACCTATTTTTTTGGGCTCTAAACCGGATGGTCCCCTTAAAAAAGCCGTCAACTCTTCCTCGTTGCGGAGTGTTTCTCTTCTATTTTAGTTACTTTTCATGCTCCTCATCAAAATTTTAAGGAAACTCTTAAAACAGCCCTTTGTCCAACCGCTACCTTCAAAACTTCTTTTGTGACGTTGCCAGATGTAAAATGTGCAGTTCAACTACTGGAATTTGCAGCGTTGCAGTGAAAGAAAAATAGGGAACTGTAAAAAAAAAAAAGGTACTTTCCACGCTGGCATTTCTTAATATTTGGCTTTTTAATGAAGAGTGCCAAGCGCAGTGCCAGCATTAGTGCAGTTTACCCTACCTACCGCCGCGAATTGGAATTCCCAGCATAATGGCGGCGATTAAGTCCCCCTCGCAGCGCGCACCAAAATGCCACCGCCTGCTCACCTTTAATCAACCGCTGGTGGATTCCGCCGTGTACTCTCCATTCCACCAACGGACACAACGACCATTGCCCCGAAGGAAACAAAACTCGATGGATCCGAGAAAACGGCAGGTTCGCCCCAGTTGCGCAGAGCATTTCCCGGACTAGCAGGGTGGCTCCCTTTTGCTCGGATTCGCGCGCGCGAAACCAGGCTCCCATGAACTCGCCGCCAATGACCTATACAGCCGGCACCTCGTTCAACGAGAGGGAAAACCGTCTTCGGGAGAAGGGATCCGCCATTCTCTCCTTTCGTAGTACACCTAGACACACTTATGACCCGGATAGCGAATATGGCAGTCGGGTAGCATCCACGGACTCATCCCGTGCGGGCATCTCTGGCTAGCATCCTTCGCGCGTTCCTCGCGGTGCGGGCCCCGCCAACGGGCTCGAGTTTCTGCGTTTTCGGCCACACTATAGTAGCCACAGTGTTCGTAGTTCAGTTCCCGCGATTGCAACCTAGTGAAACGGATACTGGGAAGGACATCCAGTGGGTCACCTTGAGCAAACACCTCTGCAAGTGTTTGGGACCTTCGGGGTGCAGTGGTGGTTGAAAGAAAGGTTAAACTGTCAAGGGTAAGAACAATAACTGTTTTTTCTCTGGGTCGGTTAAGGGGTCGTACGTAGTTGGCAGGCGTGATATTCGGGAATTTTTTGTGGAAAATCTAATGTATATTTTTTACAACTGCTTATTTAGTTTAAAAGTACATGTATTCAGCAACTCTCGGTAATTTTGTTATTGAAAAATATTAAAAAATGAACGAATAACAGCCACTCTCACGGGAGATATTTTTTTTTGTGGTGAGCACGATTTCTCCGAGGTGGATCTTCTGAAATCGAAAAGTGAAGAAGATTCTGTTAGTATATGAGTTTATCTAGTTCGTGAACGAAGGATTTTTGTTTCTGATGAAAACTCTATTTTTAATTCATGAAAAACGAACAATTCAGAAATCGAAAAATCACGATTTTGTGTTAAACGGCCGCCATTATGTCTGAAATCATTTTTTTGAAAAATCCTTCGTTCATGAACTAGATAAACTTATATACTAACAGAATCTTCATCACTTTTCGATTTCAGTTGATCTGGCTCCGAGAAATCGAGCTCACTGCAAAAAAAAATATCTTCCGGGAGAGTGGCTGGTTATTCGTTCATTTTTTAATATTTTTCTATAACAAAATTACCGAGAGTTGCTGAATATATGTACTTTTTAAATAAGCAAATAGTTGTAAAAAATATACATTAGATTTTCCACAAAAAATTCCTTGGGGCATGACCCTTAAGTCATTTCAAAATTGTCTCTACAGACAGATTGGGACGACCATCTCCGCATATAGTGCGTACTATTATATTCTAGTGTGCTATTTAATTCATTTTTTACCATAATGTTTTTTGTGTTCTAAGGGGTTTCATCCGTTGATTTCAATAACAATAGTAATAGTAATAATAAGGAAAAAAAATAATAATAACAGCAATATAAAAATTAAAAATAGAAATAAACAAAAATAGAAATAGAAATAGAAAGAATTATATCTGTAAATAGTATATAGGGTGTAATCGAAATAGGTGGGCAAACGTTGGTATCGTATTCTGGCTCTTTCTATAAGAATCGAAAATGGAGAACATAAGTCCTGAAACTTTTCCTTTTCGCAATATAACCACTTTTTGAGGAATCTTCTGCTCGGTTTTTAAGGCTGCCAGGTACATAGTTTATAGATTAGAAGCGAAATAAATTTTCGTCGGCCAGCAAGTTTTGCGCTGCTTTAGTGATGGAATTTGTAATAGCGACTGATTTGTGAGTTAAGATGCGTCCCAGAATGATAGGAACCACCTTAGAAAATAGCAGTTCTAAAATTTTGGGAAATGTCAGAAAAAATTATCATAAAAAATTATCATAAAATATCACGTTATTCGTATGTTTCTTTGATATGTGTTTCTGCATAAATAACACAAAACGAAAAATTATCCAGTACGAAATTTAAAAAAAAACGTTACCTCCTAAAATAATAGAGCCAGCTAATAATGGTAATAATAGTTGGGATTAGCTTAGGTATTTAGGAATTTCTGACGTAATATGTGTGCTGTTTTTTGAACGGTTAGATTCTGATAATGGCCGATGAAGTTACTTGGTTCGATTAGGTGGACTGATTCGGTTGACAGCTCTGTCGACGATTAAGGTAAATGTCCCCATTAGCGGCCATGTTCGTTTCGTCGATTAGTTGCTTTTGCCCTGCCATTCAGAGTGACGAATAAATAAGTGTAAAGAGCGAAGTGACGGGAATAGTGAATAGACTGCGGAAGTTTCTGCAAATATATATTTTTATAGGGAAGTACTAAAATAGTGGGACTTTAACAGAAATAAGTCTCGTCATTGAAGGGTTTTAAAAATATACATTTTATTTTGCATATGTAATAAATATCATACTTTCATAAACTTCCACAATGTAATAATTAATTATTGAAGTGCAGGCTAATTTGTCTATTAATTTAGTAATTATTTGGCATGTCACAGTAATTTAATAATTCACTAGTAATTTCAACAAATATAGAACTGTTGAGTTATTAACTTATATAGGGGACATAAATTTGCACTATATACACAACTGTGTTTAATATGCGAAGCATTTCATCTTATAAGGTGGCTTGAAAACCACTGCACTAATAAGAAGATTAATTAATGGGAACGTAAGGTAGACAATACTAACACATAAAGGAGCGTGCGCAAGTTCTTTCGTTTCTCAAGCCTCAAATATAAGTCATCGAGCACGTGTTCTCTCGTTTCCAATTCTGATTGCAAATAAGACGAGCGATGTTGACAGCACATCACGCAATATTCCACGCGCATCACATTCCAGAAGAAGTGGCACGCGTGTTCCTTAATTTAATTGGACGTACTCCAGTAATTTGAATCTAACCAGCATTTCAAACGTCCCAAAATTTGAATAGATCAATCTTCCCCACTGAAAACTCGCTAATTCTGATTAAAATTGCGTGAATCTAAAATATACAGGAAGGCAGCACCAAGAAACATCTCATAAAGTATTTAATACTAATTAAGGTAAAAGTACCAATAACTGGACACGTCCCAATACCTGGACACCAATGACATTTATATTTTTACTAAGCTTCATAGAAAGTTTAGAACAATATTGTTGGGAACATATGTTATTTTCTAACTTGATCTCTTATATAGAAAATTAAGAAAGCCCTACATGTAAAATTTAATATATAAAACAGTCTTTAAATATCGGAGGTGCATGCACTTGAATTCTGCGTAGATTTTTTTAAGTAATTCTTAAGAAAAATACAGTTAGTTGCTAAGGTGATAATAATCGTTATATAACGTTTTTCTGAGAAAAAAACGTATGTATAGAATCTTAAGCAGTTTCTTGTTACATACAAAACAAAACATTGATCAGTTAATGTTGATTTTAATTAAAAATATACGTGTTCATGTACCGGTACATAATAATCTTGTCCTCTGCACGCTGTCCCAATAACTGACCAACCGTCCAGTTTGTCGGCCTGTCAGCATTTTGAACCCTTAGGTGAAGTCTCAATACCTGACCGCATTGTCGAACCGGTAAAGTGTCTGTGTTTTCTCAAATTTTTGTATATCAAAAGTGTAAGTACAAGTATACTGTACATAAATTAACAGTTTTTTATTTTCAATTCATATTTTTAGTCAATTGCATGCTACATTTTCAACATAACCTAAAATTGAAAAATGAAAAATTCGCGCGCAAACCATTCACACAAACACTAGTGGCGCCCTCTGCGCCAAGCATTGCGTTAACTTCCCCATTGGCCAGGTATTGGGACATCAAAAATGGGACACTGGGCCAAATCAGAATTCTATTGTCCATGTACTGGTACACATAACTACTTGCGGTTTTACTCAATTTAATTAAAATAACGCACTGAAAACATGTTTTTAGTAGCTCATTTGATAGAAAGAAGTAACATTTATCTGAATATTGACACTTTTGTTAAAAAGGACATTTATTTCTAGTCCATTTTTAAGATATACAACTTTGATATCCTTAAGTGTCCAGTTATTGGTACTTTTACCTTAGTCACTTCAGTATCTTCATAAAAATAAAATATCAAAAAGACTCAGTTTACAAAAAAAGTGCAAGTTGCATAAAACACAAGAATTATGGCAGCAGAAAATAATTTAAATAATTATTTGTGCCTTTGCATAAAAAGGAGCTACAGGTTGTTCCACTTTTTGTCACCACCCTCGCTATGAGATCATCCGCATTGAATTCGGGTGCGCAAAGAACGTGGTCATTTACGTAAAGCGCCTCAATTGAGCTTTTTCTGAATTGGCTCACAGTTGAGAGTGGATAGAGGACCTCGATTGGATAGTGTGGAATTGTATTCGCCGCGCGTCGGTCTTGATGGATTTCGCAGGGGAAAGTGTTCACCTTGAAAGTAGTTAAACCGCGGATTCATCACGTCCCCGCGTACGTGTTCGCTTTCCATTTGAATCCAGCGTCTTCCTCGACGCCTCGTTCATGCTGTGCACGCGTTAATTAACGGTTATTACGGTTTTCTTACGAGGAATTGCGCAACACATACGTTTCGAGGCGGTTAACGGTCAATTTAACTCTCGACACCTCTGGCTCGACAGTAAATGGCTCCTGAACCGAGGGTGAATGAAACGAGTTGATGCGGGTAATTAGTTTTTGGGTCTTAATGGACTTTGAGTTCGTTAGAATAGGACTAGCCGTTGATTTTAAATTCTAGATATCCATTTTTTTATTATTAGTAATATTAGTAATATTTTACTTATTTGTAATATTTTACTAATATTTTACTAATTATCCGAATTAGTTAATCCTAATTATTACTAATTAGTAAAATACTACTTAGTTTCAGTAATTATTAAAATATCAGTATGACTAATTAATAGAATATTGGTGTTACCAATTAGTAAAATATTAGAATTGAATTAATACATGGAAAAATATTACTAGCATTAAATAATACTATAATAATTATTAATTATTAATTAGTAATTAGTAAAATATTACTAATTAGTAATTAATTACTAATATTAGTAAAATAATATTGATTAGTAATTAATTACGAATATTATGTAAAATATTACTAGTAATATTAGTAATATTTTATTATCAGTAATAAACATGATATGAGGCACAAGTAAATTGTACACTTGCTAATGGTCTATGGAAGAAGTCTAATTTATAAAATTGTACTGTCACTCGTGTTTGTCAAAATTAGCCCAGGATGATTACACATTCGAAGTCTCACACATTTAAGACTCCACGCCAGGAGATTGAAAAATTAAACGTACGGCGCGTGCGGAAATCAAACAGTTGAATTTGTTAGCCATACTTACTAAACGCACCTTGGGCGTTCCCCGCAAAGATTAGAATTTCGATTTCGATTTGAACAGAATAAGAAGCATCACTGGTGATCAAGTTCTCTGCCTCTCCTTGTAAAGACATATTCATCATCACATGCCCAAATTTGGGCATCCTCTAAGGCAATGGTTCCTGATTTATATCTGCTAATTGCAAGCTAAATAATTACCAAGTAATCACATTGAGAATAGATAAAATCATCGTACGATTAATTAGCCGCTGGCTGTAGTAGAAAGTAACGCCATCCACTGAAACATCATTTTTTTGGTCAATTGTGTAGTATGTACTTTTTTTAAAAAAGCTCTCTCTGAAAGTCTCTGAGCACAAAAGGCTGTGTTAACTGTGAAAGGATAACGGTAAAAGAAACAGATGCTCCTTTTATCTATGCAGAATAAAGGTTCGATCAGTAACCCTATCCAGAGGCCCAGCACTTAAACCAGGAACTGGAGTGAGAACGAGCAGATGAGTAGGCCTGGTACGAATATTCGAATGTTCTAAGTATTCAAATATTCAAATGCTCGAAAATTCTGAGTATTCAAATATTCAAATGCTCGAGAGTAATCAAATACTCGAAAAATGAAAATTTTGAGTATTCAAATATTCAAATATTCTAAGTATTCAACTATATTCGAATACCTATTCTAGGTATTCAAATATTCGAATATTCTAGGTATTCAAATATTCGAATACCAGAAAATTCGAATTTGAGATTCAAATAATTAGGAGTATTCGAATAATTCGAATAATTCGGAGTATTCGATTAATTAGGAGTATTCAAATAATTCGAATAATTAGGAGTATTCGAATAATTCGAATAATTCGGAGTATTCGCATAATTCGAATAATTAGAAGTATTCGAATAATTCGAATAATTAGGAGTATCCGAATATTAATGTTTTAATATTCGAATTATTCCAATATTAATATTTTTATATTCGAATAATTTGAATATTCGAATTATTCGAAGAAATTATTCTTAACGGATCGAAACTCTGCAGAGGAGTATCGATCCGAAAGCAACGATAATTGTAAAACCTTGTCACGACGACGCCATTGCAGTCACGAGTCGCGCCCAGCATTCTCTCTCGCTGGCTTTCATGTCCCAATTCGATTAAAAACTATTGTTATGAATGATTTATCATGGATCGAGGCGGTAGTCACGATTATTCAGCCGTTAAGCGTTCTTTGAATTCAGTGTTTGCAAAGATCCACATTTCCTGCTGATGAAATGGCAACATGATAATATCGCCTGCCATTAATGTCGCTGGCAAGGAGAGTGCAATAGGTCCAGGTCACCGGTTTTAGTCAAGCTTTGCATATAGGCAGGGAACATTGTTTGTAACAGTATATTAAACGTATATTAATATCACTAATATTAATATTTCCTTATTCAAAAAAGTTAAATAAAAAAATCCCGGAACTTTCTTTCCGAAACTTTCGACCGTCACAGTGACGTGATCATCCCTGTGACGGTTTCGAGTGATCGATGGCCCCTCGACTTGCCTCCAGTTACATATTTCGATATTATTCAATGGGGATTGCATAACGATTATCGAATTCCTATAACTGGAGGCGAAACGATCGCGAGCGCCAATGCGATAACCGGGTCAACGTGAACTTCGTTCAGAAATCGGTCAGCGAAGGTCGAGGCACGCTCGCATACACGCATCCAAGTCCCCTTTCTTTCCAGGTATGGCGGGCCTCGCGCCATGGATGCTGACCATGTGCCTCCTAGGCGCTCAACAGCTCACCAATCAGCCTGGGACCAACGCGCTTTCGCGCGATCTTGAAGAGCCGGCTCCAAGAACCCTGTCCTCAGCGATCCGTTCGGTACGAAGTCTCCCTTATGCAATTTCACGTGTGTACAGTGGAAGATCGTTTACGTCACTCGTCAGAAGTGTGATAGTCGTTAACGGAAGATCGGTGTCTCCGATCACGGATGGGCATGATGAGTTTACTGTAGACTATGGCTAGATTAAAAAATAGTAATGCAATAATGATGTGAGAATTTATCGTCAAATGTTTGATTTTGTTTTCTGAGTTCCGGAAATCGGTAATCTGATGTTTGCTCTTGAATTTGTAACGGCGAAGTTGATGCCGAGGGTAACTTTATATAAAGAATAATAAAAAAAAAACTGAACAATTCTAATATATAAGTTTTGTTGTATTTTCCACCGTTACAAAATTATATTTACAAAAGGGAAAATCGCTATAACTTTGAGGGCTGAGTTCACCCCTCCAAATTGATTTTTAACAGAAAAAAGTTGCTCTGTGCAAACTTCAACTCTAATATCGACTACGTACTGCAGAAATATTGTATGTCCACTTTTTGTGAAATTTTGGAATTCTACATTCACACGAAGTTCCATTAAAATCAGAATTTTTTAGCAGGGGTGTTACCTGATCACTGAATAATTGGATATAGCAGTGTTCAATGTTACCAATACCATTACAATAGTTGTATTTACCCTCCCACAGTCACTGAGGAATTACAAGGCTCTGATATCGAGCCACGACGAGCTCCCAGGACACATAACTTGCCCGGGGCACGTGGTCACCTCAACGACCCACGGGAATTCAGTGGAGAGGTTGCCCACGACCCCAGACTACAACAACCATCTCTATGGCTCGACACCTGACTCGAGCGAGTACTTTTCTCGGTCGTCCGAGAGGAACAGGTTCCATCCGAGACTAGCAGGAAGGAATTTGAATATATTCAAGGGGGATCCTCAATCGGCGAACCAGCTCGAGTCCCATGGGTTCAATTACGACCCTGGCCGAGGACACGTGGAGGACGACTACGTGGGGCCTGCCATGGAGCTAGTGAGTTTCTACTTTCAATGTCAAGGTCAACATAGGTCGAAGGCTTCGTCGAAGACACTGATATTGTTGCTAAATAAGTGTAAATAATATTGGTAGATTCTGTTTTTGAATTGGAGATCACGACCCCATTAACCCTTCGTGGTCACACGGGGTGTGTCGCACCCCAAGAACAATTTTCGAGTACAAATGTTGTGCCTCTATGACTTCCAAAGGGGATTTATCACGGAAAAAATAGAAACGTCGCTTTCTTTTCAAAACCGTGGAAAATCTTCTTGAACTACAAATTTTATAGTATCAAAATTTATATTTCTAGAAAGGGACTATTAGAGCATGATTGTACGAGCATTACGAATGTACAATTATCACTCAAAAGTTAAAAGATTAAAAAATACGAAAATGCTAACTCAAAAATGACACTGGGGTGCAGAGAACCCCATGCGACCAATTTGTAATTATAAGAAAGTGTGACTATGGAGCGACCATGTTCTCCTTTACTGCTTTGTTGAGTTTATTATATTTTTTTCTTTGAAAGTGATGAAGAAGTAAATACGTATGCAAAATTGAAATAAAATTCCGAATAGAATATTATACTTATTAATCTATTCTTGATAATTGTGTGGCTAATTTAAGGAATATTATCGATATAATTAAAGAAGTAATAATAAACGAAAGCATAGGTGTACCAAGCAGAGCTGGGCAAAAAATTATTTGAAAAAATTTGGTAAATTTTTATTTCAAATAATTTCTTGCCCATCAAGCAATAGTAAGGATTGTATGAGTCAACAGAAGGGGGTTGAGCAGGAATGTCGCGGAACATTTTTTAGTCCCAGATTAATTTAATTTAGTGACGCTATTCTTATAAAATTTTCGTTTAAGTAAAAGAGCTTCATTACTGTTTGGTGTACCTATAAATGTATGAAGGGAACAGGAGACTGAATCCACGTTTCAGTACAATATTTTATGAAAATAAGAAATTAAATCAATTTGAAGGCTAAAAGGACTGGTATTCTCTTTTGATAATTAAGAGCTCTACACAAAGTGATTTCTTTTGCTATTTCCACAGGTTTATGCATGGTCTACTATGGATTTCACGTACGACAGCATCGAGGCTCGAGATTCGGCCATCTACGATGGAGATTTCATCGCGGAGAACAGTGTACCGCTTGGTCTCGACATTTGGCGAGATAAAGTTTTCATAACGTTACCAAAATGGAAAAACGGCATCCCCGCTACGCTGGCAACTGTACCTAAGAACTCGAAGACGAAGAGTCCCAAGTTGACGCCTTATCCTGACTGGGGATGGCATCAGCCAGGTTGGTCTGACAAATATTTAAATAGAAGGCCTTAGACTCCATAGCACGAACTCTGTGGGGATAGCGATGAACTAGATTGGAGGTTTGAACGGCGATCTAGTATCGAGGTATCACCATTGCATGGAAGATCGTCCACTAACTATTACAAACCTGATTATCACTTTGAGTATCTACAAAAATTAAGGCGCGGTGAACCTGCTAATCTTGCGGTACCCGCCATTTTTAAACTTAGCCATCGTCATCACCAAATCACCAAATGGCTCATACAGTGCAATAAAAAAAAGCCAGAGATGGTGAAAATTTCCATCTAAATAAAAATGTTGAAATTTCGGAAGTTATTCGAAATAAATTTTCTCACAAATAAAAAAGTATCAATATTCATCGACTAAAGGTAACTCAGAAGGCCCCACCAGGATCCCATCTTAAAAAAATTATAATTTTATCGAAACACTATATTCGTTTTTGTTTCCCATAATTTTCATACCACACGTGCGTAGATTTATTTGTAATTCTGTTATCTATACAGGGTGTGCCAGTACGTTTGCCTTTTTCCTTAAATCCGCCACTGATTGGAACCCCTAAATAACGAATAAAAGATGAATTATCTTGCACTCGATTTTTTATTTAAACAACATTTTATCGAGACAGAGTCCAGCTCTGACCAAAACCCTCCTTTTCAGGGAACTGCGAGAGCCTGACGTCCGTGTTCAGGGTGCAAGTGGACGAGTGCGATCGTCTCTGGGTCCTAGACTCAGGCAAAGTGGAGGTATCCAAGGGTGGCAAACCAGCCTGTCCCCCAGCAATCTTCATCTTCGACCTGAAAACCGACAACCTCATCAAGAAGTACATTATACCGGACGACCAGGTGAAAGAGGACTCCCTGTACACGAACATCGTCGTGGACATCCGGAACGAGGACTGCGGATCAGCGGTAGCGTACGCCTCCGACGTCTTCAGGTACCGGCTGCTGGTGTACGACTTGTTCAAGGACACCTCCTTCAGTATCCAGCACCACTTCTTCTACCCCGACCCTCTGGCCTCGAAATACGAGCTGCACGGCATCAAGTTCCAGTGGACAGATGGGATCTTCGGGATAGCCCTGAGCCCGATGGACATCCACGATGACAGGACCCTGTTCTTCCACCCCATGTCTAGCTTCCGCGAGTTCGCCGTGTCCACATCCGTCCTGAGGGACAAGGAGACCGCGGAGGCGAACACCGAGCACTTCATGCCGATCGGCAGGCCCAGGGCCAAGGACTACGGACACTCTTCAGGGTCCGTGGTGGACAGGAACGGCGTGATGTTCTTCAACATGGTGACCAGGGACTCCGTGTGGTGCTGGGACACTAGGAAGGAGTACATCCCTCAGAACCTGGGCGTGATAGGCACCAGCAACCTGTCCCTGGTGTTCCCCAACGACATCCGGGTGGACCACGAGTACGACCAGAACGTCTGGGTCCTGTCTAACAGGCTGGCCATGTACCTCTACTCGCGCATCGACAGCAGCAAAGTCAACTACAGGGTGTTCAAGGCCAACGCCATGGAGGCTGTCAAAGACACCGTCTGCGATCCCAATTACGTCGTTCCTGGGGCTGAGAGCGGCTACGACGAGACTTGCTGAGCGATGGGGGTTAGGGTTGGAAAGGGAGCTTGAAAAATGGAATTCATCCGGAGCAAATTGACAGTTGTACAGAATACGGGGGTGGGGATGTTTGGGGGAGGGTTTCGTTACTTCGGGAAGATGGTTGCGAAGGTCGTCGGCGTGCAATAGACGGAGAAACTACCTCGAGTTCATCTTCTTCGGGAGTAACAAGATAGGCAATTATTTAGGACTGGATTATGGGTACTATGGATTATAGGCACTTTTGCTGTTACCCTACTACGTCTCACGGGTCGTTTTTGTCCCGATTGTGTTCTAATTGTGTTGAGGCTTCTTTTCATTTTGAAGGAAATGTGACGAAGTTGTTGCTGATATGTGTGCTTTTCTGTTTCTGGCATTACGTTAAATGTGTTGGTGAACGGAGAGCCGTAGCGGGGTTCGAAGTGTGAAAGAAATATGAGAATTAATTGAATTATTGGAGTACTAGCAGGATCAACCACATGGGGGAATAAAAAAGAATAAACGAGAAAATAAAAAGATGAGAACGAAGAATTTTAATTTTTTTTAAATTAATCTAATTTTATCAACCGACTTGAATTTCACGCTCTGAACACAGAGCTGGTAATACTACAGATCCACCACGGTTGTGGTTGTGGTAACCATACCATGAGGACTGTCAAAAAAGAAATTAAAATATAATTTTTAATATAATAATATTACAATCTAATATTGCATTAAAAAAGTCATATTTTTCATGTTTGTTTCATTTTTTTATTTTATCTTCTTTATTATTGTTATTATTATTCTTTTTCCGTAAAAAGATGTTATGTCTTTTTACCGTTGAGAAATTGTTTGGGCAATAAAGTATTTCTTGCATCCGGGCCCCTCTATAGAGAAGGCCGACCCTGAATACTGGGCATTAGTGATGCCTCCACTGCGCATGCTCGAGCAGAAGATGGAAAAGTGGGGTGAATTCGATGGGGATAGGAATGAACTACTTAGTTTCGGGGTTTGGCAGGTGATCTAGTATGGAGGCATTACTATTCAGTGACAGGAAAACGCAGATCTCCCGTGAATTCGTTTATTTCGAACCTCCTTCTAACAAGGGACGTTCGGCAACCCGAAAATTCAGAAAATTATGAAACTCGGCGTGCAAGTAGAGTAGTTCATCCGTAACATAACCCTATTTTTGTTGGTGCCATAATGCAATTTTTAGGGGTGAAATCACCCCTTGAATAAAATGCAGAATTTTCTTTTACGTGGAATATCTCGAGAACGGTGAGAGATATCGAAAAGAAGTTTAAACAAAAGTTGCATTCTTCTTTTATATCTACAAAACGGCGTAAAAATAATTTTCGAAAAAACCATATTTTTCAAGTTACCCCCACCACCAACCCTTAAAGTAAAGTTTTTGTATTTTATAAAAATACGCTGAAATACCTCTGGATAATCTCTTTTCACACATATAAATTGTTTATGTGATATATTTTTTTTTTGCAAACAAATAAAACCTCTATTACCGAATTTGAAGTCCATTTTGGCAGTTTCCATTAATAACATGGTTTCTTAAAGCCATATTTAAATTATTATTTATGTATAGTTCAGACAGCTTTCAATTATTTAAGCAAGGCAGTACGTACCTAAAATTGCAACCAAGGAAAAACTCATTAAAACTAATCAGTGACGTGCATGTTGAATCTCCGAAACGTTGCGCGACCATTGCTGTAAAATCTCAGAAATGTTGCAGAAATATCTCCTGCAATGTTGCACAGGGGCGGACATAGCAATTTACTTGTAACGTTTCGGTAACATTCCGTTCAATGTTCCAAATATTAAACCGCAACGTAACTGAGACATTCCTGCAACACAATGTACTGTAGGGGCAAGGTAAAACTCATTAAAACTAATTAGTGGCGTGCATGTGTTATCTTAAGGTCACTTTTAAAACCACACGATAAATAAATAATACGTGGAAATTTGCAACGACTTTGCAAAATATACATGTATATGTTACAATGTATACAATGATGACATATACATGTATATGTTATCATTGTATTCGTATACATTGTATATGTTATTAAAATGACGTAGAATCGTATTGATGCCGATAACCTTGTCGAACCTTGACATTTGCATAATGCATATGTAGAGGAAGTGCAGTATATTTGGAATACCAGTTTGTTTAAGACGAATAAAAAATTACGGCAAAGGAACAAATAAAACTGCATAATATTATAGAGAAACTAATAAACTTTTATATTTCGAACTCCCACATCAGTAATAATAAAAAACAAAAAGTAGGTAGCTGAAACTTTGATCGAAATGAAAAATGACAGGAAGTATCGGTTTCGTTAAGGTGCAGGTATTTTGGAATACCGATATTCCAATTTACCTTCACTTTATACACTTAAAAAAAACATGTAGATAATAAAATTATTTCCTTTATGATCTAATAAGACTGAAAAATCACAATATAGGAACAATCTTAGGTAAATATAAATGGATAGCGCTGGCCCAAACCGACGCGGCGGGAGCCGTTAGGCGTGAAACAAAAGCACCGCTAAGCTTTGGAATATTCCAAATTACCTCCACCTTTGGTATTCCGTATTACCAACATGGCATTGAAACCTACAATTTCATGTGACACTTTGTATTCTTGAAATTATCGCAAAACTGATACGGAACCATCGAAGGAACGCGCAAATGAGTAGAGTGTTTAACTCTAAAGTTTTTACATACTTTAACCACGAGTGGAACGACTGAATACTTGCTGAAAAAGTTTTGCAGATTGGCGTTTTCTTACTCTGCAGATTAAGTCGAAAATGAAAAAATTGCAGTTCATCCACAAATGTCATTCGTTAACAGGTCATTGGCCCCTATTGCCTATGGTGTTACAAATTAGATGACGTTAGTAGTTTATTAGATACTTCGGTATTCCAAATTACTAACAGTATTCTAAGTATGCTTCTATATGAATTTTAAATGATTGTAAATCAATTTTACTTACCTATCCCACTAATAACATATATACATATATTACAGTTAAATATAATAATATTACATTAATATTATTAATATTAAATTTAATTATAACATAGCAGTTTTCATTAATGAAGTGGTGGCATAAAGCAATATTTAAACATTTGCTGCCTCTTTTTGTACATGCTGTATTGTTTAATTATACATTGGAAGAGTTATACTAATAGAAAACGATAGATACATTGAAAATTACGGTTTGTAATTGGTGCAATAATGATATTCTTCATAGATATGATTAAAACAAAAATACTTGCCACACAATGCACATCGCATAAAAGCCGGCCCCCCACAAACATTATATTTGGATATAAGCTTTTCATTTCTGCAGCAACAGAAATCTACAGGATTTTGAAATTCGCTAGGATGCGTTTCTAGATATCCGCTTTTAAACCAAGCATATTGAAAAAGGTTTTTGAATCTAGGCGAAGAAAACTGGTTGTGGGTTAGGGACTGCAATTTAATGATTTCATCACGTAAGTGCAAATTGACATCTCTCTCTTGGTGAATCACATTATCCGAAAATGTTCGCACGAAAGTTTTCCAAATCCGGAATCCAAACACATCTAAAGGCTGAACGATGCCCGTCGTTTTTTTTTTTTGGAATCATTGAAAAAGTTACTTGCTTGTCTTGTGGAATCAACTGCTGTAACTCATTTGGGCAGTGTCCCGTCTACGAGTCGAGTAGGAGCATGCTTCTACGGCTAGTATTCGGTAGATACACTTCGCTAAACCAAGTTTTAAAATGTTCAGACGTGAGTTTTCCTGACTTTGAAGCTCCGATGTAAATATTAACCGGACGGAATAGAGTTCTTTGTACTATTGGACCAAGTGTTCCCGTGGATTCCTGAGGATTCATTCCTTCAAAACTCTGTATAGTGGTGAAAGAAGACGTCCGCTTGCTGATATAATAGGCATTATAGTGTAACTATGTGTTGCAGAAGATACCGATTGAATCGTCGCTTCTACCGTTTTCATTCCTAATTTCGCCAATGTTCGCCCAGAATGTATTTCAAGGTTGAAGCCACTCTCGTCTGCATTATAAATTTCTTCAACTTCGACCGCTAGACTTTACGCAAGACTAGTTACAATTAAAATGATGCAAAGTCACTGTAAATCTTCACGCATTATTCATTTATCGTGTAGTTTAGCTTTAATGAGTTTTACCTTGGATGCAATTTTAGGTACGTACTTTTTTGCTTAAATAATTGAAAGCTGTCTGAACTATACATAAATAATAATTTAAATATGGCGTTAAGAAACCATGTTATTAATGGAAACTGCCAAAATGGACTTCAAATTCGATAATAGAGGTTTTATTTGTTTGCAAAAAAAATATAATACATCAACTATTTATGTGTGAAAAGAGATTATCCGAATGTATTTCAGCGTATATTTACAAAATACAAAAACTTAATTTTAAGGGTTGGTAGTGGGGATAAAATGAAAAATATGGATTTTTCGAAAATTATTTTTACGCGGTTTTGTAGATATTAAAGAAGCATGCAACTTTTGTTTAAATTTCTTTTCTATATCTCTCACCGTTCTCGAGATATTCCACGGAAAAGAAAATGCTGAATTTTTTTCAAGGGGTGATTTCACCCCTAAAAGTTGCATTATGGCACCAACAAAAAATAGGGTTGTGTTACGGATGAACTACTCTACTTGCACACCGAGTTTCGTAATTTTCTGAATTTCCGGGTTGCCGAACGTCCCTTGTAAGTCGTCCTACAAACCTAACAATGGCTTGGTACACCTATGCCGATTTTTTCAAATTATTGTACGCTAAGTTATTAATAAATGAAGGGGAAGTCGAAACAGCAGATTGACAATGGGTTGTCTAAAGCTCAGGTTCTCTGAAAGCCAATTTTCAACGTCTACTAATTTTGTTATATTATAATGTTAAACGGGAAATTGGAACTGAGAAAGAATATTGATTTTATTTCTGAATGACCTATTGCAAACTACCCGTGTTCAATCAATTAGATTGAAGTTGTTTTTTCTCCTTCATAATCTGCACACACTGTGCCTATTGGACAATCCAGTCCTGAAATTATTGTTCTATTAAACTTTAAAACAATTGTATTTGTGGAGGACACGATCCATCGTAATCGAAATTCTAGTGCTATTCTATTCCATTTCCAAGAACAATGGGCCCAAAGGAGCGAAGAAGCGTATCGTGGGGAATTATGCAATGGGAGAAAGTATATTATCGAACAGATGCACCATTAGAGACTCACAGTCTGATGTGACGGACTCACCTGCTTCGAAGGAGCGTTATGAGGTGAAAGTTGCTCCCAGTGTGCCCTCAGATTAAGCATTAAATTAAAGACATTGTTGTGTACGTCTGCGAGTATAACGATTAATTCGAGAGAAATATGGGAGGTTTAAAAAGTTATGACAGTCAAATTTATACACCTACATTAGTGAAAATTTGTCTAAAAAATTTGACCCGATTTTAAAAATTTGGAGTAAAAATTTTCTGTTCTTTCTAGCATATTCTTCTCCGTAAAAGGATAAAAAATTGAAAAAGAACCATCCATCGCAAGCCAATGGTTTTCCCGTAAAAGGTTGTTAAAGCTTTAGCCAATCGAACGCAGCGGTCCCCTTGGTGGGCGGAGCACTTCCCCCACTTCCGCCTGTATCGCTGCGCGCTCTGATTGGCCAGAACTTAACTCTCAATTTGCGAAGGAACGGTTCGTTTGCGGCACATGGTTCTTTTTGAACTTTCGCCCCCTTTTCATGTAGAATACGTAGAAACGAGAAACACATTTTTCTAAATATTAATCGAATGTCAGCATCCTGAATTTTGATTCGCAAAGGACGAAGATACATTTCATGGCGTGTGTTGTACTTAAACATTTGTAACATACATATTAAATAAACGAATAAGGTAGGGGTGAACGAAGACACCCTTAATGCATCACGTGCAAATAATATTAAAGTTGGGAAAGAATTTTATTGGAACAGTAAAGGTGACTTACAAAATACAAAAATAGAAGACAATCATAACGAAATAAATAAAACACGTTGAGCACATATCGGTGTCTTCACCGAACAACATCTTCACAACATAAAAATAAAAAGGAACTTTGTACTATTTTAGTCTTACAAACTCTCGCTGCATTGAAAAAATAATTACTACTGCCTCTTCAAGAGAACACATCTTATGTTACAAGAAAAACATCGGTTGAAGATAAAAGAAGAACTACTAATCGAGTGCTCATCGAAGATAAAACTCACTGTTCGATACTGTAAAAGAAAAATGATAAAGTAACTTGAAAATACAAAAGACGAGGACGAAGTTCTTAAGTTTATCCATCAGGTGGCTTCGTTCGACCTGTTAGAAGTAACCGGAAATTCTTCCATAGAACTGTCGCCGAGGTCTACGGTGTAAGCACCGTTCTTCGAGGCCTCAGAGAGTCTGGTGTAAGTGGAATCGAAACTGTCAATTTCTACCATGCTAGTTTCGAATAGGCCAGGTGAGATGGCCTCAGTAACTTCAGCAGAGTTTCTAGATCCCTCGACATTTCCCTCTGTCGGGACAGTTTCTTCGTGCATCGAAGTTTCTTCATTCGGAACTGGGGAGTCCTCCTCGTTCGATACTACCTTGCCTTCAGCAACTAATGCATCTGTCTCCACTTTTTCGCCACTTCTTACAACTTCTTCAGTTCCTGGCCCCTCTTCGTCAATTTCTACTTTCCCAGTGGCATTCAACTGACTTTCACGCGATCTTTGATGATCATCCTCTAACAAAGACTTGGACGAACTGGAGTCATCTTCTTCCAACTGGAAGGTCTTAGTTTCTCCACCCCTGTGCAACTCCAAAAGTTCTTCTAAAATTTCTTGCAGATTGTCAACAGATTTTAATCCATCTTCTTGACTTTCAGGAAGAGGAAACTGTGGTTGAGAATCTTCACAATCTGGAAGACTCACAGGAATGATTTCTCCTTCTTCCTGCGATTCAATGGCAGACGAATCGAAAATATTGCAGTTATGTGCAGCTTGTTGGTTGAGGTTCTTCATCAGCTCTTCGAGTTCCCTCGTCAGTGCGTCGATATCGTCCTCGTTCTCGAATTCTATAATGTTCGAGGACATACCAGCACCTGTTGAAACTAGATTTTCTCGGAGGTGTATTTCAGTTAAATGGGTAGCGCCCATTTCTCCCAGTTCGATGGATTTTTCTGAAGAATCGTCCTCGTCATCTTCAGGTACGATTTCATCTCGAATCTTCTTGACCAGCTCCGCTTTCTCGAGGAGCACCGACGTCGAGGTAGACACTGTATGAACCTCGAAGGGCCTGAAGGTTGAAGTGGACCTCGAGATTTGACTGAAGGAGAAGATCTTGTGGTAAAAATATCGGATGTAGAAGAAGAACACGACAAACCAAAACACGACGACAACTTTCAGAGACACTTGTGGATCGACACCAACGATCTCTTGATGCTTGGTTTCGGTGTTTAAGCTTCGGCATTCTTCGACTTCTTTCACCTCTCCGATGGTATGGCTAATTTCTCCTTCGTTTAGGTTCGATACTCCTGTCTCCTTTTCTTCATACTTCAATTCGTTAAATTGCATATCTTTGTATATAAAGCCGTCTTCAATCTTCATTTTTTCAATTATAATACTTTCTTCAGTCTTTATTTCTTTACTTATAATACTTTCTTCAGTCTTTATTTCTTTACTTATAATACTTTCTTTAGTCTTTATTTCTTTACTTATAATACTTTCTGCAGTCGTTCTTGTGTCTTCCAGTTTGAAGATTATTTCAGTCTTTATATAATCAGCTTCGAAACTGTCTTCCAGCTTTATCTCTTCAATTTCAACACTGCTTTTAGTATTGATATCTCCAGCTTCAACACTTTCTTCAACATCTACCTCTTCAACTTTAATACTCTCTTCACTGTTTATCATTTCGTCAACAGGTTCTTCGTCCCCAATACTCTCTTCCACTTCAGACACCCTGAATACCTCATCTTCGTATAAGCTTCCATCTTTCACCACGTCGAATGTCTTGTTTACACTTTCCAACGCAGAACCCTTGTTTAAATCTTCCCGCGCAAAAGGGGGGTCATTTCCTGTAGAATTTAAATGGGATTTCAGTGGGCCAGCTACTGACGACAGTACAGTATCCTTCGAAAGATTCACAGAAGAATCCTGTATGAAATAGACATACTCTTGCCCCAAATCAGCAGATAATTTTTCCTGTTCTAGATACTCAACACCACTGTCAACATCCACAGGATGATCAAAAGGAACCCTGGATAAATGTTCAGGCACTATTGCAACCATCAATTGCTCCATTTCCAGCAAGTTATTCATCTCCACATTAAATACTCCTTGGAAAACTTCTTCCACGTCATCTGCATCCATCTTCTCTCTTTCGCCATCTTCTTCCTTCTCCTCTCCGCCGTCTTGTTCTTCCTTCTTCTCGATCACCGTTAGCATATTCATTCTGAACAGCCTGCCCACCGTCGCATCCAATGGCTGAGGTTCATCGTTCGAGATAGTCAAAACATCGGGGACAAGATCAGACCTCTGGATCACGATAGGGAACTGAATATTCGTGAAAATATCGTCATTGAAGAACCTCAAAAGCTCTTCCTCCTTCTTCGAACTCTGGTCCCTATCTTCCACCTCATCCATTCTGTCCTCAGCTTCATCCATTTCCAAAGCCCCAGTCTGTGGGATCTCGAACGTGGGGTTGCCAATAGCGCTTAGATCAAGGCCACCGATGTTCATGTTCCTGAGGGCCTCCGTGATGGAGGCCAGAACCTCATTCATCTCCAGTTCACCGGCGCCAGGTCGATGGCGTCTTTCGAGCGCCTCGAGAGCCTCTTCAGCCCCCTCTTCAGGGTCGATGGCAGAGTTGTCGTTGTCGATGGTGATGATGCAGAGGTCGCAGGTGCTCTCCGACTGGCCTTCCAGCCAGGAGTCCTCCTGGGAGTTGCGAATTGTGGTCAGGATGGTCTGCTCGAGGCTGCCCCCTTGGTAGGACACCACCGGTAGGTGATCCGTAAGGACATCGACAGCGTCGTTGCTGGATCGGCAAACAAATTCGTCGACGGGCGACTCCAAACTGTTGTCGTTCAACATGTCCTCTACGTTTAGGACGTCCGGAGGTACGTCCAGGAGGGAGTCCATCGACTTGTACGAGAAGGCGGTGTGGAGCAGCCTCTCGGTTCTGTCGTCGAGGATGTCCCTTTGACGACTCTTCCCTTGGGCGTTGATGTTGGCCAGGACGACACCGTGGGCTAAAGAGTTCACGTTGATGTTCCTGGTGAAGAGTGTCGGGTCTGGTCTCCTTGGTGTTCCCGAGATATCGCTCTGGGAGGCACCCGCTCTCTGGTTCGCGTCTTCCTCGATCCTTGTTGTAGCTTCAGTCTCTTCTGGCGACTCCACTGGACTTGAAGGGGGAACTGAAGGTGCATCTGGAGTTCCAGGGTCCCTCGTTACTTCTCTTTCCTCGATGTCTAGGAGCGGTTCTATTCCGTCTTGGGTGGTTATGTTCTCTGAAATGGAAGGGTGCATCGTTACACAGGATTTTACAGGGTGATTTTATAGGACAAAATAAGATGAAAATGGAGAGTAACGAATTTGCGGTGGAGGCTTCGTTCTTTAGTTATTAATCTTTAAAAAAACTGTGACAGGTATAGTAATAATAATAATACTATAGTAATCAGTAGAAATATACATCGTCCGGTATAAAGGAGAAATCACATTATTTTCAGTTTCCTCACCTTCAAACGCAGCTTGGATTTCGTTTCCTTCGTCAACTACGCTTGAAGACCAACTGGACACCATAGTCTGGTCCGTCTTCAACATTATCGTGGTTAAAAGCTCCTTGTCTTTGGATTCAGGGCTCGTGGCGTCTGCAAACGTTGAAGACACGGATAACGACTTCATTAGTAGCTATTACAAAACCTAATAAAGTAATTAATGTCTAAAAGTATGTTAAGAGAGGATAGTACAAAAGTCGGTTTCCCCGTTTGAAAATGAATAACTTTATATCAGATTAAAGTTGTCTAACTTCCTTTCTTCTAAATTAAAATACGAAACACCCTGTATAAGAGAAATATAGATATACAGAGTAATAACGAGGTGTTTCTTTACACGTGCGTAAATAGAAGGGGTGGGGCGACCGCTCCGCCCACTTTCCCATCTTCCCAGTTATTTAGCTCCAGTAATAACGTAAAGTATAAAAGAAATCGCTAAACCTGCTGCTAATACAACGAGGATCATCATATCTAACGAAAGTTTCAAAATCATTCAACCTACCCCTTCGACCCTCAACCCTGGGGAATCCATAAGACCTCACAGGTGTAGTATACTTCTTCCTGACATCCTCTTTAGCAGGTGTCCTCTCCAGTTCACGACCCTTCTGCCCGACCTCGAGTTTCTTGCTAGAGCTCGCCGACACATTCTCCTCGTCTATCAGCGCCTTAGGCTTCCTATACATCTTATATTGCTTCCTGTTATCCACCTCAGCAGCCACTTTACCTTTCTTCGCGTCCTGCTTCACCTGGCCACCGTACAGTCTGTCGAAATTGTCCAACAGTATCTCCGTGACTTTGTTCACGCTCAGCAGCTTCGAGCAGTCGTGTCTGTCATTAGGAACGTGGAAGGACCTTAATCCTGCAGTGTTTCCCGACAGCTTGGTTTCTCTGGACGACGAGGCTGCCGAGGAATCGGTTTCAGTCCTCGCGTCCACGCACATATTCTCCTTATCCACACAGCCTTCGCCCAACGTGGCCGCATTTCCAGGGACCGTCTTCTCGGAACGGGTCAAATTAGCCTTCTTCCGTCGAGAATATTGATTCGGGTCGTCAGCGACCCGATTTACAGGGTTCCTGCTAGCGAGCAGTTTCTTCCTGGCTTCCAGCTCTTTCTTATCCTTCAACAAGGTGAGCTCGTTGTAGACCTTCAACGCCCTCATCTCTCGAGCTTCTTGCTCCTCCACCGACTGTACACGGTTCTTCGACTTGAACATCTTCGAGCTGTACGACTGCTTGTCCATCGATCGTTTCGGTTCCAACAAATCCTGCTGCGCCCTCGGAGGCAACTTCTTTGCCACGGACGGCGCAGGATTCTCCTTTTTGGTCTTCTTCGGATACACCGGCGGTTTCCTTCGAGAGAGAGCATTGGGGACTTCGGAAACACGAGCCACCTGCGACAAGGTCATGGTACCAAAACTGTCAATCTTGGCCCTGGCTGTGGTCCTCTGGGCCACTTGTTTCTTGTCCAACCTGAATTCGGAGGAGGCACAGTACTTCGACTCGAGTTTCTGCATCTTGCACTCGCAGACGCTCTTTTCGGACGCTGACCTCGCCAAATCCCCCTGCTTCTGCGTCCCCCGGTTGGAGGATTTGCTGCTGATGTTTCGGTGCAGCTGTGTGGTTTGGGATCTGGGATGATCTTTGGGGACCGAGGAAGAGGATTCCGTTTTGGTGACTGGAATTTTTCCGCTGCTGGTCTGGGAAATACTTCCACTTTTGTCCACGAAAAACTTGCGCTTCCTCCAGTACTGGCGCTTCTTAGCCTTCGTCAGGCTGCTGAAGGATCTTATTGGTTGAAGAACTTCGTCTCTCTGGGTACAAGCATCCATTGTTGGACGAAGGGTGCTGGGTTTGGAAATGCTCGGCCGTACATATGCACATGCCGAGCAAATGCTCCTCGGTTTCGAACGACTATGCTGCCCGTGATCCTCGTCAGTTTGCACTTTCTGGCTGGCCAAGTTCTCGGTTGTCAGTGTGGCTCTCGAGGAGGTTGACGTTGCCGTTTCGAATCTGAATGGTAAATACATTTATACTATTTTATACCTTTATCGTCAGGCTTAGTTAGTAGTGCTTGCAGTAATCTCGCGAGCCTACGATTTCTTCACAGTGTGATGTTAATTTTATTTTCTTTATTTAACGGGGAATACCCTTTAGTTACAACGAAGCATATAAGCAAGAGGCAATCTATAAAAATTAATACGTCGCTCATCCGTGGTCCACAGTATTTATCATAAAGAAATGTACAGGGCACTGTTGTAATGATACTATAATTTTTTAACTACCTCTGGTCTCCAGACTGTTCACGTGAACATCCTGCATATGTATTTTAAGCAGAGCTCGATTTTAGCGAGTTTCTGCTATACTACAAGCTCCTCGTTACCTGACTGTCTTCTTAGAGGCGTCTGAACTCCAGCTCTGCAGCCCTTCATCAATTTGCCCCTCCCGGTTTGGAAACGTAGTAGCTAGTAACGTTTCGAGGTTCGTCTGACCAGCGAAGAGATTCCACTTCTTCTTCTCCATTTGATGGAGTAGGCACTGCAGTTCTGGATTGTTGTCGAAGTCCTTTTCGTAGCAGCCGTCGAACATCTCCATGGAATCTTTGTAGAATCTTGGGATGCTCGTGTCTCCAAATGAATATTCGGGAAGGTCCGGTTTCAAGGCGTCTTTCCCAGCATCCGACGGTGTGTAAAGTTGTGTGTTGCTGTCCTCGACGGAACTTATATCTACGGAAATGCACAATTACCCTTTAACTCGCCTGTTTTTATAAATTACATAAAATTCTTGGTTATGTTGCCCTGAAAGCTGTATAGGTTAGTCGAGCAATAGTGAGGTCTCCAATACGCATGCCCAAAGAGAAGATAGAGAAATGAGTGAAGTATGCCTACTCCGCGACAACTCTGTGGCGATAATTGTAAGTAATTTCGAGGTTCGGTAGGCGGTCTAATATCGAAACATTAGCACAACTTTCTTCTCTTTTCAATCTTTCTGCCATCCCCATGTCTTAACTCTTCCTAGGAGCCTCACTATTGGCCGATATACCTATACAACCATTTTGAAGACGTACAGTCCTCAGCAGAGGATTTCGCAGCGACCACCGCCTGCAGCAACTCCGTTTCAGTTTTCTCTTCTGGATCATCCTCTCCTTCGTCTATCTTCAATGACTCCAAACTCACCATCACGTTTCTCGTTATAGTTAAATCCTTCACAAAGTCTGCAAGATCCTGCGCGTCGGCCCTCGCGTCTCGGTGCCTAGACAGGTCTCCGCAAGTGAGCCTCTCGTTTTCTTCAGGTCTTAGAAGTTCCAGATCCCGCACCAATTTGTCACCAGCTAGCAGACTCCGCTCTGCACTTTGATCCTTCTTCTTAACGCTCTTCAGTATCTCCAGGTTGTTCTTGAGCAACGTTTCCATAAGGGTGCAGCCACTTCTCGCAAAGTCGGTCGTCAGGTTAGTAACACTGCATGTGTATATGTACGGCCGAGCAATCGTGCTTTGAAGACTATTGGGCGATGCATCGACGCCCACGACTGATTTCTCGCTGTCAGGCTTCATCCTGGGCGTCGACGTCCTCAAGGCAGCGTCGATCATGACGCAGCAATCCTGCGCCTCTGTGAACGAGTAATCGGTGGATAAACAGTCGCAGTTGAACAAAGCTTGCAGTTTTACAGGGCTGCAGCTCTTCTCCACGCTTCTCCGGCTCAATCGCCCGCAAAAAGATCTCGGCGTATCTTTTCTTCTCAAAATTGGGGAGGATGGTTGCGTGTTGTTCTGGTCAGAAGAAGGGCCGAGCTTCATCTGTTTCATCCTGTTCGTGTCCAGCTGATCCGTTCCCTCTCTCTTCTTCCCCCCGAGGTGCATCTCTTCCACATTCTGTACCTCTCCAGTTGAGGGGCTCTTCATGCGGGATGAAACGGCTTCGCTCTGGAATAGCATGTAAAATCCTTTAGTATATTATTATTTGTAAGGCGAAAGATTTATAGATCCTTGAGGTGGCAACTATATTGAAGTGAAAAATGTAGAGCGCACTCCAAGTTAAAGGATATCCTGTACAATGCATATTGCCTGAACGTAGTACATTAATTAAGTTTCAATCTCTATATTATTTAGAATTTCTATAATGTACTTTTTTGTGAAACAATAAGAAGTTATGAATAGACTATGAGTAGTTCTGGAAAAGTCTTTGATCATTGAAATATACAAAAAAAAATTTATGTTAAACGATTTTATTAAAAATGCACTAAAAATTTAAAAAATAATTCTTTTCTTGTACTACAATTTCGATGGTGATATACTACGAACGCCTGCAAAGTTTTAGTTTTACTATTCGTACATACGTGACGGATCATTTCTCGATAAATTGTGTTATTTTCGGTAATCGCGATGAGACTAGCGTCCCGAACGCAGCGGCTTTTTATCGTTTCCGTAAAAAACGCGAGTGGCTGATTTCAAGATATTTATTGATGACTGGATAATTTTTTCACCGCCTCGAGGTTAATTTTTTTTTTTAAATATTGTATTGTCATCCAAACTGTGCACGCCTGCAAAGTTTCAAGACAACTGGATTGGTAGAAGTGGGTTAAATTTGAGTTGCCAAATCTGAACCATAGAATCAAATATACATACTTACGTACAAGAAAGAAAGAAACAAACAAACAGAGGATCGAAGCTGAATAAAATCGTTTAAAAAGGTGTTTGACGATCGTGACCTACCGTAAATGCTTTGTTTCCAAAATATGGTGATCATAAATTCTTGTGAACACAAGATTACAGTAATGGAAAAAGAAAAAGAAAAAGAAAGAGATGATGCCAAAAACAACACGCGGTGTTCCCAAATGGTCACCCCCATCTAAGTACTTAGTGATCCTCCAGGGAGTGATGGGTATAACCGCAGCCATTTGTGACAAAACCGAAAATAACATAACCTAAACATTCATTAAATCGTCTGCTTTCCAAGCTGATTGTTTATCTATCTCTTTCTATCCGTATTTCTGTCTCATTCTTTTTTACAGTTTGTTTCTCTGTCTACTTCCGCTTTTGCCACAAATTGCGGCAACCAATCAGCGACGATACAGGTTGTTCCGATCAGTCCCTGGAGGATCACTATAAGTAGAGCACTAAAGAGGTGAGTATGCGCATCCGCCATATTGGGTCCTCTGAAGAGAGAAAATTGAGTACCCGCCTTTTTGAGTATTGTCAAATTCGCTTTATAAACCAAATATAAACTTAAATGTAATAAAATACTCTAATAATGTGTCGTGCTACCATGTATCAATATCAGCAACGCAAATTTTGTTTATAAAGTGAATCTGACAATACTCAAAAAGGCGGGAATTCAATCATTTTCTCTCTTCAGAGGACCCAATATGGCGGATGCGCATACTCACCTCTTTAGTGCTCTACTATAAGTACTGACCGCGCTCAACATTGTTTAGCTGCGGTGATCGGACAAGAACCGGCGGATTACAACGCAGTACGATTCTTGGGTAAAATACCTTCTCATAAATTGAATAAAATTGTTCACAACATACATAGTATATTTTGAGAGCACTGTTTTTTTTATCTGTGTTACTTTTACAGGTAGAAAAATCGTGTAAGGAAAAATTTATATGTATTAAAAGTTACAAGCATTAAGTAATTTCTTTTTCAGACGTTTTTCATGCCACTTAATGGCTAAGAAATAATGCAGATGCAAACTTACCGAAATTGAATCGCCGCCAAGAACTTCATCCTTCGTTCTCAGCATAGAACTTGTTTCCCTTTCGTAGTCACTGTCCATGGAGTAGAATAGAGTTAGATCCATTCCATCGTTCTTCTCGCTTTCGTCACTTTTTTCCGTCAACTTTTTGTGCGCCATCCTTTCCTTAATCCTGGCACGTGCCTCCGCCACGTCCTCATCGGTTAGACGAAGTATCCTCATGGTTTTCTGGGCTGGCGTTAAATTAACATCCTCAAGGATTCGCGAGATAGTGTCGTGCGTGTAGCTCTCGCAAGACAACAGGGTGGTCAGAGACCGTGTCCTGTACTTGGTCTCCTCGAGCTTCGCGCACAGCCGACTGGTGATGAAATTCGAATCGCTTCGCATCGCTCTCCTCAGGGTCCGCATTTTGTCCATGTGACGAAGATGCAGGAACAGGCAGGAGTTTGAATACCAGTTGTAACTCGCTAAAACTGAAAGATTCCGGAATTTCGAAAATGAAAGAAAAGTTCCAAATTCCGAGTGCAAATTAATGTGTAATTTATTCTCCAAAATAACAGTCTCGACATCTCGAGATTCCAAAATTTGAAAATTCGAGAGTTTCAAATTTTCGAGATTTTAAAATTCGAAAGTTTCAAAACTTAAAAATTTGAAAATTTGAAAATTTGAGATTCCGAATTTTGAGATTTCATAATTCGGAAGTGTCCAAATTTCAAGATTCCAAAATTTGAAAATTCGAGAGTTTGAAATTTCGAATGTTTGAAAATTTGAAAGTTCGTATGTTACAAAATTTCAAGATCCCAAAGTCGAAAGTCTCAAAGAATGGGGGGGGGTCTCTCGAAACGTGATCAATTTCCTCAACTTATCAACAGACACGAAACTGTTTAGGTGGATAATTTCGTGGCCATCTACTTACCCAGTGGTACCAATTTCACGAGGATGAACTCAAGGAAAACGGGTATTGAAAACCGCCTGTCGTACCAGAGCAGTAGGCCTATCACGATCACGATCACGTCAAGAACCACGTTCTTAAAGAAGCTGAGGATTAGCCAGGGTAACAACAAATTCGGGCGACTCCACGTGATTATCGGGTAAATGTTAGTCACGTAAGTCAGTGTGTATATGTGGGCGATAACGATTCTCGTAATCACGACCCATGATAGAACTGAAAAATTAAGATTCAAGCACAAAGTATTAAGAGCTTGCTTTCTTATAAAAACCACAATCCATTTATTCATTTTTTAAGAAGTTCAATTCCGTTGCAGTTTTTACATTTCCAGTTGGACTTTAACGAATGGGACAAAAAAATAGATTGCAGTATTCAGTTGTGAAAAAAATGGTGGATGTGTGAAATTTTTCATATTACAGTTCAGTTTCTTTTTCCCCTGTCTTTAATCTTTTCAACATCCAATTGAAAAATATACTTGCACGAAAAGCTAATGGTTACTGTTTGTAGCGGTGAATCTACACCTCGGGATCGGTGAGCATTTGTGAAAAACACTTGCCGCAAAATTGTTTATAACATTGGAAAATAATTTTAAATTTCTTCTACAATATGCTCTGCTCACTGATAAGAAAACAATTCTGATGCCACAAACGCACCGTTTCGAAACTTCTTTTCAACTTTTTTCTTCTTATTGAGCAAAGTATGTTGATTGATGTAAAAAAATTAACGTTAATTTTCAATGTCATGAACAATTTTGCGGTAAGTTTTCATTACAAAACGTCCATCGATTCAGAGGTGTAGACTCACCCCCGGACGCAGTGGCCATTACTTTTTACACACCCTGTACCTATCATAGAATGTGTTGCACGTGACAAATATCCATTAACGAGTCACATGGCACAAAGTTAGTTTAATTAATGCTTTTCCAAAATTGGAAAATTTAATTAATGCTTTTCCAAAGATGGTCGGCGCTACAGGCGCAGGAAAACTAACCAGTTTTTATTGTGTCCTCGCCAATAGTATCGAGAATGAGCGTTTGTTGCGATAGAGACAAATTCCAGATTTGTTTGAGCTCGTTCGTCCATTTTAAGGGACTCCAGTCCAAGGTGCTGTTAACCTTTGAAATCAATGTTTCGAATTTAAAAATACGGTTATATAAGTCGATCGATAATTATCCCATTACGTCTCTTTTCACTTTCTCAAAATAAAAAAACGAAAACGAAATTTGAATGCAGTCTCAATATGTTTATAGACCACTGAAATTATAGTATAAATTAACGGAAATTGGGAAAGCAGAAAATGGCGTCCCGAATAAGACCGTTTCCGCGGTTAAAGGTAAGCAACCAAGCTCTAGGTACGAGTTTTCATAAAACACACGAATACAGTAGTTTACACTAGCAAAAAAAAATTACAAAATCCTCACTATTGGTTTCCTAATTGAAAAAAAATATCTACGCATTAGACTGTTAGGATATACAATCGATACTTTTGTTCACCAATTCGAACCTGTTGAAAGATTCCAAAAGAAAAGGAAAAAAAAACTGTCATGAAAGGTGCGTAGAAAAGCGACGCTACAACGATATCCTGTCCCCGATCAAAGAAACACGTTCATCCTGTTTTCTTATTTGTCATTCATCGTTAAATCAGCAACCGCGAAAAATTACACATCATCAAAGAACTTACAAAGGTTTATTCACCGTTTTTCGCCCATAGGAAACACCCATGTGCGTGAATCCACTCGAAGCGTCGCGTCGTATAAAAGGTTATTGTAGGTTAGAAACGCAGATAGGAAATAGCAATCGTGAGACGGTAGAAAGGGTATATCTGTTCGAGAGCGTCACTTACCAAGCCCACGAGGTTCATTATCAATATTTCGGTCCGAAATGTTAGGCCCAGATAACGTCCCAGGAAGCTAGGCATCAGGAACACGAAACTTTCGAAGAAGCCGGAAGACCAGCGTGCCGTCGATCCTACGGAAGCCGATCATCGTCGACTTGTACTTTTGCGGAACTCGCGATCACTGAAACACTTTGCTTCAAGGAACGAACACACCGGGGAATTTCAAGGGACGTCGTGATCGTCCACCATCAGGCGTTAATTTTGACGCGCTTTCGTGACGAACGTCGAACGCTTCTCAGCGAGATGAAAAGTTGAACGTCGACGGTTCCAGGAACAAGCGACGTGAGGGGAGAGTGGACAGCGTTGGGAGGTTGGGGCGAAGCGTAGTCATGAGTCACCAGTCGTATCCAGATCAAAATGTGTTCGTTTGCGTTCGAACAGTCTTTGCATGTATCACCGGTAATACGCATAATATTTATTTTACATAATAATATCTTGTGGGGTCCTTGAGAGTATAGAAACGTGGAAACTTTCCACCGCTCTGGGCAAAAATGCTTTTTAAAATGCACTAAAAACTAAATTAAAATGCACTAAAGACTAGAAAATAATTCTTTTCTTGTACTACAATTTTTTTCCTATTCGAACGTAACGAATCATTTCTCGTATTAAATTGTGTATTTACTACGGATATCGCGATGCCACTAGCGTCCCGAACGCCAGCGGCTGTTTGTCGTTTTCGTAAAGAACGCGAGTGGCTGATTCCAAGTCGTTTTGTGGTTATGGGTTATATTTATTGATGACTGGGTAATTATTTCAGCCCTTCGGGGTTAATTGTTTCTTTTTAAATATTGTATTGTCATCCAAACTACGCACGCCTGCAAAGTTTCAAGCAGGGAGTCGAGACCGATAGAAATTCGGTTTCGGTCGCGGTCGCGGTCAGTGACACCGACCAATATGGCACACCCAACAGGTGTTCTCGAAGGCAAAAAAATTGTTTTAGAACCAGGGTCATCTTAATATCCGGCGGCGCCGGCACAGCCGAACAGAGTCATCAGGGTGTTGATGGGTATCCGCAAGTTTCTGGTTCAAATCTCTAAACCAGGGATCGGAGAACTCCGGTTGATGTTGATGGAGGGGGAGCACCTACAGGAGCGGTGGTAATATGTGCGTCAATTGACGCCAGCGCGAAGCCAGCCAAGTGGCGACAACGCCAAGTGCATACGCGTGCTGCAGGTATACGGCAGAATACATTGTAGAAGTAACAGCACTTTTTCGCGAATATCTTGGAAACGAAGGTCGAGCAGCGGTAACATGTATAGGGAAAAGTTGTTCAGAATCATGTCCCCGACACTATATCCAAAAATCATTCAAATCGGTGTGGAAACACCTGTTCTGCATAATTACATTATATTTAAATAACTAAACAAAGAAGCAACTTTGTTACGAATTCACCACATTTACGGAAAAAGGGCACATAAACCACTTGCTTGAAACTTATAAATAAAGACACATATCATTTCCAAATCATGACTTCTGTTTTCAGAACGTTTGAAGGACACGATAACTACATCCCTAAAAAATTGGATTACATTTTATTAAGTTACACCGTAATGAAAACTTTGAAATTTTTCGATTTTCTTGAAATGGCATTTTGGCGTATGTGCCCCTTTTCCATCAAATGCCTCAATTTCTTTCTCAACATATTGATATCGTTTCTTTTCAACCAATTTCCTAATAAAGTAATTTTTAATATTATACTTTTCATTTTACATTACCATTATTTCACTTACCTTATGCCTTGCACCACGTACTACACATGTAGTCTGGGAGTGTAAGCAGCAAACATCAACTCATGGCGTTTCATAAGAACCTGAATCCTGAATCTATAATTGGGACGAATCCTAGAAAAACGACTACAATCGGGAGTAGTCGGGCATTTGTTTTTTCAGGATGAGGAGGGGAAGAGTGCGGTCGGACGCGCTCCAAACAAGGCCTACGCGGATCGCGTCTCCGTGTCAGCAGTCGATAACAATTATTGATATTTCCGCTAAATATTCATTCCACGGGCTAGTACTATGAAAAATAATGTTGCAAACATTTACACTAACAGCCCAGTATAAATTATTATTAACTATGATCAGTAAAGTTTGAGATATAAAGAAATTACTAATACTTGGACTTGGATGTTGAAATGATTTTCTACGCCGAATGAATTTTATTTTATTCTCAATGTTTAAACGTTCGATAAATGCTCATACGTTGCGCGGATGTACCAACAGTGTACATTCGAAATTAAATATATCAACGCCCCTGACTTTATTGTTTCTCAAGTATACACTCATACACGTGCTGCACCTTACGAATTTCCTTAAGATCCTTTCTTGTTCAAGAAAAGGAAGCACTGATGAGTGCTTGTATTATCGACATATCGCCTCAACATTCAGTTTGCATTGCCTATGCATTCTGTATAGATCTGGCGACGGTGTTGAGTGTTGGGAAGAGAATGATGTCCTCGAGTGGGGGGAATTATGCAGGATAATTATCATAGAGTCGTTAACATTAGAAACTGTATAGTACCGTTTACTTTTCTTCAGGCGGCATTATAACAAGCTTATCACAAGTATTAATCGCTTTGATTGCATAGGAAACACAATCGCCGATTATAACGATGATGATAGAACAGTGAAATACGAGACGGCAGCCTGCGTGAACTGAAAGAAAAGGGCGAAGTCCCTGCAGTCTTCAATATTTTAACGACAGAGAACATAAAGGCCGGAAATGAATTATGAAAATGCACAAAAAGTGCGAAATGCGTCGCGTATTATACACATTATATTACATTTCTCTGATCTATTCATTCGCGCGGAGGTGTTACGTACCGACAGTAACGTTTCCATGTTCAACGTTGTCACTTTCAACGCGGTCAGCCGACACGGGATTAACGTGTTCATAATGAAAAACTGGTACACAATCTGTGTCTTGTGTACAGATTTGTGCCATTTGCACTCCAACCTGCAAATACATCAAAAGTAAATGGAAAAGGTTATAAATTTTTTAATGTCGTAATGTGGGATCTGGAACCCCCATAAGAAGGAGACCGGAATAAGAGTCCTCGGACAGTCGGCTTTGTTCAGAGATGCCAGAAGTAGGGACAAAACAGAGCGATTTACTTGCAACATATATGGACAACATATTGTGTTCTTACCCATCGTAATACACCTGCTCGCTGAAATTCGACAGTCTTTGCCCGGGAAAGTGGATAAAAACTAAATGAATATACTGTCCCATCATCCAAATTGTCAGCCTTAACATATCCGATATATTTCCACTAGACATTTTCAACAAAGCCTGAAAAATTCCAACAATCCTGAAAGCACTGAACTGATAGAAGTCAATTAGCGTTCACAGTCCTAATTCGAAAGTTGCAGAATGTGCGTGAGTGAGCAAGTAATTTACAATTCACAATTCATTTAATATACGTTGCACACAAGTTGGCAGTGGAGACTTCCAGAGACTTTTATATGTTTAATGGTTGATAGATGAAACAAAACGAGCATGGGTGATGGCGAACTCTTACTTGTATTCCAGTGATACTGAGGCTTAAGATGTTCATCGTTACTTGTACAAACAGTGTCACTGAGAATGCTGATTGTACGATTTGCGTGCATCTGAACAGAAATACTGACTCTTAACTGATAAACGATGTTTCTTTCGCCGTTCAACTCTCACGTGGTTCACGAGATTCGAATGACCGATATAAATGAAATTTTGCACATAGTGTCTTTCGAAAAATATATCATCCTACGAGGTTCCCAGGTGTCCGCCTCCGATTGCTTTGAATTTTGGATATGTTTTAGAGCGCCGAAAAATAAGATATACTTGTTTTTTTATAACGGCCCGTTTTCATATTTAGGGGGTGAAACCAACCCCCAAAGTTATAAGTTTTTCAGGTGTTCATCTCCGATTGCTTTGGTTTTTAGATATGTTTTAGACGACTGAAAAATAAGAAATACGTGTCTTTTTATTTTGGCCCGTTTGCATGTTCAAGGGGTGAAACCACCCCTCATAGTTATCCCCTAATAACGGTGACGGACGACAAGAACATCGTCCGTACAGCAAGTTATGACGCAAATTAAATTTATATCAAGTTTTACTCAACACAATTTTTGTACCCCGTATGAACTCTGGGGGGTGGTCTCACCCTCTAAATATGAAAACGGGCCGCTATAAAAAGACACGTATTTCTAATTTTTCGGTCCTCTAAAACATATCCACAAATTCAAAGCAATTGGAGTTGAACACCTGGGAACCTCTCCTTGTAAGTGTCCTAAATGTTGGACTGCATTAGTATCCTCAACACAACAGAAAGAAAGTCGGGGCAGGGTTTAGAAAATTGTTTTTCACAATGTGAATCAAGATCGTTAACACAGCAGTTGGTCATGTAACAATATTCAGTTAGATGAAATATATTTAACTTGGCTAACGAATACTGCGCAGTACATCCTATCACTGTGTAGGAGCTCTTTACTAAATGAGGGTAACCATTTGGAATCATTCATTATAAGTCACTCACAAGGGAAGATCCCGAACCCGGAAATTCAAAAAGTTCTAAAACTTTGTGGATATGTAGGGGATTTCCTCCTGATTACAACGCAATTTTTTTTTGCTGCCCAAAACAATCACTCTAAGGGGGTGAAATTAACCCCTGAAAATTCGTGTATTTTCCGATTTTGTGTTATAACTCGCGAACTGTAAGAGATAGAAAAAAAATCTCAAGACGAAAGTTACTTCTTTTAATTAGATCTATCAAATAGTAAAAGTTAAATCAATTGTTTAAACAATTAGAAAAAAGTTATAAACAAAAATATTAATAATGTTTTTTAAAATTCGTTGTTTCGCGTGAAATCTGAATTGGTGGTTTAAATAATTATGAAACAGCATAATCCTTTTTTTTTCATACAATTTCAACCTTTGTTGTATCGCGGAACTGTGCTCCTCGACAATCGAAGAACTTTTGGATCCCATTGTAACGTGCCTTAAGCTGCACAACGAGCAATGTTCTTCTAACGTTTATTAGGAAATAATACGCGACGCGTAGTAAGAAAGTAAGATAATTTATATACTTTTGTCTTTAATTACACATGGGGCAAATATATCAGGTGGAAATAGAGGAGAAGAAGGGAACTGTTAGATATAACTTATCCTTATTAGAACTTTTTATTTTTAACATAATTATCGACTTTTCTCTTATTTGCTCACCAAACAAGCGAGACAATGCAGGTGTTTAATACTTTGAAAACACTTGTGTGATGTGAATATATACCTAGTTTTGTCTCCCATCAAAGTATTATCTCATGTCTATTGTTCTCTCGAGCATTAATAATGAGAATACATATATTCGTATTCTTATCGGATGATACTTTATTTGCAAAGAAAATACAGGTGATCAATTTTAATAAGACATTTCACTGTCCAAACATGTTTTCCTCAGACGTGATAAAGTAAGATACATACACATATGCCATATGTATATGTATAAGATAGGTATTATCAGTTCTATAGGTGTGTCCTGACGACAAAAGTAATAAATGCTTCGATTCGTTGTTATTGTCAGTAGAATCGAAGGCATTTGAAGAGTAAAGACTCATTAAGAATAAGAAGTACTAGTTAATTGTAGTTTAAGTATAGGTGTTAACAGTAAATGTACGTTGATTCTGTGTAACAAACGTGTAGTGTTAAAAATGGTTCCCATACATCCTGCAAATGTAATTCGTTTACTTATGACAACATTCTTACTTGAGAACAATAATGAGACGCCTATTAATAATAGAGAAATGGAGTTACACGACATAATAAAAGACATGCTTATTAAATCGCAAGAAGACACATCATTTTCAATGGAAGCTGATGTTACATTAGAATTTTTGGAACCGTTAGACCACATTCTGTAGAATTTGTGGATGATATATATGTATGTACCTACACGCGAAGAACTTTTAGAACCGATAGAGTTCGAAGAAGAGCAGTGTATACCAGAAGAAGGAGGTTTTGTGACTTTAGAATATAAAACAAAGGCTGATGAATTTTGGAAGAGTGGTAAGAAGAGGCGGCTTTCTTTACAATCTGTCAAACATAAATTTCGAAAAGTTTCATCCGTACAAAAATTGTATAGGTGAGTGGTAAACGGTGTACTGTTATGTTATGCTGCTTCGTATCTATTTGTTTTATATCTATGCAAAATTGCCTTGTTTAGATGGGAAGAAACGGTGAGCAGAGGAGGGACACGACGGGAAAAATTGTTACAAATTTCTGAATATGTGTATAATAAGTTTGTTGACGGGATTGAAACTCATGCCATTATTCATGATTTGGACCTTCGAAGATGGGCCTTACAAGCTAACGAAGAGACAGGGTTGGAAAATTTTAAAGCATCTCGACATTGGATCTGGAATTTTAAGAGAACGTATAAAATAGTTTCAAGAAAAGTGAACAAATTTATTACCAGATCATACGGTATAGATACCGCGCAATTAAATGAAATTGCTTCGACTTTTGTGAATAATGTAAAGCCTCGTATTCGAGATATCGGAACAAACAATACATTCAATGCTGATGAAAGCTGACTTTAAAGTACTTTAGCTGAACAAGGAACCAAAACTGTTACAGCAGTCGTACAGTCTATATCCGCTACTACACATAGCTATACCATATTCCCCACAATATCAGCTTCTGGGAAACTACACTCTCCGCTATTTATTGTTCTGCAGGAAAAGGATGGTAATTTTGGTCCACGTGTACAACAATCTTTGTTTCGACCGTGGAATGTATATATACAGGCGTCCACATCTGGAAAGTTAACAGGTGAACTGTGGTTATGGAATGGTTAACAAACGTATATCTACCACATGCGGGATCTCGAAGTGTTTTGTTACTGGATTCGTGAACTGGTCACTGTCCATCTACATTACGAAACGGTATACCAGCTAATCAACATGTGGAAATATACACAATACCGAAAAAAACTACAGGAATGATACAACCGCTTGATGTTGTATATGGTTTCCGGATATGGAAAAACTTGGTACGAAAATTTTCCGACCTTGTTTAATTACGATGTTCAACTAAATGCAAGGAATAATGTCATTAAATTACAGTCTCTTATTCATAATCAACTTTCATCACCAAAGTATCACGATGTGTTTGCTTACGCGTGGTATAAAAGTGGATATATTGTTGAGAAACCAAATCAGTTTAAAAATCCAGTAGATTTCGCTTTTTCACAACAAGATTTCATACATCCACCTCGTCGTTCCATATGCGGTAATTATGCTATCATACGATGTGCGTGGTGTAATCAATATCTATGTTTCCAACATTTTTTTGCAGAGTTTCATCACCATGAAGAATAATTCATAATAATCACACCACACAAGTGTTTTCAAAGTTATCTACCTATACTTAAACGGCGGCATTATCTCGCCTGTCTTGTGCGCAAATAAAAGAAAAGTTCGATAATTATGTTAAAAATAAAACGTTCTAATAACGATAAGTTATATCTAACAGTTCCCTTCTTCTCCTCTATTTCCGCCTGATATATTTGCCCCATGTGTAATTAAAGACAAAAGTATATAAATTATCTTACTTTCTTACTACGCGTCGCGTATTATTTCCTAATAAACGTTAGAAGAACATTGCTCGTTGTGCAGCTTAAGGCACGTTACAATGGGATCCAAATATTACGCATAAAATTAATTTGCAGGATTGAAAGCCCGTTTCGTTAAAACTAGCCCAATTTAAATATTTTTTTATCAATTTAATCGAGAGAATGCAAGGAATCCATTGGTGTCACTTTCATATTGATACGATGAAAAATAAAGAAATTTCGTTTCTGTATAATCGATGACACGTCGCCGAGCAACTCGCTCGCCCCGAGGGCCCGGCGGCTTCGAGCAAAGGCACTTGAGGCCCGAGGGCTTCCAAGCCACGCCCAGAGTTATTTAAGCTTCTCCGCTACAAATATAAATGAAAGTGAGAAAATTGGCCGAAGCTACGGATGAATTCCTGTCGATTGAAAATTTTATTTATGCGCTTCGGATGAATTCCCGTCGATTGAAAATTTTATTTATGGATCTTCGGATAAATTCCCGTCGATTCCAAATTTTATTTATGGTGCTTCAAATAATAAATAATTCTGGGTGATTTTTATTTATGACACATACATATAATGTCTCTTTTATTTAAAAAGTTATTTAGATAATTTTTTATTTAAATAATGCCCATCTCTGAGCGGCAGGAATAGCATCCATACCTTCCCGGCTTATTCAGCTAGGTTGAACCGATCCGAACCGGTCCTCACGGAATAGAATCAGCAGTGTACTTACTCTATAGCTCTTTTATGTTCCTTAACGCATAATACAAGTTTCTCGTACATTTGTTCTTGCGGGTCCTCAATCATTTGGTACTCCGCTTTATTGGCTCGGATCGGCTTTGTATTCATGTCCAAAATGTGCACCATTTTTAGCTGATGTCTACAAAGAAAATGAAAACCTTTACTCGGCGTTTCTTTTAATTAGATTCATAAGTATTGCATAAAATTCAACCAGAGATCGATACGCAGACGAAAGGAAAATGTTAAGTCCCACAGGGGATTACTGACCTACGAGCGTACAGCGATTGCTATACACCATTGGAAAGATCTCGCCAAGTCGAACCGTTTTAATTAATACGTTTTAATGCAATTAATACGTTTTTTAACTTCGAAATCAGATGGAATCACTTCGAAGAATGGTTTCAAATTTCGAGATTTTCCTGTTGTGAACAAACGAAACCGGTGTATACCCTAGTAGCATTTGTTGGTGGCATACAGTTGGGCCACGCACATAATATTAGTTGGCCAACAGTTAGATTTGGCACTTTTTTTTCAGGTTGGGCCAACAACAGATGGCCAAGGTAGGCTTCTCTACTGTTGCCCAATTATTTATATTCTTTCCAAAAGACGTCTTAAAGACGTCCTTCTTAAGACGTCTTAAAGAAGGCGCCTTAAAGAACTTCAAAACACGTCGTAAACACGTCTTTTTCAGGTCTGGTTTAGGAAAAAAAAATATCGTAGTGAGGAGGAATCGAACACAAACTTTCCGCTTACGAAGCAACCGCTGTTTGCACTAACCCAACACATTTCCTTGTAAACACTTCTAATATCTAGTTACATAACAAGTATTAATTGTTTATAAAAACTGTGCAGTGACGCGAAATATTCTACAAAATATCATCATTCGACCTTTAGACTCATTCCTTAAAATTTCACATTCGTCTCAAGACAGACGTCCTCATTACATATTTATAAATAAGAAAAGAAAAATCACAACTTGGAATATAATAACAGGTTTTTGGATGTAGCAAATTTTCTGACGTTTATAAGACGACATTTAATCATGGTTGTAATTTTTTTGTTAATTAACCAACCATAGTAATTGTAGGCCCAACATTGAATATTCGTAAGCAAACTGTCTTAATTTCTTGTTACTTAACCAACCACAATAATTGTAGGCCCATCATTGAATATTCGTTGGCAAACTGTCGTAACTTTTTTGCCGTAAACCCTATGTTGGGAATTTGTAGGCAGAAACACTAACTATATTCCAACTAATTCCCAACTGTTGGCTACCGTTGGCCTACCAAAAATGCTACTAGGGTACTATACACTGTATAGCAATTGCTGTATGCTCGTGGGTCAGTATTCCCTGCGGGACTTAACATTGTTCTTTAACCCTTTCGTTACGAGCGCCACCTATAATCGGCACCCGCGCGACGACCAGTGTATACGGAGCCCCGACTTTAGTCGGCGTTACGCAACGAGCTGCCGATCGTAGCATCGACTTTAGTCAGTATCTCCGGTAGTTCGAGAAAAAAAAAAAAAATTTTAGAAAAAAAAACACTACCGCGGAAATGTACGCCGTAACGAAAGGGTTAAGGGATTAGGCCAGGAAGATAATGAAATATTTCATTATTGCCCTAAAAAAATGCCTAATCCCTTAAGTCAAAAGATAATGTTGATGATTTTGAAAGTAATGATGTGAAGCGTGGTATGGGATGATTTGACTGTTCTTCCTTATTGGCCATTATACAAGCAGAATTACGCCCGTTGGAAGGAAATACAAATGTTTTACCCAGTGACTGCAAACATCGCGCAGGCATGTTGTATAAAAATAATGAACATCGAGTCCAGCGTGCATACGAGAACTATCATCATTATAGACGCTATATAACTATGCACCGTCTCGAAATAGTAGTACTCTCGTGTGTCTACGATGTAATAATCCGCTTGGTACATCACGTACTTCTCCTCCGACTCGTTTTTCGTTAGAATGTCGTGTACGATTAACGCGGTTGGAAGTGCTAGGTATATCACCAGTAGCAGGCTGAGGGAAACTGAAATAGAATGTCGAGAATAAGACGGGAATATGCCAAACGATAAATATATCAAACTAATAAATAACAAATAATGTATACGAAATAATTTAATAATTACATATAGAAAAATTTCACTCAATGTTTGCTTAAAGTTAAGCACGTTTCCGCGGGGATCACTGAATACAATGTTTCAAAGTATGATTTGTTAAAAACCTAGTATTAGTCATTAGGGTGGCTCTTATTTTCGACTTTTGATTTTTCTTCACGGCACGACCCCAGAATAGTTCCAAATAATAAAAAAAAGTCTGTGTACGGTTAACGGGAAAAGGTTCCCCCGGGCCTTTGAACATTTAAATATTTATTTAACAGCTCAGAAACTCGATTCTATATAATGTCCTCCAAGCTATTGATTACATAAAAAAAAAAGTCAAACAAAAGTTGTATATCCAGACAAAGAGCATTTCGTATGTTGTATTGTAGCCTTTAGATTGACGGGAGCAAGGATAATTTCTGAACAGACAAGGTTTACTCGGATTGGGTAGGAATACGTGGTTTGGTTGATGGGGTGGGGCTACAAATTTTGGAAGGCAAACGTTGCGTCTCGCTCAGTGGCGCCCCCTGCTCCCCCCCAAACAAAAAGAGAAACAAGGGAAAAGGAACGGAGTTGTATCAAGCGCCTGAAAGACGGAGCCAGACAAAGTATCAACGAGTCGCGCGTCGTCTGTCTTCCCCCCCCCCCCCCTCCCCAAAAATAAAATTCTGGGTGCGCCACTTGTCTCGCTGTGTTTATACAATTTTACTAGATTCTATTGTTATGTTTTCCCGATGAAATGGTCCAAAAACGACACAAATCGGATCGTAATTAAGGAATCTTCATAATAAATTGATTTCCAAAACTTCGTTAAAAATAGTTCGATTTACATGAAATTTGGTATAATTTTCATTTGAAAAACATAAGAAATGCATCGGTATTACTTCCATATCGATACAATAAAGAATAAAGAATACAGTTTTTCTGAAACAGGTATGTATCCTCGGCCGACCTCTGCGAATCGAGGTCGGCGACCCACAGTCGAGGGTGAAATATTCATTACAGCGTGTTAAGAGATTCATTATTCGTCATCGTATCGATATGAAAATAACACTAATGGATTCCTGGCGTTCTCCCAATTAAAATTATCACAAATATCATGGAAATCAGACTAATTTTACACAAGCAATACAAATTATAAAAGGAGTAGGCATTTCTTGAACGCACTCTCTTATCGTATCGATATGGAAGTGACATCAATGGATTCCTGGCTCATCCTGGAGTCCAACGAGAGTGTAACTTATCCAAAAGCATGATTAGATCGATGTAGACTCTGTGATCCGTAGGGTGATCAAAATAATTGTGAAAACTTTGTTTTATGAAGGCTGCTCGGATTCGGTGGTCCGAACGAGTAAAGAACATTGCTGATTGGCCAAATTTTCTAGAAGAGGAGGGACCTACCCTCTGCAAGTTTACCCCTCTCGATAACGTAGAGGTGTAAAAGTAGACATCTGCTTACCAAAACTAGCCAGATTGATCGGTCAGAATCTCGGCCCGGGTCGTGGTTTATAACCGCATTGTCCCGCAGGTCTGCGGGGGAACCCGCCGATGGAGCAATATACGGATTAACTCAGACCGAAGTGTAAGCCGAGCGACGGCGTACGGGATATGCCGATACAATGTATGTCTGTTCTGCACGTATCCCTAAAGCGTGGGCCTCGTGCCTCGCGACCTTGGCCGAAACCGCGGCGCGACGGCGAGCCGATCGACGGAGACAAAACACGGTGACGATCGGCGGCCGACGAGGCAGTCTCCCATAGTCGCTCGCACGAGACAGTCGTGTATCAAAACCCTCAAATATATATACTTTCTTTCATTTCTAAAACTCAATGCTCCTTACCCGTCCTATAGAAGAAATTCGAAATCGCTGAAAAACGGCACGATGTCGATTTTCCCTTTTCGACATCTGGCAGACAAATGCTTCCCGACGAAACCTTCGAAAACAAGCAATTAACTACTTAGGTAGTTGTAAACCAGGGTTGACTAACTGGTGGCTCGCGAGCCACCGGGGGCCCCTACGCCTTGCTGCCACGGTCCCCTCCATACCTACCAGACTCTGACAGACATAATTTACTAGGTTGCAGATGAAAATAAATAACATCATGATTTTGGTTAATAAAGTTTAATCTATTAACCGTATATTAATCTATTTCAGACAACTACAACAACTGATTTTATGCTAACAGTGCGCATATGAGTTTTGTAAGGCGCTCTATTTGAAGCACTATAACTCCGGATATAACCACTATTTTTGCATACAATTTTTTTTTCATATTCCCTAAAGATTGACAAATGAAGCCACAAAGCTGCAAGTAAATATGTTTAATTTTTTGGTTTGAAAAAATTCTCGTTTGCTTCCTACCGCTTGTAGCGGCTCGCAGAGTCTTGACTGCCAGGCGCGCCGCGCGTCTCAGAATTTTCCGCACTGTCGGAAAGTCCACGCGCCACGCCAAACCCTTGTCTTCAAGTGCCGCTTTCCTTTTCTAACTACCTTTTCTGTCTCTTATGTAAACTTTTCTGAAGTCGAGGTTTGCGCGCCACACTTTTGGACGCGACACGCCTGACAACGGTTCTACTCGCACGCAAGAACGTGGAATTCCGGCGCGCCACACTTCTAACCACGCACAAGATGCTAGCAAGAACGTCCGATGAGGTGGAAACTTTTCGTCCGCAAGGAGAATGCAGATCGCAATACAGTCGTTATAACTGAGTAATAAACCATTTCCATAATTTATAGCACCTTCAGGTAAACCAAATGTAGCTTCGTAAAAACAGATGTTTCAGTGTGCCCTACAGTAACAGCATTTATGATATCCTCTATAAGCCAGGTATATCGAGGAATTCGTATACTTTTCGCAAACCTACGTATATCGCGATCGTGTCTTGCCGATCGTTTCACAGATCGATAATATACATGGAACAGGTAGTACACAATACAAGACTGCGCTGGTTCCTGGAAAAAGCACTGGGACTCCTAACAGGCCTACTGATCATGATTTGCAATCATGATACCCACGATTACTCAAAAACTATTCTATCGATTTACATCAAATTTTGCAAATGTGTATATAATACAATATTACTCAGTTTTTTTTGACAGCGAAGACTTTTTATTTGATTCATAGTTTCTTTTTTATTGCCTAAAAAGTGTGAGATTTCATGTCCGATTTTTTTTTAAATTTTGAAAATTTAAATGTGTCGAACATTTCTGATTTATGAAGACTAAAAGAAATGTGTATTTTTTATTTTCAACCCTAAAGCTTAATGCTTTTACGTCTCTGTCACCAAAGAGGATACACTCAACCCTCCTATAACGCAATACAGTAAACACTCAAACCCGACGAACACGGCTGGCGGCGGGCGTGCGACCGTTGCAGACACTATTTCGTGCGGTCAATGCCGCAAGTGAAAAAACCCAGTGACGAAACTAGGGGGGTGGGGGGCAGCGGGTGTTTCTGCCCCGGGCGCCGATTTGCGGAGGCCGTCGATTTGCGGAGGGCGCCAAATGAGAAATCTTTATAGAGAAAAGACATAGTTTTGGTAAAGCTACATCAATGGCTTTATTCAAATTTATACTATATTACGTTATTCCATTGGGAATAAAGGAGGTATACATTTTATGAAACAGTAATTGAAATTTATCTATTTAAAATTTATTGATTTGTTATCACACAGCAAACAAATTAGGGTACCTTCAATATGTTTGAAACCAGTTAATAAACACGTTTATTATGCCTTTTATATGTAAAGTGTGGACTCAACCTCCGAAGGTAGGCAATACAAGGTGGTAAAATGTTGAGGGGGGGGGGGGGGGGCGCCAAATAGAATCCCTGCTCCGGGGCGCTTAAAACCTAGTTTCGTCCCTGAAAAAAACCCAAGAGCGAGCGAGGGGGGACGAAACAGTTAACACGAAGTTGCCGTTGACTCTTTCGTTCCCTCTCGCTCGTTCTCGGGTTCTCTCACTCTTGACAGAAGGATTCCAAGAAATGGTGGCGATAGGCATCGGGCGTACTACGCATGGTAAAAACGGGGCTATAACGAGGATTTACTGTAATTGGTATCGCATTATATGGAAGCCGCGTTATAAGAAACTCAGAATTAGATAGTACAAATCATATTAATTCGTACCGCGTTATATGGAAACCGCGTTATGAGAGTACGTTATAGGAGGGTTTAATGTACTTCACTTCTAATGTCTACCTATATCTTCGATATTTTTGCGAATTTCGGTTTCTAATTTTCAGAAAATATTCATGACATATCAAACACTGAAAATAAGGAAATACAGTAAAGTCTCTCTATGGGCTCGGTTTTGTGCACACGATGAGGGCTTGTCACCTATCCCCACCACTTCTGTCTCACTCTTGTCCGGCGAAGGCGAGAGCGAGATGGAACGAGAGCGAGCGAAAGGCGCTGAAAGCGAGCGAGGACGGTACGAGACAGACGACGCGTTGATGTTTTGTCTCGCTCCGTCTTTCGGAGGCCTGATACTCCGTCCTTTGCATGCGCGGCGGGCGTGCGCGATGGTCGCTAAATCTTGACGCAGGCCCGGCTCAAGTCTTTTTTGCGCCCTGGGCGGAAAGTCGACAATAGGTGCAAAATGGTATTTTCATTGCTGGTATTGTTCAAAATAAACTTTAAAATGAAATATTACAAGTTGTACTATAAGTGGTTTAATACTACGAATAAAAATTCAGAGTAAGGTCATCAATAAACTCAAATAAATATATTATAATAAATGGCGGAATTTGGCAAGTTCGCCTAGGGCCCAAAAAAGACTCGTGCCGTGCCTGGCTATCTGACCGTCGCCCGCATGCGTCGAGCAGTCACGATTCCATCTGAGCGCTCGCACCCGTCGCGCACGCCTGCCGCGCACGCAAAGCATTCCATCTCGCTCCCCCTTCGACCAGAAAGAAGCGAGAAACGAACACTCGGAATTAGGACTCGGGTCTCCATGAGGGCTCATCGCCGGTCCCGACCAGCGAGCCCATAGGGAGACTTTACTGTAATTTTTTTTATCTTTTTGGCATATTTCGGTACATATACCCCTCCTGAAATGTTTAAGAAATAGGTATTTCTCGAAAATAAAAATATCAATTTTGTCGCCTTCACGAATTAAAAGTGTTCAAGAAGGATTTAAAATTTCAAAATTTGAAAAATAATTTTTTTTTTAGTTTTTCGGTCTTCTTCCGAAAACCATTTGTCGCGCGAGAAAATGTAATACAACATAAAACGTGCTCCTTGTCTGGATCTACAACTTTTCTTTGATATATTTTTTTATGTACCCAATAACTTGGAGGATATTATATAAATTCAACTTTGCGAGCTGTTAAATAATTATTTAAATGTTCAAGGGCCCAGGGTCACCTTATCCGATCGGGCTCAAACTTTGCACAGATTTTTTTTAATATTTGGAACTATTCTGGGGGTGCCGCGAAGAAAATCTTGAAAATAAATTTCACCAAGAGTAAATAAAGCCACCCTATTAGTCATTGGAACAAAAATACTCGCAACGTATTCTAAACCCATATCTCCCAAAGTCAAGCTCTGCACGCCCGAGGGACAAAATATGGCAAGGGAGTTTCCTCAAATATCTATCCATGTGTAATTGGGTACGCAACAACTGACACCACTTTGCCCATCACAAAACAAATAATAAAATCGAAACTGATCCATTTAGGGGAGAGTTGCCAATATCGTACTGGTCACCTAAATCGTACCTTATCAATTTCTCAGTAATTAATGAATGAAAACAACATCTGACAATAAAAATATCATGTAAATGCGAAATAAGAAATAGGAACAAAACCTTTTGAGCTTACACCCTATTTTGTGCGCGCTATAAACATTTTAAAAAATCAGGTATGATTGATGTAACTTTTTACCAGTTTATTTTAGCTGATAATAATCAAACAATGCAATTTTGTCCTGAATTTTTGTATTTTTCTAAAAGCGGGTTAAATGTAGAATATTTTAAATTCATTTTAAGTACATATTACATTCATTATAAAGTTTAATTTGATATTTATAAATAAATCGATCATGTTTCCTAAATCGTACCACTACAATCGTACCAGTAGGATTTGACAACTCGTATGTTATATAGGTTATGTACGTATATTATATTCATAGATTATTGCCGCCTGTGTGTGCATCCATATACATATGTATTGTATATAACTATATAATAATCATTACTTTATGTTGAATATTTTCTTCTCTATTTGTAAATTGATACTATTTTTAGTGGAGGTACGATTTAGGAGACCAGTTGCCTAAATCGTGCGTTTTACAGTATGTGATAAAAAGCTTAATAATAAATTAATTTGTTCTGAACAAAAGGTAAAGCATATACTAGCAGGTGCCTAAAAGATCAAGCTACAATATCCAGTAGTCATTTGCGTTCAAATTTGTACCAAATATGAAATATAACGTAAAATGTCTTAAGTGGTACGATATAGGCAACTCTCCCCTACCTGCGAAGGACACCACGAATCTCCTTCCTTGCTGAGCGTAGAAATTGAGAACCTCGAACTGTGGAAGATCCTTCAATCGCTCAGCGTCGCTTTTAATCATGTAACACACTTCAGCCAGCTGCAACAAAAAGCGAATCGTAAACCATTTTCATTGAAATAAACAGCTCTTAGGTATTTTAAATTTTGACTTATTGGTCGCCCTGAAGCTCCTACATTACTGAAGCCGTGCAGTCACGTTTCCTCTAACCCAGTCTACGTGAATTCGAGTTACCTTGCGTACGTGAAACACACCGTTGAAATACTTCGCCATTACCACTGCGGTGGTAAACAAGGGTGGCATACAATCAATAGCAATGTCATAGTCCACACCCCACGATTCGATCAGTTTTATAGTCTGAAACGTAATACAAATTATTCAATGCTGTTCCTGAAGGCATTTCATCCTTTTTCCTGCACTGTGAAGGGCAGCAGGGAAACTACGTGTTGCTTCAAGTTCGAACCGAGCCGGGACTCCGTTTCCGAACCGATTCGAGCTACTCAGGTCTTTCGAGCTTCTCGCCTTTTTTCGAGTACTCAAACAACCCTAGCACTGTGTCTTTGAAACTAAAATAAATTAGATTGTTAAACTTAATCAAAATCTATGGGGGAAAGTGGATTAAGTATGTATTATTCTATATCTCCAAGCAGATTTTCTTCTGACTAAAGAACGCCAACGAGATGATGATAGTTTGTGAAACAACGGTGACAGTGGATCGTTACTCAATATACAAACGAATCGTGTGAAGCTCTCGTAGCAATGATACAGTTTCTCAAAGAAGCAACCATTACAGCAGCTGAAGGGCAGTTTTCACGAAAGGATACCAATGATATGATCACGTTCATATTCTTCTTTTTCTGCTCCTTACGCTCATCAGGATCAGAGAACCCGACACTCAGCTCGTCCACCGCACATCCTAAACGCTATACCGTAGTCTGCACACACTCGTTACAACCGACTGTCATGACGAGTGGTCTTGCATATTTACGACTTCGATATGGGAAGAACGAATGCAGCATTTTCATGACCACCATCTGTTTCACCAACGACCGCACTCTGAATTAAGTGCACCATGCGATGATGCAGACATTGCCCTTCCATCGATATACATTTCCTTCCATCACCATAAAAGTGGCGGTGGACACAACGCATCACTCATTAATTATTTCAGAACCATTCTGCATCGTGTAGTTATTCTCTTTAGCTGGCATTATTTGTACAAACAGATACAATCGAGTTCACTATGCACTTTAGGCATTATGCACATCTGAAAGTCGCATTAGATTTGATGGGTTCAAATGGAAAATGTAATCTCGCGGAATAAGAAATGCATGAGCGTACACATATATACAGTTCTTCCGTTGCCTCTGGCAGTCGTGCGCAGAACAGGCGACCGTCCATTCAGTGTCGAGACATGGATTTCTTCGATCAAAGCGCGTATTCGATATCGAAGCGTTTCTCCTGTTTGCTCGGCGTGTGGCCCCTTCAGCCATTTAACGATCGCGTCATCAGGAACGCAGTGGTGATAATTCTCTTTACATCCTTTTGGGCTCCTATAGTAAATATCTCTACCTTCTCAGTGAAACTACTATTTTCATATAAGTACAAAGATGTATCATGAATTCCTGCCAAGTTTATAGTGAACGTTTCGTGATTTCATAGTCCAAGGGGAATCACACAATTGGAGGAAAAATTATTTAAGACCATAGAACGCTATGATTTTTATTGATAAATTTTTAGAGAACAATTACACAACATCTCATGACGCACCGTATTCGAATTTGTGATATGTATACAGTATGTAGAGATATAGTGATGTCGTGAGAGCTGCTCAAACAAAGTCGTGTAAAACAGTAAAACCCTTGAGCGTCTTGGTGACAAATCGAGACTCCAGGGTAGTGCTCCACATCCTTTTTGAATATCAGTACGTCCAGCACCTAGGATGTCGTGAAACGTAATAAGTGACAGTGAATACATTTACATACTTAAGTAGTCGCTTGTACACTCAGGGCTGTACGCTTGAGGGGCTCCTGTTAGTCACTGTATCTTTACAAAGCACCCAGCTAGGACTGTCAAACAATTGTTGGTGACTATAATTAAAATTATTGAAATTCCAAGCAGACTTTCTTCCTTTCAAACAATACATAAATTACCCTTTTGTATTTATTCGTATATTAAGTCAAGTAGAATTCACACATTGCAGCAGAGCATATCAGCGATCGCCCAATTCTCATGGAAGGTATAGATTTTTTCAGCAGCATCCACCGCCAAGGATGCACCTGTTCTAATTTATACAATCTAAAAGGATAACAAAAGCTATTCATACGAGAATATCAGGAGGATTCAGAAGGTTATCAAGTGGTAGTAACATATCAAGTTTATTCTGGTCATTCAATGAAGAGAATTCTTCATTTCCCGTCAGTCGCATGCTAAAAAGGTAGAGTTATAAAAGTCGTTGTACATCTAAAGGCACGGTTAAACATGTGCAATGCGCGCTACAGAACACCATTATTTTTATGGTTCGGCGCGCAACCAGGTACCCCGTGCAACATGAAGCCGCGCACGCGAATGGTTGCACGTATCGTCGAAAGCATCAGAAAGAATTGTACAGTTCCACTTATGAATTAAGAATTTGGTGACATTTGTCCATAGCTTTTGTACTATAAAAGATATCGAAACGAAATTTGCGCCAAAAAAATAGGAAAAAATTATCCCCTTCTAATGATGTATAATTAATATTTTTTACATTTATTTATTTATTCTTTTCTCAATTTTTTTAAGTTAATTGTTATAACAAAAAAATTGAAAGCTGTTTATTTGGTACTTTATTTAATGCTCTTTTCAGTAGTTTAAGTCGCATGTTGAGGAAACTTTCGTTTCTATGTTATAAGGAGTAGTCGGGAAAACAAAGTGGTCCGGGTCGAAAAACTTAGTGGTGAAAAACTTACGGTCCTAGAGGGTCGCCTGTTTACAAGCAGTGCCACAATGGCAAGGGATAGCATGGGATAGCGACCTCAGACCTCAATTCGCTGCGATCGGCTGAGGTTCATACCAGTTTCAGAAAAAAATAATTCTTTATTCTTTATCGTATCGATATGGAAGTGACACCAATGGATTCCTTATGTTTTTCCGACGAAAATCATACCAAATTTCATGTAAATGGGGCTACTTTTAACGAAGTTAAATGGAGATGATGAAAATCAATTTTTCATCTAATTTCCTTCATTATGCTCCGAATTACGTCGTTCTTGGTGTTAGTTTCATCGGCGAAACATAGAGAATCGATTGGCGCCGTTTTCGCAGAGATCTGATGAGAAATGTGGAATTTGGATTTTTCCCACTTTTAATGGTATTCCAACCCCTTCGAGGGTCGAAAGCCATAAAATTCGGTGCGGCATTTGCGCGGCTGGAGTGCGCGTCTCGCCATAAAAACCGTACTTTTTGGAGGGTCCCAAGTGCAAATTCGGCCGCGCATTGCAGATGCGTGGACGTGATTTTCGCTGCGCACGGTGTTCGGCGCGCAATGCGCGGCTGTTGCACATGTTTAACCGTGCCTTAAGGGGGTAGACACGGGTAATGCAGCGCGCTGTATACCAACACAATCTGGCCCGAAACAGGGGGTTGGGATTTTTCATCATTCGTCCTTATATGAGCAGATTTTGGGCTGGGTTAGGACTCATTCGAAAGAGGAAGGTTCAATGCGGAGCGCTCTTCTCATGGTTCAACGAGATTGTGTTGATATCTAATAATATGAGTGTCCAAAGTACAGCAAAAGTCGACAAAATACACCCGCAGAATCCAAGTATTTTTAGGTCACTAAAAGAGCTTTGTGACTGAAACGGTGAGAAGAGCGCTCTGCATTGAACCTTCCTCTTTCGAATGAGTCCTAACCCAGCCCCAAATTTGCTCATATAAGGACGAATAATGAAAAATCGTGACTTCAGTCCCAAATACGAGTTCCGCCATATTGGCGATAATACAGAGCAAGTCACGTGACAAATTTAGTTCAGCTAGTGGACACGAGATGGCGCCTACTCGGGAGGACTGCCGACGTGGAATCATAGCAAAACTGAAGCGTTAGCTGGATACACAAGCCACAGTAAAAGCGTGATGCAGTCAATGTATGAATTTTCGGACGATTGTAGGTTAGGTTATATGCATTTTAGGCATATAACTGTTGGGAACTGTGTACATTTACTAAATTAACGCTTTTATTGTAACACATACATCACTTGAAATCACTGTCGAATTTATGTTATAATTATATGGCCACATTATTTAAAATAAAAAAAGAGATTGGAACTTTTTTACTAATACTGGAAATATTGATTTACTGATATCATATTTTCAGAATGTGGAAGTTACAGCAATTATTTGCAATTATTGCTCTTATTATTATTCTTCCGACTATTGTATATAACATACAACAAGGAAAAGTCTCCAAATCAGTCAACAGTTGACTTCCTGATTTTTTTTTGTAATTCTTTATGGTCCTATGCAGAGATGGGCATTATTTAAATAAAGGAATATACTTCCGAATGGCCCCAGTGACTGATCGACACGAGGTTTGGGGTAGGGTGTGTGTACCCTAAATCTAAAATTCTATTTAGCTTCGGGTATTTATTAGTTTCCTTTGTTTATTCGAAGGCCTTTCATCTTGGGCTTCGAATAATTTTTCATCTTTCATTATATCTTTATCCTAAGGTCGTATTCAGATATATTGGCCGGTCAATTCGTTTTCGCGAACAGCGATCGCGAACAGCGATCGAGGAGTATGGTGGCGTAACGGGAATGCTGCCCGGCTCCGTCTGAACGTAGTCGTGTGGCTGTTATGACCAATACGAGATGAAGCTATCGAGAAAGAATCAATGTTCAGACCAATAAAGCTCCTGAATTTTTTCGGAGCTAAGGCACACCTATTCTGATGTGTGTATTTCTATGCTGACAGCTCGGTTTGGCCTATACACACCAGAAATACACCCATCACTTCTGGCTCACTCTTGTTCTGCGAAGGCGAGAGTGAGATGGAACGAGAGCGAGTCAGAAAACGTTGCAAACAGGAGCACCGAGGCAGGCAAGCGGTACCTATGGTGGGAGAATACGCGTTACGAAACGCACCGGCCAATATATCTGAATGTAAAGTCTCGTTAGCCGCTCGCTGGTCGGGACCAGCGTTGAGCCCGTATCATGAACGGAGCCCTAATTCCGAGGCTGAGTTTCTCGCTTCTTTCTGGCCGAAGGGGGGAGCGGGATGGAACGCTTTGCGTGCGCGACGGGCGCGAGCGCTCAGATGGAATCGTGACTGTCGACGCATGCGCGCCACGGTCAGATAGCCAGGCACGGCACGAGTCTTTTTTGCGCCATAACCGAGCTTGCCAAATTCCGCCATTTATTATAAAACATTTAATTGAGCTTCTTCATGACCTTACTCTAAACTTTTACTTGTAGTTTAAAACCGTTGTGATATAATTTGTAGTATTTCATTTAAAAATTTATTTTCAACAATGCCAACAATGAAAAGGCCATTTTGCGCCTCTTGTCAACCTTACGCCCTAGCAGTTGCCTAATTTTACAGTAAAGTCATAAATAATAAAGGGCGCAATTTGACAAGTTCGCCTAGGGCGCAAAAAAGACTTATGCCCGGCCTGCGTCAAGATTTTGCGAAGCGGGTCCCGTGCTCACCGTAAGCGCTTGCGACCATCGCGCACGCCCGTCGCGCACACAAAGGACGGAGTGTCAGGCGTCCGAAAGACGGAGCGAGACAAAATATCAACGCGTCGTCTGTCTCGTACTGTCCTCGCTCGCTTTCAGTGCCTTCGCTCGCTCTCTTTCCATCTTGCTCTCGCCTTCGCCGGACAAGAGTGAGACAGAAGTGGTGGGGATAGCGAAAAGTCCGTATCGTGTACTTACAGTACACCAAATCGAGCCCGTAACGTTCTTAGATGCTCGAATAACCGACGAGAACCTTTGTTGCCCGAGTCGCACGAGATCGCCGTTGCTCGGCGATGTGTCATCGATTATATAGAAACAGAATTTGTTTTTTTTTTTCATCGTATCAATATGAAAGTGACACAAATGGATTCCTGGCATTCTCCCGATTAAATTGACAGAAAATAATTTAAATCAGACTATTTTTAACGAAACGGGCTTCCAATTCTGCAAACAAATTTTCACGTAATTTCCTTAATTATGGTCCGAATAATATCACTTTTGGGGCCAATTTGATCGAGAAAACATGACGAATCGATTCACGTCACTTTCGCAAACATCTGATTAGAAATGCAGAACTGACGATTTGTCACTGCTTAGTGCGTAACATTGTATGGCCCCGCTGGATTCGAGCGTCGAAACCCACGAAACTGAGCGAGTTGCATGATTGCCAGCGTGAAGGACAAGAGAGGACTTTGCATGGCGAAGGAAAGTCAGCCTTCTATAGAACTCAAATCGAGAAAGACTTTGCTGACAAACTTTACATATGTATATTCGCGTCAAATAAATACTTTAATTGTAAAATTTAGACGACAAACTATTGTTGAATTTTGCCAGTTCTTACATATGCATCACTTGGTTGGGAATTCCTGATCCCAGAGTTTCATGCATTTACCTATTGAAATGTTGCTTCAAGTCATCGGGAAATTGCATTGCTTCTTCTCGTACATACATATATCTGTTCGCGAGTAGGTGTCACGAGTGCCGCGGCTTTGGTTTCCCAAATAAATGCACATTTATTAGAGCCCTCGGTCGACGGCGACTTGAGTCATCCAGTACTGAATATGAATATGTTCATATTTCTCATTACACCTTGATAAGAGTGTTACCACCGATGGATTGGTGAGTTTATGTCCACGAAAATGAGTCGAGTTGCGAAGCAATTCGGTCTATTTTTTCTTATGAATACATGATTAGGACACACACACACTACGTTCACTAAAAATAGGCCGAATTTCTCCATGTTTGGCATCATTTTCATCAGTAATGCAGTGCTCTGGTGAAGAACATCGTATTACGGAGCTAATATTCTAGGCCCTAGAATCTACGATATTGTCAATGTGCAGTTGAAACGCACGCCGCTTCACACTATCGTTTCTTAGCATTTATACGGGGTGATTCTTTAGCTAGAGTCGTCAAACGCGATGCTCGCCAACAATCATGTGTCTCGCTGAGTTTCGTGGGCTTCGACGCTCGAAACCAGCGGGACTATACAATGTTGCACGCTAAGCAGTGACGAATCTGAAGTTCTGCAATTTCTAATCAGATCTTTGCAAAAGTGACGTCAATCGATTCCTTACAATTTTATATATAATGTTTGTTCATAACTGCTTTCTGCATAGGACGTGTAATAAGTGTATTTCATGTTCTGTTTCGGTGCTTTGCTAGTAAAAAAATGTCTAACCTAACAAACTTCATTTTCTGGGGTCATCCCCTCATCTATTTTCCCTTTTCACTTATAATTCCTTACTGCTAACGTAGAATATTGTAGCATAAGCACATTTCAAGTAATTAAAATGTACAATGAATTTTCTACGTTTGCAGTACCAGCCGACTTCCGTTTAAATTTTTATAAGTACAACGCAACAGCTGAGAATTTCTTTCCTTATTCAGAATAAAATACGGAAATAGCAAACAGCTCCCTCTCGCGTTTACCGGGCAATCGGCGATCTATCGGTATTACCATTTCTGTGCAGAAAAAACCTGCTGTAATACCGACCTGCCGAATCGGCCAGATCACGTGACGTGTCTACCCCCTTAAATCGTTTAAGGGGTAACACCACTGTAAATTTTTCGGAAAATTGATTTTCTTTTTATTGGCTTGAACCCTTTAGAATATGGGGAAAAAACTGTATTACTTGAAACTCTAATTTGTTTTCTTAAAATTTCGAGCTCTTCCCCAAGCGCATCGGACTGCTTCGAAACGACTACCGGCGTTAAATTAATCCCTGCTGGGAAGGTACAGCCTAATGTCCTACCTTTTGATTTCTAACTTCTCTAATACACAACGGATGTTGTTAGAAAGTTTTTATGTTCAGTTAGAAGCATTTCCAAATAAAAGTATGTTAGCGACAACGTATTTTTTAGGGTCGTCGAAGGCAATTAGTCCCTCCGCTATTTTGCTTTCGCACGGTTTAAACGCGTTTTTCTCGAAACACGATTTTTCAACACGGCACGCAGCATAACTCCAACAATTTTCATTCTTTTCATTCGAAATTTTAACTATATCTTTAAAATAACATTTTGAAGAGAAATACGTACGGGATTTTCGATAAGTTAATTTAAACATTACTTATTAACAAATGATTGCCCTCTTTTTAAAGAAAATTGAACGTTTTTTATTCAAATACTCACCAATCACACAAAAATCGATATTTTTAAAATCCCCTACGTATTTCTCTAGCTATAAACATGTAGATTTGAGAGATATTTTTTTCCATTTTCTAGATTCAAATTTGCACCAGCTACACTGCGTGCCGCAGAGCACTAAAATTTCAACATGCTTCACGAGAATGGCTTCAGTGCCGCCATTTTTTAATATTTTTCAATAACCATTTTTTTTTTAATAACATAATATATGCTTAATAACTTCCTCCAGTATTGTTATTCTATCACCTTTCCTTCCATCCAAGAAAAATTGCCAGAAAAACTCCTTTTTTCAAGCTGTTACAGTAGTGTTACCCCTTAAATCGACTCAGGTGTATGTTATGTTATATATATCAAAAAAATGTATTACATACAACGATACAGTAATACAATAATCGTAGTGGTATTTTCATTAGAAAAATATATTCATTTTTATAAAAATATAAGTAGTAGTTATTTTCTAAATTTTTCTATAACATGTATATAATATGTATATATTGTACAAAAATTTATAAAATAAGTACTGATTGTATTTTCATAAAACTGAATAAAATGTATAACACATTTGCATTGTACGAAAGTTGTTTAAAATATAAAATGTATTTATGTATTGTACGAAAATTTATAAAATAACTACTACTTGTATTTTTATAAAAATAAATATATTTTTCTAATGAAAAGACATCACTACGATTATTGTATTACTGTATCGTTGTATGTAATACATTTTTTTAAAATTCTTTTTACGTCATTTAGAAATGCTAGTTTAAATTTTTATTTTTCCTACTATTTTTAAGTCATTATGAAATTTCCTATAAAAATTTGACACATTTGGTACTTTCGTCCTAAAGCGCCCAACGTGCTTCCCAGTGACGTTACTGTCTCCTCGGAGAGAGGGTTGTAGAAGTCGTCCCACCTTAGCTGAAGGCGCAGCGTTGGAAGGAGAACCGAAACATGTGTTTCAGGAGTACATTTCCCCTACTTGGGAAGGCCTGACTTACTTAAAACATTACATTTGTTGTTTATTTTTGTGCTTCATTTTGTATTTTTTATTTAAGCAATGTATACAAAATGTGTAACGAAGTAAGTAAACAAAATTATATTTCGTAATTATGAAGAACAGGTGTTTCCTCACCGATTTTAATGATGTTTGGATATGTTGTCCGGGACATGATTCTGAACAACTTTTTCCTATACATGTTACCGCCGTTCGACCTTCGTTGCTGAGATATTTGCGAAAAATTTCTTTTGACTTATTCCGACGCAACGGATTCCACTTTCCAACTTGTCCCGCGTATTAAAGTATTGATTGGGGCTAGATTAGTGCGGGCGCGTAAAGCATGGTAGCGAACCGATATGAGTTGGGGTGTTGACGGGAGTCCCCACACACCCAGCAGGTGCTCTCGCAGGCACCCTCTTCCTTGCAAAAAATTATGTTTTAGAACCAGGGTCATCTTAATATCCGGCGGCGCCGGCACAGCCGAACAGAGTCATCAGGGTGTTGATGGGTATCCGCAAGTTTCTGGTTCAAATCTCTAAACCAGGGATCGGAGGACTCCGGTTGATGTTGATGGTGGGAGAACACCTACAGAAGCGAAGCCAGGCAAGTGGCGACAACGCGAAGTGCATACGCGTACTGCAGGTATACGGCAGAATCACTGATATATAACACGGGATGCGGCATCGCCTCCTACAGCGTCTGAAGCCACAAAGCGGGCAGCCATGTTTGAGAATTAACTACATGCGCCGCCTGAATAGCGTCTCAAGAACTACACAGCTTTTCGAAGGCGTCCTCCTTGGCGTCCTTTGAAAGGATTCCTTTCACTGATATATGCACGTTACAACGTCTCGAACAAGAATGAGGAAAGGAGTCAATTCAAAGGACGCCAAGGAGGACGCCTCCGAAAAGCTGCGTAGTTCTTGAGACGCTATTCAGACGGCGCATGTAGTTCATTCTCAAATATGGCTGCCCTCTTTGTGGCTTCAGACGCTGTAGGAAGCGATGCCGCATCCAGTGTTATATATCAGTGGGCAGAATACATTGTAGAAGTAACAGCAGTTTTTCGCGAATATCTTGGAAACGAAGGTCGAGCAGCGGTAACATGTATAGGGAAAAGTTATTCAGAATCATGTCCCCGACACTATATCCAAAAATCATTAAAATCGGTAAGGAAACACCTGTTCTGCATAATTACATTATATTTAAATAACTAAACAAAGAAGCAACTTTGTTACGAATTCACCACATTTACGGAAAAAGGGCACATAAACCACTTGCTTGAAACTTATAAATAAAGACACATATCATTTCCAAATCATGACTTCTGTTTTCAGAACGTTTGAAGGACACGATAACTACATCCCTAAAAAATTGGATTACATTTTATTAAGTTACACCGTAATGAAAACTTTGAAATTTTTCGATTTTCTTGAAATGGCATTTTGGCGTATGTGCCCCTTTTCCATCAAATGCCTCAATTTCTTTCTCAACATATTGATATCGTTTCTTTTCAACCAATTTCCTAATAAAGTAATTTTTAATATTATACTTTTCATTTTACATTACCATTATTTCACTTACCTTATGCCTTGCACCACGTACTACACATGTAGTCTGGGAGTGTAAGCAGTAAACATCAACTCATGGGGTTTCATAAGAACCTGAATCCTGAATCTATAATTGGGACGAATCCTAGAAAAGCGACTACAATCGGGAGTAGTCGGGCATTTGTTTTTTCAGGATGAGGAGGGGAAGAGTGCGGTCGGACGCGCTCCAAACAAGGCCTACGCGGATCGCGTCTCCGTGTCAGCGTTCGATAGCAATTATTGATATTTCCGCTAAAATATTCATTCCACGGGCTAGTACTATGAAAAATAATAACCCAGTATAAATTATTATTAACTATGATCAGTAAAGTTTGAGATATAAAGAAATTACTAATACTTGGACTTGGATGTTGAAATGATTTTCTACGCCGAATGAATTTTATTTTATTCTCAATGTTTAAACGTTCGATAAATGATAATGCTCATACGTTGCGCGGATGTACCAACAGTGTACATTCGAAATTAAATATATCAACGCCCCTGACTTTATTGTTTCTCAAGTATACACTCATACACGTGCTGCACCTTACGAATTTCCTTAAGATCCTTTCTTGTTCAAGAAAAGGAAGCACTGATGAGTGCTTGTATTATCGATATATCGCCTCAACATTCAGTTTGCATTGCCTATGCATTCTGTATAGATCTGGCGACGGTGTTGAGTGTTGGGAAGAGAATGATGTCCTCGAGTGGGGGGAATTATGCAGGATAATTATCATAGAGTCGTTAACATTAGAAACTGTATAGTACCGTTTACTTTTCTTCAGGCGGCATTATAACAAGCTTATCACAAGTATTAATCGCTTTGATTGCATAGGAAACACAATCGCCGATTATAACGATGATGATAGAACAGTGAAATACGAGACGGCAGCCTGCGTGAACTGAAAGAAAAGGGCGAAGTCCCTGCAGTCTTCAATATTTTAACGACAGAGAACATAAAGGCCGGAAATGAATTATGAAAATGCACAAAAAGTGCGAAATGCGTCGCGTATTATACACATTATATTACATTTCTCTGATCTATTCATTCGCGCGGAGGTGTTACGTACCGACAGTAACGTTTCCATGTTCAACGTTGTCACTTTCAACGCGGTCAGCCGACACGGGATTAACGTGTTCATAATGAAAAACTGGTACACAATCTGTGTCTTGTGTACAGATTTGTGCCATTTGCACTCCAACCTGCAAATACATCAAAAGTAAATGGAAAAGGTTATAAATTGTTTAATGTCGTAATGTGGGACCTGGAACCCCCATAAGAAGGAGTCCGGAATAAGAGACCTCGGGCAGTCGGCTTTGTTCAGAGATGCCAGAAGTAGGGACAAAACAGAGCGATTTACTTGCAACATATATGGACAACATATTGTGTTCTTACGCATCGTAATACACCTGCTCGCTGAAATTCGACAGTCTTTGCCCGGGAAAGTGGATAAAAACTAAATGAATATACTGTCCCATCATCCAAATTGTCAGCCTTAACATATCCGATATATTTCCACTAGACATTTTCAACAAAGCCTGAAAAATTCCAACAATCCTGAAAGCACTGAACTGATGGAAGTCAATTAGCGTTCACAGTCCTAATTCGAAAGTTGCAGAATGTGCGTGAGTGAACAAGTAATTTACAATTCACAGTTCATTTAATATACGGTGCACATACATTGACAGTGGAGACTTCCAGAGACTTTTATATGTTTAATGGTTGATAGATGAAACAAAACGAGCATGAGTGATGGCGAACTCTTACTTGTACTCCAGTGATACTGAGGCTTATGATGTTCACCGTTACTTGAACAAACAGTGTCACTGAGAATGCTGATTGTACGATTTGCGTGCACCTGAACAGAAATACGGACTCTTAACTGATAAATGATGTTTCTTTCGCCGTTCAACTTTCACGAGGTTCACGAGATTCGACTGACAGATATGACTGAAATTTTGCACATAGTTAGTGTCTTTCGAAATATGTGTCATCCTAGTTTACGTGACAGAATCTGGCTCTAAGTGTCCCAAATGTTGAAATACGTCAGCATCCTGAGCACGATTCAAGTAAAGACGGGGCAAGTTTTAAGAAATTGTTCTTCACTATGTGAATCAATATGAAATACATTTAACTTGGCTAACTTCTTCACAGTACATCCTATCTCTGTGCAGGAGGTTTTTACTAAATGAGATTAACAATTTGAAATGATTTATTATAAGTCAGTTGGTGCATTTTACTATATGTGTACAGCACCGAAATGTCGCGCAACGATATGCTCGCAGTAATGATGGAAAACCATGCATCGGTAAGCTTACTCCAAAGCTCTTTGATGTTCCTTAACGCATAATACAAGTTTCTCGTACGTTCGTTCTTGCACGTCCACAAAATTTTGGGACTTCGATTCATGGACCCCGATCGTCGATATATTTCCGTCAAAAACGTGCACCATTTTTAACTTATGTCTACAAAGAAAATGCACACGTTTGTTATGCGTTTCTTACAATTAGACTGATATGTAAAAGTCACCTCGGAATCGGTTCACGTTAACTCACCTGTGGTAAAAAAATAATAATTTGTACATGGAATGTAAAAATGAACATTCTCCAACGCGTATTTTCGGTTGTTCGAAATGATTTATTTATTAAACAATGATATTTCATGTGCTTTGAAATTCGCTCTATTTAGCAGAGTGAATAAAATGATAGCTTTGAGAGCAATGCTGTTAACCGTGGAATGAGATTATTCGTCAATCTTACTTATTGGCTATTATACAGGGTGTTCCAAAATTCAGGCACATTGCGGAACATGCAATATTCTCGTGCAAAAAGTCGTCGAAAAGTCCTTTACCCTTTTGGAACCCGAGGCTTCGTTTTCGAGATATTAACAGTTGAATATTGACGATTCAAGTTCCGAGGTGCGCAGTTTAAAGTCGAAACAGCTGAGCGTACGTGCGGTCATTGCTCCGCGCTCAGCTGTTCCGGCTTTAAACTGCGCGTCTCAGAACTTGAATCGTCAATATATAACTGTTAATATCTCGAGAACGAAGAATCGGATTCCAAAATGGTAAAATGACTTTTCGACATCTTCTCGATGTCTTTTTGCACAGGATATTGCATGTTCCGGATTGTCCCGTAATTTTGGGACACTCTGTGTGTGTGTTAGCCCAATCAGGATATTGCATGTCCCCGCAAGCCCTTGAATTTTGGGACACCCTGTATAAGTAGAATTATACCTGATTGAAAGGAAATGCAAATGTTTTACCCAGTGACTGCAAACATCGCGCAGGCATGCTGTATGAAAATAATGAACATCGAGTCCAGCGTGCATATGAGAACTATGAGGGTCACAGACGCTACATAACCATGCACTGCCGCAAAATAGTAGTAATCTTGTGTATCTATGAAGTAATAATCCACTGGATACATCAGGTATTTCTCCTCCGACTCGTTTTTTGTCAAAATGTCGTGTACGATTAACGCGGTTGGAAGTGTTAGGTATATCACCAGTAGCAGGCTGAGGGAAACTGAAATAGAATGTCGAGAATATGCCAAACGGTAAATACATCAAACTAATAAATAACAAATAATATATACGAAATAATTGAATAATTAAATATAAAAAATTTCACTTAATGTTTGCTTAAAGTTAAGCACGTTTTCATGGAGGTCACAGAATACAATGTTTTAAAGTATGATTTGTTAAAAATCTACTATTAGCCATTGGAACAAAAATACTCGCGAGGTATTCGAACCCATCACTACCAAAGTAACTCAACACACCCAAGTGACGCGAAAGATGGCAACAGAGATTCCTCAGTTATATATCCCTGTGCAATTGGCTATGCAACATTTAAAATCACTTCGTCCATTCCAGAAGAATTATAAAATTGAAATTCATCCATTTACCTGCGAAGGACACCACGAATCTCCTTCCTTGCAGAGCGTAGAAATTGAGAACCTCGAACTGTGGAAGATCCTTCAATCGCTCAGCGTCGCTTCTAATCATGTAACACACTTCAGCCAGCTGCAATAAAAAGCGAATCGTAAACCATTTTCATTTAAATAAAAAGCTAGGTATTTTGAATTTTGACTTATTGGTCGCCCTGAAGCTCCTACATTACTGAAACCGTGCAGTCACGTTTCCTCTAACCCAGCCTACGTGAATTCGAGTTACCTTGCGTACGTGAAACACACCGTTGAAATACTTCGCCATTACCACTGTCGTGGTGAACAAGGGTGGCATACAATCGATAGCAATATCATAGTCCACACCCCACGAGTAGACTAATTTTATAAACTAAAACCAAATACAAATTATTCAATGTAGTTCCTGGAGACATTTGACCATTTCTCCTGCACTATGTAGGGCACCAGGAATACTCGAATACTCCTCCCCGACTGTGCCGAGCCTCGATTTCTGAACCGATCCGAGAGCTCGATAAAAACGAGCCGCTCGAAACAATTCGAGCTACTCGGGTCTTTCGAGCCTCTCGTTTTTTTTTTTTTTTTCGAGTACTCGACCAATCCTAGCACTGTGTCTTTGAAACTAAATTAAATTAAATTGTCAAACTTAATCAGAATCTATGGGGGAAAGTGGATTAAATATGTATTATTCTATATCTCCAAGCAGATCTTCTTCTGACTAAAGGACGTCAACGAGATGATGATAGTTGGTGAAACGACGGTGGAACGTTACTCAATATACAAATGAATTGTATGAAACTCTTGGGGCAATGATACAGTTTCTCAAAGAAGCAACCATTGCAGCAGCTGAAGGGCAGTTTTCACAAAAGGATACCAGTGAGATGATCACGTTCATATTCTTTTTCTCCTGCTTCATTCGCTCGCTGGAAGTAGAGAATCCGACACGCAGCTAATTCACCGCACATCCTAAATCCACCGCTATACTTTAGTCTGTATACACTCGTCGTAGACGAGTGTCTCTTGTAAATTTACGACGTGAATATGCCGGGTTGAGCAGAACGGACCCGGCATTTTCGAGTCCACCACCTGTTTCACCAACGACCGCACTTCCAAGTAAGTGCACCATGCGAACGATACGGATGTCCTGCACTGCGGCTGCCGTTCAATCGATATCCATTTCCTTCCATCATTGTAAAAGTGGCGGTGGAAACAAACTACCGCAATATCACTCATTATAAATTATTTTAGAATCATTCCGCACTTATTCACTTTAACTGGCCGCAAGGTAGTAATCGTACAAACATACTCGAACAAAAAATACAGTGTCTAAGGGCAGATAGAGTCGATTTGACTGGGCACTTTGCACATTACAGTCTGCCGCAGTGTGTGCGATTAATGGTCGCATTGCGCTTTACGGCTTCATAGTGAAAAGGCAATCTCGCGGAATAAAAAGTATATCAGTATATATAACATTCTTCCCTTGCCTCTGGCTGCCGTGTACACATCAGAGGACCGCCCATTCAGTGTCTAAACATGGATTTCTTCGATCAAAGCGCGTATTCGGTGTCGAAGCGTTTCAGCTCAATTCTCGGCGTGTGGCCCCTGCAGCCTTTTAACGACCGTGTCGTCAGGAACGCAGTGGTGATATTTCTGTTCACATCTTTTTGGGTTCCTCTGGTAAATATCTCTACCTTCTTAGCGAAACTGATATTTTCATATAACTACAAAGATGTGTCATTGATTCTTGCCCAGTTTACACTAAACTGTTTCCGTTGGTGGCTTCATAGCCCAAGGGGAATCACACACTTGGAGGAAAAATGATTTAAGACCGTACAACGCAATGATTTTTATTGTTGAATTAGATTTTTAAAGATCAATTAAATTAAGCATACGTCTATAAATTGGGACAACAATTCATGACGCACCGTATTAGAATTTGTGATATGTATGTATAGTGCCTCTCCGAGCTATAGTGACTTAGGTGTGAAGTCCCTCAGCGGGGTCTTAACCGACACCCTGCTGGGTACTGGCCGCTAAACGTGCCCCTCTACTACCTCTTGCAGGACTGTATTTAGAGAAGACCAGGACAAAACCGGGGCCCTAACAGAAAATAAAACAGAAATTGAAGATACGGTTTGTAATTATTAAAAGACATCAATTAAGCTTTGCTACTGGCTATTAAAAATTGTCTCATATTAAATCCAAATACATTTTAGTAAGGTATATGTAATATGAGACAATTTTTAATAGCCAGTAGCAAAGCTTAATTGATGTCTTTTAATAATTACAAACCGTATCTTCAATTTCTGTTTTATTTTCTGTTAGGGCCCCGGCTTTGTCCTGGTCTTCTCTAAATACAGTCCTGCAAGAGGTAGTAGAGGGGCACGTTTAGCGGCCAGTACCCAGCAGGGTGTCGGTTAAGACCCCGCTGAGGGACTTCACACCTAAGTCACTATAGCTCGGAGAGGCACTATACGTAGAGATATAGTGATGTCGCAAAAGCAACTGAGACAAAGTCATACATATAAGACTCTTCTTGGATGTCTTGGCGACAAATTGGGACACCAGGAAGGTGCTCAACATCTTTTTTGCATATTAGTACGTCCAGAACCCAAGATGTCTTGAAACGTAATTAGTGACAGTAAATGCATTCATTTGTCATTTGTACACTTGAGCGGTTCCGGTTAGTCACTATGTCTCTACAAAGCTCCGAGCTGGGGCAGTCAAACAATTGTTCGTGCAAACATGAGTCGCCCATCGGTGACTGTACTTGAAAATATTCAAATTCCAAGCAGACTTTCTTCCTTTCACACGATACATAAATTACCCTTCTGTATTTGTTCGTATGTTAAGTCAAGTAGAATTCAAATATTGCAGAAAATCATATCAGCGTTCGTCGAATTGTCATGGAAAGTATACATATATAGATTTTGTGAGGAGCATCCACCGCCAGGGTCGATTCATTATAATTTATACAATCTGCAGGGTCAAATTTGGTGATGACAGGTGGTAAAAATTTCACTTTGGCCATGACGTTCAAGGTCGGTTTATTTTATATCTCCATGTTTTGTGCTCGAGAAGAGTGTTAAGTTGAACTCCAACGGCGCGTGACTCGCCGAGCCGGCTCGGCAAAGAAGTTCTGTGTTTGGCGCTCGGGCCCAGGGCTGGTCTGGAATTCCTAAAGTAAATCCTACTCGCAGTGTAGATGTTCCCCGTCCACTACGAGTAGGATTTACTTTAGGAATTCCAAACCAGCCCTGCTCGAACCGAGCCGAGCCAAGCCTTCAGCTCGCCGAGCCACGTGCCGTTGGAATTCACCTTAAGGTGGTTGATAAAGAACGAAATCCTTTTTTTAACCGACTTCAGAAAGGAGGAGGTTATATATTCGACCCGTTTGTATTTTTTTATGTTTGTCCCCGCATAACTCCTCAGCATACGGGCCGATTTTGATGATCTTTTTTTTTATTCGAAAGAGGGCGATGCCCCAGTGGTCCCATCCTACACTGCATCAACATTGGTCCAATATTTTGCCAGTTCTAGTTAATAATAAAGACTATTTTCACCTAATTATTATTATTTTATGTATGTACGCGCATATCTCCTCAGCATGTTGTGCCAATATATGTAAATAAAACTAAAAAGTTAAAAATAAACAAATTTTAAAAAAATAAAACCGACTTCAAAAAAAATAAAATTGCACTAAAAAGTAAAAAATAATTTTTTCCCTTATTTAATCTACGACTCTCATATTTTTAAGTCGGTGCCTCATCATTTGCACTGTTTAAATCTGGCGCCGACTTAAAAAATATGAGAGTCATTGATTAAATAAGGGAAAGAATTATTTTTTACTTGTTTGTGCAGTTTTATTTTTTTGAAGTCGGTTTTAATTTGTCAACAAAAGATTCTTACTGTTTACAATCTGACCATTGCCTCTTTCACACACGTGCCACTGCCCATGACATCCCACTCACGTTGTTTACACTATCAAATTTGAATGCACTACTTTTCCACATAGATATATCTTGCAAATATTTTCTACACTCACTGTACCCCCAGAACTATTCACGTCTGCCTTACTCATGCTGAAAGGAGATTTCGGAAGGTTATCAAGTGGTAGTAGCATATCATGTTTATTTTCGTCATTCAATGAAAAGACTTCTTCGTTCCCCTTCAGTCCCTCGCTAAACTATCGATTATAAAAGTCTTTGTTTATCTAGCTCCTTGCATCCAACATTTCCTTACAAATTAATGTAACAAAGTTTCACGTGTTCACCCAGCGAAACGGTGAAAACTATCCTTAATCGAAACTATTATCAAAAATATATATACGAAAGCTTTATTAACAATAATTATTTCAGTCGATAATGTGGGCTATTGTACAGACAGGTGACTCCATGGTGACTCGTCGATATGATACTGCGCATTATATAAATGGTATTTTTTTGGGGTTATCAATGTTGACCGCACAGTTATGATGGCACGTGACCATGCGGTAGTATAACATCTCGAAGCTAAAATAGTCAAAGTGGGCATTACGAGATTTCAGTACGGTAGATGCTCCGGCACAGTGAACAGTGCAACTGATTCTTGAGCCAACGATAAGGACGATAACGCCGACATTGAGCATCTGAGATAGTAGTGACGACAGCAACTGGAAACTGTAAGTTGTAATGGATTCACGCCAAAGTTTCCATTCGATGTTATAGATACAGTCTTATAATAGTATTCAGTGACTATATTTTTATGGATTATGTTTAAAATGTAAGTCCAATTACCTTCGAACATCCATTTCTTATCAGTATTTCGTGAACGTTCCAATGCCAAGGTCGATGGGGGACTTTTATTTTAATTTTATCAATTGGGTAAAGAAATTGTGCGTAGAAACTTTAGTGATGGATGGTTTTTTTTGAGCGGGGGATTGAGGTAGGACAGGAGAGAAATGGAAGGTACCGTATATATGACTGTATGTATTTGTAATCACACGCACACTGTACTACGTTTCAGCCAGTGCTGGATTGAGCCGTCTAGACCAGGGCTCTCCAGCCTAGGGGCCCCTCACGCGCCTGCTTCCCTTTCCAATCTTCCTTTCGCGTAGCGTGCGTTCCGTTGTCAAGGAGACCGCGCGACGCTATGAAGGCTGCCATGACGGGCTAGCCGGGCTAGCGTCTTTGCGGTTAAGCGTCTCGCGGTATCCCCGACAACGCGGATAAGTGTAGGAGAACCCCGAGCTTACGCGTAAACGACCTTGGAGAGCCCTGGTCTAGACCAGGCATGGCATTTAAGTGAACTTGACGGCCGATTTCCAGAGGCAACGCCTCCTTTCTCCCGCCGCGCGTCTTGGCCCCCGCGGCGGCCATGGTGCTTCGAACGCCTCAGACTCGTACCATATGAACCGTGCGTGGCGCATTGGGCGACACTGTATCAATAGGTTTCGACATCGTCGCAGAGAGCATGATTGTCGATACGTTTATGTTTTGTCAACGCGCCACGCACGGTTCACGTGGTACGGGTCTGACCAGTGATGCCAGATCGGGGACGGGTTCCCTCGAGAATTTCCCCCACCTCGCATGCACACTATGCACCAATCACGTGCGTGTAGATCACATACGCGTCTCCTGCATGGTGTGCATGCGAGATGGGGGAAATTCTCGAGGGAACCCGTCCCCGATCTGGTATCACTGGTCTAGACGATTCCAGTAACGTTGGACATTACGTTCTCGATGGTGTGGTTAATCACTGGATTGAAAAATGGGCTTTCGAGCCAGTTGAAACCTGCTGGAATAACGGCACTGTGCTGGAATGAAAACCCTGTTTACGTTATTCCGGTTCCAATCCAGTGCTGGACTGAATCACTGGGACTGGACTGATGTAAACCTACCTTTAAGATGCGGGGATGTTATAGGCCTGCCCGGTAAGGAGCAAATACAGCATTTCGTCGTTAGCGTTTCGTCGTAGCGACGGGCGCGCACGCAAAGGACGGAGTGTCTGGCGTCCGAAAGACGAAGCGAGACAAAACATCAACACGTCGTCTGTCTCGTACCGTCCTTGCTCGCTTTCAGTGCCTCTCGCTCGCTCCTGTCCCATCTCACTCTCGCCTTCGCCAGACAAGAGTGAGACAGACGTGGTGGGGATAGTGAAAAGTTCACATCGTGTACACCAGGGGTACACAAGGGAGCTGTTTTAGCGCCTAGCTGCGAGCAACCCACCTGTCCCGTTGCTAAGGTAAGAATCGGTGAGGAGAACTGCAATAGTGTACGTGCGTGCTCGTAGGCTCGTAGCATAAGTATATATGACTGGGTTCAAGTCATACCAAATGCACGTACACTACCGCAGTTCTCCTCATCGATTCTAACCTTAGCAACGAGACAGGTGGGTTGCTCGCAGCTAGGCGCTAAAACAGCTCCCTTGTGCACCCCTGGTGTACACCAAACCGAGCCCGTAATGAGTTCTCCTGAAGTTCTAGGACCCGGGTAACAACCGAGCGCTGATCACAGCATGGGTGGCGGAACTGCATGCACATACAAAAGCTGGACACACAGTTCCCCTACCCATGCTGTGATTAGCAACGTAACAGATCCACGCTCCGCTCCTGATCCGGCGCCCAGAATCATGAAGAGGTAAAAGCGATTCCGTGTTCACCTCTGAGGTCGGACGATACAGGGATACAGGGTCATCAGTTAATGTTGCAACTCGCGCTCGCGCGAACGGGTAAAGTGACAACAGCGCCTCACGGACGCATCCTACAACAACCGTGCACTGCGGTGACCGCTGGACAGCAGTGATGCCCGAGCTTCGAGAATTTTAGGATGGTCTCTTTCAAATTAACGTGGCAAAGAACTATTGGGCATTTCCTGGCCCAGGTAAGCGAGCCGCCCGCTCCGCTTTTATGATCGGTTTACGACTCGCACCCCAGATTACTGCAATGAGATTTGAAAACAATGTCGACTGGTCTCGTAACCGGTTCAATTAAAAAAATTTGGCTACAACAGGGTTGACCGCGGCGCTATACTCCTGTACGGAAAGATTTTTCACCACCTGCGTGTAAAAGCCACAGTAATGACGCATCGTTCCAAAAAATGGCATTAACGGAAGCCGGTATAGGCGTGGCGTTGAGTAGCTAAAAAGTTAAAACATTCAGCCACAGCAATTCTAGAAAAAAAATCAAACACCGCTAGAATCAAAGACACGTCCCATTAGTTACCCCTTACGTCCGATCTATGCATGCACTGCATTAAGGATAAAATCATAAAAAAGAAATCCAGAACAATAGATTCTACGGTCTGCAGAACTAACACATAATTGAATAATAATTTAATTTCTCAATTTATGAAAGTAATGATACAGAAAGAACTAACCTGTTGTTTATCAACACCATCAATTTTAAAAAAAGCATTAAATACAGTATGAAATAAACAGTTTGCAAAAGCTTTTCACAACAATTATGGTTGAAAAATTGTTAAAAGAAAAATTAAGTAAACGTAAAATACGTCGAATTATCCATTACTAAGAGGGAATAATTTTTCTTCATTTTTCAGCGCAAATTGCATTCCGATATCTTTTACAGTTCAAAAGTTATACGAAATTCCGAATTGCTCGTTGCGACGTTAATTTGAAAGAGACCATCCCAAAATTTCCGAAACTCGGGCATCACAGCTGACTAGCGGTCGCTGGCAACTCTCCGAATGCCGGCACGCTGCATAGGTGTTGTGGAATGCGTCCGTGAGGCGCTGTTGCCATTTTACATGTTCGCACGAGCGCAGGTTGCAAGATTAAATGATGACCCTGTATATAGGGATCGGTAGTTGAGGGAGCACTTGCGAGAGAGCACGATCGGTTGGAATGCCGTCTTGTGGCACTCCGCAGAGGTATCGCTATATATTAATTGGGAGAAATAGAAAAGGTTTAAGAATTACACAGTAATGGTCAAAAGGGGGTTTAAATTAGGTATTTCTCAAAATTTATAAGATTGGGAACTCGTAATAAATCTAGACTTTTCTTGTCCTGTTGGCATCACTGGTCTATTTCGGGGAATCCCCCCACTCGATGCTGTTTCAAACGTTAGATCCAGCTCCCTGTTGCCAAATGATAACATTTTTAATATCCTTTAGCTTCTCGAATTTCTTCTAGCCAATCATGCATGATGAAGAAGTATTAGTTTCACACATGACGTTCTCAACAAGTTGTAAGTTCGTAATTCTCTGTAGACAATCTAAAGAAACAGCTGCGTTCAAGGAGTATGTGTAGATTGTAATCTCCTAATCCGATGGTAACTCGAACGATTTTCTTTGCGATGTTAAGGTAACGGGAAACGTTTTAATAACAGTTTCGTTTTGTGAAAGAGCAAGCATGAATAGCGAATGGAGCCAGCTCGCCGTTCACAAGAAGCCACCGAAGGAGCTTCTGATGAAAATGCGACTGCCGGTGAAGACTTTAGCGGGGCCTGGGCCAACAAATTGTTCGAAACGCGTCCTCCAGGCTCTTCAGAATCAAATCATTGGCCATCTCCATCCAGAAATTTGCCAGGTAATCGGTTCGTCTTGTTTTATCAATACTTCTGCCGGCGTCAGCGTATTTTCACGCCTAGGGACTTTCAAGTTCCCCTGATCCAGGGTTGCCAGGAAAATTCCTACCGTAGTGGAGGGAGAACTCCTATCTTGGCGTCAACTGGTTTGACGTCACGGCGTCATCACGCATATACCGCATTACTGTAGGTGTTTCCCCTCCACTACGCGTTTGTTTTCCCTCCTCTACGGTAGGGATTTTCCTGGCAACCCTGCCCTGATCGTTTCTTGTGCATCATTACTTTATCAACCGTTTGCTTGCGGAGTAATCGAACACTGAAAAATTTAATATGCATATTCTATATCAGTAGTTTTTGAAAATAATGAAAGTATCAGCAATACATAGGCAAAATTCTCCTGATGAAAATGAATGTAAACCTGACCTCACTCGGAGTATTTTTAATCATACTTTATGTCATTAGCACACTCAGGATTTAATTTTGGGTTGAGCCGTGTTGAACGAATAAAAATATTTTGAATGAAAATTCAATAAAATTCTTTAGATGATTATAAAAATTTAATTAAAGAATAAAATCAATTTTTGTTTCTATTTACAAAGCTCTTGAATTATTTCAGTCGTGGTTACATTAAATCTCCTATTTCCATTTTCTTTGGGGGTGCCAGGGTCCCTTAGCACCCCATCTGGGTGCGCCACTGCTTGATGTATAATTAGCCCGCCTAACCCAGAAATAATTCGAATTACTGTTAAACCATCAAAGGCAAAATTATAATTCCTCCATTAGAACTGTGGTACACCACATTTGAAACGTAGCACGCACGGTAAGTATTTAATTTGCGATTAGTAAAAAAACGAACGGCAAATCTGTAGTATTGATACGAACGAAACATCCCCCATTGTGTACGATTAAACACGCCTGCTCATTTCTGGCTAACCCGTTACAACTTTTTAGCTGTTGGACGAAATTAAGGCGGGTATGCAGTATGCGTTCCAAACGAAGAACAGGCTGACCCTAGTATTAAGCGCATCCGGCCACGGCGGAATGGAAGCGTGCCTGGGAAACTTACTGGAGCCAGGTGAAACGATAGTGATCGTCAAATGCGGGATTTGGGGTGAACGGGCTGCAGACATTGCCAGTCGGATCGGCGCCAATGTACGTTTCGTAAATTTTCCGAGCTAGACTGTATTTGATTCTCAGTAGAACTGATCCTGAAAAAATCTCCCACATTTTTATAAAAATGTGGGAGATTTTTTCAGGATCAGTTCTACTCACTAAAAGAATAAAAGATGTTGGTATATGCATATGTCTGATAATGCTTAGTTCTGCAGTTATAATCATTTATATATTCCGTAAAACACCGGCTCGGAGTACCTGTAACCTATAAAAGGCAAGCGGCTGATAGGTGTTCGTCAGTTGGCCTAAAGGTGAATTCCCACGACACTAAAGTCGCCGAGCCACGCGCCGTGAGAATTCACCTTAATACACTATATTCTCATTAATATCCTTTCCTTCTCGCGTTTAAAAAAACAAAGGCAAAATGATAATCAATATATCAATCCACGGAAACACAGCTGGGCTCCGTTAACTGCCACTTTAATGTACGTTTCGGCTAAGCATTATTGTATACATGGGTATACCAACATTTTCCATTAGTTCGACGAGTAGAACCGATCCTGAAAAAATGGCCCACGTTTTTATAAACACCCTGTATATACTCAGTTTGCAAATTACAAACACAGGTGGAACTCATAGAAACGGAGCATACCAAGCCTGTCACGATGGATCAAGTGGAATCCGCCTTAAGGACACACAACCCGGTGGCGGTGTTCATGGTTCATGCTGAATCCTCTACTGGCTTAAGACAACCCCTGGAGGGTTTTGGCGACCTTGTGCACAAGTACGAGGATCCAATTTTCCCCAAAATTTGAGAAATTTGTAATTCTTGAGAAACTTGTAACAATCACTTGCATTTTAAATATTGTCTTTAAGATTGTCGACTTATGGGCGAAACAAATTGTGGGAATAGTTTACAATATGTAGCAAACAGTACAATATAAAATTGCTGGGCGCCTATAGGCGTTCTACGCACACGATGCACTGATCGATTGAGTGGTATTTAAAAGTTATGGTTCGAAAAGTGGTTTATTAATCGAATTGGGTAATTTATTGAGCCGCAAGATAGTAAGAGAAACTATTTAAATAAGCATAAGTGCATAGAGTCACGTTCGGTAATCTAGTAACTGTAATCAGAAACACTCCTCAACAGGGCCGGCAGACGATTAGGGCGATAGCCGGGGGCGCTGATTCACGAGGGCGCCACAATAAAAAAATCGGTTTTATTTAATTTTTTTTACAAGTATTTCCGTTATTATTTAAAGAAAGGCGACGAATTACCTATATAAAGTAAAACAGATTGTCTTTTTATTACAAAATTAGGGAGGGGGCACCAAAAAATGGTTTCGCCTGGTAATCCTGGCTTCAAGGCATCAGCGACCACCGCCTGCAATACTTTTCAAATCGTTTTCAATTTATATAATTTATTTCAATTCTAGCTCAATTTTAATTGAATTAATACCGAAGTTATTTTCAAAAAAAGGAAATTCTGTTTTCAGATACGACGCTCTTCTGATCATCGATGTGGTAGCGTCGCTCGGCGGCGAGCCGTTCTTCATGGATTCATGGGGCGTCGACGCCGCTTACACCGCAAGTCAGAAGGGTCTAGGTGCCCCACCAGGTTTAGCTCCCCTTTCGTTCAGCCCTCGGGCCGAGTACGTATGTAGTTTAGTCGATGAGCTTGCTTCTTCAATTTTAACCACACATCGAATGATATCTGCCACTGTAAAATCTAAGAATCAAAGTTATACGAATTCATAAAGAGTGACATGCATAGCCGACGAATTCATTCCACATAACAGTCTAACTTACAGCTTTGGAATTACAGTATACTGACTTGCACATTAAATTAATCACCTTCCTTTGATACATCAGTTTCAATTATCAATTTTTATTACCAATCTCCCTTATCGCCATTAATTTTCTAAACCAAATTTTGGCTACATCTAATCATTAGCAGGTATTAATTTCAGCGACTCGAACGCCATCTACTTAACACATTTCCTTTCCCGTTCACAACGACAGGGATAAACTGTTCCGAAGGAAGACGAAACCCTTCTCCTTCTACTGGGACCTGAACGTCCTCGGAGTATATTGGAAATGTTTCGGGAACGAGGATCGGGTTTATCATCACACGGCAAGTGCTACGTTGCTGTACGGTCTGCGCGAGGCTTTGGCGGAACTAGCGGAGGAAACCCTGCCTGTATCTTGGGCTAGACACGCGGCTGCAGCTGTAAGGTTACGGAAAGGACTCGAAGCTCGAGGACTTAAATTTTATGTGAAAATTCCACGGTATCGATTATCGACGGTGACCACTATAGAGCTGTCACCTGGCGTTGATGGCAATATCATCGTGCAACGGGCCATGGAGAGGTAAATCCTACGTCCAATTGCATTGGTTCCGATAGTTAAGAAAACTCCCGCGATTCGTTTAGGTACAAAGTCGAAATCAGCAAAGGGCTTGGACCGACCATGGGAAAAATCTTACGGATTGGCTTGTTGGGATCCAATGCTACGTCTAAAACAGTGGACCTCGTGCTGCGCGCTCTTGACGAAGGACTGAAACATGCCACCGCATCGAAACTCTAATTGAGGTAAACTGTTTGAAGTACTGGCAGAGCAATGAAGCAACGAGTGATTGTAAGCATAAGTTGCCAGTTTATTCTTTTTGTATATTCTTGTTATCAAAATTCAAGGGATTAGTGTGACAGTAAATTATAGAATATTTTATACGCTTAAATGTTGTACAGAGTAATCATTATTCCATCTCACATAGCAATTAATTATTTTTCAAAGTTTCACGGTACTTCGAGCGATTGAATAATTTTTAGGGTTTTAAAGATTGTCAAAGTCGCGACATAGAGTAGGTATAGAATATAGTTTACATCCAATGCGAATTCTTGTCACCTAAATTACCATTTTCGTGTCGCATGCAACGTTACCGATTCAGCGTGGAATTCGATCGGAATCCTACTTAGCGGTTAGAATTTTCACTAAGTATGATGAGAATTGTTATGGAACAACACAAATATGAATCGATCTAGATCCACAGTGTGAATCCAGGCCGATTTACACTGCGAACGCATCGTTACTATTTTTTCCTTTACCAACTTTACCGACTTCGGTGATTCGGTTGAATTAATTCCCAGAATCGCCGTTCTTAAAGTTAGAGTGCGCGCCAAAACCACTGAATTTCCACGAAGTCAGAATTTCACTTCGTGTGACACGAAGAACTTCCATAAAATGTAAGGCCTACACCTCATCTATGTGATGGCATTATATTTGTGCTTTAACGTTTTAATGAATACGAGCACAGATGGTGTAGACGAAGAAAAAGAGCAAAGATAGATTCAGTTATATGAAAAATTTGTTATGTTTGCACGTTTCGACCAGAGATATTGCTACATTACGTGATGCTTTGAAAGCGGCACCATTCACATCGGTGATTTATAATTGCGGTAAGGTAGACAACTACGATTGCGGACAATTAAGAAATCTTATGAAACCGTCGATATCACGAGTACCAGTCGATAAACTCAGTCGAGTGCATTTGTTTATTAATGGAAATACTGAAATCGGCATACAATTATTTCTAATATAATCGTCTGCTTACGTTCAAATATACGATTTATTACATTAATTAGCAATATCAACAATTGGTTACTCACTTTTCTCCTCTCATTCTATCGCTCAATCGTTCGTTCCCTCTCACTCTCTCCCACGCATATACGCGCACACATAGGCTTGATATCCATCGAATAATAAGGCACATACATATTCAACCGAGCGTGTAACGCAGTTGCAAGCTGATTTTTCAAGTAACGACGGCACTAGCGAATTAACGATTAATCACGACTTAATTGGCGATCGTTTTGGCACAGAATAACACGTACCTCGGTACACTCCATCGTTCACTTCGATGATACGAAATTTACGTGACGTTTCTCGTGATGGTCAGAATGATCAGAGACCAATAATTCTGAATACTTTTGGTCGCGTAAACGGTATCCTGAAGTTACGTGAAGTTTAATAGCGAAATAGCGACATGGCAATTAATTAAATACTGTCCCTTCGACACTTTCTTACTGATCCTTTCGATTGTTAATTATACTTCTTAAGGCACTACTCGCGGTGTCTTGCAGTCGCCCTGCAATTTATATACATTTACAATTGACGCCGAACGCGCGTAACATCGTTTCTCGACCAAACATTTTATACATTTATTCTGTCATCCACACGAGCATCCGCTCGATCTATCGATAGATCACGATAGATCACGATCGATAAATACGCTAACACTGTTTCCGCGCTGACCTGTTCATCATTTCCAGTTTATAACAGTTTCTACTTTCAATGCTGCCCAATACAGTGCTCTGGAGCTTTGGGGCCTTCCCCCACTCTGCCTTTGTCGCCATACACATGGACACTGTTATACAAGGTGCTTCTGCAGTGTTCGATAGAAACATAGCTGCTTAATATTAAATAATACGACTGATACATTGACAATTCTCGAAATGAATACTTAATGTCTAACGGACCTTGTCATGGAGTCCTTTGGTTCATTCTTCGATATTGCCGATATTTAACCACAACAGTTGTTTTTTAAACACCATCCTCATTTGCAGCCATTTTGTGTGGCTCTCCCATATTCTAATTCTTTATGAATTCGGCTAATCAGTTCTTGTGTTATCCACAATTCTGAAACACCCTGTATGGTTAATGCCACGTAGCACTCAACGCAAAGGCAATGTGACGCGTAGAGGGGATAAAACTGCTTAAGGGGCCCCTCTCATGGACAGCCCTGGTATATAGGTCAACCGAGCAAGACTGAGACCGGGATACGCATGCCCAAAGACAGGAGTGGGGAAGTAGGCGGAGTTGAGCAGATCTCGACTAGCCCATTGGTCCCCTCTTCACTCACTCGGCTTGACAGCTCCCAAGCGGTCTCAGTCCGCCTATACCATCCTTTTCACAGCACTGATTTGTATACAGGGTGTCCCACATAAATATCTTCTTTAGTTGTGATATAAGAAATATGAGATCAAGAATGGTATTTCCCGTAGAGTAGTCACCCTTTGATACTCTCTGTATCATCACAATGGAGGAAGACATTTAGGTGACTTGTTTTAGGCGGCACACCCGGTATACACACATTACTATCTCATACAGGCGAATACTTCGACGTCGAAGAAACCGTTACGTTTTTCGATGCTTACACCGTGGAAGCGCGCGTGTATCAACAACGATATTAGGCGGATATTAGTAAAGTAAATAAAAAGTAACGCGAGCGTAATGCATCTCAGAGCGATATAACTGTCTCTTAACGGCGCAAACGCCCTCTCTATTCAAGATCGTTAACATGCACATATACAACGGGGGATGACTTTAAATAATAACCGTAAAAATAGTATTACTATATAATGACAATAATAAAATAGAATAATATTAACATATTAGCGAATTCGACCAGCCACCAATTATTACTATCAATATGAATAATAATAGTAATCGCTATATTGATAGTCAGATAATAGTGGTCGTGGATCCTCAGTTACATATTATATGCGTTTATGTACAAAACATTGACAGTAAATCATGTTCAAGGCCACTACCCGACTAACTAGCACTGACAGCATTGACTAACAAGTGCATGCACACGATTTTTAAGACACAAACGGCAAACAGCGAACCAACGCCTTCTGCGAAGTTCCACGAAACTATATATCAGTCAATACCACGAAGTCCGGATCTCTAATAGTTCTCTTTTTCTCCACTGTGATCTATCACGTATTTTACAAAGAACACTGATTAGATAAAATTATATACCGTCACATCTAAGCATCTTTCCACTTGAACGTCTATTAGAAACGTGTTTACTTGGAATAAGCGACTCACAGAAAAAAATCGTAATTAATCCCTTTAGTGGTGAAGAAATAATCCCTTCATTGGTAATGAAAAGTGGACCGATTGGTCACGTGACAATTGCAGCTTCGTGGCACCGTATCAGAAACATTCAAACGTCGAACATGAAAGCAACCAGGCCTGGCGCAGCTGCCGAGGCCACGCCTCCCGCATCGCCCCGCCCATTTTCCGCGAGCTTGCCCAGAAAAGACGCTTCGGCGCCTTAGACTAGATAATAAAGAAATGCACAGAGAGAAATAAAGCCGTGACGCACTTGTCGCGGTGCAAGCTGGGGACTGACGTCATACTCTATGAATTTAGGAACCTAGTGGGATGAAAGGGTAGCAACGAGCTTGGAACTCGAAAGCTTTGTGTGTCCCTAAAACATCGAAAAATCGACTTCCACCACTAGGTACCTAAAATTCTCGATTCGAATGTCGCTTACGATCGCCCATTTCAAACCATACGTAGCTACTGACTTCCTGTTCGCACTTTCGCTCGAACGACAACCGATTTGTGCCTACATGAGTGTTATTTATCGTTCACTTGGATGGTAATACAGAACGAAAAACCGGGCTCTTGTGAACCATGACAGTTGATGACATATTTGCAGAATTTTTACACATACTTCTTCGCCACTGTTGCTGTCTCTTTCTAGTCGCCTACGAAAACTTCTCCCCTCGCGTTTGGAAGAAAAAAAACAACAGAACTCTACGGACTTATACACCATTCACTTTCGCATAGAAAACAGGCATACGCTAAATACATCTGGGATATAGTCGGAACAAAATTGTTTGACCCCTCGAGGCTGCTGAGTGATTATCCCCTCCATACCCTCTGGCTAGCACGCAGCACCATCTATTGTGGTTTCGCGCAAGCTTACGTGTAGATAAACTGAGGAAGACTGAGACGCGGAATGCGCATGCCCAAAGAGAAAAATAGGGAAACAGGCGGAGTCGAGCGGACCTCGACTGGCCTGTCGGACCCATCTTCGCTCTCCATGACTCCTACCTCTGGTGTACCACTTAACGGTACTTAAAGTTACGCACTAGCTTGTAGCTAAATAGATTAAAGCTGGTAGTCTCCTGTTCCTCGTATGTTCCCCTCATGTATGTCCGTGTGAAAGCCGCTTTACGCTGTCGAGCGTCGGCCACGCGCAGTGGAGAGTATAACATACATAGTATTGAGTAACTGTCAGCCAAACACAAGGTATCTTGTCTTTCCAATCTCTCCTATATGGTCTCAGTTTTGCTCAGTTTACCTACACTTCCACAATCCGGCAAGTATTTTCACAGGCAAACAGGTGTTCCCAGGTGGTCCATTGATTTTGTCCCTGCTATATGACCGCACTCACACACACGTAATGACAGTGACTCCCAGTGATGTTCTGTTGGACGCATATCGTTCCTGAACTTTGAAATTGTTTACGATGTCGGGTAGCCTGAAAACCTCAGGAGTCACTATCGAATAACTTAAAGACGATCCCAACGCAATAAATACGCTTATAAATTACAAAAAAAGTGCGTTCTCCCTACCCCTCTCCCCGCCAAATTACAAGATGATATAGCGGTTATCGTGGCAGAGGAAAGAGATGCATCGTAGAAGAATATTCACCACGGCATAATTAACGCGCTCACTGTCCAGACCTGTGTACGTCTGACCCGCGCACGGGTCAGGGGATTGTGAGCGCGTTAACGAATAACGGTGGTGATATCGGTAGCAACGGGTGTCCATGATATCGTTAAGACTAATAGCATTAATATTCGTACTATATGAAATAGTAATAGAAATATTAATAATAATTGTTTTATAGTAATTATAACTGTAATGACGGCGACATGTTGAATGACGATGAAATATGACAAGTGAAGACGATCACGACGAACAGTGAATAACGCGAGAATGACGCTAACGAAGTTAATGATTAATAATGTTAACGACGTTAATATTAATAATATTCGTAGTAATAATCATATTAAGTTGGAGTTAATAGTAAACGTTAGCATTCGCGCGCAAATGATAACTGATGCCACCGTATCGGAGGTTCTTCAGTCTTCTTTGGTTGCTGGGTAACTTGGTGAGGTTGGTGGGTATGGTAGGCCTCTGCATTTACCGGCACGAATAACGAGGGGAGAAATCGCAGCGCTGCACGCTAATTTTCAACACCTTACCGGCACAGGCCACGGTGTTAATTACCTGCGCCCAATGCGAATTGAAAAATCTGTACAAATGGTGAATGTACACTGAAACTTTGTAGTAGAAAAACTGATAGGTTATAGAACTAACAATTCCCATTGATAAAATATTTTCAAGTAACATTACGTTATTCCACGTTAAGGTGTTGACGAAGCTTCGTAATTAAATAGAAAATCGGAAGATATTACACCCACGTCCGCCTCTTTGCGTCGACACCTACATTGTGAAACATTTGACAACACACATTGCACTTTGCTCACTGGTGGATTACAAGTTCATGACCTCAGACTTCTCCCTCCTTTGAATTCGTGCATTTAACACAATTTTCATATTTGGAAATTATTTCTTTTAAATTAAAATTGCTGCCACCAAATAACTTTTATTTATCACAATGCCCCTTATACACATCTGTGGAGCAAATGAATGATGGGTGTCTCCACAGAATTCCCACTATGGAATAAAGGAGGCCAATAACTCCCATATTCACTTCAAGCATGCGCAATGAAAACTTCACTATAGCTCGGTTTATCTACAGAAAACTTAGCCAGTGAGCAAGACAGAATGCTTGTCGTTGAATATTGGATAACCTACTGGGTGTCTGCGCAAACTCGCAGATACGAGTGAAATAATGTTCGCTTTCCTGTCTACCCGCGAAGTCTCGTCGAAATCAGTGCGTTACACTTGACGCGATCCCCTCGTAAACACTTTACCCTCCCGGGGTAGTCTCTCCGCTCAGCGACGCTGTTTTTCCTTCCTCCCCCCCTCCTACCCCCTCCTTCGTTTCTCCTGTTGCCACGATAGCCGTCATGTGCGCCGCGCGACAGGTCACTCGAGACAGGGAGCGATGGTTGGCTGACTTCCGGTCTAACAGTTTATCCGTTGATGAGAGGCAATTGATTAATAGACGTCTGGACGCGGCTTATGGGTGCTGCGACAGACTCCAGAGCGAATTACCGAGCTAGCAAACGGTCGGGAATAAGAATAGCGTCTGACGAACGGTCCACGTCCTCTTCTGTCGCTTCTATTATTCTTATTATTATCATCATCGCAGGTTCCATCATATCGCAGAGAATCCTTCGGTTCCGCCGATTACCGTCTTCCCGTCCGCCTGATCGCTGTCAAACGACGCCTTTCTGATTGACTATCAAGTTCTCAAGCTACTCCTTTAACCCTTCCGGTGCTAAGAATGGAAGGTCACGACCTGAGCCAATGTTTTCATATGGAAACGGGTGTTAAATGTGGAAATAAATAAGTATGGATCATTAGTATAATATTAGGCACTGATTGGTAACCATTTTCATGAAAAGTAACCTCAAATATTAATTTCAAAGCGGCTAAATAGAAAGTGAAAGAGTGGGAAAGCTGCCCCACAAATCTTGAATCTAGTTCGTTGTGGTCCTAACGTTGTGCTGAGTGAAGGGCGATGGTGGCTCCACCTACTTTTGCATCTTCTGTTTGGGCACGCGCATTGGAGACCTCACTATTGCCCCGTGCCGATACTTCCACGTGATTTCTTTTAGGTACGATAGACAACATCAAATGACATCTGCCCATGGCAAATATTTAGCTTAGAACTACTCTGCACCGAAAAGGTTAATGGAGATGCATGCACCCTGCTCGTCCAGATGCCCCCGTTAAATGACGTCCCCTCGTAAATTTCGAATTACATCTGCCACAGTCAAAGCTGGACGCAGCATCATCTAATCGCATATAAAGATCAATACAGATATTTTCAGCGCGTTCGTGACCCAATCAACGAGGATTCTACGCGTCGAAGAATAAACCTCAGTCTCTGTACTTTTAAGTCATCCCAATTGACCAGACACGTGAAAACATCAAAGCACAAGCAGTTTCTGCGCGTTCCCAATCCCAACACTAGAATTTTCACCGTCGAGGAATGGTCCTTAACCTGTGTATAGCAGGTGGAAGAAACATAGTAAAATCCTAAAAATAGTGCAGTCAGCTTACTCGAGTCTGGCAACCGTGCACATTAAAATTTGTTTGAGCTGCTAGTGGCCAACTTCACATCGTTAGCATTTCTACCTGGAACTCTGCAATACTTCGTGAATATGGTCTAAGCGGGAGCTTATGCCGTACATTTGCTCTAAAACTCTAAACCATATTCACGATATATTGTAGACATGCTCACCAAAGAAAGGCCAACTGTGTGAAGTGCGACACTAGCCGGCACGCATACTTATCGGATCGCCCAGAATCGAGTGAGCTGAGTGTACATCCCGAAAATAGCGCACATGAATGCTAGTAATTAAGATCCTAACATTACACCCTCAATTTTCAAATACTACCCCTCAACGACCTACATTTCCAGATATGTATTTAAAAACCCACGACCTTACAAGTCTCAAAAGGCCCATTTCACAACTTGCACTCTCATTGATATCGCTTCACGCGCTACACGTGCGTACCCCACCCCCAAATACCTCCCCAGATCCCTTCCACCTCCTATACCCACGAAATCTCCAGGTTGTCAACCGCGTGTTAGGCGAGCCTGGAGTTCTATTTCGCCCTGTCACTGTACTAGTCGCTCTGGAGTCTGAATCAGGGACACTGGCGACGACCACGACGGCTACGGGACGAGTACGAGTATGGCTACGACATAAGGCCCAGGAGCGTGTCCCTGTAGCGGAACAATTCGGTGGTGGCTCGATGCAAGATGGCGTCCAAGCTCAGCTGAGCTCGCGCGGCGTCACCGAGTGCCTGCCAGGATGATGGTTGTTGCGATGATGACGCCTCGCCCGACGACACTGCACCGTGCAACAGTCGTCCGCGTCCGCCACGTACTCGCCGCGCTTCATCTGGTGCGCGATCGAGTTGCACAGCGCCCGTGGGCATCGTTTCCTGTCGCACCTAACCTCACCGTTCTGCAAACAGAAACCATACAGAACATTTTGCGAGTCAATCTAACTAGTCTACGATCTAGGTATATATTTCAACTTACAAGGGAATTTGGGTAACCCGAAAATTCTGATTTTTTGAAACTACGCACCGTAGTTTCTGTATGAAAACCATACGGATCGATTGGTGGGATTCTCCCGATGAAAATGAGTCCAAACACAACATAAATCGGACTACTTTTCGGATTATTGATAGTTTAGACTATATTATTTATAGTTACACTGTAACTATCAATAATCCTAAATGTAGTCCGATTTATGTCGTGTTTGGGCTCATTCTCAACCAGAGAACCTCACCAATCGATTCGCACTATTCGCATAAAGATAGGATGACAATTATGTAAAACAGTATTTTTTTATATCTGTTCACTTTTCTTGCCAATCTATTATGTTTCGCTGAGCTCGAGGTGATGAAGGATGAGGGTGAGTCTGTTGCACAAAAAATGGTGGTGGGGTGGATCGATTGAATTTAACCGAGCACCATTGAATTACAGTCCGTTTTCGACGTTCGTATGCCATGGTTCGACAAGGAACGATACCGTGAAAAGGTTTGTGAAGACATGCATTCTGAACCGTGTCGGCCAGTAACTTGAGGCACGTGCGGAATGCGGCTGATGAGGGGGTTAAGAGCGATCGTGTAAACCGGAAATTGTCGCGCTCGTCGAGTAAAGTACCGTGACGATCTCGCGCTACTAGTTCCTCACGGTGCCCCCAACCGATGGAAACCACTTCGCGGCTGTGCAACGCCGAAAGAAATCCGTGATTACGGAACATTTTCTATATTATCACAATTTGAATAGATGCACCTTAATTTATAATTTTAGCATTAGTGTAACATCTACGGCTCAGTGACGTTGCTTACAAGAGGAGTTAGGTCGATGTGTCGATATTTAAATGAGCTTTTGCAGTGTGATGGGCACCCTGACCATCAGTTGTCGAACAGCCTGTACAGTAGCTATGTGCGTTGTATAGTTTTAAGGCGCCGCCTGCTTGTCAAGCTTTATGGTTTGTGTCACTCGTTCGGGCTTCTGTTTCTTTGGTGATACCGATTCCTTTTCCACTGAAGGATTCTTCTTTGAAATAAATGATTCACATTCTATGTGAAAACTTTTGACATCATTTGATGTTGATTCGTACAGTGATTTCGTATTCTACTTCTCATAAATAGTAATTTCTATTCACAGAAATTTCCAATTTTTTAATGGATTTTGATTGCTAAATCAATTTACCACGTTTCTATTTTGAAACTCTTTAAAAAATTTCTGTATGGATTCTGACCCAATTCAGTTTAATCTAGTCGAGTTCCAGTTTAATTCTAAATCAAGTGTAGTCAGAAATTCATTTGGTAAAATCACCGCGGATAATTTGTTTCTGTGGTAATACTGTATTTCACAACTCCTGTACTCGTATCTACAAAATAGAGTCGAATATTGATCGCAAAGTGTGAGGAATATTTCTTTGCTGGAACATTCACGACCGTTCTTCCCCTCTCGTAACATAAGCTGCAGCAATAATCAGCCGAAATTCACTCAATCCATCTCCGATCGAAAGGATTCCCATTGCGTGCGCCAAATGGAAAGCCAATCTCCCCCACAGAATCGTCTCAATCCTGAGACGTTCTTCGCGCTGAAAGCGCCGACGGGATTTCATCCTCGCCGTACTTATTGTGCCGGGGCAAAGAAAAAACCTCGGCGGATCGACCGCAAAGAATCTCCTTGGCCGTTCGGCCGATCTATCGACGGCGATTGTCGGCAACGATAGGTTGAATGTGCTCCGAATGGGTTTGGAAAGGCTGTGGAAGCTTCACGTTATATTAGAATATTATAGTACATAGAATGGACTTGAATATTTTTCAGGCATTACGTCTGGGAATTTTAATTGTCATATCTCCCAAGTCGCAAGCCTCTTAGGTGGTATCGTATGTTAGACTTCCTAATTATCAGATCTTTCGGGTCTCAGATCTATCGACTATCAGATCTTTCAGATCTGAGGTTTTGAGTATCAAATCCCTCAGCTTTTGGTCTTTCAATTGTCAGCTCTGAGATATCTTAAGTCTCAAATCTCTCAGATCTCAAGATTCGCTACTCTCTAGTCTCTCAAGTCTCAGATCTTCTAGATTTCAGGCACCCCCAGATCTCAGGTACCTCAAGCCTCAGATCTCCCAGATCTCATATATCTCAAGTCTCAGATCCCCCAGACTTTAGACATCTTAAGCCCGAGATCTCCCAAATCCCACGTACCACAATCTCTAGATCTCAGATATATATCTCAAGATCTCCCAAATCTCAGGTACCTCAAATCTTAGATCCCTCAGGCCCAGCTTCCTCAAATCTCAGGTACCTCAAACCCCAGCGCTCAAACATCAGGTATCTCAAGTCTCAATTCTCAGGTATCAGATCTCTGTCAAAAACCTACTGGCTACACCTTATACTCACTGGCCGAACTGAAGTTCACTTCGCAATTTGCCATCGATGAAAACTCTTAAGTTCCACTTCCCACACTTTACAATCCATCTGCACAAAGTAATATGTCTCGTAAGTGATTATCTCACCTTGCACCTGCATTTGACGCACTTCATCTCGCCATGCGAGTGGACGCGCGGATGCCACTCCATCCCGTTCTCGTATGGTCCACCCAGGGGATACTTGCAGCCGCCGGATGCCAGTATCTCGTCGGCGGTGCGTCGGGTGGACGGCGCTGCCTGGTCGCGCGGCAAACGCGTGGTGTCGCCAGCGACCCCGGTGATGGACGTGCTGCTGGGCGTCGTCGCGGGACACTGTCTGCAGCAGGCCTTCTTACTCGGCCTGAAGGCGAGCTTCTCGTCGCAGTCCAATTGCGGGCACTGCACCCGCGGACACTTCACCTCCAGCGTGACTGGCTGCAACGATAAATCAAATCCCCATTGAATTTCAGCGCATCCATACACCTCATTTGTGTTCCAACTCTTTAATAAAAACATAATAAGCTAAAATCGCAGTTTAATGGGCAAACTTCGTTTAACCCTTCGACTGCTTCTGAGGCACACCTGTATACCTTTTAGTCAGTGTGCAGGACCCATGCGTGGAATGCCTACAGGGCGTGCATTGAGTATGGTTAATATAAAAGGCTCAAAGGTTTCCGCACAAGGCATACGTTCACCGTTTTAGCGTAACCGACGCAAAGCATTAAAGTATTTATTTATCTGCTCTGACTCCCCCCATCTGACTCCCCCGTTCGCGAGAAGGGAGCCGGACCAGGCGGTTTTCGAACGGCAATAATGAACAGAAACGTTACTGCCGCTATTGCTGCAGCAAATGACAGGGCCTCGCGCAACGCGTTCCAAGCATGACTTCAAACAATTTACTAATATCTATTTAGAAAGGCCTGTCACTGATTACCGATCGGCGAGCTGAGCTCCTTCATGACTCGGCAGAGAGCAACCACATTCTTCTGGCGCAACGGACGCGGGAACGGTGTCTGGTTGGATTTTTTCATGGCAGCCGGCTACGCTGTACCGCTGCCGCGTTTTATAATATACGTCGCGGGGATCGCGGTGACGCTAGGGGCCGTTACGAAACGCCGCGTCGAGTGAACGTATGGTAAAAAGGTAAACAAAGAATCACGGGGAAATACAGGACGAGTGGAGTTTTCAGTCACGTACAGGGTCGAGTCGAGGTTCGGAATTCGAAGGATCGCTGCTGGAAATTATATACTGGAATAACTGCGACTCGAACGTTGGGGAACTGGGAATGGGTTTGAAACGTGAATGATGCGGGACCATTCCACGTCAAATAGATCACTTTTTTATCTCAGTGTCTGGGATTTCGTTCAAAATGAAATATGATGTAGTCCATGTGAAATTAGGGGCAGTTTAAGTCGCCATTTTGCTAATTTTGAATTTGTTTAAAAAGTACAGGGTTTTGAATTTTTGCGAATTTTGCCTATTTTCGTGGAATTGAGTTGTACTTATGAATCTTTATCTCGGAAACCATGTATCGCGTTTAGCGGATTTATTTCTTATTTCAAACCCAACCTCCTGACATAACCTTAAAGTTGGTGAAAGTGTGTCGTAGGTAGAGTTTGGTATCGTGACGTGGGCTTTGAGAGACTCACTACAATGTGAGACCTAAGTTTATGAATATTTCGAACGGTTGGTAGGTGAGGATTCACGAATTTTTAGGGAAGAAAAGTTTCACGAGGAAAGGGAGAACAGATTTGTCACGGTAAGTGTAGATAGGAGTCAGTGTTAGAGAACTTACGTCGCAAGTGCAGACTGCACAGGTGTCGAAACCCACGGGTGGCAAATAAGGATGCCATGAGGCGCCGGCTAGATGAAACTGACCAGCCAGCGTGCAGCCCCTGGTTATCGAGCTGACGTTCCTTCCCGTTGCGTTCATGTTGATACCTGGACCTGAAACATAAATTACGTAGCAGTTCGTATTAATTGCGTATTGATACTGGGTGAAGTTACAGTTCTTAGTAAGACTTCGAGGTTGACATCCATGGGCTGCACAAATCGCTGTTTCTTCGTCGTGTCTGGAGAATCAAGCTATTTTGAAGCTACCTTGAAAATACCTTGAACACACCTTGAAGGGGGCTTTGAAAACACCTTGAAGACACCTTGATAATATCTTGAAAGCACTCTAAAACTACCTTGAAGACAACTTGAAGAGACCATAAACATACCCTGCACACTGCTTCGCCTCGCTAATCGAGTGCCGCAAAATTCGAAAAAGCAGAGACATCATCAAGCTTCCGTTCCAAGGTGCAGAATAAAAACGATTCCCCTGACTCACGGATGCTTCACAGCGACACATATTTGTCGAACCGTGTCGGGCGTATCGGGACGATCTTTCAGGAAACCGGTGGGCAACGCACGACACGTTCGCCCAAGATTAATTCTTCGCCGACTAGCGGTCGCCTGCCTTCGGTGCCGAACACCGACGCAAGGAGCGAAGGACGTGTCGCGAACGAGCCTCGTAAGGCGATTAAATAACGCAACAAAATACTGGAAACCGGAATAATATCGCGCGGGAAGCGTACCGGAGCCGGGCAATTTAATTAGATACGGTGGAACGTGGATGTAACAGCGGACAGGGGCCGTGAAAGATGACGGATCGGCGCGGCTTTCGACTTAATTCGATTCCACGTTCGTGGCGTTTTTATCGAGGCACGAGCTACACTGGACAGAGCAATACGTCTCTATCGTTAGGACGCGGCGAACGGAAGCGGCTACCGATTCGTCTGACCGATTGAGAAAGCAGGTCTGAAAAAGGACCAATCGGTTTCGGCTAATTTACGATTCCCTGTCAAGCTACTGCATGGTATTGGATTAAGCAGGTGTGTTTTAGGAAATGAACGACAAGATTCAGAAGAATCTCAACCCACTTCTGGTGGAAATCACTTGCTAGATAGAAATAGATATTGAATAGGTTGGTATTGATACATAAAAGAGGAGCTTAACCTCTTTGTAGTGGGCACATTTTTAGAGCAGATAGTGAATGCAAAGTTTAATTATGACTGCTTCAGTGAAGAGTACATAAAAGCATACATAGAGTACATGAACAAGTCAGTGAGAGGCCCTTAGTAACCAACCACACAATAGTAATACCTCAACACTGGGATCAACTACTTAACCTCCAATATAGTCATCTCTATTCCCACAAAATTCCCTATATGGAGTAGAGGAGGCCAGTAGCTCCGCCCACTTCAACATCTTGGGCATGCGCATTAGAGACCTCACTGCTACTCAGTACACCTATAATTACCACACCTTGTATTCTTCCCTTACGTTAACGGTCAACCATTTACGAGTCAAACAAATGTCAGACATTGCACGGAAAAGTAAATCGCTTCGCTATCATTTGCGGAGGAAGGTGTATCCAATGTATCAAATATAGCGTACGATCGGTTTCTCAATCTTCCAGAACGATCGTATGCGTGCTCGAACGATAAGTGGAATCGGAGGCGACGCGGAATAATTCCCTTGTATCGGGGCTACTAAACAGTCGTGTAATTTAAACGGATTGCAGATAGGCGTAGCTAATTCTATGCGATTACTATCGCCGTACCGTGTCACGGGTAATCGGATTTAAACATCGACCGTAGACAGGCACGCGACCGTTGCCTTAATTCCTCGCCGCAGTTTATCGAGCGACACCGTTGAAGGGGGAAGAGTAATTAATCCGCTGATAGCCACGCGTTACACGAGGTTACATGGTTCCGAGTGCCGATTAGGTGATTATTAATTTCGATTGTTATGCCTCGCAGGGATACAGTAACTAAACTCAAGACCCATTCAAATGGCGTGTATAGTAATATTTTAGAGGACACCAGCAGTTAAATGTGTTCTTGGTCACTTATTTAGTTATGTTACAAAAACACGGGGTCAATTTTGTGCACATAATCCTCAGACGAGAAAGTTGTAGCGGATTTCGAACTTATTACTGTCTAATATTCTCTAGTTTCTTAAAACAGTGATGCTAACATGTAACGAGTAACATAATTATTGTGCTGTGAATCAAGAGGGACCCTTTTTACCGAGGAGGTTAACAGCTAGAACACTTCCCACTTTTTTGAACCCGAAAGTCACTATTCAGAGTATTACAGCCACGTCCCGTCTTATAAATAACAATTAAACAAATCGAACAACGTACCTGAGCATATAGGACAACAGTGCCCAACAGGAGGCTTCAGCTGCTTGGCCTGAGGACAGGTGAGTGCTGGGCAGGGCACAGGGTCGCACTGCGCCAATCCACGATAACAATGACACATAGAGCAGGGGTCTGTGCTGGACGTCCACTGCGTACCCTCTTCGTAGAACCTGGTCTCGTGGAAGCAGGCGCCAGTCTCGATATCAGAAGGTGGTGGATGAAGATTGTACGCGACTACCGAGGCGACGTCGTTATCGGCATAATGTGGGAGGCAACTGAGAGGCGCCCTGGTTTTAAACGGTGCCTTCAGTATCCTATCAGCCTGTTTATCGGTAACCTCAAGAAAGCCAATCCCAGACTCGATCCTGTACAGCTCGACAGGCGACAGTCCAGTGACAGACCCCTCCAGTACGTAGCCAGTGAACTCTTCCAATAGTCTCCTGGCGACAGGCGCTCCCTGGGCCAGTAGCGGCATGGTCTCCAAGTAGAGGCGGAAGGTGCGCGGCTCGTGGTTGTTGGTGGATGATGTCTGGGGAAAACCAGCTATCTCCAGCTCGTAGTGAAGGGAACAGTCCAAGTCCACAGCCGTCCAGATCAGCCCAACCGGGCCAGGGTAGACTGGGTCCTGCGACAGCCTCCTGAGCAACACTGGCGCGGCAGTGTCCCTAGCGTCGGCTACAGGTCTCTGGAGCAGTCTACCACGTAGCACAGAGCCAACATGGGAGGCCACCACCACTGACAGTTCACCGTTGAACAGTGGTTCCAGCAATCTAGGACCTGGACGGTCCAATGACCCATTAGCAAGACCATCCACGAGGGACGGGGTCAGGTCCTCCAGCTCGGTGCGACGTTTGCCTCCCTCGTCCACCAGCGTCACCAACGGGCTCTCCTCTTCCAGGCCAATCAGCTGGACGCCGAAACGGAGCGAGCCAGCGCGGTCTAAGAACGCCCAGGCGAGACCAGACGCCGCTGATGGCGTCTCGGAAAGGAGGAGGGTCTGGTACATGTCGCAGGTGACTCGTGGCCCAACCATGCCCGCTAGTCGCAGCGCCTGGGGGTCCTTCCTCGACATTATGCTGATGGACAGCTTGCCCCGCGTCAGCAAGCGCAGATCGGCTCCCGATAAGGCGCTGCGGACCTCCCCGAAGTTCAGCTCGTTGGACGGCTTCTTCACTACTATCTCCTCGCTCAGCACTACGTAGTCCTTCTCGAGGTGCTCCAGTTGGACGATCAAAGGCACCTCGGACACGTCGTTCGGAAGGAACACACCGTTGAATACTAGAGACACGTGGATCGAGGGCGCGGAAGCGGAGGACGCAGAGACTATGGCGGTGGCTCCAGCCCCTGACATCAGGGATCGGTCCACTCCCATTGTGGGCTCTAGTAAAGAGGAGAACTGCTCCGTGGACAGGGCACGGTACCGGGACAATTGTCCTGTCAGCGTGGCGGAAGGCTCCCAGATGAAGGACACGTGGAGGCGCTCCTCGCGCAGAAGCTTCCTATAGTCGCGAGGGACTCGCCTCCAGACCCCGCAAAGCTTCCCTGTCGCGTTCTGATAGACACCGCCGATGGGATCGATGGTTTGCTCCTCCAAGATACTACCCGAACCGTCTACAAACTGTATGCTTCGTGGTCGTGGCGTGGATGTCGATAAGTAGAAGGAGTAGTAGAGGTTCTTCCTGTGGAAGGTGAAGCGACCGGTTGCCAGGTAATTGTAGGCGCTGTTGTACATGGACGTCGGGGTGGGCTCGTCGCGACGCAGCGCCTGGGACGTTCTACCTGTCAGCAGGGTCCCGAAATCTGGAAAAATATAAGGGATTAGTGGAGGAGTGTTGTGTTGATATTTCGTTGGTCGAGGGGGTTATGTAATTACGTTTCAAGCTCCGCTCCTCTTCCTCGGAGGATAACTGGGCTGGCAGGTCCTGCACTATGTCGGTACCTGGAACACGAGGAAGAGAATCCTCAGAATGGCGTTGTTGACAAAATTCTTTGCGATTGGCAGAATACTGATTTCACTGGGGCTATCTTCGAAATTCTTAAATACTTAAGTCTGTATAAAGTTGGACTTGACCTTGACATTCCAGGTCAAAGTTTTGCATTATTTCTACGTAATCAGCTCGATAACAGGATGAAAAGTTAAAAAGGAACCACATGCCGCAGACAAATAGTTTTCTCAGAATAAACAGTTAAAGTTACAGCCAATCGGGTGGCGCGGTATAACTCAATGGGCGGAATGTTTCCCCTACCCACATTATAGTTCGTGGAGGACGACAAAACGAGTTAACAGACTTTTCCCACCTCCTGCCTTAGGAGTTGCAAGTTAGGGACTAAAAATTTCAGCGTTACGTTTCTAGCACTGTCCTAATCCGAAATATAAGATTACCATTAATTACAGCCATACCGAGCGATAACAAAGTCTTCAGCGCATATCAAAACCGCCCAGTCTACTATTAACTCCGCCCACAAATCTCACCATTGCTTGGTACATCTATAAAGTGGCATTCCTCTATACTCTGCTTTATTACATATCTATCCCTTAACAAAACCTCCTCACATTCCCCCTCCATTCACCACACGATCACCCCGCCCTCCCTCATACGCAAATGCAACCAGAGCTCCCCGTAAACTCGACAATCTCCACATCCCAGAGACATCAGCGCAGTGAACGCCGCGCGCCGCGAGGAATCCCTCGATCGCCAGTAAATTACCGGGAAACGGTCGCCCTTTGGCGAGATGCTTCTCGTTAAAGGTCCGTCGCCTCTTGCGCCAGTGATATACGCCGAGGTTTTACGCGTCGTGGCGGTACGCCCATCGACCATCGCCGCTAAAAGTAAAGAGCGACCGTGCCCGAGCGCTTCTACCCGCGTGACCCTCTCACGGATAATGGACACGGCGCGCCGCATACGCGCGGCGGCGCGGCGTATTCGCGTCGATCGTGAAGCGGGGTCGAAGGATCCACGGCGCGGTGGCATATCGATTATAAGGCGGCGCTGCCTCGAGTCGAGCGTGAAATACAAAAATAACCGCGCGCCGAGCGCGAAGGAAGTCGGGAGACGACACGCACACACGCGCGGATGGTGGGGGTCGGAGGGGAGCAGCGGATCCTCATTCAGCCGCGTCGTGTGCACGGGCCATAAAGAATGCCAGTGGGGTAGGAAAAGAGGCGGCTGGCGCCAACCACCGCTACTTGGAGTGTTGCTTTTATGGCGCATACCGCGCCGGTCCAACCGCATCGACACGTTAATTGGTGTATGTACGGGCGAGTGACAGGCATGGGACGGCCATGGTATATGCATCGCGACGATGCTTCACCTTTCCCCGTCTTTACCATTTAGCTAAGAGATTCTATGGATGAAGCGCCGTCCGCGAAACAGATAAGTGTAGGTACAACACTGGAAATATTTATTCTATCACCCCCAAATCCACGTTCTATGAAACGGTCTTTATGACTACATAATTTTTTAAAGCAGTTGCCATCCAATTTATTTTAACCAAGATATGGGGCGCTGTATGTCTAGTCAACAATCGCACAACGGTACTTTCCGAATACTGATACACATGAAATATTTCAGCGATGCAATAAATATTTCCAGTAATGTAGTAAAGTTCCTATACAATGAATTCCAAGTACAGTAGAACCTCCAGTATCCGAACACCTATCTAAACGTTCTATTTTCTGAATGTTTTGTGGGGACTCATACGTTTCGTATCTCCTCATTGAAAATTGGAAAGCGTGTGGCATCGTGGCAATACAAGAATCCCTAAGTTATCACTTTAGAAACTAATTGTATAGTTTCTATGCAACGTCAAAATATCTGATACGAAACACGTATCTACGTATTTTAAGATACACATATCTATAATTTATACCCACTTGCAATATTTCTAAAAAAGAAAAAAGAAAGGTTCATGGTGAGATACGAAGAGTGTGCGCGTTTTACAATGCACTATCGCTCGTAAAGTCGAGTAAATCGTCTGCTCCAATTTCGACCCAGCGCCGTCAATCCCAATAGCCAGCGCTATCGCGGGATATAAGTTACGAGCTAAAAATCGCTTTCGGTTTCGCGCGCCACACCGACAAAAGGGGCATATGGCCCATGGCGCCTCGATTCTTTATCTCCCGCGCATTAATGGCCGATCGAGACGCCCAAAAGGCTGCACTTCCCCAAGAATTACGTCAGCGTCGGCACGCTCGTGTGGTCATCGATGCTCGTGATCATCGAGAAAGATCACGCTGGGGAACATCTTACACTGACAAAGAGAGGTTTTCAGCCGCCCTCCTCCGATTGCTTTGGTTTTAGGATACGTTTTAGGGGACCGAAAAATAACAAATACGTGTTTTTTTTTAAAAGATATTATAATATTGTAGGTATATATCAAGTTTTATTCAACACAATGTTGTAATATTCTTTAAACTAACAATAGAAACTTTTGTACCTCTTCTTATGAACTTTGAGGAGTTCTGTCACCCCCTAAATATGCAAACGGGGCAAAATAAAAAATTACCTATTTCTTATTTTTCGGTCCTCTAAAACATATTAAAAAAACCAAAGCAATCGGAGGCGGACATATGAAAACCTCTGCTTGCGAGGTTGTAAATAATTTTTTTTTTTAACAAACATCCTTTCCTCATGTCAATCTCTTTCTCGGAATCCCTCTGATCCAACCTTGAAGCAAGATCTAGCGTAAAATGGACTATAAAACAGCGCCCGCCATTGGGAAATAAAAGAAATCCTGCAATTCGAAAGACGATTCTGATGACTCTGAGATTTTTTCACCCTGCAAAGGTAACTTTTAGCTTCTCCTTTTCGTCTCTCGCAGAACAATCGCTGGATATTTCGTTGACCGTCCTTCTGGGGAATAACAGAAGCGTCTAGAGGGGCAGGGTGTAGATCCGTGATTTTACGACAAGTAGACGCGGCTAGAAAGATCGCTAAGGCGGTTTAATGGGTGTTCGAGACATGAGAATCGACGCTTTATCCGACACGGTCGACCGAAGGACGGTCGTTATTCAGGATCAAACGTACTCGCCATCACCAGTCGCCGAAATCTGCGAGCTTGCCTAACGGGCTCCCCTCGAAACGGTGATCCTGTAGAATTATACATTCCTTTGTGTAAATTCAAACTATTGTTCGACTTTTAGGTGTATGTGACGATTGTGTACAAAGTAGTGCAATGAAACTTTCATTATTGCACCGGAGTTATTAAACTTTGCATATTTCATAATTGCTCAATTTATTTATTACAAGCAGCGATGGGAGTCAGGGTCCATATTTGGTCCAAATTCGTTTGCCATACATTTTCAAAAATTTTCCCCTATTCTGAAACATCTTAGCTTTAGCCTCGAAAAAGATTCATCCCTCTATCTCAGTTGCGCACTCAGTATTTAATCTTGGGGGAGCCGAGTTGAAGGGATAAAAATATTTTTAATGCAAATTCAATAAAATTCATTACGCGATGATAAAAAATTATTTAAACCATAAAATCTAGTTTTCTTTTCTTCTTACAAAGCCTCTTCTTTGGGGGGTACTAGGCTCCCTTGCCCGCCCCCCTTCCCCCGAAACCTTGCCACCACTGCTCTATCTTATGTCTATCAAAAATTCTACTATTTGACACAGAAAAGTGCAGTTTGTCCCACCACGCGGCGTTGGGGGAATTGGTAACATGGCTGACTACTGCGCAGAGGACTCCGCGGATCTCGGGTTCGAGCCCCATCGCCCCAGGATCATATTTTCGCCTACATTAGAGAATCAGAATAAAAGTTTCCATGGTTCTCATTTAAAGAACTCGGCAGCCAATGGGTGGATACAACACAATTGTAATCTAACTCTCATGATACGGTGGCTCTTGACGTCGATTGCTGAAGGGCGGGGAGATTCACACCAGCGTCGTCCCCTGGCACATTTGGAACGTGATTTTCATGGTTCGTGCCGATGAGAATCGATGTGACAGTCCAATCGACGGGGCTCACGGGTCGCAGTTTCTTCTCGTGGAACGCGAAAGGGGAGAGGCTGATCGATAATCGCCAGGCGGCTTCACCTTCCATCGGCGGGTGGTAACGAGCCTGCCAGACGGCGACGAATACGATGATCACGACGACATGCAGCACAGAACAAGAAGACGTGGACGCTGGACACGCGGAGAGAAAGGCGAGAGTTCTTGGGGCCCATTCATGTTACAAAGATTTTTCAAGGAATATGCTTGATGATAGTGGTGGTGAATAGTGGAGACTGCTGGTGTGCCACTTGCGGTTTAATTCAAATGACCAAGAAATTGTAAAGGATGCTACCAGGCTTAAAAACAAATATAATTCATTTTCTGGATTGATAGCAGTGTAACAATGGGAATTCTCAGATAAGTTAACACGTAGGATAGATTGTGAAGATGACCTCCATTTTGAATAACTCAAGGAAAACGCTGATAACCAGTTTTCGTAGAAGAATCCTTATAATCCTTGAATTGCTCAAATCTTCAATTGTTACATTAGTGTAACTGCAGATCCAGCACTGGTTCCAATTTTCAAATCAGATTCTATAATAATGTTCAAGCGAAGAATTAAACTGGGAATGGTAAGGAAAATAAGATTGTTTCGTTAGAAAGAATTATATTTTAAAATTTATATCCCATAAATTGGGGGGTTCACAGAATAAGGAAATGATAACAATATAATATAAGCGGTGAATGAATTATTTTGAACCCATTTACCTCTAAAACCGAGTGAAATAAACATGCGGTTAAACGAACTATCAGTTGGCTAATTTCCTGCGCCCATTACATTCGCGCTATACGGATTCGTCGTTGCGCCATGTATTTATTATTGATCATTCCAGCAGCATATCGCGTCCATTATCTTACGAGCGTGTGTCACGAGCCGACGCATTGACCCGAGAAAAAAGAAGAGTCATTCGTCGTAAACCAAATCAGCCATCGATACGACGAGAAAGTCGCTGATCAAAGGCTAACAGCTACTGTACAGGCTGCTTCACAGCACGTGAGCGTCACTTCGGGGACGTATTAGGTAGATGGTAAGAATAGAGGCAGTTTAACAAACCTACAGGTGTACCAAGCAATAGCGAGGTTTGTAGGCGGTCTTAAAAAGGGGTAGGCGTATGATTGGGTGCTGGATTCTATTTGGACATGCGCATTGGAGATCTCGCTATTGCTTGGTACACTTACACAAGGATTTCTGCGGTTCAATGACACTAAATAGCAACTAACTGAAGAAGCTTAAGGGTTTCAAGTAGATAGCTACGTTAGGTTTCAGTGAAAGCTTAATTTAATTAATTAGTTATTACATTTCATTTAATTTGTCACTTTGAAATTAAATTATCCAAACTCAAAAATCACTGTAACTTTGACGTAAGCTCAGAACAAGAGGGTAGATAATTCAAACCCGGTAATTAGGATCAGAGCCGGCTTAAGATTTTTGAGGCCCGGGGCTATCAAACCATCGAGGGCCCCATTGTAAAATTTTTTGTAATGAAACAAAAAAAAGGAAATCATCATAAATTGAAATTTATTCTAAACGAAATTAAATAACATTTATTCATAACGGCAAATCATATTAAAAGAAAGACATCGAAAAGATATTTTAAAATAAACTTTTAGCTCGATTCCTAATTATTTCAAAGGAAAAACAGTAAACAAATTTTCATTCAATTTTTTTCACATGAATGGATGCGTAGAACGAGGCCCCTTGTGCCCCCCCCCCCCGCCCCCACCCCCGATCCAGCTTCTGATAAATCTTTATACGAACTTTTTTCGTTATTTCTGTCCGACTAATTCGTCCCTGAAGGTCACTGTTATGGAGCGCCCTGTACAACTGAACGCGATGTTGTCTCAGCGTTTCGAGCAACTACGCGCCGCGGACCGACGTGACCGGGACGAATTTTTGTCGCGAATAAGTAACGGGCATATGTAAATCGTTCCCATCGGCGGGGCTCACGAGGGTGCGCGTTACATATTTATTAAACGCGTCCATTCTGTTGGATTTTTGCAGGAGCTGGCACGTCTGGAATCTGGTACACTTATGGCCCGTTTTATTCGCATACAAACGTCTGGAAAAGCGTGGAAAATCCAGAGAAGCAATTCTGTTACCTTTCGGCCCATGTCTTCCCAATATCCGAGTTCACTTTCAATTTTTATTAATTTACATAAAAATTTAAATAAACTTCCCCTTGACGTAAAAATCTTCACAAGTGCTCTCAGACTCAAATCTTATTCCACTTTACTTAGAAGTGACTTAAAACTTCAATCTCATTGGAAGGGGGGGGGAGGGGAGGGGGGGGAAGGTCACAATTGAACAATGAATTCACATATTCCAAAAAATTTGTCAGGAAGCGTCGATAAGAGAATATAATCGATAACACACATTTGACAAATTTGATGTATCAACAAGTAAGTCCAAAAGAGTTGCACGTAAAATGCAGTTGCACGTATCACCATTGAGGGATAAACTAAATAGCAGTAGCAATTGTCCATGGAAAGATGCCCCATTCCGATAAGAAACCGTATAGCAAAGCATTCGGATAATACAGGTTTGGATAATAAACATTCCACGCTATTTAGCCAGTGAGTCAGTAACAAAGCCGTAGGACTGTTCAAGAAGGGACGGAGGGGGAGAGGAGGAAATGCGAAATTAGCAGCGATACCGCGTGCAGGCACAATCAGAGAGGGACGATAAGGAACAGAGAAGGAACAGTATTGCGCGCTAGATTGCTGTATAGTGAGGTCTTCACTCTTTCGAGTGCTGGCAACTTGAACGGTCAACGTACGCCGCGTGCGGGGCGCCTCAACTCGCATCTCTCAATCATAGCCGTTGAACGCCTATGGGCGTTCCCCGCACGGACCGGAGAAACATGCGTATGCGCCCCAAGGATGTGATTTTCACCAACTTTAACTTTTTGTAGCTCGTAGCTGGCGTTGATCGATTTTGATGAAATTTTCAGCACGTATACAACTTACTTAAATCTACAAAAGGCATTTTTTAAATTTTCATTACGAGCACAGGCAAAAGAGTTGACATTTACTATTTTTTTAGCTATTCTGACCAATTGCATTTTTTTTCAAAACGACGGATCACGTCACTTAGCAAACTAATTCTTCTAGCTTCTAAAAAAAACTCAAGTCATTTGGACCAATTTTAAACAAGTTATTCTGTTTTAAAGGGTGACCGAATACTTTTCCACGCCACTGTATAATACCACAATTTCTTATTATATCATTTTTTTACTACCCGGAGATTTTGCAAGGTAAACCCGGAGCCCGGAAGTTTGCTTCAAAACCCGAAGTCTCCGGGCAAAAACCGGAGAGGTGGCAACCCTGCTCCCAACTGATACAAGTGTCAAATGGTCACTCACATTTCTGTCCATCATCTAAGGGTTAAAAGAGTTCGGTATACTACTATTAAAAAAAATATATATAATATACCAGACACCAAAGCACAGCGAAATTAGCGGCGATAAAGCGTGCAGGCAGAAGCAGAAAGGGCGATAAGACGTGACGGAAGAGAGAGCATCGGCGATGGATTCTGGGAGCGTGTCTCATTGGAGGAGGAATGGGCTCGCAATGATTCTTTCTCCCTCCTCCTACGCTTCCCCTGCGACCTTCCAACCGTCCCTCCAGCCAGCCTCTGCCCGTCTATTCTCATTCCCGCGTGCGCGCGCGCGCGCGTTATGCCCGATCATTACGTATGCTAATATTTACATTTTGATTGCACGGCTTAATCGAAGTGACGCCATGCGGTAATATAGCCGGCGCCATGGCGCTAAACCGTGGCGCCCGACCTCTACTCTCTCTGTCTCTCTTGGTCTCTCTCCTCCTTTCTGGGTCCAGCGACCACCGAGCTTCCCACTACACTCCACCGTCTACTCGCCCCCCTTGGCGTCCCGGTCGCCGCTGTTTCTTTATCATCGGCCACATTTTTTCCCCGTTCAGCTTTTTTGCACTGCCCTCTCTGGCTAATTCAGCCTCTCTCACGGATCGTTATTCCGTTCGCTTATCTGCCGCGCTCTGGTTTCTCCCACGACGACGGACAGGAGGCTTGTGCGTCGCAGGGGCATTTCAGAAACGATTCGCGGCGATATTCTGCAGATTTGCGGTTCCTTATGAGAAGCAAAGATGGGTAGAGTCTCTCTCGCTGGTGGCTGACCGCCTATTCCTTGCCTCAGATCATTTTATTCTTCCTAATACTTCTCTTATGTATTTTGAGAATTTGAGGAACACTACCCCGCCTTGCCTCGGCACGACTCCGAGCGGCGGATCTCTATTCGAAAATATTATGAGAAAGAGAAGCGAGGCATAGTTGTGAGTAGATACAATGCCAACGCCTTCGGTGGCCATTGAAACAAATTGTCAATCCCGCTGGTAGTGAATTCTCTGAACAACTGATCGAGGCAAAAAGAGTTTAGGTCTGTGACTGAGAAAGAAGAAGTCGCACACCGGGGCGTAGTGGGAGCCTGACCTAAGGGTGGAGTGCAATGTGTGAGTCAGTTGAAGGTAGGACTGAAATGGAGAAAATAAAGAGGTGTGGCGTTTCGTCTTGGGCCTGAAAGAGAACTCATCAGTAACGCCTTACCTAGCAGACGTTGCCTTAGACGCGGGGATATTAGGAGTTACGACGGAACAGGTATATGTATGTATATACGAATTGGTAGTTGAGGGAGAACTTGCGAGAAAGCAAGATCAGTTGAAACGCCCTCTTGTGGCGAGTACGGAGGTATCGCTACGCTACATTACCCCTCGGTGATCACACGGAGGTACCTGGGTCAGTTTCGTCCCGTATTAACTGTTCTACTATACCCACTTTAAATAACGTTCGTTTTCTTAGAGCAGAAACTAAGTAATTTTCTCGATTTCTGATGTTTCCTCTGCTACTGGTAGGGTAAGCACGCCAGTAGATGGACGGGGCCAGTAGATGGACGATTCGTTGATTAATCATCAATTATGAAAGAACTAGGTTTTTAATTTATAAGATTTTTTTTATGTTGAAGAAAAAAATCGTTTGTTCTTTTATAAAATTATGATTTTTAATAAAAATTGTTTTTATATGGGAAAAATATTTCTTAATACGATCTCACATTACCACCGGGTGCTAGTTGTTCAGTTGGTAGTAAGCATTGCTAGCGTGAACGTGGTTTATTGCAAGGAAATAGCGTGTTTGGACGTATTTTAAAGAGGTATGTAATACGTGGTTGCATTAGTAATATTCAAAATATCTAAATAAACGTCTAAAGAAAAAGATAAAATAATAAAACTTAGAAAAATCACTGTCCATGAAATGGTATTAGTTTTCTAACCTAAATCCAATAGATCGAGAGCACAGAATTAAACCTTTTCAAGCAGATTTTTTCTTAATAAATACTCGTAACCAAGTAGTTAGAAACTTTACACATCTTTTAATATAATAAATACAAGAAAATGATTAAATTATAACGTACAATATTTCTTTTACCTATCTTTAAACTGTCTATTTAGGTTAGTTACCGTCCATCTACTAGTTGTGAGCTGTTAATTTACTAGCTCTACCGTCCATCTACTGGTGATATGGGCTATGAATAGAATTTTTATTATTTATGCTCGAATAAATTAATTTTTTTGCATGAAATTAATTGTTTTCTTTAAATTTATATATTTCTACGTCAAAGATTTTGATTTTTGTTTCACGAAACAAATATTTCTAACCAAAATCTTAATATAAAGTTCGGAATCAGCTAAACCGTCCATCTACTGGCCTGCTTACCCTACACTCGGCAACGTTACGCTTGGGCCCAAAAATATCCAGCACCGTCAGCCGAGAATTACCACGGTGTAGCTTGCTGATCTCGAAGTGTACAGGCGATGGTTCAGAGGAGAAATTAAAAACTGAGTGGTGCTTACTCGAGTTTCTATGATATAGTATATACTGTGGTGAGAAGCTGTCCAGCATGTATGCGATATGTACTTTCAGTTATGTTGAGGAAAATTGAAAATACTGTGGTGCTGATGAACTCGGCGGGTAGCCATTCACGAGATTGCGCGAATTAATGTAGGATAGGAAAAATGCGTAATAAAACGTACCAGTGGGCGTGCAGTTCGATTGGCGTAGCTTCTACGGGGACGATAAAGAAATCTCGCGCGCCCCGAATGGAAGTAGAAAGCGCGGCGGACAATGACAGCGGGACTTGTCCGCGGGTAATAAATGCGAGTTCGCTAATTGATTCTAAGTAACCAATAAATTGCGCTGCCTACGTTGTAAAAGTATTGTGTGGCGAACAGAGCGTGCGCGCGCATACGGACGCAGTATCTTTTCTCTGTGTAATTTATTCCTTTCTGTTTGAACGCATTCGCCACAACAATGCGCGAACGCCAAGCGAAAGCACGTGCGTTTTTCTAACGCTGGGGATGAAGAATTGAATCTGTGACGATTTTCGTAAATCGAAACGAAAGTATACGTGATGGAACTTAAGTTTTACAAAGTGTACTACGTTCTCTCTGCGTTCAATTTCACGTAGTAGGGTGAAAGCACTAGTAGTCGACCACTTAAAGCTAAACACCAATGAAAAGTGCTAAAAAAAAATAAAATATCAATGTTATAAAATACATAAAATGTATTGAAGTAATTGAAATGTAATTAATGTATCACTAAAAATTTTGTGTTAGTATAAAAGTTCGGGGAAAATAAATAATTAGCGTTAAAAATAAAATGTCCGAATGCTTTAATAATCGACCGCTTAACTCTAAAAGTCGACCGGTTCGATAGCTAGTAGTCGACCACCTTTTTTTAATATGAAATTCAAAATAGGTTATGTGCGCATTACAAACTATAATTTATTTTTATATATAATATGTAACAACGGTAAATAATTAATAATGACAGGAATAATGCATAAATAAAATAAGTTCTTTTAAAAACTTTATCAAAATTTTAATAAGATAAATTATAGTTAACACATGGTCGACTTTTAGCGTTCATTGTGAATGCAGTTAGCTTCAGAAGTCGACCGCCGTGGTCGACTATTGAAAATTGAAGGAGAATGATGGTCCAGTTACCGACCTCCCATAAATAAATAAATTATCCCTTTTTTTAAAATTTTTTAAGTGCATATAAAATTGTTGATGCTTTTTCAGTGAAATGGCATCATTTTCCAGTAAAAAATGTATAGAACTGAATTACATTTGTCGTTTCTATTCAAAGCGCATTTATGCTTCTCGTGTTGGAAAACAGCAATGGCAAATGTAGAATCAAAATTAGTTTGCAAATTACTTTAAAAGCATTTATTTTTTTTACCTATGAAGAGCCCTTTTTGTCGTATTTTAAAGTTAGGAATTGAAAATATAATATAAAATTGTCATTTAATAAATGCTTTATTTCAGTACTTATTTCTTTAAGCTAAACAATAAAAGTGGTCGACTACTAGAGGGTGGCCGACTACTAGTGCTTTCACCCTACTATATTCTATATAATATCAACTTCACGTAGTACTACGTTCTTTCTACTTTCAACTTCACGTAGTACTACCTTCTACAGAGTTTCAACTTTCGTAGTGTTAAATACGTTTGACAGATTTTCAACCTCCGTAGTAGCAAATTCCTTTTTACAGATCTTCAATCTCCATAGTACTAAATACGTTTTACAGATTTTCAACTTCACGTAGTATCACGCTTCGACGTTTTTCCTGCGTTTAGCAAGGGAAACGAAGCTTGGTCTTGCTGGAATATGTTGTACACGATCGTTTCTCTTTTGTCGTGCCATTAATTGCAACGCTATTTCGTCACAAGAATTCGTACCGCACGTCCTCGACCGCATTGTAGAAAAACACATAAAAGGTGGCCACAGTTTCCTTATTCGTAAATAAACTGCAGGACTCTCGGCGCCTAGCGCGCGTTTGTCCGATTAAATTTCTTTTTTCTCAATCCTCAAGCTACTTTAATTGTGCCGTCGATTTCTTTCGCTCGCGCGTGACAACGTCAATTACCCCACGACTAACTAAACATACCACCATTTCCACAGTAATATCCACTTAATCACAACGTGATTTTCCCAACATCGGACAGTTTCTTGCGCCTTTGATTACGTTCTCAGAATACTACCTACCGTGGCAATGATTGCCAAAGAAACATTTAAAAAAAAAAAAAAAAAACAGTTAAACAACGTTCACATTATTTCAATCTTCATTTTAGCCTTTATTATCTAGTTCTAGAAACCAAAGAATGTTAACCGACCAATATATTCTGCCATTAAAATTAACATCCAGAATCATTAAATATTCCCCATATTCTGATCCGGGAAATGTATATTTCGGTCCGCGGAATGCATATTTCAGAAAAGCGAGCAAACAATTTGCTTCGCGGCAAATTTATCGCCGACCATTAAATGGTCTCGCCTACCGTGTAGGTATGTACACGCTCGGAACATATTGTACGCGCGGTTTTGCTAGGCCAGAACACCGTTCGCGAGACCAGTACTAAATCCGCGGCCTTCATTTTTCGCAGCTCCCTGCGTTGCCACTTAAAAGCCGACGCGGGAATGGGCGCAAGCATTCCTGCCATTTCGTTTATTCCATCCGCATTCTATGGCGATTAACAGCGATATAGAAATCGGTCTGTTGCGCGAGAGAAAGAGAGGCGGGGGGCGGCGGGGGGCGGCGGGGGGCGGGTGAGGGGGTGGGGGGCGTGAGGGGGACAAAAGGAGGCAAGTGAACGTGCATACAACGAATTTGGCTCGGGCTGTTCCAGTGAAAGTTGCACATCTGTGAGATAATGCTCTGTCGAATACAAATAATGCCAAAGTAATGAACGCAGAACTAGTCAGCTTGGAAGTTCGAAACCGTTCGTGTAATTAGTTATATCACTCTGTAAGGATTTCTAGACTTGGATTCAAGTGCGAAGCAATGAGACAACTGCCAGATTAGACAGGCGATAAAGGGACCAGATTAATTAGTAATTATAAAATTCTGCAATTAGAGGGTGGTCTATTTGAAGCGATCTTGATGGGTAGATTCAGTTTAACATTTGTTTAACTTAAGAGGTATTCTGGCCTCGACACACAATTTTAAGATCATTTTGGGCAAATTATTTTGAAGAAATAATAATGTTAGATTATTAAATACCCTTTAAGGGTAACTTTATCTGCTTAGTTTTGAGGAAGTGGAGGGGTATGTGGAAAGTGTTTGAATCTATGATGGAGGAATAGTACAATGATGGTCAAAGGGAAGTTCGAAATTCATATTTTTACGTGTCTACATGATTCACTCAATCCTCGGACGGCCGTGGGTCTATTTTGACCTACGTTCTCAATGTTTCTAATTTGTATTAAAAAGCAATCTCAAGAATTCGAAATAGCAATTGCTATAAGAAAAGAAGTGATACAATGAGAAAGTGCGCCCCTAAGTGATACAATGAGAAAGAAAGATGCGTGCGGGTCAAAATTGACCCAGACTTGACCGACAGAAGCGTGGGCCTTCCGCGAGTTCTGTGTGCGAGCTCAAGAAGAGTCAATGTCAAAATTGACACTTTCGATTAATTAGCGTTAGAATTTTCGGGAAAGAAGAATTTAGAAATTTTTTTTTCGAAAATTCTTTATCACCACATTGTACGATATCAAAAACCATAAAACTTTCAAGTAAACTTTTTTCGATATCTTTTACGGTTCCGCAGATATTCACGATACCATGAAAACTCACAATTTCTTCGAGGGGGTGTTTTCACCCCTAAGACCGTTTCATTGCCGAAACAAACAGTAATTACATTATTAGCATCAAGTTTAAAAATTTTGTGAAATATCATGTTACCCAAGATCCCTTGTAACTTGTAAATCAACAACGGACGGAACAACTCCCGTGTCCGCAACGACGAAAAGAAAGATAAAGAAACGGGTGGTGCGTCGCGTTGCGTGGCACGCTCTCGAAAGAATCCACGCGCTGATCCGTTAATCCGTTAATAAGGGCATCGAGTGGATAATAAAAATAAAGGTAGACGGCGATACCGCTCGGCCATGATTACGTGACATTGCAAATACGATTATCGAGTGGATCGTCGGGTAGAGGCAGCCGAGGAAGCTACAGAGCGATGAAGAGAGAGGGAAATAAGGTCCCGTGGAAGCCGATAAAGAGAAGTACACGGGCAGAGAGGCGGCGATCGTTGATAAATGATTTATGCAAGCCACTTGACTCTTATTAATGCCTCCAGTGGCGATACGTTGCGTCTATATCCTGTCGCCATCCTCGCCAGACACGATCGTCTCAAGTTTGCTGGTGGTAGCAGATCGTTCCCATCCGTCTTCGTATTTCATGTTTAGTTACTCGAAGCCCCTTCGACCGTGCTACATAAACAGTCTTTTTCTCATCTGGAGTAACTGTGGAATTTTTTAGGAGAGGCGGTACGGCGCATGCGCAGTACAGTGGATTGGAACTTGTCCACTGCATAACTACGCTGATCGATTAAGCCACTCGAATCGCCGGCGAATCCTTTCAGTCTAAATTTTACTGATCTAGAATCTAGATGCTAATGACTGCGAATAAATATACTCCTATTTCTCAAATGTGTTGCCTCCGCTGCCAATGCCTATGTATCATTCTGTCTAATTCTAACTCCGAAACGCCTCTGCTTCGCAGTTTGTACATATCTCGCTTTTACACAATGCATACTAACAACTTTCCCCATATTTTTTGCGCAATAAAGATGAATAATAATGATAAAAGGGGTTTTCGTGATCGAGGACGATATTAGCATAGTTTGTGGATGCAAGATAAAGAAGAACGTCCCAGAGGAAGGGGCCACCGGTTGCCACTTGCCACGGCAGGCTCGTGGACCAGGACCCTATGACGTCAGCCTTCCTTATCTCGGAGATAATGTCGCGTTTAGCAACCACGAGTGTCCTACTTCTCCCTCTTTCTCTGTCTCTTTCCCGCGAAAGCAAGTCGCCGCGTGTGACCGTCGTTTTTTTTTTTTTTTTTTTTTTAAGAAGTCAGCGCAGTGACGCAAAAAGTGGCATTACTTACTGAAATCCCCCGGACACGACTTGCAGCAACGGCCGGGCAGCAGAACGGGCTCGTCGCATGTTAACTTGGGGCACTCGTTCTTGATGTTACGGCACTGAACCCTCGCCACTATTCGCCGCTTCTTTTGTACCTACGAACAGAACATAACCTAGTTACAATTCAAACTGATCGATAATCCACTAGTGGGTTAAAGGTGGATTCACATATGTCAGTTCCATGACGATACAGTACCAGCGGCCGTCGACAAAAAACTAACCTACAGCCCTAATATCAACTCAAAAGACACTAACTTGAGATTTGTTCATAGACTTACAAAATGGGACAAGGAGGTTTATCACAAAAAAATCGTGGAAAAATATTGGTGGCTTTGTTAAATACCAGTCATGTTTAGAAATCACCCCATATAACCCACTTAGTATAGCAATATTAGCAATCATATGAGGCTGTGCATATATCCAAGACATTCATGTACATATCATACGTAGAGTTCATACTTAATTAGGATATATCAAAATATATCTAAGAAACACAAGTACAATCCAAATACGAATAAGCAAGAACAAGTGAAGCTAGGCAACCAATTTTATTCATATATTATATATAGATATTATATTTTCTCACTCGTTCTAACTCCGATGCAATAATAATTTTAAGCTTATAATAATAATGTATATGTATGTATGAATGATGTGTACATAGGTTTGCATGGTGGTATAAATGGTACTTGTACATATTGTATAGTTGTTGTATGTTGGCATGAATGCGTTCAAGTAAATGCGACGAGTCTGGCTACCTCGTTTCGGAAAGCGTTAGCTGTCGCCCACCTACGTGCGAAATTAAGTACCTGATATTGCTAAACACCGTCCAATGTCCGGCTGTGACCGTTCACCCCCTGTATATACAAACCCCACAAACCCTACAAATCTGACATATTAGTATAGTTTTTTATACCTTTTCTATACTTCCAAAATCACGTTTCTTACCTATAGTTCATAATGTTAAAAGAATTAAGCTACATATCTCAGTCAATATAGCACAAGTGTAAAAGTGCTCTCACTACTGGTCACACAAAGTGTCTAACCGTACCTAGAAATAGGTCTATAGTCCATAAATTTCTTAAACCTTGTAAATTCCTTTATGCGTTAAGGAAAATGTTATATTACTCATTGTTAACAAACCCTTGGTATTAATAAACGCATACTTTAAAAAAAAAAAAAAAAAAATCACTAGCGGCCGTGGCCGTGATGGAAAACACCGGTTCTCGTTAGATCACCGATGTTAAGCATCACGGGGCGGGTACTGGGGAAAGATGGGAGACCACCTTTCTCCCGGTGCGGGGGACCCGAAGGAGAGAGAGGAGAGAAAAATATATGACTAATATAGTTAGTAATATAGTTAGTAATATAGTAGTTCGTTGTTGGGCAATATAAGCGAATAAGCTTTGAAACGCTATCCTGCTTAAAAACACAGGAAAAAACAAAATACAATACAATGACGGTTTAGTGCCGTCAGTGTAAATGTGCTCTTTGCTTCAGTAACTGATAGCCACAAATGCGAACCACTGAACCGGCACGGAACTGATTTATGTGAATCCGCCTTAACACTCTAATTGGCGACGGCGTGTTTCCACGTCGAGGGATGTGCACCGTTTGTTTCCACGTTCACATTTTCGGCAGAAATGGGCGCTGGGACCCACTTGAAGGGGCATTTCTAAAACCCTGCGCCTTCCAAAGTGTTAGTTGTAACCTTATGTTAGAATCGCGCGATTTTGAATAACAAAAAATGGCACAACTATATTTAGTCCTACAATTAGTAGTGGAACACAGCGGTGGAGTGTTTCATTCGAAACTACGCAAATTCCTTCGACTTTCTCCACGATCCCACTGGACACGTCCGCGGCGACGTCGCTGGAAAGTGCGGCGACAGCGACGTTTCCAAGACTGGGAAACGCGCCTGCATGTTTATTACTCCCTTTACGCGTCGCTGACGATCGGCTGGCCAACGTTTACACACGCGACACGGCATAAACCTATCGGCATGTAATTGGTAGGTGTTATTGATCACAAAGGACCCGTTTATCACGGTCAGTGGTGCCATTATCCGCAGCGCGATTTATACAATAGTCACCGGGATGTAAATTATAGGTTAACGTCTCTGTCGCTTTCCTACGCGGGCAGGAGAATTGTCAGCGCGGCGTGACCGATCCCCGAACCACGGTCAATGGGTGGCGTTACCATCGGTGTCCCGCGGTAACGTTTCCATCGAATAAATCCATATTCCGTGATTTTGTCGATCGCCACTTTCTACCATAGATCTGTCGTTCCTGCTCGTTCTATTTCGCTTACTGAGCGTCTTACTTACGCTCGCTTGTCGCGGCTGTCTGTACGACACGTTCGTGGCCCGATGCTACGACTCGATCTCGGGAACGGTAACATTCGTACACGAGTTTCTGTTTTTCTGTTTTTGTAAAACCGATTTATTCGGTGCAAATGCTGGAGGAGTGAGCAATCTTTTCAGGGGTGGATTCTCAAGTAAATTCTTATTAGAAATTGTGGTCGCTTATGTGATGCAGATACATGGACATTGAAATTGTTTGGAACGTAGAATCAAACCCAAACAAGGATTTTCTAATCTGCTATTGAAAATTAATTAAAAATAGATATGTAACGGAATGACTGCAATGGATATACACTGTGTGCTTCTAGCCTTCTCCACCAGAGAGGTTTCTTCTGCGGCAGGCAAAGTAGGGGAAGCGCTCCGCCCCCAAAAGCATCTCCGCGCGACCTAATTGGCCAAAACTTGAACACTCATTTACAGGAGCACGGTTTATCTAAGGCACATGGTTCTTTTTAAACTTTTCTTTATTTTATCCAGTAGAATACACAGAAATACAAAGAAACTGTGTAGTATCGAATGAATGAAACAGGTAAACAGATCACGCACGTGGGTTGACAAGGACCATTGAATATTGAGGCCTCCAAGTCAAAGGCGGTGCAGAATCTTTTGCAATCGGACGGACACGTGTGACCAGGACGATAAACATTCAAGTTTACGGCAGATCGGCGGCGCCTGTACGACTATCTCTGGGTGTGAAAAGGCAATCTGTAGGGATTCTTTTCGCGACGGTTCGCCGACCAAAGGAAGGGACAAGAAATCGTAGACGCGAGTCAAGAGAAGGATGGGTTGGGGCCCAGTCGCGGCGCTCCAAGAGCAGAGATTAAGTCGAGGGTTTTATAGAGGTGGCATGGCATTCCTGAATCGCGAAACGACGCGTTCGATGTTGATTCGAGTGGCGTGGAAGGGGGAAGAGCAGGCGAACGTCGAGGAAAAATAAAGAAATCGACGTTCCAGCCGAAGACGTTAAACTTCGAATTACGAGAGAACGAGAACCGAGGCGCCAGTAGTAAATTTCGAGCTTCAAGGGGCCCCGTTGGTACAAGCGATCGCGAGACGAGATCGGGGACCTGAGCGGGTAGGTGCAATTCTTATCGCGCGGAGATACATTCAGGTGTCGGGGCGGCGCATGCCTCGAGCACTTCCGATAAGTTTCCGCGAGTCGTCGAGATACCGAGTGAACCGTGGACTTTTAAACGGTCTAGAAAAAGCAGGCGGAGATAACGATAAGAGGGATCATAAAGAACGAGTCGAGATAAAATATTAGTGCGTTTAATTGCCCCTTGGATAAGCGAGCTTTCAAGCTGCACATGGAAACGCATCCTTAGGGGGTTAATTAAGGCGTGTTTACAAGGATAAGTAAGAAGTTATCAATAATAATTCGATTTAATTAGACTCGCCACTCAATAGGGCTCACTGATGTGGGTGGAACGTGAGCCATTTCAGGGGTTTTAATGAAGGCCGCAGCCATCTTGCTCTTCTGTCGAACGTTAATATGTGAGCTCATCAATGACGTAGACTGTTTATTACATTTTCATCCAAGTGTAAAGTTAGTGGTTCAATAAGCTACTTGCAAAGAATGAAAATAATTTTTTGAACAACAATATTGTTTGAAGCGATTTTGAACATTGTCATCGGATAAAGTGTGAAAATGGAAGCTGCGAGTTAATTAATCGAATACTCCTAATTTTTCGAATCTCAACTTCGAATTCTCTGGTATTCGAGTTATTCGAATCTCAAATTCGAATTCTCTGATATTCGAGTTATTCAAATCCCAAATTCGAATTCTCTGGTATTCGAATCTCACATTCAAATTCTCTGGTATTAGAATCTCAAATTGAAATTCTGTGGTATTCGAATTCTCTGGTATTCGAATTATTCGAATTCTCTGATATTCGAATTATTCGAATCTCAAACTCGACTATTCGATTTATTCGAATCTCAAATTCAAATATTCGGTTTATTCGAATCTCAAATTCAAAAATTCGATTTATTCGAATCTGAAATTCGAAAATTCGATTTATTCGAATCTGAAATTCGAAAATTCGATTTATTCGAATCTCAAATTCGAAAATTCGATTTATTCGAATCTGAAATTCGAAAATTCGAAAATTCGATTTATTCGAATCTCAAATTCGAATATTCGATTTAGTCGAATCTCAAATTCGAATATTCGTAACAGCTCTACTTTACATTGTACGGATAGTCCCCGATAGCGCTGCTCATTTACTTTTCGTTGCAAACCCGTGACCAGAACAGTAAATAAAAGTATAAGGGGACAACGTTATCGCTTGAGGCTAAATGTCTGGATGCGTCGCACCGAAACTTTCATTTTTCTTCCAAGAGAAGGCTCACACGGGACACCCCACGCGCGGATCGACACCAACTTCCGCAGCTCGCTCGCGCCTATCAGCGTTTCTGCAATAGTGTCAAAATAATGAATGGCTACCCCGAGCAGAAAATCGTGGGCGGATGAATCACGCCAGCGCGACGCTGTTTAATCGAGACGACCGTCCGACACGCACTTAACCTCGTGAGAAACCTTTCCAAATGATAGCCTGTTTAAAATACAATGCATACGGTATGTCCGGCATACAGACACTAGAAAATGAAATGGTCAGATTTCCAGCAACACTGTACCTCCCCATTGCGCTCATAATCTTTGTCTTCTTTACTACATTTTAATTTACGAGTGACCTCTATTAGGTTAATTAGCAGATGTGATAGTAGCGAATACTTCTGCGGATAGGTAGCACTCGTTAGTTCTGCATGAGGCGCCAGTAATGCTCTCTATCACACGATTATTGTATTCTCATTTCGAACGCGAAATAAATTCGTTGTAACGACGATAATAATATAGGTTAACGATCGCGACGTAGAGCAAGCGACAGAGGGGAGGGAGAAGGGAGAGTGGGGGTAAGGTCCGTAAGCTTGAGAGGTTATGTTGGACAGCGGCGAAGTTTAGGTAAAGAAAACGACGTCTCGTGTGATTCACGCGACGTGTCTGCCCGCTCCTCCCCGACCGAGCCCGCGACCTATCAATAGCTCCTCATGTACACTGAAGAGGGACTGTCATTCCACCGTGAACTAAAAATAGAGTTCGCGCGTCTGTCCATAAGCCGACGCTCCGCCGAGCGGTCTCTCCCTCTTTATCTTTCCATCTCTACCTGACTTTTTCCCCCTTTTTCCCTGCGCCTTTGGCACTGTTCGTTAGCAGTCGGCTTTTTGCGAATTCCCAGCTGGCGGGCTGGTCGATTATAGTGTTCGAGGATGGTCCACAAGATGCTATGGGACATCTTGTATAAACTAACCTTTAACTTTCTGGATAGGTGGCGACTGAATTTGTTTGTACTACTAAGGGGAAAGGGTTGATGACTTCATTGATAGACAGTACTGATCCAACTGAGTTGAGAAAATGAGAAAATATGAGTCGAAAATTTAACCGTTTAGAAGTCGGCAAAGGCCTGGAATTTTCGAAAGACGCCGTGATTCTTTAAGAGGAAATCAATATGTATCCTTGGAACGAATGAAAGAAACATGTATGGAACGTATTTTGTGGATATCGAGGTGAAGACCTCATAAGACAATTCTTTGTTTTCACCTGCGTTACTAACATATAAAGTGATTTGTACCTTCCAAGCGATACAAGTTTTACCCCATTTTCAACGGCAACCTTGTCAAAATAGTAAACGCCGCTTATACGCGGTCAGCCGGTTATCCCGTGCGGCAAACGCCTATCGGCGTTCGCCGAGCACAGTTAGTAAGTACGACTAGAGTGCTTCCGCACGAGGTATACGTTAAGTGCTCCAGCTTTCACCTCAAAAGGATTACGGTTGACATTTCAATGGAAATCAGCCAAAAAACGAGGGAACGTGGAACGTGGAACCAAAGAGATAATCTAACATGTTATTACAGGCAAACACGTAAGAACGGTAGCCAGTCAAGGACGGAGTTTATGAAGATTGGCTAAATTAAAGTCCATTAGGGCAGTCGCGACTGTTCTGGCCGGACGACAAACGCGTGCACGACAGAACCCGTTACTACGATAGAGGATATTAATTGAATCGCACGGCGAGCGCTTCGAATCGTTTTATGATTGACCTCGAGTTTATTTCCACATTCTTAACCCGCTATTAAACGTACGCGGGTCGTGTTATTAACCCGGCGGTTTGCCAAACCCTCCCTCTCCCGTGACTCAGCCCCAACCAGCTTCTGGATCCCATAAAGAGTTTTTTATTGCCCCCGCTGTTGACACCCCACCGATGGATGACACAACTGTACATTCCAGTCGAGTCACGTGGCCTGCCGCAGCAGTACGATAGTACATCCAATACAAAGAACGTGATCTGGTCTAATTTTATGTAGAACATCCCTCATACAGTTCAAGCAATAATTTATTTCTTTGCTAAATTGAATGATAAGTAATTTATGGTGCATTGACTTCCAAGCGGATTGAAGTCGAAGCAGTTTACATGAAGACTGGAGCTGACTATGTGGGGTTAGGGTAGGGTATTCTAGGTTTATGTTTCAAAATTCTCAACCTCTTTCTGTTTTAAAGAACTGATACAGTGGTGGTCAAAGGAAAGTTTAAACTGGATTCCTTGGATTCAAGTGTATATGTAGCTACTACTTAGATTCTATGATGCAAAATAGGTGTCGGGAGCAATGAGATAAATGTTACATTAGACAGGCGATGAAAGGACAAGAGTAGTAACCCTAGCTTTGGAATTAGTAGGTGGTCTACGGTGATATTGTTGGGTAGATGCAGTTTAAGGTTCCTTTAAATTAAGGATAACTTTATGTGGTTAGTTTTGAGAAAGTGTAAGTGATGATTAGAGAGAATGATTAGAAAATATGCATTTGAATTAGTTATACAAGAACAGTACAATGGAACCCCAAAGAAAGTATAAAACTTATATTTCCCATGTCTGCGTAACTAATAATGAGTTTACTCGTGTACGAAAATTGGGCCATTTTGACCTAAAAAAAAAACGAGTTACAAATACTCATTCCTCCTTTACTAATTATTTGGACCGAAACTGTCTGTGAAAAAGGTAGTCTCACTTAATTGCGAATATCTCGTATTGCGAATGACCGATATGGTCGAGGTATATATCAAATTTTACATAAGAAAAAAATAGTGGCATCTGTTGCACATTTTTTTTATTTTGTAAACTAGAGTAATTAATAACAGTCAACAATAAATAATAATAATAATAATAATAATAATTTTTTTTATTGTAGAAATTCAATAAGTTCTTAAAATATTAAACCGTAATAATTAAATGAGTTGAATTTTATTTTTGTATGCTCGTGTCTTGTAAATATATGATATTGGGTCAATTTGCAATCTAATCCAAATTCACTTACCCGTGTAACTTTAGAAATTCCGTATAAGGGTTAATACTAGGCTTTAGTCTACTCTGCTAACCCCCAATCTTAGAGATATAAATATATAATTATTTCTAACGTAACCATTTTACTTTAGTTTACCGTTCCCAGTTTAAACATTTTTCTAACCACTATACATTTATCATCCCGTCACTAAAACGGGATATTCCACCCCACGAGTTTAATCCGCATATGTATTTCAACATCCCACTGCATATGTAATTCCCTCTGCATTTCTAAAACCGTGAATCCCATCACTTTCGACTCACAGTAAGTAGCACGGACGAAACTTTTCAGGCGGTACACGTTCACGGAAATTACCCGTCGGTATTCGGGAGGGTGGGTGGTATTCGATTTAGCACGGTGTCGGTTGTTTCGTGCGGTAGGAGGGGGTGGGGGCGGGGGGGGGGGGGGTGAATGGCGCGAAGAAGAATGAAAGCAGATATCGCGTGGGAGGTGTCGGTGAGCCTTGTATAAAGAGATGGGTATCTTTAATAGTCGGACCGGTACAAGGCGGTCGACAAGTCGTGGGTATCAAAAGCCCTTCGGTATCCTCTTTATATCGGTGTCCCTATCCCTCCACGACGACCAGCGCGCGTGCATGGGAACGAAATCTCCGCCGGATCTTCATTTAAACGGCGCTTTTGTTCCCGCGTCGGATGAAAGGTGTTTCGCCCGATAACGATCTGGATTCGTCCTTTTGTTAATTGAACTCCTTGTTTAGACCGTTTCCAGGCGAACAAACGGCCGCGAAACATTCTCCCACGATTGAGGATCATTGCCGCGGAGGATAAAGGAGGCGGCTCTTCCTTTAGCGAAGAAGCTCCGATATTTTTATTATATCACTCGCAAATGATATTCGAAAGGGATCCGAAAGGCAACGGTTTTTTTTTTATAATACGAGTGATGCGACGTGCACTTTGAAGCGCTAACGCTTTTGAAACAAACATTCAGTGGTGGAAGGTTTTGAAAACTGACCCTTCAAAGTCAAGTATTTTTTCCAGCGATAGCTGCTAACTGTCGAGAAAGTTTTGTCCTCATCTTGCCCCATTATGGGGCATATATGTGTAAACGAAAAATGAAACCTTGAGCGATGGGATTCGAACCCAAGATTCTGCGGAGTCCTCTGCGTACTGGGCAGGCGCGTTACCAATTCCCCCAACGCCGATGTTATTATTTTGTGAACTCTACATGTACTCAAATCAACGCAGCGTCACCTAAGTGGCAATCGCACATGTGTTAATATTAAAAAAAATAATAGTAGTAATAATAATATATGTTTAAACCAACGATGGTTAAATTTTTTTTAATTATTTAAATAAAATTGTGAGTGTGTGAAGGATCGCTAAGGCGATGCACACAAAGCGAGTTCCGAGCTTTTGTGTCTTAATAGCCAACATTCGAAGACTCTCCGTAAATACTTTCGACGCTTTCCAAGAAATATGGACATCTTTCAAGACAACTCCCTCGGCGTGAAAACACGCCGACGCCAAAAATCGTATAAAAATGTTATTCTTTAAAATATTTGTAGTTCTGCACCGTAGATTTGGGTTACATGGAAGCGTAGCTTTCAACGGAGACACAGAAGTGGCGAGGAGTGAAATTATTTGTAACGCACTTTGGAACACCCAAGGCAAGATCGATCATTTAATTAACCTTTTTTCTTGAAAATTGCTTATGAACGTTTTTCTGTTGCCCTCGATCGAGTCACGAACGTAGTGGCTGCGCAAGATATCGTGAAAGGCGATTAATTAAAATATCGTCATTGCGACGTTGCGAAACGTAGACACCAGTTTTGCGTAATGTTAAGAAAAAGCAACTGAAAAATGAGCGAAAAAAAGTGCGACTTGAGAAAGTTTGCGCGTGGTTTCTTGCAAACGTTATGCGGAAAGATGTTGCCGATCGTGGATCGTTGGAAAGGTCGAAGCTTGCGGGACGGGAGTCACGAAAGGGCAAGAGTGACGGTCAGCGCAAAAAAAAAAAAATCTCGTGCACCGGAAGCCCCAAGAAATAAAATGGTCACCCTAATTTAACTAGTCAGTGATATCCCACTGATTTCTGATTTCCACTACTTCTTCGTAACTCTTCCAAACCTCACTGCTTGGTGTAACTATAGGACATTCTGGATTACCGTCTCTCAGTTGAATAAAACGTTTAAAATTTGGGGAAGTTGAATATTATATTAGACTTTACTTTCATTTTCTAGTAGGACCAAAAATGTCTTATGCAAATTGTGAAGTGTTCAGAAATGTTTCTGATTCGTGAAACAATTATTCATAACAGGCATCACAGAAAAAGTAGAACTAATACTACGGTAGTAAATTACTTGCCACAATAACAGTGTCTGAGGAATTTAAATACCACAGGACTGGTACTCAAGGTGGACTTAAATTGTTGGAAGGTAACTGTCATGGTACTAAATGGCAGATGAGGGTTCGTCATCGACGAATCTGTTCTTCGATCTGGCATACGGAACTGATTCGATTCGGGCGGACGGCTTCATTGAAAATGGAGGGCGCGTACGCGCGATAAATGTATAATCGAACGTAGGCGCGGCCCATGAATGTTCGACTCAGAAATAAAAGAGTGGCAGCGCATAATGCGGACAGTTTCGCACCGACAAAAAGAGCCAGGACAATACCGATCGTACCGTTACACCATGAACGCGACTATAATCGATCGTGCCTCAGAAAAATTTACTCCTTTCTGTATGCTTTTCAGCATAAAAACACTCATCCCCCGACTCGATGCATTTTTAAAAAATCAAAAAATCTAATAACGAAATTCATTAAAACACAAAAGTATGAGATATGACAGACGTTCCATGGTAATCCATCTTTCATTATCATTTCTGTTTTCTAAATTCATATTTGAAGTTAGGAACACCATCTATGAGACGCCCTGTACACTGAAATTTTAGTCCCGTCTGGACACACACAGAAGAAACGAAGAAGAAATTCGTGACCGTGCGTGGAAGTGCACGTTTGGGGGAGCAAATGACGCGGGAGCCGCCACGGGAACTCCTCGATCGAGTTTTAAAGGACGCGATACGATGCGTCACGGTATACACGCGCTCGCATTTCAGTACAGCGGCAGTAGGCAAGCTCAGAAGCGGACGCCAGTCTGTCTCGGACCAGGAATGGGATTAGAAAGCACGTCAAGTCTCCGTGGGTCACGTCACCCAGATCGAGATTTAGTTCGTGCCTCGCGTATTACGTCGAGCTACAGCGCTCTTCAAAGGGCATTGCCACGCCTACCGGCTTGTCAGAAAAAGCGAAGCTTTACAGTATTCCTGTCCTCTGTCACACATATACGTTAATGTAACAGCATTCTATTCCGCGATAATCTTTCTTTCGCCTTAATCCCCCCCCCCCCCCGCCCCCACCCAAAAAAAAACAAAAAATAAATAAAGCAATGCCCCAGAAGATCGAAACCAACGAAACCCTCACGAACTGTCGTCACAGCTTTGAAACGACCTGTAGCACGGTGTCGCGCGGTGTTCCGGAGCTCGGGGTATCGCCGCGAATAATGGGGCCCGTGAGTCCCGTAAAAGTCGCGTCGGGTCGGCTCGCGGTTACACGGAAAAGTAATGTTGGTACGCGCGCAAGGCCCGAGACTGCGACGCGGCGCGGGCTGGAAAGGGGTCATAGGTCGGACGCAGACGAATGCAACGGGCCCCGCGATGCATGCACACGGACACGGGGCGAATGCGTGAGGGCACACCCACTTTAATACGTACCGGAATGCACTCGCATTTGATGCAGTACATGACTCCGAAGGGCGGGCCCAAATCCGCGAACCAGGTGGAGCCCAGTTCCCGTATCTGCTTGCCGAACGTGCATTCTGCAACAAAACAGGCGATTTCGATTGATCCAGTGAACGCTCAGATGGCTTTTGCTCGATGGCGTGCAATGGCAGAATCCGGGCTGGAATTCTGCTGATTGCTGTCTTTTTTTATCAGCTGGCAGAAGTGTTAATGCGCTTTGTGCGGGGTGAATGTGTGTAATTTCATGGGGGGTGGGGTGGTAAAATTTTTGTACTTATTACGGGAGGTAGAAGGGATAGATAGTCAATTGAGTCTTTATCAATTCAGGGAAAATTCAGTTTACATTCCATTTACATTTACATTCATTTCAAAATTAAACGAAAGATCTCTGTGATATTTTAACCGTAGAAAAGTGGGGATAGTTCCTCCGTGACCATGTGCGACCACTTATTTAATTTTGCCCCATCAGCATTGAAAACTTATTTTGACTCACACAGCGTCCAATCCGTAGAACTACAATTACACCATTAACCTTTAATTAGGTATGCGGGGTGATCTTAGCACCCCCGATATGTTATTATTATTATTATAATTATTATTATTATAATTATAATTATATTAATAATAATAATAATTATTATTATTATAATAATAATTATTATTATTATAATTATAATTATAATAATAATTATTATTATTCGTGGCACATATATATAGTACTGAATGATTTTATGAGTAATAATAAATAAAAGTTAAGAAATATTTTTAAATTTATTTATTTGTTATTTATTTATTTATTTATTTGTGTTTTTAACTCTTATTTAGGTGTGTAGTACAAAATGACATATACATATGTATATATACCTATATATACCATATATATATATACCTATATATACCATATATATATATACCTATCATTCTGTACCTTTTGTATATTAGTTAAAAACATCGACATACACAAAACGTCCACATTAAACGCAAACCAGCAACAACGAATTCCGCTCAATATCCAATTACAAGCTACTTAAAGCTAACAGAGTAATAGTCCCAATCCGTCTTAATTCTTCATCCGCGAAATCTAGTACCGCGTATACTACCTGCCACATACCAGACTAAAGTGATACGTCGAAAACAGTCTGAGGCTCGTTATTTTCGGTGGCGCGCATTTATTTTTGCGCGGAAAGGCAAGAACGTCGTAACGCGAATCATATACACAAGAGCCAGCCGCCCTTTTCCTCTCTACCTTTATTCCTGCCCCTTTTTTTGCTTTAGCGGAAGAAGGTGAGACGGCGCCACTTTTAAACGAGGCAACGGCCTTGCGAGAACGGCGCGCGCTCTTTTTTCCTTCTTCCCAGCTCGCGGCTCTCCTCTGCCCGCCCCCCCCTCCCCCCACCTTTGGCCAGCGTCGCCGGTTTCTTGTTTCGCGCGCCGTCTCATCGTCGTCTCGGCGATTTTTAAGCGGACGCGTTCGCCAGTTCGCGCCGGTGATTCAGAACTGGGCGATTAACGCTGCCCCCGGGGTGGGAGTGTTCCATTCATTCCGCGGTTTCACTTTTATTCCATTCCCGGGTGTACGGGGGATCCTAGCGCAGCCGCGTGCACGCGCTGGTCGCGGCTCCTTTTTAACGCGCGCGCCACCGCGCGTCACGTATCCGCGACACCTCGATTCCTAGCGACAAATCAACGTCGCGTGCGCGCGACACCGGGCGAATCTCCGTTTTACCGAATACACGGTGGTAAGTAACATGTTGACGCGTACAACATGTAGAAAAAGAGAACCCGAGGCGACGGAACGCGAAGCCAAGATCTTCGGAGTCCTAGCCAGCGGCCTTACCAATTCCCCCAACGCCGGCTCTCCAATGTTATTGTTTTCCGAACTCTAAAGTAAAGAAACTAAAGGGGCGCTACGTAGGGTGACCTGTCCAGTGAATGAACACGTAAGCTGCATGTCTGTTAAAATTAGTATTCAAAAGTCGTTATTTAATCCCCTGAATGTTATTGCTATAAGCGAGCTGTTTTATTACTAAAGTCAGGCATCCCGGAACACGATTCTAGCAATGTTTGATAGTCATAACTTTCATTAAAAGTTTGGCAGAAGATTAAATAAAAAATGGGCCGATGACCAGTGAATGTAGATAAATTTCTAATGAGTGAACAGGGGTACCCCAGTGAATGAACGGGACAATAACAGAGGTTAGGTTTCCAATGTATTTAGACGATTTTTTGTGTAAATAATTTTTCATTCTCCGATTGCAATAATATTATTGATTTGATACTTTACTAGTCTTATAAGATCATAATCATGCACAGTTAAAAATTTTTTGTCTGGGGTGGTTAACGTAATCTCCTCACTGGCGGCGAAAGTGTCAAGAGAAAAAACAAAAAGACCGTGTATTTTACACTATACACTACAAAAGTGAAACTTGCGCAAAATCTACATATGTACATCATAAATGGTGTCACGTGCAATTCTTCCTTGAATTCTCTGAATTGACCAATAAATGGTGGGAAAGGATAATTCTTCAGCATGTTCGTCGAATAGCAAACTGTGTGGAAAATTTTTTTCACCAGGTGCAATTCGTAAATATTTATCGTCATTCCATAGCAAAGTATTTTGTTGAGCTGTCAAGCTATCTTCGATCAATATTTCTTCACTAATATCACTTTGAGGAATTAGATTAATATAACCATCATTGAAAAAAGAATCGTCTATTTTTATATCGTACAAACAATAGAGTGGAGTTTTTATTAAGTATTGTAACCATATTTTAATATTTCTCTTGTTAACCAGACCCATCAGATAGCTTGATTTAGGTATTTTTTTTTCGTTTGATATGAACATTAATACAATGATCATTGTCGATATTTCTTGGCAAAGAATTAAGCATGGTATTTACTGACACAGGGACATTGATGATTTGTCCAAAAATGCCAAATTGACCATGCACGTGTCGCAAACGTTAGTATTTGCATAAATGGTATGCGTGGAGAAATTAGCCGCTCTGAGACTAAATCCAATTTAGATAGATGCGGTGGTATTTCTGGGTATTTAAACCCATTGAACTTTGATAATATTGGCACGTTATTTCGGTTCAATGATTGTTTGCAATTTTTACATGCGCTCATCGCATTAACAATACTTTGCGGAGAGGCGTTGCGTAAAATTTATTCATGTTCCGGGCTAAGAGTACTTAAATCCGTTTTAAACCATAATCTGTCACAAATCGAACACACTGAGCTAAACGAGTTGTCTATAAATTGTTTTTTGAACTGGTTATGAGCACTTTTATTTGCGTTGAAACGAGTGTATGGTATATTTGTTATTTTTTCGGTAATTAAATTACAGTGAGAATTTACGGATGTGTCAATGCTAGTCGATGGTACAGCAAAGTTCACTACTGTTTGAATAATTTCTAGTAGTACTTGTGTGGTTGCACTATTATCTGTAACACTGGCTTTTAATGCCTTCTGTTTTGCTCTGTACTCTCGAACACGTTGAGCGGAACTTTTTGGCGGCTGTTTTCGCTCACGCCAGGCTCTCGATCGCTCAGTTGATGTTTTCGGCATAATAAGCACTAATTGTATTAAATATCGTACACAAACACAATAACACAAATCCGAATACGTTACGTATACTATTAATCACTCAGAAACGTAATGAGGAACGCAGCGAATTCACTCGATTAACAGAAGAAAAACTGTTTTGGTGTTAGAATAAAGGAGTGGGTGCAGCGCAGGGCTGCCAGGGAATTCCCCACCGTAGTGGAGGGGGAACACCTACATTGTCGTCGATGGTGTGCGTCTCCGCCTCATCGCACACGCATACATTTACCGCACTGCTGTGTAGGTGTTCCCCCTCCACTGCGCGTCGGTTCCCCCTCCACTACGGCGGGGACGTTTCGTTACACGTTCAGCGGCATGAGGCCAACTTACTCTACCGCGCGTAAGGAAGTTTCACTTCAAAAAGACCGGGTAAGTTGTTCATTCATTGGCAAAGTAAGAAATGTCCTTGTTTGCCAGTGAATGAACGGCCGTGAGGACAACTGTTGAATAAACGGAATTAATGCCGTATAAGTTATAAGTAAAAAGAGAAAAACGCTTTTGCGTGACGTCTGTGGGTGTCCACTCTAAATTTTGGTGTAAGTTTCAACGTGAAATGTATTCGTATTACATGAGCAACATTCATTCACTGGGGGTGTTCATTCACTGGATAGGTCACCCTACGTGCCAATCGCACCATAGGCCGTTCCCAAACGCCGAATGCCTGCAGAATATTCGTGAAATGGATCTGTTTCGTGTTGTATCAACGATCACGAGACGAGGCAAGGCGCGAGGACGGTCGGGCGGTGTTTCGGCATCGCGGACCGCGAGAATATTTCTGGTCGGTTTATTAGACGACAACGACAGGCTGAATTGCTTTGGGTTCGTATACGCGTCCACTCGTCCGTTTGCTTTGGCCGTGCTCGCGACGGAGAGAAAGAGAGAAAGAGAGGAATAAAGACACACGGCAAGGCTCGTTGCGCGAGGTCGTTGCACCGCGCGTGCTAAGTCGTTCTAAGCGCAGAGTCGGTCCTAAGCAACCGGCGGCTCGGGAGAGGAGAGCCTCGACACGCCACCGCATCGCAAATATGCGAATCGAACCGTACACGCTATGTTGTCCTATCGAACCCCCCTTATTCGTTTCTTCTCCCCGATTAACGCTTGATAGCCGGCCGTTTCACGCGCGCGTCCGTCCCGTGCACCGAGCAGCTTCTACCCACTTCGGGGATACATTGACAATTGCTGGGGCCGGTCTGAGCTGAGACAGGTACGTGTATACTTCGAATGACTTTCGAGGAATAACACTTGTTTTGTGAGACTGCAGTCAACTCTTGTAAAATATATATTTTGGGCGAAACTCGCGTATTCGTACGTGTGGTTTAATTGAAATGTAATGGTGAATATGTTTTTGAATTTTGGAGCAAGAGTGGTACTAAAGTATATTTAGTATACTTGACGAGATTCTAGTATATTTGAAGTACATTTAGTATGTGTAGGATAGTTGAAGTATACTTACTTAGGTATAGTAATGATACTTGCAGTATACTTAGCTACGGTAATGATAGTTGAAGTATACTCAGGCACAGTAATGATACTTGAAGTATAGTTAGGATACTTTAGGTATACTTAGTGCACCAGCAGTATTTCTACTATGCTTAAAGTATATTCACTATACTAAAAGTATATCTAGTATAACCGAAATATATTTACGATACTAAAAGTATATTTACTATAGGTACTTGTACGATAATAATATATTCGAGTATTTAGCATACTCGAAGTATATTTAATATATATGAAATATACTTGATAAACTTGGGATATATGTATCTACTACGTACATTTCAATTTATCAACGTACCCATCAATTCTATAACCGATACAGCTTTCACTGCAAGCAGCGAAAACAATCTGCCGTAACTGTTTCCCCTTGCGTGACTGTTTATTGATACCCTTTGTATTTATAAGCAGGAACCCCCACTGGCGATAAATGGTGGGACGCCCGGTGCCAATAGATACCACAAATTCCATCGACTTCTTCCCCAGCTTCCTACGCCCCGTTTAACCCAAGGTTCGCCAACAAACCAATAAATTACTCGAATATCGAGGAGAAAGCGTCCGCGAGTGAATTAGTTCCGACAGTGAGGGATCGAAATCGGAGAAAAGCCCGAGAGAACCGTTGCCACGCGGCATGCATGGCCGACGCGCCCCGTCGCTCCGATCCAACATTCTCCTAATGGACCTCTTCTCTTTCTCTGCCCGTGCCCCATCGCCTGTTCCTCTAAAATTCACAGAACGACACGCCACGCGCCCCCACTCCGCCATCCCGCGAAACGAATCCCAATGAAACCCAACTCGAAGTCTCCTCCATCGAAATCACCTCCTCATAACCTTAAAAAAAAAGACACTGTTCCGCGCAAATTCGGCGAACGATGAGCAACGCTTCCCCGCTTGGACGCAGCCTCTCGATAGGCTTAACACTTCCAGCGGGGAATCCGACCGGAGAAGACGGAAGGATAAAGCCGCGGCGGTCGCAACCGCGACTTACAACGGGGAAAAACACGAACAACAGAGTGTAACCGGCGATAGAGCATAGGCGCCCAATCTCGCTAAACGTTTAATCTATTATTGGAAGGATGAGAATAGGACGCACGCCGTGGCCGTGTCGGCGTGGAGTATAGTGTGGCCGGTGCTAATTTGGCCCATATACCAACGTTTCATAGACCGTTGACTCCGCCGCTGTAACTTATGAACTGTAAAATCTCGCCCGCTTTATCTCGAACCGTCGGTCCGCAGGCTGGATTCGTGGAACGCTGAACGCGCCCTCCCAGCGCACGGGCACGGAAACCCAATAGCGGGGCCCGTTCATTGTTTTCCTGATAGGCTCGCTTTTGTGCTGCTGCCTTCACGCCCGACGCTCAGCGAGATTAACCCTCGGCGGATGTTGGTGTCAATTTTGAACACAGTTACGCATCAAACTATGTACTGTGGAATCAGAAACCCTCATAACAATAAGAGGGGTTCAGAAAATAGTGACACTAGGAGGGTGGCGGTAGCCTTAGTGGCTAATTGTAAGGCGCGGTTAACCACTATGCAAGACTCCAAAGATCTCGAGTTCAAATCCCATCACCTGCGGATATCTTTTTTCGCGTTTTTTTTTGCACTATATATTTATTCCTCAGTATCAGTATCTTCTCGAAGAAAATACGAATTTTAGATCACAAAAATATGAGAATCTAATGTTAATATTATTCTGAGGTCTGCACAAATAAAATTATAAGACAAGAAATGGACCCTGCATCTAAAGAACGGTCAAACTAATCCGTCCATCCAAGAGTTAAGTGAGGTTATGGAAACCAGCCGTCCACCGCGGAACAGCGTCCACGCGAATTACACACAGGCGACGTTTTGTATAAATGGATTAGCATAAATTAAGCGCAATGGAAAAGCATCGGTGGGAGTTAGGAACGTCCGTAAATTGGCCGCGATTTGCATAAACGGAGGAGGTGTCTTGACCGAGCGTTCCTTCCTTCTGTTCTAGGACTGCCACCTCCTCGCGCTACGGTACCCGGAGATTATGGGACTTGATCATAAAGGATGGCGTGAGTCTAGGCGTGAGCGGCTGCCTAGGTATGTCTCGACGAAAGGGATTTCCTTTGCGCACAGTGCGTTTGAGTCCGCAAAATAGACGGCTTAGGTGGGCTTGAATATATCCAGAGACAAATGGGGAACAATTCGTGGATGGGTTTAACCTGTTAATCGGCACATTTTTCGATCGAAAGTGTTTCCTGGCTGGGTAGTGATAAATGACAACAAAAAAAATTAACTCGGCCTGCCTATAGCAGGTATGAATATGGCTTAATGTTATTTCTCATGCAAATAAAGACGGAAAGATTCACCAGTAAATAAATAACCAATTTACTCAAAAAATATTATTAAGTAGAAAACAGATAAACTTTTCGTTTAATTCAGTAACCACGTCTGACATGTGTTCAACGTGACAAAAGAGAATAAAAACAAATAGGAAAGACGAGTTAACTCGTTTTGGGGTTAAGTACACATTGTGGCGTGGGCATATTTAAAGATTTACTGGAAGAATATTAAAATTCAAATAAAATTTAAGCTTGTTAAGAATAGTAGATCGGAGACCAGTGATAAAAAGGTGAGTTTCCACATGAAAACTTGACTGAAGAGGTGGCCACTTTATTATGTTCGCAGGGAAATATGTACATTGCAGGAAGTAATGAAGCTCGATATGTTCCCTCTCGGCAGTCGCGAAAAAAGGAGGGTACTCGAGCGATTCAGTACCAGGACCGTCAGGAATGAAAAATGGTAACACACAGTTGAGTTCGAAGGCAAGGAAAACAGACATCCCGAGCGTCGCAGACTCGAGTCGCGTTTCGAGGAGCGCAAAAACGGGAGACGATAACTGCGACGCCAGTTGCGTCGTGTTTGGTCCGCTCTCGCATAATTTAGTTTCATTGCACCAGCGCTGGTGTCGTTTCGTTACGTAAATATTGGCTTAGACTAAACAGAAAGATGAATCAAAAAAGCTTTTACTCCATATTCCATCCTCTACACTTCTCTGTGTAACTATAATAAAATAAACAATAATAAAATAAAATTTGAAATTCTGAGGTCAGAAACGAACTGTTTTCTCATAAATAAATAATCAAACGTTTAACAAATAAACAGTGCAGGTTTTCAACTCTTCAACATTTTATCCTCCTGTGGAATTGAATGCATAGAAATAGAAGAATGTAACTTAGAATTCTAAGGCTGAACGAATTTCCATTAACCTAAATTCTTTATAACCTATAATATCGACGTCCTACATCTCACGAAGAGGAGTTGATAATGGATCCACATTTTTCACGTAACACTAGAAGTAATTATAGCTATCTGGTACCCTGATACTCTGGGCCGAACATTAACCAGCTTCCCACGAATTTCATCGAGACTCCGAGGAACACGGTTTCTGCCACTATTCTCAGACATAGGGCTTCTCTAGGATAACGTTGAACGTGCGCTTGCAAGTCCGGAGTTCGATGAACCGCGATGAGTCTTCCACCGTAGTCCGTTTAAGAAAAATACGACAGGATAGACCACTGTTAATCCTAAAATATCCGAACGGTCGACCGTTGACTCTCGTCCGTCGGATACAGGATTGCATTTAGACGAGCGTTCCGCGCGCGACCGCCATTAAACCTACCTACATAATAACCACCTAACCACACACTTATCACGAGGAACGTCAAAAAAATTCAAGCCAAAAAACAACGCCTGAAAAAAATTCCTGGAAAAATATCCGCCCGAGTTTTATTTCCATCGAACTCGCCCGATAAACGGGACGAATATATGCTTGAAGGAACGTTAAAAAAGTTGCAGGGATGTTGGCAACGGGTCGGTAATAATTTCTCTTTTCCACCTCTTTTTGCTGCAGCTTCGAAATTGCGAGTGAGACAGGCGGGATTTTCGACGGCGATAAAGAGCAACGTTTTCGTCCGCAAGGTGTAATGTCGGCCGAGTTATTAATTTCGTCTGCAGCCAGGTTACATAAATTCACGGGTTGCTTTCCGCGAGCGCGGATCCAGTAACGTCCGCGGGAAGACGGGGCGCGCGCCTCGCTGCACTTGCTTCTTCCATCGGCGCGACATTTAAATCGCGGTTGCGTTCGAACTGTCCAGCGTCGCGTCCCTCTCGCTTTCGTGAGTTCGCGGGAGCAGAGAGCCATGAGTACGTCCGCGCTCGCTAAAATAAATAACGCTCTCCGTGGCGAATGAAAAAGGAAAGGGGGGAAAAGGAAGAAAGGAAACGGAGGAAAGAAGAGCGACGCGCGCGACACCCGGGTGAGTGAACGCGCAAACACACGCCGGGGGCCCACTTTCTTTTTCTCGTTTTTTCCCCACTTTTCTCCATCTCGTTTCTTTTCCAAGAATCTCGCGCGCGCTACGCTTCCTTCCTTCCCCTTCTCGTCGCTCGTTCCCTTCCCTCTCGCTCTCACTTGCCTCGCTCCTTCTCCGTCTGTACTGTCTATGCATCGTCCCCGTCACGCTGCCGCACTTTCCCGCTCATTCCCTCTCGCGCTAGTGGTCGCTCGCGCTCGTCTTACTCCGTCTCGAGTTTCACATCACCTTTAGCATCGTATACGGCCTCACGTCACGTGACATTGCGATACACACGTCGAGGGTCCCGCGAGGAGAGGTTATTTTATCTTAACGCGGCTGTGTATATACGTCTCGGTCGTCCGATTTCTAACGTTTCATTGCCACTCGAGATAACGACATTGTAAACGGGATGAAAATACCACGTGGACGCGGTGGAGAACGGTAGCCCACGGGGGACGATTCACGGAGACTTATTTCTAACACTTTATTGCCACTCCAGATAACGGCATTGTAACGAGATGGAAATACGCATCGCACGGGCAGATTTCAACGAGGGATATTTACCGAGGAGAACCTGTAGGTCCCCGTGCGAGGTTCGGGTTGCTTTTAGGGCTGATTTCCAACGCTTCAGTACTGCTGCAGGTAACGATGTTATAGGTATATGAAAATATGCGCCGCGAGGTACAGTTGATGGCAGGAAAATCAATTCGTCGGAAACTGGCGGGTTTTAAATGCAATTTGAACGGAGTTTAAGACAGATTTCCAACATCTCACTGCTATTCTGGATTACGTTTCTGCTGGGAGATGAAAATGCACGTGGTCCGTTCTAATTCCAAGAGAAAAATTGAGCATAGGAAACCAGTAGCTTCGGTACTCAGGCTAAATTGACTATAAAGGTGGGACCACACATTTAGCATTCGCAAATTTTCACTGTTTACGTATCAAATGTTTGCGTGATCTTCTGTACGAATGTTTGCATTTAACAATCTTGCCGAATATGTGGTTACGTCTTAAGGCTCAGATGGGGAGGGGATTTCCCCTCGATCGTTGTTCGCGGAACCGCCCAGACCAGCCAATATCTGTGAGCTCCACCATAGTAACCTTAACCATAGTGAATAGATGAACATAGTTCACCTTACGTTTAAGACTGATACAAAATCGGGCCCCTGGAAACAGCCACATCCTGACTCATCAATAGTTCCTACAACCAACACCCCTAATCAATACCCCAAACACCAGACGCTGACCACAACGACAGATATCTTGTCGCGGAAGGAAAAGTGTGATACAGAGGGGACGCGAGGCTCCAGCCAACGGCCAGATGCCCAGAAGACGTTTCTTGTGGGCGAAGTCGTGCGCCCGTACGAAAATAAAACGCGACGTCGCGTCTCCGCGGCTCCCAGCGGAACTGTCTCGACCGTAAGAAAAATACAAGAAAAACACGAGAGAGCGGTGAACCAGGTGCGTGTCCGTAGCCGTCGACATCGCCCTTACGCAACGGTCTCTGGCCGTGAAGCGGCGTCTCGACGAGGATGTGGCCGCTATCTTCATCTTCCGGTCCGGTGCTCGGGCCACTTTCTCATAGGTTGCTGTCGGGCATCGCGTCTGCAAGTGGGCAGACACGTAGGCGACACTCCTCGCGACTTCTTCGACATCGGCGCACACGTCGCCGTCCTCCCGCTCCTTCACCTCGCCCCGGCCCGTCCTCGGCTATGTATAAACCACGGGCGATACATCGCGCGACCGTACCTGCTCTCTCGGCTACAGGTTTCACGTAGGTGTACACCTACGTGCGGCTGGGATCGAATATGTATTTCTTCGCGGCCCGATCGGCATTAATATGCAGAGGATTTAAAGCCGAGTACCCGCGGCCTCCTTACAGCTGCACGCAATTGCAGCGTGGTCCTTTCTTTTTCACCGGTACCCATGTAAGACGGATCGAGATTTAAGTACTCCGTTGGGGATCGCGCTTAATTATCATGGAAATTGATTTTAATGGTACCCTGAACGCTGTTGCACGGAAATGAATATTAGTAGGGAGCTGTGCTCGATTTACGTCGATGTTTCTGGGTCTATATGGTCAACCCTTGGGGTATGAAAAGTGGAAACCCGCGGCTGGGTCAATCGCGTCCCAGGCTCCTCAAAGCGTTATAGGATACTGATCACAGACGCGTCTGTGGAGTGCTTTGTTTATCGGTGATCTCGATCTGCCGCTAAGAGCGTCACTTCATGGTTGACATAAACAATGCTGCCACTGTGGGCGTTATGCCATAAAGTGTGAAAGAAGAATGCAGTCTCAAGGATAATTGGACAATGATTGTGAGTATATCCTTCAGTAGCCGAGTGGTGGGGACACTCTCCACTGGTAGAGTAGTGGGGATAGCGCCTCACTGACCTTAAACGGCCAATAGATTTTGTTCCGACTATAGACGGGCATAGTGTAGGCGACGCGCCCTCGCGTCTCGTGCTTTCCCTACAGGGTGCATGTGCCGGCTACAGGTACGAGCAATGATGACTCTACCTACGTAGACACGGCGTTCGCGCGCAGGTACATGCGTTTCGAAAATAAGTCGCGGAACAGATACGCGCGCCTACATCGCAGCCACGATTTCAGTAATCTTCTATGGTCGTTGAAGAACGTTACGAAACGCTAATAGCCCAATATAACCCAAATTAAAAGTAATTACGTGGCTGTGGGTAAAACGACGTAATCTAAACGTGCCGTTATTATCGTAGAATCGTGGGTTCGAGGGAAAAGCGAGTTTGAAATCAAACCCAAGCCCACACAATTGCCGGTCACGGAACACTATTGCCCACGTACATCAATCGAAGATTTCAACTCCCTTTTATGTAACATTGCAGGGTTTTAACTGGTGATCGGAAGAACACACTTTCAGGATTTTACCGTTTTACCAGGGAAAGTTAAATTTTCTGAAAGTTTTCAGAAAGGGACTCTATCCCATCCATTTTGAAAATAAATAGATAAATAAATAATATTTACTAGATAAGAACATTTATATTTATACATTACATTTTTTATATTTTATTTTATATTTTAGATTATATTTTACATTTCATTAAACTTTCTCCTAAAATCCATATGTAATAAAATTTTCAAAGTAAAATAAAAAAAAAACGGTACATGTATTGTGTAATGTGTGGTATATACGACGCGTTCGGTAAGGGATCGAGGCCTCGCAGAAAATTATTCCGACATTTTCGTTTCCCTTTCGAACCCATGCAACAACCCAAGCCGTGTATTTGCTGCATTCACTCGGCGTAGCACTAATTTCCCGCAAACGACATCGTAAATACCATATTACACCACGAACATTTAATCCAGTGGCTGTGTTATACGAGGGTCTGCCGACCAGGTGACCCGAAACGCGTTCCCGCTCGCGAAACGGCGCGCGTAAACCCGAGTCAACCTACCGCGCGCCTTAGGCTGGGTTCATACGCGCGCAGTGCAGCACGCAAAGTATCCAGCAGCTGGTTATACAGTACTTGAAATAAATATAACGAGGCTATAAAACCAGCGGAGCATTAAACTAAACATGTTTCGAGCGCCGACACAAAATAATTGGCGGAAGTATGAATAGATAACGACTCGAAGTTTAATTTACGATCTGGCTATATCTTTTACTACAAAACTCGAAAGGTGGTGATTTTACCTGAATACATAATTCAAAAATGTAGAATAAAATTACTTCATAATGTGGTTCATTTTTTAGGAAACTGAGTTTGAATATTTATCAGGTGTGCATGCACTATATGATTATATGATGCATATATGAGTTTTGCATACTCAATTCGGTACAACCAGACATCACAACTGTTATAAAACAAATTTTAAAAGTTATGGTGTCAGAGTTAATATATTTAATTAAATGATTTTGGTTACGACTAACCATTATGAATATCTTTCTCAATATCTTTTATCCTATTCTTTGCTTCATATCTTCATATACTTTCACACCGTTTTTATATTTAATAAAATATATTAGTATGTGTCTCCGACAACATATCTAAAAATCATTGAAATCGGTAAGAAAACACCTGTTCTGCATAATTACCAAATAAAAATTAATTTTAACTGAATGACATTTTTTCAACAAATTTTTAAAATAACTTATTTTGGATATCTAAATAGCACTTATATGGCGAATTGAGTAAGGCCCACTCGAGTGGCGTGTAAAGCAAAATCCAAGAGAGCGAAGACCACCAAATGTGTAAAATACTTGAAACGCATATGTACGTGTCTCGTGTGAAAAGGCATTCGCATTATTATTTTCATGACACCCGTGAGTACCCGGCCTAACGCGTTTCCATATCTCTTGAAATGCATCGGAAGGAGCGATGCGGGGAACCGCCGCGCGTGTCGCAGGTTGACAGACGCGCGATGTTTTACCGGCGCGCGAGTGAAACAATGCCGCTTTGTTCGCAGACCGCGTCGGTGCCGATTTAGTGACGGCGTTTTCTACTGACTCGGAATAAATTTATCCGTTGCCCGACGGGACACGGTCCGATGACCAAATGGCCGGCCACGCGAGACAATGCTCCCCCTTAGGCCCTGTGTGACACGTGAAATTTACAATAACGCGCGTTAAAGAAAAATGAAATGGATTAAAGTGATTTCAATTGAAATTTGGAAAGAAACTTCTGAAATACAGTTTACTGGAATTAGTGCTCCAAGTGACATCACTAAGTAGGGTTCTGTGAGCAATATAAGAAGCTTCTTGAAACGCCATCTTTGGAAATATATGGAAGTAAGTATATGTCAGCCAAAGAAACCGACTAAACCTAACTTAACCTAAAATGGAAATTTAAAGTAGTGAAATGGGAAATCGTATAGAGTTTGTAAATGCGACAAATCAAGAGACACGGTAGTGTCTCGCGCCAAGTATATAGCTATATGCGCAGCGCGAGACGCACAGTGTCTCTATTACGCCACGACCCGCTATCAAAAACCCTGAGATTATCGAATCTCAATAATGGCTGATCCGATTAGATTTTGAATGGTCTTAATGGATAGCTTGGGTTTGATTTACATAAGAAAAGTGTCTTTGTCTTGGTCCTACGTGCCTTATGAGCTGAGATATTTCAATGCAAAGTTCCAATTTGACGAATTTCACGTTCTTAAGAATTAAGCATCGTCAACGTCAAGTGCGGGCAAGAGGGGAACATGAAAGGGAGAGGAAATGTCTCCAATATGCGCATCGTTCATTGGATGAAGGTTTCGGCACTTTCGGCCAATCGCGTAACAAATTTTTGTCACGTGACAGCCAGAGAGAGAGCACATCTGTGGAGATAAACGTAACCTCGCTAGTGTCAAACAATCATAACCTGCGAAGTGTCAAATAAGGAAACTTGTCAAAATTTTTGAAATGTCACGAGTTTCTACACAATTTAGGACACTGAATTATTGTTTCAATTAACAAGGTAAGTCGCCAAAATTTTTTAATAGACTATTTATGTAGAGCTTATAGAAACGTAGGAGATGTACAGACTTGGAAGTTGTCTGAAGAAGGTTCGACAGAGCACCACCTTCTTTCGCACAAGTTTCTACAAAATAATATATTGTTCTTATACCAGCAAACTATTTTTACATTAGAGTTTATATGTAAAGCTTATAGAAATGAAGGGAACGCACAGGCTTGGATAGAAATGAAGGGGACGCACAGGCTCGGATAAAAATGAAGGGGACGCACAGGCTTGAATAGAAATGAAGAGGATGCACGGGCTTGGAGGTTGTCCGCAGAAGGTTAGATAGACAGAGAAGCATCTTGTTTCGCACAAGTTTCTGGAAATTTGTCAAATAAGGTGAATGGACAAAATTTTTCAAATTAGCGTAGCGTTAAGAATTAAGAAAATTATAGCGTACTGCTTGCAATCTAGAGTAAGTCACATTAGTGAAGAAAGTACGCTGAAAACGCATCTCCCTTGATACTTTTCAATCTTTTGAGAGAGATATTCGTACTACTTTATTAAAATCCACAGTAGCTCCCACGCTATTCATTAATTTAATTAGTTTCCCATTAACAATATTTCAATTTACCAATAAACATGCTAAATAAATTTTATTCCAACACCAATAATCTGTGCGTTAAAAATATTGGATCTCTTCGTTCATTTTCACTAAATTACCATTAGCATTTAAATTTCCTCCAGCAAGACTTTCTGCCATACGCTCTCACCTCCTTCGGACACATTATGTGCTCTCTACATCTATAGCAAAAGTCCACTCTTTTTCTATAAGTTCTACGTTATGTTGTATCTAAAAAATATGGCTTTTATATATTTACAGATAATCGAAGCAGAAGATGCAGTGTGATCTACGTCAGAGAAAAAAATTTATTGTGACATAGTATTATATTAATTAAACGATTTTATTCAGCTTCGATCCTCTGTTTGCTTCTTGTATGTTTGATTCATATCTGAAAACTGAAATTTAAACCAATTCCTCTAATCCAATTGTCTTGAAGCTTTGCAAGCGTGCGTAGTTTGGATGACAATACAATATATTAAAAAAAAAATAACCCGTAAAGGGTGATAAAATTATCCAGTCATCAATAAACACTAAAAAATGTGTGAAATCCCAACAAAATTACCTTTTTTTAAAAAAAGGTACAAAAAGTGCGCCAAGTATATAATCCCGTCAAAAAAGAATCCCACTTAAAAACATTGTCGTAAATTAATAGCTTCACAAAACTAATGATATACAAAATTTGCGCCAGTTACAACAATGGCTATTTATACAAAGACAAAAATGTATTTAATAATATTAAGCAGATATATTTTCATAGAAATAAATATTTTTATACGAATAAAATTTTTAATTATTTTACGAAAAAATGTTAATTAATTGTCTTGGTTAATAAATAAAAAAATATAAAACAAGATAAGACACCATTGAGACAAGAAATATGTATATAATAATAAGCAGATATATTTTCATAGAAATAAATATTTTAATACGAATAAAAATTTTATTTTCAAAATACTTGGCGCTGCGGAACCGAAAAAATGTTAACTAATTGTCTTGGTTAATAAATGAAACAATATATAAAACAAGACAAGACACCATTGAGACAAGAAAGAAAGAAAAAGATTTTAATGCAATTTATACATATTTATTCAGTTTAGCAACACCAATTCGGTTTCGCAGCGCCAAGTATTTTGAAAATAAAATTTTTATTCGTATTAAAATATTTATTTCTATGAAAATATATCTGCTTATTATTATATACATCTTTCTTGTCTCAATGGTGTCTTGTCTTGTTTTATATTGTTTTATTTATTAACCAAGACAATTAATTAACATTTTTTCGTAAAATAATGGACAATGTTTTTAAGTGGGATTATTTTTTGACGGGATTATATACTTGGCGCACTTTTTGTACCTTTTTTTAAAAAAAGGTAATTTTGTTGGGTCTAAGATTACATGTACCCCATTTCTCTCATTTTCTACCATATAACTTTACTCTCCTCGAACTAAATACAGTTTAAATCTCCCGCCAAATTACACTCCACATTAAACATCCTTCAAAACCCACTGCAATTACCGAACTCGACTCCACAATAAAGATCAGAATTCCCCTAACATTGCCCACCTTCATCCCACAATTCCCAATCCACTACAGAGGCAGCAACAAGGCGTATCCCCAGGAAGAAAAAGGAAATAGCAAAGCAAACATCGCAGGACAATCACGATCGAAACAGGGGGTCAAAGTCAACGAGCGAAAAAGTGAAATAGAATTGTGGACCAGCACAGAATCTCGACGCGAAAGTACAAAACGAAGGCAACTAGGGACAGCGGTCGCGTAAGGCGGAGGAGATGTCTCCTCCCTGTTAGTTTCGCGGTGTCGTCGAGACGGGGACTGCCGATGGGACGCCGAGTGGCCAGTGCTATATATAGGTAGCCCTGAGTGTGCAAAAATCACCCTACAAAAATCTGGATCAAGGGGCCATTCACCAACCGCGCCAAGCATCGCGTAGCGTCTGGTAGCCCGTTGCGCCCGACGGACGCGCGTCGCCTTCGGTGTCCACGCTTCGACGTCGCTCGATCGTCGGCGTGGGCCGTCGCCGTTCGACCCCTGACGCCGCGCGTACACGCAGACCCATATATAGGGAAACCGGAGCCAAATCGAGCGCGACCCCTCGATGCTTGTCTGCCGACTGCCACTTGTTGCCGCGCTCGCGAGCAACGCTCCGACGATCGTTAATGCTGACTCGGCGGATTTCCGTTGCGCCCGCCGAGGACTCGGCTCTACGGTACCTGCGGGCACCGTGCCGCGTGGGACGTCCCGTCTACGATTTGCATAGCCGTGGGCGTTGCGAGCGGATCGGGCTCCGAAGCTTCGCGTTTCTCTCCCCGTCGCCTCGGATTATCCCGCGAGAAACTGAGCTCTGGTGGAGCTTCGGTGATGCACGCAGATCTGGGGTAACCGAAGGTGTAGATTCTTGGTTGCTAGGAATAGGATCACCTTCATGGGGGAGGGGATAAGAAAGGGATGGGGTAAGAGTTTCGGTGATAAAAATTGTCACCCTGTATCCTTGTACAGTCGAAAATGATCAGAAATTCGAAAACAAATTTTTTACTAAAAAAAAAGCTAGAACCTTTCCTGAAGTTTTTGAGCTAATCAGATTTTTTTCGGACAAGTCTATGTGCATTAAAAATATGTAAATTCAAAGATAAGCCACTTGCACGTGAAGCAATGCAAATGAACTGGGAGAAAAACGCTCGCCTGTAAAATCGTGTGTCTTGGCCTTCATACAGGTAGGGGAAAGCGGGGTAATTCCGGTCAGCGGGTAATTCCGGTCACTTCTATTTCTTTAAATAAAAACCGCGTAACTTGACTCTGTATGGTACTCCCACTTGTTAATGATGCGGCAAGGTAAAATTCATGGTTTCCATGACAATAACAGTCTTTTGATTAAAAAAAAATCCGGGAGGGTTCATTTCGCACCGTAATCTTATAACAGTGGTCGAGTGTTAAGCAAGGTAAGTTAGTACATGGAATAGATATGAATTATTAATATTAATCTCATTAAATAGAGGAATGTTTCTACTTTCGAACTCACATTTGGTTTTTGGTGATATGTAAATTCAATTCAGTGTATTACTTCAAATATCTGAACATAAGGTGTGGGGTAATACCGGCCAAAAGTGAGGGGTAATTCCAGCCAGATTTTAAAATTGCTTTTTTTCTGGCTAGATGCCACGTACAATTCAAATATTTGTGACGAAAAAATAGAGCACGATATTTGCTCCTTTTGCAAAAATAACGGAAAAGGTGTTGAAATGTGGTTTCGGTGCACAGTATGTGGTCAATGGGCACATGCAGAATGTTCAGGATGGGATACCCCTGAAGAATACATTTGTGATATATGTACTAATTAATTTTAAAATAAAAAATTACACAATTTTTATTAATTTAACAATTTTCCTATCTCTTTTATAAAAAAAAATCATGGCCGGAATTACCCCACTAGTGGGGTAATTCGGGCCAAATGACTATTTTTGTGTTATTGCTCCCAATTTTGTTACAACGTAAATTTATGCTTTCTCGGTCATACTAATACAAACTAGACACTTCAAACTATCAATCAATATAAAAAAAATAACAAATGTGTAACTTGTTCAAATTTTATAGCATTTACTGCTTATGTGGCCGGAATTACCCCGCTTTCCCCTACCTTTTTCTCGGATACTACTCAAGCGATTTTGATTTTTTTTTTTTTTAATTTGTTCAGAAATGAATCGGCTACAAATTGATCAATCGATTTAGAAAAGTATGTAGAATAATTTTAGTTCTTAGTGTTCAAAAGCATAGGAAATGCAAGGTTTACTAAAACCAGTATTAATACTCACAGAATGCTTGAACAATGAAAATCTTATATTGAAGTAAGTTCGAATATATGACAAAAATGTGAAGCAAATATTGTTTACGATATGTTCACTTAGTACTGAAAGAAAAGAACTGAAACATAGGTAGTTTTACACTTGTTTGCCAACTGTACTCTCCCCCGAGTGAAGTATTGGAACATCTCGCGAGTTTAGTACAAAATTTTAGGAATAGTTCTCAAATTATATTACGTTCGTGTCATTAATTCTTGTAAGAAGTATCAAATAAGTTACTACACTGTTTCCTATCGCAGCACGAAGTAAAACAATCGCTGCTCCCTCAATAAATTACATCGTCAAGTGTTAACTTATCACAAGAAAACGCCACACCATTCTATCCACGCCTTTTACAAGCAATCCAATCTTCAAACCACAAACTTCTCGACGAAACGGTCCAAAAATCATCATTCCACAATTTCGCCACAGTAGTTTCCCAATAGTCTCCGAGCGTTGCATTAAACTTGGCTACATGTTGCATTAAACATCGAGCGTCAGAAAGGGAGTGGGAGATAAATTGAAATTCGCGCGACTGTTGGCGCCAGAAACCCGCTAGAGATCGGACGACACGATAAGTCCAGCCAGGAGAGACCGTGCAGAAAAATCGTCGCGCGATGTCCGTACAAGGGCGTCGTCCGAAAATGGCCAAACCTCGACGAGAGAAAAGGGGCAGGTTCGCCGTTACACTTCCTTACACGCGTAATTATGACCGTATTTGTCGTTGGTCCGGATCACCGCAACCCATTGCCGAGCAAGCTACCTCATTTCCTCTCTACCCTACCCCCACCATCAACTCTTATGCACTACCGTGCTGTCCTATCAATTTTGTCTCGAAATCACCACCCTGTTCTCTTTCCAACTATTTTCACCGCCATTCGGTCGCTTTCTGTGAACTTTCTTGATCTTCCTTTTTTCCTTCGACACACCATATGCTTCCTCTCTATTTCTCCTCCCCCTCCCCCTCTGTGTCTAAATAATTATTTGCTGTTCGCCAGCCAACTGACGTTTCAGGGGTATTGTCGTGGAGTTACGCGAATTCGACTATGGCGAACGTGAATTCGATTGGATGTTGTAGGAGATGGGGCTGTGGGGAATTAAGTACTCGGCATAGAGTTTTGGGGATTATAGAGGTCGTGTAAAAGTAGAGTGGTTGATTGGTTGCTGATGGATAGTTGAATTATTGCTAGCAAAATTTAAGAAGCTTTGAAGCGTTTTTTTAGCTACTTCAATGTAGCTCGCGAGAACTGTGCTTTATAATTAAAGAAGAATGTGCTTTATAATTAAAGAAAACACTGTAAGTGCCAAAAATCAAATTAAGTAAAACATTTTCTGATAAATTTTCTGTTTGTTTTAATTTTGACACTTACAGTGTTTTCTAGAAGGACTCTTCAATTGAGAGTCTCGCTTTTGGACGAATCTAGTTGCAATTATAATTCTGCAGTAGCGCCACTGCTGTTTCCTGCGAAGTTCTATATGAAAGTTCTGAGCTGGGGTCTCCCTTCTTTTTCAGCTACTTCAGTTTTGCTCCTAAGCATTACAAAATTCATACAAAATGGAATTGACCTTGGCGGAAGGCTAGAATCAGGGCTGAATTGGACCAAAATTCTCAGCCCACTACTAAACCCTCCCGAAACTACGAAACTTCAATGCGACTATTCTGAAGAAGCCAAAGAGGTTAGAAAATATTCACGGCCACCAAGGATCTCGCAACCGTGGAAGACATTCAACAACCGTGCATTACAGAATTACACTGTACCTCACTTTAATCGACCACTCAAGGCCACATCCACGACCACGATCGACGACGCAAATAGTTCCATTGAAACAGGAACAAATAAACGAAAGTAGTGTGTTCCACGAAACGGAAATGGATCGTTCACCGAGCCAACCGTCCCCCCACGGTCCCATGCCGGGACCGAGAGTAGCAGTCAAGGAATTATATCCTGCTCTCACAAAGGAGGGGAATGTTTTCAATGTAAGCGTTTGGTGGTGTACTCAGGCGAACTTCAAGCGAAATTAAAATTTCACCGGCCAAGTGGTGTCGTTTCGCAAACGTAGGACGAACGACGCCAGGGCACCGGATATCGTAAGTTAAGTGTGCGCGCGCAAATATACAGAATCGACTCGATCCACGCACGATAGCGGGAGGGCCGCGTGGGTGTCGGTACATCGCGGCTCGCTTGAATAGGAATAACGATAGGAGGAGATGCTCTCTGAAGCGAGAAAGCTGGACATGACGAGCGTCCGAGTCTGCTCGAAAACTAACCACTACCTGAATTGACACTAGCGCCACCGGGGTTTTTGTTGCGGGATATTGGAATTAAGGAGTTAGCGTCGGATTTTGCAGAATTGTGGGTATATGTCGAGTGTAGACGAAGGGCGGCTGAAAAAGGAGAAGGTGGTCATTGTTAAAAGATAAAAAACAAAGGGTGGTTACAGTGGCGTACTCAGGATTTAATCTTGGGGGAGGAGGGCGGGGAGTTGAACGGATAAAAATAATTTTAATGAAAATTCAATAAAATTCAGCACGTGATTATAACAATTTATTTAAAAAATAAAATCCAATTTTCTTTTCTTTTTACAAAGAGCCCCTTCTTCCTTCTTCTTTCTTTGGGGGTGCCAGGGCCCACACAAATGGTGTTTCAATTTATTATATGCAATTCATAGAGACAGCACTTATTTATTTAATTTAATTTGCCACCACCTTGACAATCTGAACAATGCTTAGCATATGCCGCGTGCGACACTCCCCTTTAGTCGCGTTTCTTGACCGCAGTCGGCGCTGAAGCCCTTGGGCGGCGTTCTTCTCCGCACGCAGTGCGTGCACTGAAGAGCGCGCATACAATGCCATAGCACCCGAACCCAAGGATTACCATAGGTGGAAAGAAGATTGAAAGTGCAGGAATATATGTTATGTTACAAACACCTGTGGGCGAGCCACAGAAAGGGCCCTTGTGGGAAAAAAGGCTTGTGGAGGTGTGATTTGAAGGTAGGACAGAAAAGGAGAAAAGGAAAGAAATGCGGTTTCGTGGCGGGCCAATGGACTTCATCAATACGGCTTTACCTAGCAGACCCTGCCTTAGACGCAGGTATGTCGAGAAGTAGAACGAAACAGGTATATATAGGAGTCAGTAGTTGAGAGAGTACTTGCGAGAGAGCGGGATCTGTGGAAATGCCATCTGGTGGCGAGTAACGGAGGTATCGCTAGAGGCTCCTAGATAATAAAGGACCAAAAGCTAGCGACATATGTATACTCTTCGACCGACTAAGCTCGATATTACAGAATCGGTTCGTTCGATCCTGAACGCTGAGTGTTGCACATTCAGCGACCACTCGAACGTGAATCGTGATTATTTGCATAACGTGTAATTACGTAATATATAGGGAGGTAAAGTGGGAGGGGGGTTGTGGAGAACTCAATTATTTATAAAACGGATAATAATGCATATTAAGTTCTTTGCTCGGGGGATAGTCGATGCCAACGGGTAAAAAGGCTATTAATAATGGTCGTTGGACCGGGAAAGAGCAATAATGCCAGGCTGCTAGAGCTGCTCACGAGGAAAAGGATGTGATAACGCAGTGCTGTCTGTGTCATGTGATGCAACCGCGGCAGGTGTTAAGAGAAGCGAACGACAATGTTACTACTGTTACTAGGGATCAGTCTACTGCAGCAACCGTTGATCAGGGGCTTAGAATTGAAATTATAATTATTGTAACGTGGGTGATTAATTTAATACGTCTGTAAAAAGAGGTCTATAAGGGTTTTCTCCTTCCCAACTATCCAATACCAACGCCTCGAATCTAGATCATCGCTATCCCCTCCAGCTACGTGCTGTAGAGCAGAGGGAGCCAGTAGCTCCGCCCACTTACCATCTTCTGTTTGCGCCTGCGCACTGAAAATCTGATTGTTGCTTAGCATACCAGTATCAGTGGCGGATTTAACGGGCGGCCGATGAGCAGTTGCCGTCTGGGCCCCTGTTTAAGCCCACCCCCCAGGGCCAAATCTTAAAAAAAAATTATGATTTTAACTAAACAATATCTTTTTTTGTTTCCCATAATTTTCATACCACACGCGCGTAAATTTCTTTATAATTCTGTTACGTATAAAGGGTGTCCCACAATGTTTGCCATCTGGCCCTTTCTCCTTAAATCCGCCACAGACCTGTACCGCGCTATATCCTTACTATCCACACTACAAACAAACGTCACCCGTAGCATCGCTCTCAAGATTCTGCTACAGAAGGCCTGCAATATTACTCGTTTCCTAAACGAATTGCTGGAAAACAGGAATTCGAAAGAAGGAGGATGGAGGCGAAGGGGCGTAAACGCGACGAAAGAAGCTACAAAGCGACTAAAAGCGAAGAGGAGAGCTCGACGGGGAGTCCGGCGAATGTCAGTAGCCCGGCAAAAGCGGACGTTATAAAGTCGTGGGGTGGGCAAATTTATTGGTAGCAAGGTGCGAAAACATTGAATCGTTAATGACGCCGTGCGGCGGGCCCTTTTAAATATTCTGACAAACGCGTTTTCTTTCCGCGCCTGATGCCGAGCCCAGATTATTTTTAGGCAACGCGTAAACTCCTCCAGTCTGCATCGTATAAAATGTATTTTTTACGCGAGCATCAACCGTGAAGCGCACCGGATCGGTGGCTGCAGAATTTTTACACGCGCCGCGGGCTCCTGGCTTCTGCGAAACGCGGTGAAATTTTTTCTCCATGTTGATTATGCGACTCGGTAGCATTCTGGAAAAAGTAAGGGTACGTTTTCGAATGGTCATTATTTTTTTTGTTAGATGCTTATATTAACTTTGAACATGGTGCTTTGTTTTAGAGGAAAATAAGTGTAAGGGTTGTACAGTGAACTGTGTGTGCATTGGACTCCAATACGTAATTATAGTATATTATAATTATTATTCTGTTCAAAGGCAATAAATGTGGTTTTTTAATAATAATTTTTTTTTTTTACCTTGTACATTTATTGCGACGTATATTTGTAAGTTTTTCGTACTACCAAATTTTCTCACCCACCCTGTGTTTTTTGGGGCAATTTCTATTGTCTGAAACTTTAATCTGGGTAGGGTTGCCAATCATACTATAATATATAGTAGTGTACTATATTTTTGCCTAGTGTACTATATTCTGTTATAAAAAGATATAGCATGAAAAAATACTATACCAATATCTGATACGTCGATAAAATTCTACAATTTTGACTTATTTTTTTATTCCATGGCTACATTAAAACTTTAATTTGCGAATTTAAACTTTAAGAGGAAGGATTTTTTCTATAATGAAGATGAAGTGGCGGGAAGAGAGAAACAGAACCAGTCTATTTCTCATGAAAAATGAGCTCCTCATATATGCTAATTTGGACTTTCAAAGGAATCAAATCTTTGACGTACCTATTACATAATATATACATACCGAATGCACAAAAAATATACTTTTAAAAAATAAGATGTTTTAATGAAGTTTTTGTTTGTACGACTTTCCTCTGATAAGTACTATATTTTCTCGAAAAAAAGTTTGCAACCCCACCTGGTTCACTGAATAAAATTTTGAACCTATTCCAGGCCACCATACTAGTCACACTATAAAGAAACTTCCAGACAAAATAATTACCAATTTTCTTCCAAAAAATCCACATCCCATCAACAACCAGCAAAAGCTGCCAATCGCTAACAACTCGTATCCCATCAGCGGGTGAACTCACCTTCGCCCAAGCAGCGCGCGCCAGCCGAAAGAACCAGCGTAATCCAACACGCGGCAAGAAACCACCCCATACACAAAAACAGAAACCCGAAAAAAAGGCGTTAAAACCATCCATCACGGTTCCCTACACTCCCCGAATGTTCGTTCGGCGAGAGCGCGCCGAAGGAGAAGCCACCAAAGGGAGACAGGCCCGGGAGCAACCAAAACAACAGGAGGCAAAGAAAAAAGCCTCAGCCCGTCGTTCCATAATTCCCAAATAGTCAGGATTCACGGAGTGGCGGGAGGGGGGAGGGGGGGAGGAGGAGGAGGAGGAGGATAGGAAACGGTAGTATCGACGGTGTCCGACAAGGGAGCCGCTGGGGCACTCGTGCGTGAAGAGCTCTTCGGAAGGTACGAAAGCAAGGGGGCAGGGAGGGAGGGGAAGGTGCGTTTGAGTTTGAAGAGCAAACGACCATATGGCGGCGCGACAAGGAGGGGATCAGCGCACGGAGGGGAGGGGGGGGGGTCACCAATTGGTGGGAAAAAGATGATCAGAGGAGAGGGGGATCACCGCGCGTTGCAGAGAAAAGGAAGAACAGAGGGTAGGGGGATCACCGCGCGTTGCGGAGAAAAGGATGAGCAGAGGAGGAAGGAATTGGAGGGAAAAGGAAGGACGATTCGACGGGAAGGGGGGGGGAACGAGATGTTCGGTGTGCTGGCACACTCGGAATGGAGTCGAGTGCCAGAGAGTCGGTTGTCCCCGTGTATTTCAGGCGGCACGGGCCACTGCACTACCCCCACCGGTCGCCGCGCGTGCTATGTATATCGTAGCTTTCATATAACGCACGCCAGCCGTAGGGACAAGTTTTGCGGTAACCGATGGACAAACGCTCGCACGCCTCTAGGCGCCGACACTGTTCTGGAACACTCTGTCTACCGTCCTCTCTTCTCCTTTCTTGCCGGGGTGGCAACGCGCGTCCTCGGAATCCCGGTTTCGAGCTACACGCCGCGGGAAAAAGGTGGCGCGGAAGGGCGGGGGGTGAACGAATGTCGGCGAGAAACTATTTCCAGCGCGAGACCGACGATGATAACCGATAAGGTTTGGGGAATGCAGCTCCGCGCCGGGTGTCAGAGACTGTTTTCGCTTAAGGAGGATCCTCAGAGTTTACTCTTCTCTTGCGTGTGCGATAATGGTCTTGGAAACTTGATGCGCTCGATATGGGTGGTTCTTATTAAATTTTGTGGCAGTATTTGGGTTTGTTTTGTTGGAGATAGTATATACGATAGTGGATAGACTGTTCTAGGTTATGATTCTGCTAGGTGTGCTCCTAAATGGGACTTAACCCTCGCCTGGCGGATGTTGGGTCCATTTTGACCCAACTCATGTACCGAACTACATGTGTTACTTATTGTTAGCAGTGCCGGATTGGTCAGTGTGTCAGATTGCCTGGTAGTAGGTGGGCCCTGCGGGCCCTTAAACACTGTAATTACTAAAAAATATACATTTATTTCACAAAAATTTTAATGGTACCTTTTTGCCATTTACGTATTTTTTGAAATTTTTATTTATTTCTTATAAAGATTAAATGAGAGCCTTATAAATGTTGGATGGGTCCCCTTTGTCTCCTGGCAACCAATATTTTTAGACCCATTCCGCCACTTGTTAGTGTCACTTCTTGGGGAAGACAAGAATTTTAGAGCATAACTGGATCAGATTCTAATAGAAAAGCTTATTCTGAGTCTGAGGCGATGTATTGAGATTCTGAGATAAATGTATGGAGTAAAACTAACCGCACTTTTGACGCACAGTTAAGTTACCCGCTGTCCAAGGGTTGAGACTTATTTGACAGTGTTGACACTGACAATTTTGCTCTTCATGTTGATAAAACGAACGAGGTGCATTTGTTTGGTATCTCGTAATCAGATAACCTAAGAAACATCCATAATACGAACATAACCTCTTTATTATATACATTTCTACGTACCCTATTAGAAGTGTAAATATACTCTGTTACGTGTGGCTACTGAAAATGTAGCACAGTTTGTGTCAGACTAATTTCCAAATCGGCGGGAATTTATTAATAACGTTTTAAAAAAGTATAAAGCGAATTCTACGGAAATACAGGTTTTGGTCACGAATGCGTTGACTGTCGTCCATCACCGAACTGATCTGGAGGGGAGGAGCTAGTAGATCTTTGAATACTATTAAGTCATTAACACACCGTTTCGCGCAGTGGGATTGTAAGTACGTCAACCGTTGGCAACCGTTCTCCGTAGATACGTTCACCCTCGCGGTGCTTCCGACATTTTGGTCTGAGCGCAGCGATAAATATGCGGATGGAAGAGATACAGTGGGGTCGTAAAAGCGATAGGAGGTACAGATGACAGCACACTAGAGGTGTCGACAGTTAACAGTCTAGAGAGATGCATTCTGTATAGTTTTTGGACACTGTTACTTATCGTCGGGCGTATCACATACGCCATGTGTAATGCTGCGAGGTACAGCTTAGTTGGGGAGGACTCAAACGATGGAAACCACCCAATTTGTTTTTCGCTGTTCTCGTTGATATACTCAGATCCATTAACCCTTCACTACTTTAATCCTTTAACAAATAAATTTCAACACTTTGGCTCCTTAATCCTTTAGCTCCGATACTTTAATACTCTAACACTGGAATCTAAACTCCTTAACACTGAAACTTTAACTCTTTAACCCTTTGACACTGAAACTTTAATCTTCTAACTCCTTAACACTGGAACTTTAACTTTTTAATTCTTTATTTCTTTAACCCTTTGACACTTAAACTTTTACTTTCTAACCCTTTAGCACCGAAACTGTGACGATTTCACCCTTTAACATTTAAAAAACATTAACTCGTTAATACCGCACCCCCTTAATACTTTAACCCTTTAACACCGCAAATCTCAATACTTCATGTTTTTAACACTTTAACTCTTCACTTTAATCTGTTACCCCATCAACACTTTATCAGTAGACCATGGAGTATTTATGTTTCCAGCTAGGCTGATTATGCTATCACAGCTTATTCCGTGTTTCCAGTTCCAGTCGACACATACTGAAATTAGAATATGTGCACACATTTGTTTATTTCGCGGCGCAACGCCCCACATAAATACCTATTCCGAGCCCCGTTACTTGCCATATCATTAAATTAATCGTAACGTCCCCCCAAAGTGGAAAACTCCGCGACTGTTAGCGATTGATGCATACGTAAACCGCCGGCTATCAAGTGTTTAATGAATGCGAACGGTAGCTGGTGCACGCGCGCGAATTGCATAGCAGATAACGAGAAAGTCGCCTAACTGTTCGCCGCGTGAACGCTATTTGCTGTAACCGCTGGTGGAATCGAGTGATTTAATCAATGAGGGAGGCAGTGGGCGAGATAATCCATGGAAGCTGGACGAAAGAGACGAGGCAAAGCAGTGAAGCAAACCCAATTTCACTTTCGACGAATCGTGGAAAATTATGATCAACCGAAGACGTATATATTCATCTACTACATTATTCTGATCATTGCGGTGCTGTATACCGTGTGCGGTCGACCTTCATTCGCATAGATTCCTGTAAGAAAATCCGATGGACACCTATTTGAATGGCGCGCCAGAAACGCGGCCTACCATCCGGAAGCCGAAACACCCCGGCCGGAACCGTCTGCGCGGGAAATACTGGGAAAAACCCAGGCCCAACGGAAGCGCAGCGAAAAAGGACGCCACGCCGGGGCCGCTTGGACGCGGTCACTCTTGTACGGTCTTTGGGACACGCTGGTCGCCACTCAGGAAGCCCTCCGCGTTCTATGGTACGACTTGATATATTCTGGCAGAATATTAAACAGTGTATCATCGATAGTTTATTCTACGCGTGTTATTGTTTTATTGTAAGAAAAACCCGTCTTACATTCCCCATAGTAACTGAACGCCCTTTGACGGTCCCCGCACGTAACCTCCGCATTACCCAAACAGTAAACGCTTAACCCCTCCACGGCGTAGTACGACAGAGATTCTGACAAGCCGTCAAATACAAAACTGTGTAGTCTAACTAAGTATTAAACTACTTAGTTTCGTATTTATTATCGCGAATGCAAATAGTTTAGATAATTAAAAATATACACATTCATCGCGTACATAATTCCGTATCATTTTATTACACTGTGAAAGTGTTAAGGTTCCACCTTTGCTCCATTCACGCCAGTCGAAGCCGAACAATTGCACCGATCGCAAAGTATTTGGCCGTCACGCGGTCTCTCTTTATAGCGTGCTGGACGTCGTCGGCGATGTGTCTGAAAAAACTAACGTCGCAGCTATACACTCCCCTCCGTCCCTGCCGCCACGGCCGCCTGGAACGACGACGGACGTCATCCACGTCGCGCGACATCCATCAGCGCGGTCTTACCAGCGAATTGCCGTGTGAGGTCGGTCAGTAAAAATACCACAGCTGGTGTTATTGAGTGACTCAGGGGGCAGAAGCGGCACGGCGAGCCTTCCGACGATGCAACGACGACGACGACCCTACGGCATCTCGCGTGCAATTGATGGAAACAAACGAGCGCGGGGTTACCGGGCGTGATCGCTCGTCGGACGTTATACGCGTCGTCGTGTTTTCGGACACGTGCGGGACCCCCGGTCAACTCTCGCGCCGCTCGGCGATCATTATCGCTCGTTACGCGGAACGATCCCGCGGACGATGCAGGTTCAGTGCGTCGCTGGGGAACACGCAACGATTAACACGTCGCGGCTGCCAATCGACGATCTTCCCTCGTACGCGGGGACGAGACCGTGACGCTGAGAAGGGAGATGGCATGCGCGGTGTAGGGGGAATGGTGGTGAAGTTGGCAGGATTGCATGTAGACGGGGGCTTTTGAGTATAGTCGATAAATCGCGGCTTAAAAATTGTCAATTTTCAAATCAGTGTTGGTGGGGAGTCTCTGTTTGGTCCTGTACCGACTGTCAGTTTGTTTCAAAAGTATGTTCCACTTCAGTGCAGTAGCAAGTCCCAATTCAGTTCAGTACTAACTCCCAATTTAGTCCAGTGTCTACTGCCAATTGAATCCAGTATCAACTCTCAATTTAAGTCCAGTATCAACTCTTAATTTAAGTCCAGTATCAACTCCTAATTCACTCCAGTACTAACTCCCAATTTACGTTCAGCATTAATTATTTATCAGCTCAGTCCAGTTCCAATTTTCTGTTCAGTCCGTCTCCAATTCTCTATTCAATCCAGTTCCCTCCAAGCTCCAAGTCAATACCAAATCCACTTCTATTTCTCAATCTCTGCGCGCCAGCGTGATACACATCACTGCAAACATCTATGCACAAAGCTCCCTTCTATGTGACACTCATCCATTAAAGATAACCACCATGATTCCAGCGTCCCCAACTAATTCCCATTCCACCGCTCGACAATCGGACGGTAATCGTACCAAGAATAAATTGCGCGCGCAAATCGAATATCGGATCAGTCGAACCGAGTCCCGTCCGAACGGATTTATCCAGGGCACCGTGACTAGGCCACCGCGTGCACGTCACCCCTCAGCCCAATCGAATGGCTACCGAACAATCGAACGAACCCAGCATCGTATCACTATCGAACGATCGATGCAAATCAAACTTCATCCCGTCGGGAATGGCATCGATTAATATTCGAAACGGATTGAGATCGCGCAGCGACCAGACTGGCAGCGTCAATCAGGCTTTGGAGTCGCGGCATGAATCAAGCTTCATCCCGTCCGAAGGGCGTCTCGCGATCCGCATCGTTCGAATAAATCGCTCCCATAAAGTCCCGATTTGCATCTCCGTCGCGTTACAAATTGCGATCTGGCCCCTTTCCGGTCTAACGAACCGCCTCCATCTATTTGCGAACGGATATGCTCGCGTAGGCCTGCAGCAGATCCCGCGACACCCTGGCGGTTCGCTCGCGCTCGACGATTCGGTGACGGAGGGGTGTAAAGGTAGGCGAGAGGGGGACGGCTAGCTGGTCGAAGCAGCGCGCAACAGTCGCATGGAAATGGAAGCGAAGACGCACGTCGAAGGCGCGTATTATACACGCAGACGATATGTTCCATCGCGCTACGCCTACGTGATGTCATGCGCGCGTCAGAAATGCCGACCTTGCGGCCGCGGCTCAAGTCAGTGCACGCGTAATGCGATGCATTTGTATTGGCCAAGCCTTTCGGCCGATCCCACCATCGGTAAGCGCTGATAAGCATACCTACGCCTGCACGGAGGGTGCTTATATGCATTCGCATGCGAGCGTACGCCCGGTATGCCGGTATGCGCGCGCAAAGCGAGCACGGAACGATCATCGTTCCGGCGGGCCCCGCCGTTGGGGTCCAGGGAGAGGATGGAGCGGTTGGCGGTTGGCTTGAGCGAAGACGCCTCAAGCTGAGACCCAGTGGAATGGTCCCTGGAGGATTCCATGTGATACTGTCGCGTGGATCGCTTATGGGAATAAGGGATGATTGGAGGTGTGGGGCATTCCTTGTAGACTGCAAATGGATGCATGCAGAGGTACTGGAGGAGAGGTGTACTAAGCGGCAAGTGTACTGGGATTAACAGGAGCTTGGATTAGGGGGATTTGATATGTACTATGCGCTAGTAAGCTGTTAGTGGATTCTTGAGGTAGAGTTGTGGGTAGGTGGACTTCTGATTAGATAGATTTTTGGATAAAAAAATGTAGGCACTCGGCGGTTGGGAACGGCCTATAGTACGATTGGCACATATGTAGGTAGCACCCGGTTAAGTCAGCGCTGTTCAACTTGCCTTCTGAGAGGCAAAAGCCGTCCCTGCCATCGTCCGCCGTTGCCATGGCGCAAAGCCGCCGCCGAGTCAAAGCAACAGTGAACGTCGATGTCGTGCGCAGAGTCTCAGCTTCTTTGTCTACGCAACTGTCACGGTCTCCTTTTTAGCGTCGCGAGGTTTCCTTGACAACAAGTCACGCTGCTTGAAAGAAAGGTTGGAAGGGGCAGCAGGCGCGTGAAGGGCTCCTACGCTGGACAGCGCTGGGTTAGGGGCCGTCCTTAAATTACGTAAGGGTAATTTTGGAGAATTCTTACCCCCTCCCTGCCCCAGTATAAGAATTCGTAAGATTTGATATTCCAACACCCTCCTTACGTAATGTTTTTTGCATTTAAGTTTTCAGTTATCAAAATTCTATTAAAGGTTTATATAATTCATTTAACTCGGCTTCGGGAAATTTAAACTAAAACTACTTTTCTGGAACATTAATGATAGAATTTGTATTTATTGAAAATTAGGTTAAAAATATTACGTAAGACGCTACCTGACCCCCCCCCCCCCCCCCCCCTAAGAAAACGTAAGAAATTCGCGACCACCCCCCCCCCCAAAAAAAGCCTTACGTAATTTAAGAACGATCCCTTAAGTAGTGTTCGGAAAAGGGTAAGGCTGGGGGCACACGAGCCTTTTTTTTACGTCCGTTGCGACTGCAATGTATTGTCGTAACGTCCGTCAAAAAAACGCTCGTGTGCCCCCAGCCTAACATCTGAGAGTCAGCGTTGGGGGAATTGGTAACGCGGCTGACTTGTACGCCGAGGACCTACAGAGCTTGGGTTCGAGGTCCTCTTTTTTCGCGTACATAAACTTCTAAAGAGGTAGATTTGTGGATATGTACATATGTGGACTTCTGATGAGTTAGATTTGTGGATAAGTGGACTTCTAATGAAATTGGCCTATGGATAGTTGGATTTCTATTGATATAGATTTCTAAATAGGTACATTCCTAAACAAATAAAAGTTACAAACATTTGCAAAAAAAATACAATTGGTAGCAAAAACAATTTCTGAAAAGAGTCTAACCAAAACACTAAGAAAATAGGGAAAACAACGCAAAATAGGCGACCACGGAGAGCCAGACACATCTACACGTAGACCGAGGCGAGTCATGTTACAAAGGTGATTGGTCGCGCTTCAGCGACGCTGATAGAACTCCCCAAGGCCTTCCGACGCGAGGAGACCGACCCATTGCTTACTCTCATAATACCGCCACGAGTCATCCCGACATAATACAATTTCGCCACTTTGATGTTGAACTCCGTCAAAATCTACGAAAATCCATAATCCGCGTTCCAAGCAAAGAAACACCCGCCACGGCTATTTTTAACGTCCTTACGTGACTGATCCTGCTGCACTCACATATATTTCAGATTCCACGATGCCACAATGCGACCCGGCGATCATCTTTCGCGTCGCCAGACTGCTGGTGTCGTAGATAACGTAGTGGCTTGTCTTACATCTTTCACGTAGCCGGCGCCAAAAGGATTCCTGTTGCGTGTGCCTGTCTACTCCTAATTATGCAACGTGCACGGAAGCGTGGCATCAAAGACATTGTATAAACTACGCAATCGCTAATAGCGTGTACGCCGAAATAGCGTCAATACTAACTTCATGTACGCTGGATACTAGAGACATAAATGAATTGAGACATCAAAATTGAGAACTGTTTATGTCTGTGGTATCCTATCTTAGGGTTACGTACAGTCTTCAACGAGATTAGTGAAAACTAAATGAAAGATGAGTACGTAGCCCATGTGGTCCATACTTCTCCACATTTTTTAGAAACCCATTATCCTAAAACTCGACGCATCCCTACTTTAAACGGTTACATACCCTTGACAGGTCAGAAAAAGGGTCATTTTTACGAATTTTGTCATATATATCGGAGCCGATTTTAAAAAGTTTTGTTTTTTGGAAAATGGCAGTTTCTCAAAGTCAAGTATGTCATTTCCGACCTAAGATTTCATCTGCTTTTATTAATATGAAATAAAATAAAGCACTAATTGAAAAATCGTCTCGATACATCCTAGATTATAGTTTTAAGAATATTCGTACAAAAATTTATTCAAATCGCTCCACTAATCTTTGAGATATTTTAAGTGCCGCAAATGCTGTAATTATGGAGGAGGGGCCTTGGGAAGGGGCTGCTATGGCACCATTTCTTAAAATATCAAATTTCCTTTTGAAGAGAATTTACACACAACAAGGTGCATACCCTAATTTTTAAAAATGACATTTCTTTATATGAAAAGAAAAATCATAAAAATGGCCCTATTTTCCGACCTGTCAAGGTAACCCTTAACGCCTGGATGACTTTCCACATTTCCTATTTCCCTTCCACTGACCCCATACACATGGTCAATGAAATAAAGAAGCAGGTCGAGTCAATCAGGTGTTAAAATAAACACGTTTCGAAAACTGGAGGCAATGGACTTGAAAAGAAACGTGGAAAAATAATCCTTGAGCCTTGTTTTGGGTCATCACAATATATATCTCACCTTTCACTCAGTCGCCATTCATCCCACTAAAGATACATTGAAGTCTAAAGCGAGTCATAGACGTGAGGATTCAAATTTACCCTTGAATATTAATCATTTTACTTCAAACGCTATAAATTACACTTAGTACTAGAAACTTGCTGTCATGTTCTACGAATTTGACCCTAAATACTAGGAGTTCCGCTTGGTCCCACCCACTTCGGATTATCGAGACTCCCTGGTCTCCATGCTGACGCGCAGTTTCCATCGACCGAGCCGAAAAGTTCGAGACTCACGGTCACCGTATTGAGTCAACGGTATTGGAAGCGAGCCAAGAACTTAAGGCCGGTTTAAATCAAAACTGTCCCCCGACAGGTGGACCAGCGTGGACGAGTTGCTCGCGGGTACTACTGTCAAGCACGGGCTGGCACGTGTCAATTGCCGAGCCAAGAAAACTGACCGATTGAGCCGGCTCGCGGCGGTGGCGTCCAGTCCAACGCGTTTACCAGTTCGATACAGGCACGGACGCATGCTAAAAACGGTGGCTGAGTCAGAACCGGCATCCCGAAAGTTTACCCCGATCTCGGGGACCTTGAGCGATGTTTTTACAGACGGCTGGGCAAAACAACGCGGACGAATCGTCGAGCAAATATATTTTTTCCGGAATAACACAAGTCGATCGATGTACCTGCCGTCGCGACGAAACGTTATGCCCTTTCCACGCGAGACACTTTTGTAGGACGATATTGGTACCTTGGGTATACACAGTTCCTATTTTCTTCGTTTTGTCTTTTAGAATTTGTGCCGCGTTTTAGAGGAAATGAACGAAATACGTAGCAGTTACGAGCCATGGAAGTGTTTTGTGTGAAAAAGGTTTTAATGTACATTGGGCAACTTCATGGAGGTGAAGATTGCTTAGCATAATTTTCAGGTGGATTCCCGACTGTGGCATAGCATAGCATAGCATAGCATAGCATAGCTTAGTTTAGCTTAGCTAAGCTTAGTTTTCAAATGGATTCCCGGCTTTACGGAACCGCTTCCACCAAAAGCTAAGCTAAGCTGTCCTGTTTTTTTTTATTTTATAGCCCCGACTAGACATAGCATAGCTTAGCTTAGTTTAGCTTAGCTTCCAGGTGGATCCCCGGCTTTACTGGTAGAGTATATTATGTAGTCTGTCGTAAAACTACAAAAGTGATGGAGATGCTTCGAATACTAGTCGGATTTTCAAAATTTTTTACATGTTTAAGAATACCAATGAAAGCGCGCCTGAAAATAGCACGTAGATCAGTTATGTTTACTACTTAGCTACTAGTACACTTTCCACAACCAAGGATATTCCACGTTCTTCCATTCCAATCTACAGGATATATTGTATAGAAAAAGAAAACTTCTCTACAAGCAACCTCACTATCGAAAACACAAAAACGTCCACTCAATTAAAGCATCGTTCACGTTATCCGAAGTTGTTAACAGAACGTGGAATCACAGGAGTCGCTAGATGTTAACGTTAAAACGGCTAACGACGCGTGATAAATTAGCCGTCAATTTGCTGAAGAGAGAAGGAAAGGAGAAAAATAGAAATGTAGCAGTATAATTGTATGAATTAAGGACGAGTATATTGCCGCGTGACGCGAAGATAGTCGGCTTCATGTGAATATCGAGCCACTGGACGTAATTTTTTCACTGGGGGAGAACGAATCTAAAAGGCGTCGGGGAAAATTACTCCCGATTCGTTTCGCGGTAGGAGAGATACCACGCCTACGAGCTAACGAGAAATCATTGGACGATGATCGCGGCGCGGTAGTTTTCCCCGTGTCTGGGTTCAACGGCGCGAAGACGGACACCGAGCGCTGAGAGCGCAATGAATAATGCATCCTGCCAAGGCTCGAAGAACGTCCTGTCGGACTGAATTGGAACGCGCCGATCGATCGTTTACCGAGAATCGGAAGAGGCTGCGAGAAATTTTGAGGATGACACGTCGAGATCTCCCCACTGACAATTTGGTCTTTCAATGGGCATGGTCCTTATGGAAACCATGGGGCTGCTAATGAAGATTAAGAGGAATTTAATGATCGTAGTGGGAGATGGGAAATTAAACTGAAAATTTCTGCTGGAAACAGAAGATGTGGAGTGAAAAGGGGTCACTGATTTTGTAGATGAAATTGGTTAAAGGATAAGTTGTTTAGTTGCACGGAAGCAGAGCCACTGGGATACAGAATAGAAGGAATGTTAAAGGGAACGGCAAATGGGAGCAAATAAAGTGGCAAATAATGTGTCAAATTTTTAGTTTTATAAGTTGGAATGACTGTCAGAGTGGAAGGATGAATGAAAAATTGTAAAACCAAATTCCTTTTCAAGGGCGTTGTGCCTGAAAATAAATCATATATACCTATGTATATCTATAAAATCTATAATACTAAAAATCAATAAAAAATCTCATAATATTGTATAAGTCGTCGTTTCTATAAGTTGTAAGAGAGTGAGAAGTTGAAAAGGAACCTTGTAAGGGACAGCAACCGTTCCTTTGCAAAAGAGTCTTAAAGTTTTGACCAATTAGGTCATGTGCAGTTGTATCTGAGGGCGGAGCGTTTCCTCCACTACAAGTTGCGCAACGCAGTTGCGCGTAGACCTATAATCGCCAAAACAGGTCATTTTCGATATAGTCATCTTATTTAATCTTTTATCCCCATGCGAAGTAGTTATATTCTCTTGTATCCGAAGATTTAGATGAATTTTACAACAGCTTCCTTGTTCAATACATTTCCAATTAAACCTTCTCCCTGCCTTCCCAAACAGACTATGTGCACCGAAAAACTTCTTGAACCCCTTTTTAGATCACTAAATCCAGTCTACTCTTCCTCTGATTTTTATCTAGATCCCTTTCTGCTCCGATATCCGCGATATTATTTGCAAGAGGCGGTCATAATTGTCGTAACCGGTACCGTGACACTGCCATTCCGTGTTTTTGCGCGGAGGAATCACGGAACGAGGATTCCAGGCGGTCCGCGAGCAGTTCTCGGTCACGGATTAACCAAGTTACGCGGAATTCCTCGGGAAAGCACGTCGCTGGCGGGCTTCGCGCTCAAGGTTCTAAGGAAGCCTGTTTGCGCACGGTTCTGGCGATTCTCGTTACAGATGGAAGATAACGGCTGGCCAATCACAGCCGGCAGCTCATTTGACGAACGTCCAGAAGAGGTCCCGATAACGGCCGGCTTTGATCGTTCTGGCCTACCGAGAAACCGTCCGATTTCGAACGTGATTTAAGAGTGTGACACGCGCGCTTCGTCGAAAGCCCTCGGGGGAAGCTCTCCCGAACGCATCGAATCTACGAGTGATGCAACAACGCGAACGTTTAACGCATTCCTCCCACCGCGACAGCCATCGATGACCAACATCACCGATTCGCATTGAAATATTCATAACGCGTATCAGCTCACACCTGTAATACTACGAACACGATTGGTAGTAAAAAAAGGCGTGCCTCATCTGTCCAATTCGTAATGTAAATGCACCTACCAACTTCTGTCAGACTAAAGAATTCTTCTTGCCAGCATAACAAACAAACACAAGTGTGACGAATGCACAAAACGATTAAATAAATTGTAAAGATAAAATAAATACACACTACTGCGCATCCGAAGCATTATTTTCTAGCCAGTGTACTTTTCCAAAGATTGGTGTCAATAGATTAAAATTGGACACCCTGTATATGCATGCTGCTAACCCAGTAGGGTTACCTAACCTAACACCCAGGCTCATAAATCACAGGATTTTCGCGAATATAATCGACGTGCGACCGCGCGAGGTTGGGACACGTAATGCGCGTTTCTATAGCGTCTAATAACTAATACAGTGGCGGATTAACGATCGGGGACACGGGTGTAAATCGTAATGGTACAATCGCAAGTGACAGATCCTCCTCCAGATTCCACGGGCCCCCGTGAGAACCGGACTTGAAGGAGCACGTGGGAACTGTTTAGGAAGGCTAGGTTCGCTGACTGGGCAGGCGCCAACGACGACGTCGGACGATCGAACTGTTGCGCGGCCGCTGCTGTTCCCCATCGAACGGGATTCATCTCCGTAAATCATCCGTGACGCTCGTATTCGGCTCACGTGGCGCACACCCGCTCGACGCTCGGGACGCTCGGTTTCGAGCGGCTCGCATGCCGTCGCATTTTCACCTTGGCTCGTGGCCGTCGCTTTAAAGCCCACCGGGCACGTAGTGCCGCGACGAGCGCGCACTCGCGAATAAAATACGAGCGGGACGGCGAGCAAAGCCGCGTCCAGACCAGTGATGCCAGAATGAGGACGGGAGCGCTCGAGAATTTCCCCCACCACGCATGCACACTACGCCGGAGCTGCGTGTCCGTGAGCTCGGCGCTTCGGACAACGTCGGGAAGACGAGAGAGAAAACGAACGTGTGTCTTTCTCTCTCGCTCTTGAAACGCTGCGATCCAAGGTTACGTGCAAGCGACACGCGGCCGTGCGCGATCTTCTTGAGTGCCTCGAGATACACTTTTCTGACATATGTATAATACTCTTGTAATGAAAAAAAATTTGGAAAAAATTTTGTTAGGGAAATCACGTTTTAAGACCTCCTGATCACGTTTTGACTATTTAGAAAAGAGCTTTTTTTTTAAATATCTCATGTATTTTTTATCACGATTACGTTTAAACAGCAAAATGGATTTCAATGAAACTTTATATTAAAATTTTATATTCGTGTCTTAAGATCCATTAGATCACGAAAAATGATAATTACCCGTTATGATTCTTCGATTTTTCAGATATACGAACTAAATTCTACATAAAATAAAGTTAAATAAAGTTCTTCTGTAACTTGTTTAACAAAGAAAAATGTACATTCATAATTGAGGCATTTGATGGAAAAAGGGCACATACGCCAAAATGCCATTTCAAGAAAATCGATTTCAAAGTTTTCATTATGGTATAACTTAATAAAAAGTAATGCAATTAAATCAAATTTTTTTAAGGATGTAGTTACCGTGTCGTTCAAGCGTTCTGAATACAGAAGTCATGATTTAAAAATGATATGTGTCTTTATTTATAAGTTTTAAACAAGTGGTTTATGTGCCCTTTTTCCATCAAATGTCTCAATTTCTTGTGTTCGTTTTAAATTTCCCTACTTTTTATTTGAGCTATTTCTATTTTTCAAACCTTAAAATGAATTTTTTTATTAAAAGACGAATATTTTGATACTGTACATTGGTGAACTTTGTTAAAATTAGAATCCACTCTTGGCCAGTACCATGCACGCTGTAGAAGCCTTCGATAACAAATATTTTTTCAGAGTATGATCTAAAATCTAAAATCTAAACGTAATCACATCAAACGTAATTATATCAAGTTGCGACAAAGAATCACGCACTATTTACAAATTAATTACGCGCAGCGTGCACGTTACCGCTCGATGGAAACTACGGGAAAGTGGTGGTCTCTTCCATCGAGAGGGAAATGTAAACAATTGGTTATGCAAAGCTAACATCGCGATACATGTTGTACACTAAAATGTGTAAATTGGTATAAAGGTATTATTGTACAAGAATAGGAGAGAAATGTAACTGGTAAATGCATCTGTGGCAGTTCGGTACTGTCACCATTACCTTGCTGTTATTTCTTTTAGCCTTTTCTTCGATTTTTCTCCTTTCTGAATTTTTCTTACTATTTTACGATTTCCTATCTATTCTTTTCGTTTCCCGTTTCGAGGGTTCGCTCGGGCCTGGTTTTCGTCAAGTACATTTGACGGTCAGATCCGCGATCTGTGGTCGCGTATGCTTTGTTTATGTTTTGTTTATGCTTTGGTTATTCGTTTTGCTGCATTAGTTGCCGAGAAAAATATTTCGCATCAATCCGCAGAGGCGATTCTTCAACTTTTCCAAGACGTTGGGAAAGATCCTGATGTTTTGGAACGTATGACGTGTGATCGAACAAAGTGTTCTAATATTATATCGAACGTTCTGTGTCCTCGGGAAACAGAGCGTCTTAGTCTGGTTTTACAGAATTCTAAGTTTTCAGTATTTATTGATGAAACATCCGACATTACCAATGAGAAATGGATGTCGTTTATTGTTCGGTATGTCGCACCCGAGACTTTGGATGTTCGAACGGAATTAGTAGAATTAATTAATCTTGACGCGCGAGAATGTAGTGCCGATAAAATATTTACCTCCTTTAAGAACTCCATGTGGAAAAAGCAAATTCCGTTCGGAAACATTCTTGCTTTGTCGTGTGATAACGCTTCTGTCATGACAGGGTGTCACTCGTCATTCAAGAACAAACTTGCAGAAATTCGCGGTGAAAATTTTTTCACCATGCCGTGTCCATGTCACTCCTCTGCATTGGTAGTGCATAAAGCATGCGCTACCATTCCCGAGGTCTGCGAGGAATTATTACGGAAAGTCACTACATTCATTTATAGCAGTCCCAAACGCTCGGCCATTTTTCGCGATTTCCAACCATGTTATCAATTTACTGACCGCAAAATTTTAAAATTCTGTACTACGCGATGGTTATCGCGTTATTCATCCGTAGTTACACTTTTAGAAAATTGGGACAGTGTGTTGCAATTTCTGAAAGAATTGGTCGTAAGTGAGAAGACAAAGTCTGGGGAAGATCTGCTTATCATCATGCAAAATCCAGAAGCGAAAGCATATCTTCTGTTTTTGGAATACGTTCTATTGTATTTCAATGACTTTAGTTTATTCTTTCAGTCGCAACAAACAAGAATCCATTTGCTTCAAACTACTGCCAAAACTCTTTTGTATAATATTTTACGTAATTTTTTGAAACCGCAGCTTTTGAAGCACATGGATTTAGTAAAATTAATAGATTTTTCAAAAGGCGATAACCAAATCGCATTTAATAGTATTCATTTAGATCCGGATTGTGACATTTTTCTTTCTAAGTTAGTTGCAGAAGGCAAACCCGATGTTGTCAAAACCGTTCGAGAAAATTGTATTAAGTTTTACATAACGGCTGCAAACGAAATTCGTAATCGATTGCCAATCGATGACGAATTTCTGAGCAAGTTATGTGTTTTTGAGCCTCATTTGGCATTAATAGATAATGACAGAGACACTTCCTTTAAAAGTATTCTCTTTATTGCTCAAAAATTGGGCGGTTTCGACGAAGACGGTTTGCAAAAAGAATGGTCGACATTGCACCTGAATTTTGCATATAAAGACAAGCAGATGCTTTGTACATTAGCTTTTGATGATGTTTGGAAAACGGTGTTGTTAACGCGAAACGATCAAGGCTCATTTAAATATCCATGTTTGCAGAAATTATTAAATTCCATTAGAAGTCTTCCATATTCAAACGCCGATGCTGAAAGATCGTTTTCCATGCTTCCCGACATAAAGAACAAGAAACGAAACCGACTTTGTTCGACCCTCGTTAATGCCATTTGCGTAACGAAATCGGCATTAAAGGCGTACGGGGACACAGCTCAGACCATGGAGGTAGATGACATACATCTATCTCTCATGTCATCTGAGCATTTATATCCAATTCTTGCGAAGAAGCAAAAGAGTAGGTTACGTTTACATGCCGTTGATGGCCTCGCGGATGTTCCTTCTACGTCGGGTAATGCAAATTAGTGATGTCCAGAATATTATCAATTTCATCCATTTTTTATTTCATTCGATTTTTGGACATCGCGAATATGTAAATAGTTGTTCGATTTACCTCTCGCAATTCTTGTTCTATCCTTGCAATAAATTCGCTTGCTTGCTGTACATATGATTCATAGAGAGAACGTCGAGATAATTGTACAAATAAATGTATATTCTTAATTATATTCATTTTATATGTAACAATTATCTCGAAATTCTGTAACATGTATTATAGTAAATTCCTTTGCTTGCTTTCTATCCTTTGGAAATCTAAACAATTGTAGCATTATTTCAGTCTTACATCTCGTCAATATATCGAACCCAATTGATATATTTACGTGCTGCCTTTCTTTTCTATTTTTGTAATGTTTTTGTACATTTTAGTGTACAACATGTATCGCGATGTTAGCTTCGCATAACCAATTGTTTACATTTCCCTCCCGATGGAAGAGACCACCACTTTTCCGTAGTTTCCATCGAGCGGTAACGTGCACGCTGCGCGTAATTAATTTGTAAATAGTGTGTGATTCTTTGTCGCAACTTGATATAATTACGTTTGAATACTCTGAAAAAATATTTTTTATCGAAGGCTTCTACAGCGTGCATGGTACTGGCCAAGAGTGAATTCTAATTTTAACAAAGTTCACCAATGTACAGTATCAAAATATTCGTCTTTTAATAAAAAAATTCATTTTAAGGTTTGAAAAATAGAAATAGCTCAAATAAAAAGTACGGAAATTTAAAATGAACACAGAAAATTGAGGCATTTGATGGAAAAAGGGCACATAAACCACTTGTTTAAAATTTATAAATAAAGACATATATCATTTTTAAATCATGAATTCTGTATTCAGAACGCTTGAACGACACGGTAACTACATCCTTAAAAAAATTTGATTTAATTGCATTACTTTTTATTAAGTTATACTATAATGAAAACTTTGAAATCGATTTTCTTGAAATGGCATTTTGGCGTATGTGCCCTTTTTCCATCAAATGCCTCAATTATGAATGTACATTTTTCTCTGTTAAACAAGTTACAGAAGAACTTTATTTAACTTTTTTTTATGTAGAATTTAGTTCGTATATCTGAAAAATCGAAGAGCCATAACGGGTAATTATCATTTTTCGTGATCTAATCGGATCTTAAGACAAGAATATAAAATTTTAATATAAAGTTTCATTGAAATCCATTTTGCCGTTTAAACGTAATCGTGATAAAAAATACATGAGATATTTAAAAAAAAGCTCTTTTCTAAATAGTCAAAACGTGATCAGGAGGTCTTAAAACGTGATTTCCCTAACAAAATTTTTTCCAAATTTTTTTTCATTACAAGAGTATTATATGTACATATGTCAGAAAGTGAAAAGTGTATCTCGAGCCTCGAGGCACTCAGGAAGATCGCGCACGGCCGCGTGTCGCTTGCACCCCACCTTGGATCACAGCGTTTCAAGAGCGAGAGAGAAAGACACACATTCGTTTTCTCTCTCGTCTTCCCGACGTTGTCCGAAGCGCCGAGCTCACGGACACGCAGCTCCGGCGTAGTGTGCATGCGAGGTGGGGGAAATTCTCGAGCGCTCCCGTCCTCATTCTGGCATCACTGGTCCAGACGTGCGCGATGTGAATTGCGGAACACGCTCTGATCTATATATACTGGATACGTTGTGGACCTGAAAGTTCCGTGACAATTAAACCGCGCCATCTGTGAGAATAAACGATATTCGCCACCTGACTGGGGTGATTGGTACTACGTTTCTGGATTCACATTTGTGCTTTCCCGTACAGTTCGTAGAGTAATACGAAATATTTTTTATAGGAAATAGAAAGCGTGAAATATAAATCAGCCAAAAATACCACAAATATACAAAGTTAACTCCGTTCCCGCCAGTGTTGCTGCTAGCAAGTAATGGCTGGGAATAACCATGCATGTGAATCGGAAAATTTTACCCCATTCAGGTGGCGAATATGGTTTATTTTGAAAGATGGCGCAGTTGAATCATCGCAGAAATTTTAGGCTCATATCGCATTCAGAGTATACAGATCAGTGAGAACACCCTTGAAACGGTCGAAACGGTCGACGCACAATGAAGAACCTCGCGCGACAAATTTGTGCGTTTCGTGCGCACTGTTGTCACATGTTTAGACGCGGCTTAACGTCGCGGCACTGACACCAATGGGGCAGGTCTGTGCGATGAGAAAGGAAATAGGTCGAAACTGGGAAACGTGCAGTAAAACTCAATTTTTTCGATAATGTCCGATTTACTGAACGCCCAGGAAGTGATAGATTTTACTCTTTTATAGGGTGACAGAATCATAGGGTCGATATATCGGTTACTATCGATTCTATCTAAATTTTATTTCTAACAACTTTCGTTGCCCATGTTTTTACGGTAAACGTACCACAATACCGCAAATGCATGGCGAAGAAGCTTCCCCCTGATAGACGTGTCCCGCCGTACGCTATTAACGATGCGCAAGCTGCGTGCGCAGAAGATTGCTTTTCCATCGACCGTCCGATGGTGCGGATCGGAACGAATGGCACACGCCTTCCCATGACGATGGACAATTAAGCAATCCGATATTTTAAGCTATCAATTTTTATGCTAACACCAAATCAACTAAACCACCTATCTATAAACACGACATTCTTCAACTCAGTGATGCGTTTAACCAATCGCATAAGAAGCTGATCGTCCAAGTTACGTCAAGGATAAGCAGGACGGCAAAAAATTGTTCAGACCGCACGTGTTCGTCGGTATGCAGAGGAACGGGGACAGCGATAACTTGGGAATCACCGGATTCTCTGAATCCGTTTAAAAGGCGAGATTCAAGTGCCAGAAAGTGCACCGAGCGTCGCGATGCGAACGGCCGCGGAACAGGGGAGGAAAAAAAAAGCGATGGCGGGGACATCGGCGAGGGGAGAGGGCCGGGTGAAAGGGGGAGGTAGAAGAAAGAGAAAATCGCGCATCGTGCGGCTGGTTCACACGATCCAGGCGCGCCAAGGCCTGTCTCGCTTTCGATACTCCTCCCTTCCTTTGGATCATTCTTCGATCGTAACGTGCTAGCCCTTTTTTTCCAAGGCTCGTTACAGAAACACGACGGGAGGAGCGTCCAGGAGTGAAACGGAAGGCCGGGTGCCTTTTTTCAGGGTCCTTCGGAGGATCAGTAAACTACCGACGGAACGGAGAAAAAAGTCACATTCGAGTGCCGTGTAAACGAGCATAACCGAATAAAACGAACGGGACGAAGGGGAGGGGCTCCACCCCTGGCATATCTGAACGGTCACTATACCGAGTAGAATAAATAGGAACACAAGGAAACTTATACATCCGATAGAGATTTCTTATCGTATATATTCTGTTTATAAATACGTCAGACTCGGAAAAAGAAAGTTGGGATTATATTGTTTGTATGTGTGTATAAATTAAATTCTTTTATTCTATCGTGATGTAAACTTACTGATGTATATTTATTTGTGCTTTAATGATCAATCAATTTATTAAAAAGAAGTTTAGGCAAGATTTGAAAGTTTATAAGTTATGGTATTTTTGTTACCATTCACATTGAATTCAGTCGGGCTCCCAACTATTTTATATTCCAAATGGAATTGTACCAAAAAGACACCAGCGTGCCTGACCGCGATTTTTTTAAGTAATTCAAACCGCGTCAAGTTGGGTAACCTCAAACTGCCACGCGTTCGCCTATGTGTATTCGCGAGCTGGGCTCGTAAAATCGGGACAAGTTTCACGAAAACGAGAAAACGGCTCCACGATTTCACGATTCTATAACAGAATCTCCCGTTTCGAGAAGTAGACACGTTTCGACGAAGACGACACTATCGAAGACGAATGTAACGGTCTGGGTACCGACATAAATAGACGTTGTCTTAAGCTGGGTCCACATTTGTAACAGAACTAACAAACTGTTGTTTTCAAAGCAAACTATTGTCTTGATCGAATATGCAAACGAGTAAATTCTAAATTTGTGTAATGTAGAACCTAGTGTAAACACTTCTTCGATCGTATCTTCAACAGAGATGAAACTCAAAATGTTCAGAATAAATCTTACACCCTATATATCCGTTGACACGTAACGTCAATCACGCTGGACATCAATGAAACTGAAATGTTTGAAATGTTTCAACGTAATGCTACCATAAGTCAGAGTGCAGAAGTGGTTTCGAGCGGCCAACGGACTTCATCCAGACTATAGCTTGCCATACGCGCTACTAACCGCCCAACTTATCACTTTGGTTGGCGTGGAGGGATTTGTACCCTGTGCCCAGCTTTAACGTGTTTGTAGGTCCATATCTTCTGCATGTTTTCATCCAAGAATGTTAAGCAGCCAAATATTTTTAATGAAAATTGTCATTTCTATACACGCCATTAGATCTTCATAAATGTATTACCAATGAATTCGATGAGATTTTCCGATAAAAATGAGTGCCAACTCGACCACCTTTAGACAATTTTTACTCATACCCAATATTCACGTAGTCCACAAAATTCAGAATTCCTTCAAATTACGGTCAACTAAAAATAGTCCGAATGTAGTCGTGTTTGGGCTCATTTTAATCGGAAAAGCCTCAGCTGTTCATTGGCAATACTCTCACGAAGGTTTAACAGAAAATATACAAACTTAAACTTCCATTAATGTTGGCATATATTCAAGGCACTAAACCTAACCGATTTGAAACTGTCGGCCAACCTCGCATCACTCAAAGTGTTAACGTATTTTCAACACCATAAAGCACGAGTCTTCCGGGAACTTGAAAGAAGCTAATCCTTTGCAGGTGGCAGTACAAAGTTTCGCTTACTGGCCGGCGATACATAAACAATTACGCCCTTTGTTCTCGAACGCCAACTTTTGCCTCGCGCCTCGTTTCCCATGATCCCTTCTGGCTGCCGGCTGGAAATTCGATCGGAGGCCCCGGCACAACACGAACCATGATTTATCGTTAGTCATGTTCCGTTGTGCCAACAATGTTTTGGCTGTCACATCGGAACACACACGTCGGCTTGGCGCGTAATGAAGCAAAATGATGGCGTATTAAACCGGATTACAACATTACGGGACTCTCTCCGAAGTGTTTCATGCTGTACGCTCCCTTACGGGCCAAACATGACGTGCTCGATCCTTCGACAAATACTTATATATGAGTAAATCATATTTGTAGATTCTTACCACAGGTAGATCGAGATTATCCCCCGAAGTCTATGTACACTTGGCTTAACACTTTGTTTCCATAATGACTAACCACCTACCATGCAAAGCTCCTTAAAGAATACTACTACAAGCGTATGTCACCAAGTAAATGGACAATAAGAATCTATGACTCCCTGCCAGTTTCTTCCCCAATTCTAATGGCTCTCCTTTGTCACTGATCTGCTGGAATGTAAGTTTCTTGAAATGCAAGATTGATCTGTACCTAATGATACCTACTAATGTGTTACAGTTACATTTATTACACTATGCAGACCATTCACATATGTACATACTTATCGCTTCGCCTCAACATCGGAGCGCAGGGTACCGTACCCTCCGCGCAGGCGCACGAAGATCGCTGCGCGCCGCTCGACCGCGCAGCTCAGAGGGAGCACCGATGAAGACACCTAGCCCCTGCATTCTTGGGGATCCTGAATCGCGACGCAGTGCCCTCCGTCCCTCATCGGAGATTACCCATCGAGATTACACGGTGCAATGCAAAGATTACACGCGCAATTTCTCTGAGCGACAACACGAAGACACTGTCGCCTACGTAATCAACGAACATCAATAACCCGGATGGGATTGAAGCCCACGAGTCCGCGTCGTTCCATTTGGTTACAATGTACCGCGTAGCTGAATATCGGGTCGGCAGTCGGGGTTTCCGACTCGTCACCGTGAATACGAGACGAGATAGCCGCAATTTCTCCGACGGATTCCCTCGCGTGCGGGCAATTTCTCCGTGGCACACCGTGGCGAAATTAACGCACCCTTGCCGGGCTCAATTACCAGCGGATTCTGCATACAATGTCGATGCCAGGTTCGCCGTCGCCGTCATTGTCGTCTGACCCCGTAATTGCAGTCGTCAGACGCCTCGCACGTGCATTTTAACTATGCGGTTTGGGTGATCTCTGTGGTGACTGCGCGTGCTTCGTTCCCACCCCAGGACACGGAGCTAGCCTTCGCGACGGGAATCGCCGATATCAGGGGTACTAGACGGTGCACCGTGTGACAATCGGGTCGCCAAGGTGCGCGCGCAAGCGGGGATAGGAAAGTGGGCGGAGCCATTTATGTGGGAATAGCGGTGAACTAGATTGGAGGTTTGGTGAGAACTAGTGTCGAGGCATTGCTAATGGTGGGTTAATAAATGAAGACTTATCATGGGATACCTTCACTTCTACCTCCACTTCTTCCCAACTCCTACATATCTCAATCTAAAACGAAATATATTTTTATTCTTAATAATATAATTAATTCCTCGTTAACCCTTTGCACTCCAGACGCTGTTAAACGGATTGTGTCGTCTCCACCTCGATATTGAAGTTTCAAGGATTAAATTTGGAAGAGAAACGAAGTCGATACAGGTTAATGCTAGTTTTTAGAAAACAGGCTACCCATTAGCCATTTATAGTCGTCGATTCCCGTATTAGAAATCCCATATTTCACCCGACATGGCCGCGTCGCATTCTTCATGCATGAAACCGCTGCGTCAGGCATCTCGGAATGTCCTCCATTCCTCATCGAGGATCGGAGCACACCTACGTGTCGCCGTCTTCCTTTTTGTCAATCGGATGTCCGATTTCTCCCCGGAGAAAAGCCGTCGCGACGACAAACGGACGGGAAAGTCCGCTGTCCATTCGCGGACCGGATTCCTGGCGCCGAACGGGACAAAGATATGCGCATTTGCAAAAGACAAGCGCATTTTGCGGGGACAATTAGGTTGCCGCCTACGAAACCTCGCTTTCGTGCACGGAACGATGACTGATCGTCCATTGTTGCACGACGCGTCAAAGGGGACCGGAGATTCTTACATCATGCGAAACTGCAGTTACTTCTAAAAACAGATTCCCGAGTTCGCTGATCCAAATATCCTGTTTTACGTCACTCGAAGCACCCACGAGACTCGTCCGCGGGTTCTTCTACTGTACGAATTCGAATGTGCTCAATGCTTGGAGAATGATGGGTTCAACGTTTGAAGAAGGTCGCGTCAACGTCAGTTTTCGACGTTCCTTGCCAAAACATTCGAAGCTGGACGCGTATCATTGGAAACTCGGCCAAAAGGAAGATCAGAGTGTATAAATTATAAGCGATGGAATTCTAGGGGACATTGTTGAACGTAATCCCCGACAGGCTGTACGAGAGATCGCCAACCGAACGAATGTTAAGTCATTCTACGGCCGTTCGTCACTTGGCAAACACTGGGAAAGTAAAGAAGATGGATAAGTAGGCCCCGCCATGAGAGTCGTGCTACGTTCAAGAACTCGGGTAAAGGACGGCGAGTCTCTGATTCTCCGGAGAAAAAAATAAAATCTACATTTGGAATGAATCCTCGCTGTTTATGGAGAAGAGAAAAAAAATAAATGTCACATGCAAATTGAAGATAATTGAAACCAATGATCCCATTGCAGAAAGAAAACGGACGTGCAAGTCGTATTTTTTTAAGCCACGGTTACTTTTTAGGCTGAACCTCCGAACAAAGGAGGGGGATGAATTGTGTACTGTCTTAATCATAGAATGCAGTGAGAGTGTATTTTCGAAATTGATTCATGCGTAGTAATACCTACAGGTGTACAAAACAGTGGTGAAGCCTCCACTGCGCATGCCGAAACAGAATCTGGTAAGCTGAGCACACTTAAGCCCTATCTCTACCCCGCTAGCGCGAGACAGCCCCTGCGCAAGACAGCCCTGCGCAGCTGAGATGAACAATTGATTAGAACGAATAAAACAGTTTTTTAGGTTAATTATTATAGACTGCATCTGGCTTACTTAGCTACATGCTTCGTTGTGACTGTTGTGACCCAACCGACACCTAAGGCTGGGGGCACACGAGCGTTTTTTTCGACGTTCGTCGCGACGGATGTGAATTTTGGCGGACGTACTTATACACCGCACACTAGCGTAAGTCTAATATACTGCAATGTACTGTCGTAACGTCCGTTAAAAAAACGCCCGTGTGCCCCCAGCCTAAGCGTAACGACACCGCGCGAATTCGGATTGCCACAATCGAACGGCCGAAATCCGGCACAACCGCGTAAGGAATCTCGGAAATGCACCGAGAACTGTCAGCATATGTTGAAACACCCAAAAGCGGGCCAAAGACGGAGACCCCGATGGTCCCCGCTTCACCCTGATTAGGATATAAGAACGATGTACGAGCAATGCGAGCTCAGACTCTATATTCCCCTCCCCCTATCCTTTCCCCATCACTCTATCCCTTCCCCCCCCCCCCTTTTTTTACTTACTTATTGAAGTTTCAGAGCATCCTGCCATGCACGCTTCGGTCATAACCGTCATCTCAGCTTTTTGTCTCTGCATGGCTACTACAATTAGCACTCTCACGCTTATGGCTCTACTTTACCGCTACGCATGAACTTCTGCATGGGCTACAAGCCCGGTCTGCCACTTGCGTAACGTACCGGTCCCATTCCCAACCTTGGGCTTTTCTATACGTGATTCTTTTTTTCAGGCTGCTGCGGTTTTTTTGGAAATTTTTCCGCACTATTACCTCATTTTTCTCTGGCTAAATAAATTACCTCCTGCCGGTAATTCCAGCAAACACATTGGCTGGTAAAAGGGCTTCAGCTCTTAGGGACAGCCCACAAGGAGGGGAAACTTTTTCCCCCCCTACTTAGGACGAAGTTATAAAAAAAAAAAAAATGCGAGCTCAGACTCTATACGAGACTCACGCGTGATTGTCACAGTGTCCGTGTAACCCAGATCAGAACAGAATAAACCTTGTTTAACCTTACGGTGAGTCCTAACTCTTTAACCGGCCAAGAATCCCACTACCCTCGGTTTTCAACCGAGTATACCCGTCCCGGCACCTTCACCCGAGTATTCGGAGCCTGTCGGACGACAACAGCGATGGACGATCAAGGAACACCGCGAGATTCTCAGAGAGAATCTCGACCCAGACACCTTCCACATAACTAAAGGGTACTCCCCGCTAAATAAATAAATAAATAAAACGAACTCTGTATAATAACCCGAAGCAGTCTCTACGACTAACTGAATGAGATTTTGTACAAATACCTTGAGTAACAAAGCTAACAGATGCGCAAATTCAACTGTCAACTGAAAATGACTACTGTAGTTTTTAAAAAATTCTCAAAATTTCATAAATTTCAAAAATCCCCAGGAAAACGTGAGACACCCCCTGTGCGGAAATCCTCTTAATTGTATTCAGCGACTACGCACGCCGAACGCCTGTAGGCGTTCCCCGCACAGGACGACCGCCTGACCGTACGCATGCGTCCGCAGCGCCCAAAGGATTAACGCTGAGCAGCGCGCGAGCGTTAACGCGCGGCCCTGTGCGCGTACACGCGGCGCATGCCGCGCATACGTAACGAGGAATCTCGTTTCGTTGCGTCTGGTGACCTTGGAAGCATGCGCTTCGAAAAGAGCAAAACCGACAAATAAACGCCTTCGTAATTTTAGATTCATGAAGTCCGAACGAGTTGTCCCCTCTCGGCCCCTCCCCCTACCAGCCCACCGCGCTCCACCCTTTATTTCTCCCGTTCCCTTCCACGGCACGACCCCCTCGTTCTTTGCACACCGAGCAGCCGCGGCAAAAAGCGCGCTCGCGCGTGCGCCCGCGCGCCCCACCATCTCCGGCGACTTTTACAACCCGCGGACGCATTAAAATTTGACACGCATTAATGACTTTGTACGGGATCACTGTTTAAAACCCGCTGAGACAAATTGCGGGGGGCTCCAGTTCCTTCCGCACAGTTTTTTTTTTGTACTATTAACACATTTCCGGCCAGTGCACGGTTACGAATGCGATTTTGCGTGAATGACACAATAGGCATTTAGTGGTAGTAGTGGTAGTAATGTGGTCAGTAGTGGGTATTGGAAGATTTCGAAAATTGTTCGAGGGAAAGATAGAATCTTTGTGCCGAAGTTCACTATTTTCTATAACTTGCAGATGTGAAGAGGTGGCAGTCGCTCTATAGTCAAAACGAAGTCACTGGCGGCCCAAAACCAGTGAGTGTCTATCCCCACCACCGCCTGACTACCCCCACACGCCTTCCCTCATCTCATCGCCACGCTCACTGTATTAAGTGTATTTGGCTGATGGATAGTTTACTCACTTTCCCCAATAAAGGCAGATAAACTATTTACTCGAGACCGAGTTACAGTACTGTATACGTACCATACCACGTGACCTATTGTCGGAAGTTACAAGTTTCAACCCTTTTGCGTTTCTAACTCCAAACAACCGATCACTTTCCTTATCAAGTGGTATTTAGTTTCGTCACGCGTCTATGTCGATGCTGATCACTCTCAAATCAATGTATTGACAATAACGGGCTCGCGAGAGGTCGCGGAAGATGGCTGAGCGATATGGGTAAAAGTGTCAACGCCGAAACCGATTACAGTTGCGGTATGCATCGAGCGCAAACCACACCTAAGCGGTGGCCCGAGAGGTAATGCGAGCGGACAGCCTATTTTGTGTATCCTGCCGTGCCCTGTCCGGTCGCTATGATTCAATCGTTAATCAGATAGCATTATATTCGTGTCCTAATGAACGGTTATAAATCTGCGAGCGGATCTCACTTTCATCGTTCACCGATCACGTTACCCACACCCGTGTCACTTTCGACATCAACCTACAACGGACCCTTAAATTGTTCACCGTCCCAACACCATTCCGCCTTAATATCACTTCAGTAGTGTCTAAATTAGTCAAACAACTATTCTTGGTCGACCAACTGCTATTACAATCCCAAATTCCTTTCAGACTATAAAGCAAAATCCTTTAGATCCAGATATACAATTAGTCAACTGCACGCATACCCGAAAAATTTTATTCTGCATCTTCGATTTGTATTTGCACAAAAAATTCTCGATTACACTACAATTACTGAAACACCCTGTACATCTCGTCCGAAAGTCGGATTCACCGTACTATCCATACGTAACGTTCAATCACATCCCCCCAATTTGTCTGTTTTCTCCAGATAACGCTTACAGCGCCAATTTCTCAGGGAGCGTAGATAAAGTTTCCGAGATTAGGAAAAAAGAAGACGTAACGCGTTGAGGTTATGTCCACTGCACGGATCTGACGCGGGGACACGGCTCGTTGGACGCGATCGTCGAAACGGTGGAAACGAACGTGGAACGAGACAAAAAAAACGCGAAAGAGCTCGAGGCACGAGGATCGACGGTCGCCGAAGGGGGATGGCGGGGAGGGGGGGGGGGGGAGAGTAACCGTCGCGGAGGTGGTGGTAGTGAGTCGTTTTGTGTCTGCAGCCCGTCTAAATATACGCGGTCCTCTCCTCGGCAATGCAGCCTTTCTCGCGAGCGCGCAAGAGAGAGATGCAGGCCCGTTCTAACGGCTATCCTCGACTTTAGAGAAATCTTTGTGCGCACGGAAAAGCGAACCGAGCGGCACAAGGGAGCCGGTACCTCGCGATAGTCCATATAACGCCTCCAAAATTTGTTAAACGTTACGAAACGTGCACGTGCAATTATTGCGTTTGTAATGGTGGGTCGGTTGGGCGATCCGCGTGCACGTTGTCGCGGGGACGGGATTTCTTAAAATAAACAAGCGCGAGATATCGTGTTTCCGAAGTATTCGGGCAAGTCAAAACACCGCGGGACACTTCTGTTTATCATATCGCCGGCGCTGTTGCGAATAATTTCGTTCACGGTGGCGAACAATCCGTAGGCGACACCGCGTGTAGTTTAAACCATTGATCCCGTTGAAGTAGGAAATTTTATATTAATCGCTTTTGTTTCTCGGTAACCCGTTTTAGTTTAAGAATATTTTTGTAAGATTAGTGGGGATTTAATGGAATGTGTTTCTGGGGTACGTAGTAGGGGAAAGGGGTGGGTGTAGACCAATTGGATACAAGGATATGTGAATGGTTGTGCATGTTATAAGAGTTACATTGGAACTTTATTAAATAAGTGTTTTTCTTTTCTATTTGTTCTAGGTGTAACTTCTAACGTACATGAAAGGTAACCTACAAATATTTCACTTTTTAGATTCTGTCATATCGTTCAGTGTTTTGGATCACCCTATATGTGAATACCGATTTAATTTCACCTCTATACAGACGAAGTATCAATCTCATGCCGAAGGTTCATTTTCTTATAATCAACTAGTTCTCGCACAAACAAAAATACTCGCGAGACGTTCAAACCCATCACTACTTTCACCAAATGGTACTCAATTCTTAACACCCAACCTACCACCTAAAGAAACAAGTGAGACGGTAGTTCCTAACGTTAGGACGACCAATGGGGTATCTCAAGTCAATCCTTTTTGGAAGCCCACTGTAGATCACCGTCGCGAAATCTCCAGTGTCCAAATCTCAGCCTGACAGTGTTATTTCAGACCGTTTCAAAAGCCCCGCTAAATCCACCCGCGGCCCTGTCTGTCGGTAGTTCGTCGTTCCATAGATTCGCGAGTCTACCACCGTTCGCTTTTTATTTTTATAGTTCTTCAAAGGGTCCGGGTGTCGGCGCGGAAAGCAAAGCGACCAAAACTCGTAAATCGAGGGCCGCGTCACCGGACGGAACTCACGCGACTCCGCACATACGATCCTTTGAGGTGTGCGCCGTGAGTCGCACATTTCTCGCTATATAAATTCTTCGTAGCCCGAGCCAAGCGAATATAGATGTCTATATATTTGTCATGCGATTAACCGTACCGCCGTGATGCGGGGCATCGTGATTAACATCTGCCGCCACGTGAGCGCTGAGACGAGGAAAGGCTAAACGTGGAGGGAGATCTTTCGCTACGTCCCCCCTCCCTGACTCGCATACTAACTTAACTTTTAAATAATTTGACGTTCAGATAGGATCATTTTTCTAGCAAGGAGATTCCACTGGCTGGATTCCTGGGGTCAAAAACAAGGATTCGAAGATGATCCTTGACTGTATGTACAGTTGCCAATTGTTATTATAATATAACCTGTCTTTTGATTTGCAACATTAAATTACATCAGCTTGTCATCACTACCTTAACAAGTTTTAGTATATTTAATTATTCTGACGTCTTCGCCAAAACACGCGCCCCCTGTACCCGTAGTCCACAGCACTCGAACTTCACCACGGAAAGTTTTACCACTACCCTTTAACCTTTAGAGGGCCGGGATTTTTTCATTGAAATTGTCAATTTTAGTTACTTAAAATTTATGCATATATACCACCAAAATGGCCGGCAAAATATCGAAATTCTTAGGTGGCCACTATAGTGGCCAGCCCGGCCCTCTAAAGGTTAAAACATCGCCCCTTCTTCCTGCCCCGTCAGCCGTAACGTATATACATACCGTCACCGCGACGTTAGGCGGATCAGGCTAAGCGCGTGAAGCGGAGCGTGCACGCGCGACCGACAGGACAAAGCCGGTAATCCGATTTTCAATTTGTTACATCAAGCCTTATTTGCGTTTCTCTACGGTCCGCCGCGCGCGCCCGACCGGATAATCTTTGTACCCGCGCGATATTACGTGTGTGTTCGATAGCCCGTGCGCACCGACGGCGGCGATGATGGCGCGATGTAAATTCTATTAGGTCCGTTTCGATCCCATTGTGCGGCTGTGTGCGTTGTGTTGTATTCGAATCCAATAATAGAGCGCGGTCGAATAAACAGGGCACGGCTCGTCCTTGATATATCGACCTCCTTACGAAAGCTCGGACGTATTTTTAATTCTCGAAATCACTTGACCGGCAAACGACTGTTTTCTCGGCTCGCAGCGCCGCGCGCGCGTGTACGTGTGATCTGTGCCCCTCTCTCTCTCCAACCGGCACGAATACACGGTCCCGCACGTAATACATGGGTGGTCATTCGATTCGTCTAGCGACGCGTCTGGGATATTTTTTGCCGCTCGATATTCTCGGTTCAGTGCTTCATTTTTACCCGATGCGACGTGTCTTGTGTTCTAGAACGATTCCGTTTCACCTTTCTCAATCCTCGCGCAGTGCCGTGCACCTTTCCTGATTCTCTTAAAGGCGGATTCACACGTAGCAATTCCGCGAGGGTTCAGTGCCGCCAGCGCGAGTGGCAACAACTATCGTTTCCTGGTTCTGGAATCAAGTCTCGCGCGAAGCAGGGAGTTGTGGCGGGGGGTGACTGATGTGCGATGGCTCCGAGCGGCGAAATTCTTCGACTCGACTATAAGCAAGCGATGAGCCGTCGGCAATGACACCGTGGAGCATCACGCGGCCAGCGTCATCGCTCCGCGGCAGCGAGCCTCGTGATTTACCTACTTAAAACGCGTATTGGCTTACTAAACTTCTTTAATGCACAACGGCCGCGTTGTCTTCGTGGCTGCGGCCAATTAGCCGCGAATCATGCGGCGGGAATCGCGGTGAGCGTGCATGGAAACAGGACGGCACGGGGGCAACGGAGGAAACGAGAGACGGAGAGGGAAAGCAACTGCGCTGCACGTGAATAAGATCCATTTACCACGGCGAGACCTTAAGCAACCTTTAAGCACGCGCTACGGGGTTATTCCCTCGACCCGCGAACTTCGAAAGAAACGGGGATCGGTGCTTTCTTTCTATGTACGATCGTCGTGCCAAAGTTGGGCGCAGTTATTTGGTGTTAAGTTTAACCCTTGCACGGCGAATGCTGGGTCCGTTTTCACCCACGCGCACTATTTATAACGAGTCTAAATGAAATTATATTTGACTTTATTTAAAAGTGGATTTAACTTTTGTATTAGATTAATTTAATTTAAGGATTTCAATTTAAGTGAATTTGAATTTTAATTGGTGGGTTAAAATTTAATTTGATTTTTGTGTTGGGTTGGGATAAAATTGAAGGTTACTTGCATATGTCATTTATCGCGTATTAGCGTCAGTAGGTTAAGATAGTAAAGTTTATCTGTCATAAGAAGTTTAATATCTACTATGAAAGCTTATGGGTCAAAGTGGACCCCATATACGCTGTCGACTCTTAAGCTATCTGCAGACACTAACCAATTTAAAGAATGGTAATATTCTTATGCCAATACAGCGCCAAGGAGAGTAAAAACGTAGAAGATTTACGACCTCTTTACACTAACTGTCACACAGATTCGATGTTCCGCATAAATACCTTATTATAACAAAAAAGGAAACAATTCTGACGGAAGTTGCTGAGCAGGAGACACCTTCACGAGCGGAGAGACACAGAGGAAACTTCAAGGTGACCCTCGTGTCTCTTTTTCCCTCGTGGAATGCCACTTTTTTTCTACCCCGAGCGTAATAACAGCGGTCGAAACGAGCCGAGCAAGCCATAATGAAAGTCATCAAGGCCACGGAAGCTCGTAAATCGATGGGCAAATTAACGATCGCCGTGTCCCATTCGGCAGTAATAATATCTACGTAGGCGGTCAAAGGTCATCGAGCTCCGCTCCACAGCATAAACTCTGTGGGAGTGGGGATGAACTAGATTGGAGGTTTGGAAGGTGATCTACTAGCGGGGCACTGGGCCCCCATGAGGTTAACAGTAATATGAATGAAATGTCACTCACAGCATCCAATACTGTGAGCGTAATGCGAGGAAGCAAAAATTTAGACACTAGAAGATAAATTGCAGCTCAAACGAAACACGAATAAATTATTATCTTGCCCCAATTCCGCTAAACTTCATCCGCGAACTTATATCGACTGGACATTTTTTGTCCATTTATACGATTAGTGACATTAAATTCATCGACCTCTTTCCAAGATCTTCTTGTGTAAAGCAGCGTATTAGAAGCAAGAGCGAGAACACAGTAATAGAAGCACAGTGGTCGTTCAAAAACTGTGTCGTACGGATTCGTGCGACGCAAGGACGCCCTGTGCTCGAAGAGGCTAATTATCCATTTCGCGAGTGTATTTATTCCTGATAAATTCTCGATTAACAACCGTCACCGGTGCCCCGGGGCGTTGTTCAGGTAGGTCTTACACCGACACACAGGACTGTTGGGTCCACGATCTCCAAGATCCTCGCTCGTGTATCCCCAGTGCTCGTGTGAGGTCGTGGCGGCGCATTAAGTCTCGTCGCGGACCAAGACTCGTCTCGCCGTCCAGCGTCGCCAAACCGGCAATAAAGACTAATTGAGATTAGCGCCGGGCGTGCTACGTTAAGCAGGTGTGCCCTGGGGGGAAAAAGAAAGCAGCGGAGAAGCGAACCGGGAAAAGGAAGAGGCTGCGCGAGAGACCGCTGCAAGACGATGACACGTTACCTCGAGCTCGAAACGAGCGCCTGCGGGGCAAGGAGAAGGTAATTGTGAAAAGCGCGTGGAATTAGTGGTGATGAGATAAACATGTTTATTGCAGAAGTTGTATTGAATTTGAAAACTTGGTGTTTGGGGTTTGAGAACTGAAATCGTAGAATCTGGAATTTTTCAATTTAAAAGCTTGGAATCTGCAATTTTGAAATTTAAAATCTTGGAATCTGAAATTTGGAAATTTAGAAAATTGGAATCTGTAATTTGGAAATTTAATATCTTAGAATCCGAAACCTGAAATCTAGAATTTTGCAATTTAATATCGTAGAATCGGAAATTTGGAACCTTGAAATATGAAATCTGAACATTTGAAACCTTCAAATTTTAAACCCCCAATCCAACTGAAATCGTAGAATCTGGAATTTTTAAATTTAAAAACTTGGAATCTGCAATTTTGAAATTTAAAATCTTGGAATCTGAAATTTGGAAATTTATAAAATTGAAATCTGTAATTTGGAAATATAATATCTTAGAATCTGAAACCTGAAATCTAGAATTTTGCAATTTAATATCGTAGAATCGGAAATTTGGAACCCTGAAATATGAAATCAGACCATTTGAAACCTTCAAATTTTAAACCCCCAATCCCAATTCCTGAAATCTCAAAATCCTGAAATTGTCACTTAAAATTCCATGCATTTTTACACATTCAGCTCACCAAAAAAGCTGCTTAAAGAGCGAAGCAAAAACTTCCACTACACTCCGTACTAAAACAAAAAACCTTTACAACACAATTGGTCTTCGAGTCTTTTCCCCCGATTCCAATAACAGCCACCGGGATTGAAAATTTCCCAGATCAAAATAAACGCCAACACTGGGCTCCCTAATAATCTTAATATTTATATCCCTACAGCCGACAAGCCCATTCCAAGAGATGTCACGTTTCAGGTCTATGGCACCAATAGAACCAAGCATCCTCAAATATTTCCTTGCCTATTGTCTCGAAAGGCTGCCCACCGCCCAGCAGTTACCCACAACAGACATTCGCGCGATACCCGAATAAGCAGACCCACAGCGGCCCCAGAGCCCTAAAAATCCTGCGTGCGCGCGTGTCTGCGACCCGAAGGCGGCTGGGTAATCCAAACACGGAAATTATCAGGGCCGACAGGTAGTCTCGCGTACTTAACCTCACGGCCACCAGAAATCAATCAAGGTAGGTCGGTCAGGTACGCACAGGTGGTGTGTACCAGCTGGGTTTGTTGGTCCTGGAGATTTCCGAACCTATCCCTCGGGCCGGGGACTAACCACCGACGACACAACAGTTTAAGGCTAATCCACTTTTACTCGCCCCATTGAAATGAAAATTCTCTAAATGAAGCTAAAGTCCCCTGGAAACATCAGGTTTCTCTTCAGAGTATGTAGAGCTACGGCAGCACCGAGCAATAGTGAGGCTTGTGGGCGGAGTCAGAGGAGGAGTGGGGGAAAGGAGTCTATAGAAAATGTTCATTCATCCACTGTACTTTGTACATGTAATAGAAATATAGGTATATGTAATAAAACTTATGTAATTAATAAAAAAACAGCGTAATGAAAAATATTGTGGGATCAGGAACCTCCATAAGAGGTAGCTCGGAATAAGAAACCTTCGGAGGTTCGACTTTGGTGGAGTTGGTTAGGCGGCTGTCCAGTACGCAAGAGGATCCGCATGATCGTGGGTTCGAATCCCGTCGCCCCCCGAGGTTTTTTTCGTGGCTCCCGAAACACATACGAATTACAGAACCTATTCCCACAGTATTCTGCTATTATAGTATATCCTATTCCTAAAGTCCGATACCTAAAATAACCTCTACTCGATTGACGAGCAAATAAGTTGGAACATGAAAGACTAAAATAAACTCAACAAATTCCTTTTACGTTTGAAAATTCTCATTTCCCTAAATAGAGACGATAATAAATCTGCAAAAAATAATCGAAATGGACCCTCCAACTCACCAAAACCCCCCACATTAAGTTAAAAAATTCTATTTGGAATTTTTAAAATATATGAACATAACTGAAAATTCCAGCTTCACAAGCAAAGATCCACGAACCACGAGTCGCGAGAATTTGGTGCAAAGCAAACAGGTTGAACCCAGACGTCGCCGACGACGGAACGGCGAATTAGCTACGCGGCGAGAGATATCCGTTGCTCCCGTTTTTATTGTTACGCGATAAACGGCTCAAGCGTTGCATTGTGATGTCACCGGCGATAAAACGGTATCTGGGCACTCGACTCGTGCAGAAAAATCAACAGCGATGCTTTCGTGCTCCATTTTAGAGGCGCTCGGACGGAGCGCCGGTTTTCGAGGCGGGGGCATCTTTCGAGAGAGCACACCGGCGACGCTAGATAAGGCGATAATCGAGGAACAGGTACGCGAGACGGGAGCAAGGTAGCTCGAGGAGTCGGCAGAAAGAGAGAAGCAGGGCAGAAGCAGCGACAGACGATACTGGACACTGCTAGATCCTTATAAAGCAGAAGAACCAACCGCTTAGATCTCTCCTCGCGACCGTCCGCGAGTTTTCTGCAACGGGTAGCAACGAGCTGCACGCAAAATGGTCGTACGAAACACACAGGCCAAAATTTCGTCGATCTTTGAGGATTAGGGTAGATGTACACCGTTTGTGGCCATTGCACTGTTTTTGGCCATGTGCATAATTATCTTATTCTTTATTTAAAAATTGCTTGCATTTATTCCTTATTTTTAAATTGCTTGCAGATCATTATTATGTGGAGAATTTCACATCATAAATATTTTGTTTAGTATACCGCCAGGAATATAATTATTACTTTTATTGGTTACACGGAAAAATATTATATTTTTTAAGAAGTGGCCAAAACTGGTACAATACCTTAAAGTGGCCACAAACGGTGCATCTACCCTACTACTAGAAAAATTATAGACTATGGCCACGATAGACTATTTGAAATATTCGGGCCAATATTGATTGTTTTTGAAGGACTCATAGGGCAACTGCGAAAAAGAGAAGGTAGTTCTGATATTTCTATTGATATTATATGAACAATAATTTAGCTATTGCGGCAAGTGCGGAGAACGCCGATAGGCGTTCAATGAGTATGTTTAAGGAATAGGATTGTACGATCTCCGCACGCAGCGTGTGCTAAGGGTTTCAATCTTGGAGCTTGAAGTATTAAATCTCAGGTGGTTCATATGTATATTTATTAGGAGTGTATTTTGACTACCCCTCGGCAATTTTGACGACTCCATAGATCTGCTATTTTTATATTTTGAATGAACCTTATTTTCTAATTCTCCTCGAATATAAACCTCGAAACAAGTTACTAAAACTTTTAACTCATCACTGCATTTCCTATTAGATCCAAATCAACTGCACTTTTATTTAAAAGACACCCTATATACATAGTATCCAGAAATGTGTATTCGTGTTTTCCCTGTTTCAACAGAGGCGGGGAAAATTCATATTGTTGAAGCACAGCTGCAGAATCGTCGGCGACAGAAGTTTTGGATCGGGGACGGGGGAAGACGTTGCTCATCGGTTTGTTAGGAATTAACGCCACGTATCCACGAGGCGACCTTGTTCTACGTACCGTCGATCAAGCCTCGAGATACGCTTCACAATCGAAACTACAAAAACATTGCGCAATTATGCGGCAAACGTCATATAACAACAGAGTACCGCAATCGTGTATTTATTATCTCCAAGGGGCGCGAGGATCCACCATTGTTTGCCGAGCATTTGGACCATTTATACACTTGAACGCTACGACCTCTAGAAAACCGATCCTTTCATCGCTCTGAACGTTTTATTCCAAAGTCAACGTTCGCTGTCGCTGTTCTCTCCAATGTTTATGCGAAGAAAAATAGTCAGGTGTTTATCTGTGAATGGTTCAAGTAATGAGAAATATAATTTGTCAGTGGATTGTAACGCGTTAGAGCTAATTTTCAGTGAATAATGGTCTATGGGTGAGAGTTCAATTGTTAATGGTTATATAGATATGAATTTTTTAAAGTTCGTGTTTATGAATAACATACGTCAGATTTGACATGTGTACTTAGTAATCATCATCAATTATTAATCATGGAGCTAAATACGCATGGATGAGCCTAAGAATAAGATTCTATTACCTAAGGCTAAAGTGCTACTGAGATTGTATTCTGCGAGCCGTGATACCAAAATGTGGTCTACCAAAACACACATGCAAATTAAAAAATAATACACATATAAATAACCCCATATAAAGGGATTCAAGGGGACCGTCTGGTCAAAACGCTCGAAAAATAGGTGATCTTTAGGATTTTTTTTCAAAAAAGTATACAACTTGCAGTAAAAAACTTTATGGCCTTTCTTTATTCGATCTTCAAGGATATAAAAACTCATTTTTTTTTTTTCATTTTTCTATAATGGTTCGAATTTTTAGCGCTCAGTGCACTGCTGCAACAAAAGAGGCGGAAACGGTAAACAGTAGAACTCGAGGTAGAATTGTTTGAAATGAAAAAACCAAATATATTCTTATAGATTGTATCCATCACTATCGCGTCAGCCTTTAAGAAGGGAAATAAAACAAAATGGCGATGTTTGGTACACATTTGAACACAAACATGCGAAAAAGGGGGTAATTCTGCGCCTAAAAATGTTAATAACGAAGAAGTATGACCTCTAAAATTGATGGTCAAAGGGTGATGCGATAGTGAATTCATTTACAAAGAAAATGCCACCAAGTTTTATGGAAACGGTTAATAATTTTTTTTGTTATGCTGTCTACCGTTCGGAAAAATCATGATTCGAGAAAAACGCGTTTAAAGTTTTACGTGAGTGCCAAGTGGCCGGGTTTTACCTACACATTTCCCGCTATTCAAATGCCTATAACTTCGAGAATTTTACGAATTTCAACAAATCCTTTTAAACACGTATTCTTAAAAGGTTAAACATTCGAAAAATGAAATAAAAGAAAAATCGACTTTTAGACCGGACGGTCCCCTTAAAACCTTATCTCAATCTAACAAAAAGTTCGAACTTCTTGTAACTCGCCAATACGACTTTTAGTATCCGAGATATATCAATAAACTATTGAATGGCGTTGTTTACTTGGCATTAGCACTAGAATCCTCTATCGAAGTGCTTCACATTTTGCTGAGACATCTTATGTTTTCTAAGACCATCCTACAAATGATTAGTAATTTCTAACGTTACTTGTAAATTGAGAGCAGAGGTGAAAATACTAAAAATATTTTAATTCGAGTGATGCAACGTGTCAGTACAACTTTCGCTCTCGTTTCGTCTATTTTCCGTCTCACGGAACCACGATCTGCGGTAATAAGTAAATCACTGAACGTCCAAGAAAGCTTATTTAGACTCGGAGCACATCTACTCTGAGTAGTCTCAATGGCGAACGAGCTGAATATTTATCGACTGTTTGATTTCATTGTTCACGACGCTATATTCCATCGGATTCGTCATGCTATTGAATCATCTCGATTTCTCTCCATTGAAATACATACATTCAGAAGCTTTTCGATTTTTCATCACAAATGGGAGGGTAGAATTTTGAATATCTAACTTTATGTTGGGACGAAACAGTAGATTATAATGTCACGATGGATTTAGGTTAGGTATTCAGAATTAATTAGCAGGTTTCATTAGATATAGTTGACGTGTATGGTGTATTGGTCACTGATCGAAGATTTCATTCATAAACCTCGATTTTAGTATAATTTATTCGATGGTTTAATAAGCCCAGGTGTACCAAACAATAGTTAGGTCTCTCTAATAATAAGACGGAAACTCGACCACCAAATTTTCAATCCAATCACCCACCACAATTCTCAGTTACAAACACAATTTTCACAAACGGCCCGGAAGCTGTTCAACTAGAACGTAAACCGCTCGGTATGTGGGTGCAGTTAAACGGGTTATCGGGTCTTCAGATACACAGCGGAACTGGAACGAAACGACGCGGCTTTCCACGTCAACGGGAAGAACATTACGCAGTCTCACATCCCCTGACGCAATCGCCTTCACTTTCGATCTCTACATGCCGGAAATTTCACACGTCCTTCAAATATCAGCACTTTAAATTCCCTTTCATATGACACGAAACGTGCGAACTCCCTCTACGTTGTGTACCTTCCACGCCGCGTGTAGCTCACGTGGAAACGCCACCTAACGCGATTCGTATTTCACTTTTATGTATTCCCTCCAAAGAGTAACACCGCCGCGTTGAATGGAGGTTAGAGTTTCTGCGATTTTAACGACCGTCGGCAACGCGTTGGAAACGTAGCCAAACTGATGATGCGTACCTGTTCCGTTAATTCTTTGCTTCAGTGTCGATGTGTCTGGCGGACGAGCGTATAGAACGCGGAGAGAGGTGAGAAATAGATTAGAATTCGGCGTGACGCGCAGCTGTACTGCGCAGCGACGCGCCTGTCGACGCGGCACGCGTGCGCGGCGAATTTTTGCCGCGAACCGAGCATTTCCTTCGAATCCGGCGAACCTGTTAGCTTCCCCTCGTCGATTTAATTGACCGCGACATATGATTTCTGTCTCGCCTCTGTTTTTATTCATTCCTTTTCGGCGTTCCCCCATTAAATTGATTACCAGACGCTGAATTCGATACCTCATTCGCCTGGTAACACGATCGTTCTTAAAGGTATTACGCTACGTAATCTAGAAGCAACTGTAATTAATCCCCCCGGCTATATAACCGCATTCCCTCTCGAAACATTTTTGTTCAAATTGTTTAGTGCCAAGCGGCTGCTTTGTAAGGATAAATCACCAGCGATCTTGCTGTATTTATTTAAACGCTGATTGCACGTAAATGTAGACTCAAGGATGATTTATCAAAATATTGTAACAGAATTATTATCAAATATGACGGGTGGCACGAGAACAGATAAATTGACGATATTTACTTAACTAATTTGTTTACATAATCCAAATGAGTTTATCTTATTGTGCATTTTTTTATCGATAACAACACTGTGATTTTACCTTCCATGTTTCATAACTCTGATATTATTTGTTAATAAAGTATTTTAGGCCACATCAATATTTTCTTATTTTCTTTATAAAATACACCGATACAGTTCGATTCAGAATACCCATCTTCCTGTATGCTAGAATCGAGTACAGTTCATTGAAACGAATACGGAACTCGAAAGACTTGGAGGCTCTCAAAGTATCGTCGCTCGCGGTACCATTGCGCAGAAACGCGACTACAATACACACATCCATTAACTCGTTCCACCATCTGGGTCAGTGCGAGGTGTTTAAGAACCGGTACATTAACTTCCTGCCGCGTCGCGACATCCACGAACAGTCGTCGTTTACCTCTTTGGCGTTAACTTCTTCAAAACTAAATTTCCCAATATTCCTTCCTTCCAAAAGACCAAAACAAATAATTCCGATCGAAACTTTCCACTAACTACATAATTTTGCCCAACAGAATTGAAAAAATTTCTCATCCGTAACCTATCCCAAACATCTCACCACTCCCCACACGCCGCGTGCGGGAACCCTAGAATGACATTTGTCCGCCACGTTCGCCGAACGCCGATAGGGCGTTCAACGCACGTGCCCGCTGCCCAAATCCACCCGAGGTATTACCGCCATAACCAAACGGGCTGCCCGCTCTCTAACCGCATTTAAACGCGCTGAACCTCGTGCCAATGACTCGGAGGAGATTCCCCGAGTTCTTTCAAGTACAAAAGAGACGAGGAATGCACTCGTGTGCGTGTCGCCGCGGCACCGATTCAAACCGTACAATCAGCAGCCCGATTCCCGCCTTTTTCGTGCGTCGCACACCGTTACGTAAAAGCGCCGCACGACATCGAAGCCCGGTATTTTCGAGCGTTCTCTAACCTTTAAAGGGAAAGAAACTGCCAGGGTTCTGGTGAAACCGCGGGACGCGGGACCGCCGCCGGGATCGCCGTCGCTTCCCGTCGACGTGGATCGGAGCGTCATCGATCGACGGCATTCGGGCACTGTACGCGCGTGGCCCGACGAAAAACGGGGAGAGGTTGAGTATACGTGAGGTCGGGGAACAATGGCGACTTACCGGCGGCGCGATGTGGCCTCCTCGCCCAATCGTCTTCGATCAAGGGTGCCACCCTGCGGGCGCGTACGCTGGACGGGCAGGTAACGGCGATAAGCAGGATCGACAACAGCAGACCACCGTGGCAATTCATTTTCGTCAGATTCTTCGGATAGTCCCTTATACGCGTACTCTCTCTCTCTCTCTCTCTCTCACTCTCTCTCTTTCTTTCTCTCTCTTTCTCTCTCGCGCACACGCACCTTCTATTTCGCTGTCTCGTCCCTGGGCACTCGCGCACGGGTGCTTCTCAAACGCATATAGCGTATTTCCCTTCGTCTCGCTTCCACTCACCCGTTCCTCTCTCTCCCTGTCTTCCTCTCCCACTTGTACACTTCTATTTCTATCTCTCTTTCTCGCCTTGTCCTTCTCCTCCGCACACCCACCGTCCCTGTGTCTCTCTCTGTCTTTCTCTATCTCGCTTATTCCGCGCGCGTCTCCTTTCTGTCCGTCTATCTCTCTCCGTTGTCGGAGCCGCGGCACTGGTCTATTAACGACCGTTCACTGCACACAAAACTTTTCTGCACTGTTACGGGCCACTGTTACCGCTCCCGCGGCGGGCACCTCGTATTCTTTCTCGAAACACCGAAGGGGAGAAACGGCTCCACCTCCAGTTCCGGGCCACGGTGTTCCGAAGACGTCAGGGGGCCGACGGTGACCGCGAAGAGCCGACGACGGGCACCGATACGCGCGAGGGTCGCGAACGCGTGCGATAATGATTGGAAACAATCAGCGGGCCGGTAGAGACCGCGGCTGGCTGGCCGCAATATTTGCCGCAGATAACGCGGCGGCCTGAGTGTCGTGCACCGTTCGAAACACGTTCGACAAGCGCATCCGACGGGTCTTAATAGGCTATAGGTGCACGCGCGATCCTTAATTCTTTCTCTTTCTCTCAGCCAGGCTCTCCCCCTACCCCCCGCCCCGCTTCTATCCACGGTTCGTCACTCTTCTCGCTCGCTCCTTTTTTCTCTCTTTTTACCGTGCGCAGAGTGTTGCTCGTACGCGGACTATATTCCCCGCGCTCCTCCGTTTCCCCCCTCGCGGATCGCTCGTCGTCGCCCGTTCCGTGTTGCTGCGCGCGCGTTTTATAAGGCGGTACACAACGAGCGACGAGTTTCGTACGACCAGAGGGACACGAGCACCTTGGCACCTCTCCGTCCTCTTCTCTCTGTCACTGTCTTCCGCGGACCCGATCCGGCTGTCTTCTCTCTTCTCGCCGGTGGAGCACGCCGGGCGTTGCGCATCTGACGCGACCGACGGCGCGTGGTGGACCCCGCGGCTCTGCGCGAATTCAGCGAGTCGCCGACGGGCGAGCACCGTACAGTTGGTCCTTTGGTTGTTCGGCGGCAGGCGAAGATAAGAGGGATCACGGGCGATACCGAATCCCGTGGTTCGTTGGATCTTGCATCGCGCCTGCGTGCGCGCGTGTACCGTTCCGCTCGGCTCGTACGGGTGACGCAAAGAGACTGATGACCGATTGCTTCGAACTCGTGTCAAATCGATCATCAATGATACCGAGTCCCGTGGCTCGTCGAGGCTGGCATCGCGCATGCGTGTCGATTTCCTCCCCGGTGCGACGATCCTGCGCGTCTACTGTCCCCCAAGACGGCTCTCTTCCCTCTTGCTAGCGATTTACGATTACCGCGGTTGGCACTGAAATCCTTTCTCACCGTTTATGCGCCGCTTCTCGCCGGCCTCTATCCACGCGAACCAGCGGGCCAGCGTGCGTCTGACACGGTCCGCGCGTGACTGCCGTGACTGACTGGCCGATCGCGAGTGACTGACTGGTGGGAAGCTGTTACTCGACTCGCTCTCTGCGCTCGTGCCGCCACTGAATCTGATGTATTTGATCATCGGACACCGTCTGCCCGCGGCTGCCCCGCTCGAAAAAGCCTCCGCTTTGGCGCTTGCGCCACCGACGGATCGCTCGCTTTTTCGCTTTCGTACCGGCGCGCCTCCGTCACCTGCGCACGCGCTGTTACATATATATACGCACCGCTAGCACGCTAATGCGCGCGCACGAAAGACGAGACAGGGGCACACACCGCACGTCTTTGGCCGCGGGAGCGTCGCTCTGTCTGGCGCACGCCACCGCGCTATTACCGGCTCGTCTCCTCTTCCTTTCCAATAGTTTCCGAGCCACGTGACGCGTGTCCCACGGTCCGGTATGAAAATCAACGCCGATCGCTCGCGATAATCGCGGCCGCGTTATCTGCGCGCGGAATGAAGGCCGATCTTATCGTTTCCCTCTGTTACTCTGCCGATCTCGTTCGCCCGATCACGGGAACGCGGTTCTCAGGCTGCTGCCCCGTTGAACGCGGCCTCGCGACTAGTGCGTGTCACGAAGCGAGCGGACGTGATCGCGCAATGTTTCGTGGCTCTCCATGCGAGTCTGCCCGCGGACCGGGAAGCATGCCGCGGTGCAGCGAAACGGGACCACGGCTCGCGAAGGTTGCCGATCGACTGGGGCCCCTCCGTTCGAAATGCGCTAGACGGAAAGCGAAAGAGACACGTTGCGCCGATGTAGCCGACGATGACAACTGTCCGCAGGCCGGTCGAGACCGTCGCTTTTATGGGGATAGCCGACCACGCTGCCGCGCCGGGGCCCGTGCCTCCTACTACGTGCGCCCATCCCCGCGTGTGTCCGTGCGTGTGCGTTTATGCCGGTGCCCGATGTACCGCGTTATCGTGCAAGTGCGCGCTGGGTCTCTCCCTCTCTCTCTCTCTCTCTCTCACTCTCTCTCCTGCGCGCGCGTGCACGCACGCCTCCTTTGCGTCCCTGTGCCGCGGGCCCGTGCGAATGGGAATAGCGCGCGTCCCCGTCCTAGACTCTCCCCCGAGGGTCGAGATGAAGGTACAGGCGGGCAAAAGAAGGCGACAGAACGCGACGGGGTTAAACCGAGAGAACTCGTGTCGCCCGGTGTACGATACCTTGATCGCGGTGGGTGTCGCGAATGACTGTGCCGTCTCCAAGAGGTGTGCGAGAGCGCGCCGCGCGTGTGGGTGCTCCCCCCACCAACGCGCACCACCACTATCGCGATTCCCACCACAATCAAGCCGGCACACTACCACCACCGCTCCCACTACTGGCGTCGCGCTTAGCCTGCACAGAACACTGCGAGCGGCGACATACACCGGTAGCGAGGATCGGCGAGCGTGAAACGTAACTTCTTGTTAGCTCTTCGTCGTCTCAGCCGCATTTGTTTCCTCGGTTCTGTCGCTGTTTTTGGGACTCACGATGTTTTTTCTTGTTTATCGAATTTGAATTCTAGGTGCTGGTTTGAATGGTAATGGGATGAGGGATCAGAGTTGGACGTTGGAAGAATTTAGTATTAGGAGATTAGGAGAAAGTGCGGAACCACATTCACGACATTTTGATTAAGTATTTGAACTTCCGGAAAAGTTACATGGTTTTGGTGTTTCGTTAGAGCAACGTTTCTCAATTCAATTTTGTCATTAAAATTTGGGGGACCTCACAACTTGAATAGTTTTTTTGTAGTTACAATGCGCTGACGACGCCGTTTCAAATTTTGCAGTCAGGTGTATGTTTATCGTTGAATAATTTACACATTTTTTAATATATATAAATTTTATTAAGTTTTAAATCATATCTCGGGAGCACCAATCAATTTATTGGTATGAATATTATATTTTTTTATGGGGTTACGGATACCACCTAGTACCCGAATATTTTTTGTCGTCTTCCATTCTCATGCCTACTTAAACCTAAACTCAACCTCGTCATTCAGCGAGAAAAGGGTCCGCTCGCGAGGAGCGCGGCTGCAGATCAGTGGAGAGCGACGCGGAAGGTGGCGCTCGTAAATGCGCAACTCGGAATGCGTGTGTAGTAGATGGGTGCGGATACAGCGAACTCGTAAATTGAATAGGGCGTGAAGATGGGGGGATACGATGGGTCTGGGGACACGAAATTCCAGGGCCGTGGTCGTGTAATCTTGGGTGACCAAGTTCGAACAAAATCAATGCTCGATAGAATACAAGAATTGGACCAGGATCGAGCAGAAAAAATGTTGAACTTGTTGGTGGAGGAAGATTCACACTTTCTCCTTTACTATATAACCTAATGCAATACAAACAAAAATACACACGATACGTTCAATCCCATCGCTATTTTTGTCAAATACTTTCTCAGTGTCCAAATCACCAGTCAAAGAAAGGAGTGGGAGGCTCCTTGTTAGCACGAGTAGTGGAGGTCTACCCCAGTCGAATATTTCTTCGCACCCACTGTAGCATGCCTGTGTAACAGTAGCAAATATTTCTGGTTAAAGTCTGACCCACACTGACCAAATCCAGACCACTAGAACAGGTGAAATATAATCTCACATGTCTCCGTGTTTTCCATAAATAAACGCTGCAAAAATATCCTTACTACTTAGCTCCATTTTTTGCATTACAATGACGGTTACAAGATTGACAAATTTTAAAGTCAATAAGAAGTTGACACTTTCGTTTCTTAACCACAGAACACAAAGGCTCGTCATTTCTACGACTGACAAAGCTTTTAGTAGCATGTCAACTGCTTTATGTGTTATTTGTAACAGAGCATTTTATACTTAGGGACCATAGGGCATTAATGTGTAATAATTGTTCCAAATATTATATTTGTAATATAAACCTACTTATTACCCCAAGATAAAATTTGCAATATTGTGTGATGAAACTAAAAATCTGGAGAGACTAATAAATTTCACGAATGTCTGTGGTAGAGCAGCGATTCCCAACTTGTGGGTGGCGATGTGTTTCCGGGGAGTCGCCTCGGGTATTTTTAGATGACGATGTTTAGCACTTATTTATTTTAATATGGTAAGGGAGGAAATATTTACCTGGGGGGGGGGGGCGTAGGTTAATGGAATATTATAAAAGGACATCGCGACTTAAAAATAGTTGAGAAACACTGTGTTAGTAGAATATTGAATCATATTTGGACCTAAGTAGTTATGCAGAAAGCTGCCAACCCTCAATGATTTGAAACTGAGTTTTAATTTGATGATTTTAATTGTTAAAGAAGAATATCTTTATTTCTATTGGGTATATTTTATTCCTTCTTATTGTTTCACAATGTTTTTAATAGGTTATTTAATAGTAGTGATATAATTAATATTATTTAAAATTTTCTGTAGCTTTTGGTTTTTATGCCTAAAATGGAACTATGGCTTGGTAGTTTTAATAATTGTATAATGTAAATGTGGTTCTCCGGGTTGGTAATTTTTTACACCATTACGAAATAGATTACGAAATTATGGTATCCATACTGCGTTTAACTAATTTTTTTGTCATTTTCAGGGTTGGTAGCTTTCGGCAAAATTAGGCCCATTTGTGTTCTAGGGATAAGGAGCTTCAATGTAAACAAGTTTACTACCATTGATCAAGTTTCGCGACATCTTCCTCTTGGTTCCATTCCTAAGGAGAATACATTTTCGAATCGTAATTAAAGAAATGCGTAGGGGCTACCGGAGTAAAGTGAGACGAAAAAATTTTTCCCTTTCAATAAAAATGTGTGGAAATAGATTTATAATATAATTTTAACAGTATTATTGATAAATGACGAATAGCAATGCTTAAAATAAACTTAAAGTATATTAAAATTCAACTTGAAAAGAAAATGCCAAAACTATATGGGGTCAAGTGAGCTACTATCCGGGGTAAAGTGAGATGCAACAATATAAGAACTTTAATTAAGGATATAGGTAAATATTAACCCCTTACGCTTGAATGACGCGTGTAGCACGGCAGCTTCTGGCTTTATTGCACCGTGGTTGTCAAAAACTGTGTCAGATTTTTCATTTTTTTGAAGTTAGATTCTGTTCCATCACGCCGCGTGGTTTTCTAGCCAGCTGACAGGTTAGGATATTGCGCACATCAGTTGCGCATTGGTTCTTAGCAGCCATTTGCAGCTCAGTTTACCCCGGTCACTTTACCCTGAATGTGTACTCAGTGAAAAATTAATTATTTAATTATATTAGGATTAATGTTTTCTCAAACGCGTGTACATGTATGTTTATAAGCTTGTTATAAACACGCAGAACAAAATTGGAGTCAAAATAACATATTTAAGACACATTTATCCGAAAAGCTAAATTGAAAAGAAAACCAATTGGAAGTCTCTAAAACTTCATTTTTAATTTTTTAAATGAATTTCCATTTTTCGATATCTGAATGTGCATAATTATCATTGTGGTATTACACACATTTATTACGTCACCAAAATTTGTAAATATATTCTATTGTTAAAGAATAAATTGAGAAAGCTCATTTTACCCCGAGGTTCACTTTGCCCCGGTCTCCCCTACTAACAAGGAGAGGTTCCCAGGTGTCCGCCTTCGATTGCTTTGAATTTTGGATATGTTTTAGAGGACCGAAAAATAAGATATACGTGTTTTTTTATAGCGGCCCGTTTTCATATTTAGGGGGTGAAACCAACCCCCAAAGTTATAAGATTTTCAGGTGTGCATCTCCGATTGCTTTGGTTTTTGGATATGTTTTAGAGGACCGAAAAATAAGAAATACGTGTCTTTTTATTTTGGCCTGCTTGAATGTTTAGGGGTTGAAACCACCCTCCAAAGTGCATAAGAATAGTTGGTGCCCACCTCCGATTGCTTTGAATTTTGGATATGTTTTAGAAGACCGAAAAATAAGAAATACGGGTCTTTTTATTTTGGCCCGTTTGCATGTTCAAGGGGTGAAACCACCCCTCATAGTTACCACCTAATAACGGTGACGGAAAAGAACATCTTCCATACAGCAAGTTATGACGCAAATCAAATTTATATCAAGTTTTACTCAACACAATTTTTATACCCCGTATGAACTTTGGAGGGTGGTTTCACCCCCTAAATATGGAAACGGGCCGCTATAAAAAACACGTATATCTTATTTTTCGGTGCTCTAAAACATATCCAAAATTCAAAGCAATCTGAGGCGGACACCTGGGAACCTCTCCTTGTAAGTATTTCTCCCACGTGAATGTTTCATTGCAGCAACTGGGTGCCAAACGAAATGTGAAGGGACAAAACTGCTGGAGACAGCCGAATATCACTACAAGTATGAACATCGTTTTCGTTCCTCGATGGAACCGAAAGCTTGGAGGGCGCAGCAGAAGAGGAATTCCCGGATACCGGCGCAGGGAGATAAGTACCCACGGGAATGCATCAATGAGCGAGGCGATACCACGTGAATGGAGCCGCGACCGCGGTGGTTTTCATTCGGCTCGTTGATTCGCGACACGCGTCGAAATGACGTAGGACGTTAAATGCGCGTTCGACGCGCGTACAGATGCAAATCCGCGGTGCGCGCGTCGCATGCGTAAAATCGCAGCTCGCGGTGCATCGCGCGTAATCTATATTTGCGGATCGACACGACACCTTACCTCCTTATCTTAATTCGGAAATGGGTAAAGGATTTTCCCGCCTTCCTCCAGCTCGCACAGGTTTTCGAATCTGAATTGAGGGAGGTGGAAATATCCTCTTCATTAATTTACAATTAACTCTTTTTCTTCTTTAATACATGTTAACCCGCCGTGGGCACACTGGGTCGTTTGTGTTCGGGCAAACTCCCTCTTTTCTTATACCTCCTCCCGAGTTCCGAATTCTTATTTTTTCTAATTGATCGTTTAAACATTTGACGCAAAGAACGACTGTATATTAAAGTAGAGACTTGAATAAGTATCCCCTAATTTTTTCAGACTTTTCGAAAGTCAAAAACAGTAAAAAAAAAAAAGAAACAACAAGGTGCGAAAAATAAGTGTACTCACAGCGGGTTAAGTAACTGCCAATATTCTTCCAGTTTCCGGTAGTGCTTCTTCTTACATTCGCTCTCAGTTTCCTTAAGACTCCCTCAATCTTGCCATCCATTCTGCCATGGAATCTGCAAACAGAACATCGCGAAATATCCGTCAAACGGAACACCGCCCTTTACCGCGCCCCGCTCCGCTCCCTACTCGGACCGCCAAACGGGACTCGCCCAAAGGCAGACTCAAGCACTACTCAAAAAAAAAAAGACCGAGAAAAAGGAACAATAATACACAAAACCCCAAAGCAGCAAAAATAAAGAATCTCACGCCGTATCGTCGGTGTTGCTCAGTTGGGATACAGGCAGCGGCGGGACTCGTTACGAAATCGTCCCTAAGACGGGGTGACTAATTGCTAAGCGGCTTGTAAAAATTCGCAGGACGGTCTGTCGACATCGCGGCGAGGCCCGTCTCATCGTCGCCCCGTTATACTTTTTGCCCGTGCACGGTCGGCTAGAGAAGGAGCGGGGCACGAAACGAAGGGACGAAAAGCGGACCGGCGAGGAGCAGGGAGGGGGGGGGGGGGGGAGGGGGGTGAGGTGGAGGAGGACAAGTGGGTGGACGTGTGTGGAAGGGGTGGTGGCGCTGGGATGGGTAAAGCGTGCGTGTGAGGCCTTAAGGTGAGAAAAGAAAAATGGCGAAAGAGCGGTCGCGGCTGGATCGTCCGCGCTCGAAGGCGAGAGGGGACGACGCTTTTGCAGATTCCACGTGAGATACCTGCGGCATTCTTCGCTCTGCAGCGGGGCATTAAGCCGGATGCACATTCGTCGTGGACGACGCGCGGTGAATTCATTTCCAAGAAAAATATCTTCCGCCTCGGAGCGAGTTTTACGGCGGACTTTTGGCGGACGGTGCCTACAACTTCTACTTGTGTAGACGGGGCACGGTTTCCGTGGTGGTCTCGAGTTTCATTCCGTTCCGTTCTGATCGGCGGGATAGAGGACCGTCGTCACGGATTTATGCGAGTTGATATAGCGTGTAATACAATGACAAACCGCGCGGGGCGCTTCCCGCGCGACGCTCGAACGTACTCGGCGCGTCACCTGCGCGACGGTGATGCGCGTGAGATCAAAGCTAATCCTTCTCGCCGGCCCGCGCATCCCCCGTGACGCATTGGCTGAGGCGCGGATTTCGGGACGCGAGGGTAACGCGCAGGAGGCCGCGATCTAGCTCTTCCCCCGCTTTGGGCAAAATATTTATACTTGATTATAATTAAATATAATTTGTTGAATAACAAAAGCCTTTTGTTTTATTAAAAGAAATAGTAATTATATGGGTGATGTGAAAACAGTTTACAAGTTTGATACTAAATTCAAACATTTAGGTATTATCTACATTTTTACCCTGTTTCAAGAAATTGTACTTTTTTATTGATTTTAATTTTCTCTTTCTACCAAACTTGGCGCCGTGGGCAGTTACCCTGCTTGCGCCCGCCTGGATGTTCAGAAATACAGAACGCTAACTAATTAATCGGTGCTCGCATGCTCACGTTGTCGTACAGAATAACGACACAGTCAGAGAAAAAAAAAACTCAGATTTAGGAATATTCAACTTCCATGAGTAGAAATCGGTAATTTGAAAATTTTCCTAGTAATCCTTCCTTCCCCAAGATTCACCTGATCCCCCTCCCCAAAAAGAAGTTACACCGTCTAGAAGGTTTGAAATAGGTAATCCCTAGAAACCGATATTTAAATTAAAGTACAGAATTGTTTATATTGAAACTACTAACAAGGGAAGATCGGCAACTCCAAAATTCAAAGAAATCTGAAACTTTTGAGAAATGTAGCTAAAGAGCCGCTAATAACGTAACTATTTTTTTATTCCGAATAAAGCGGTCCTAAGAGTGAAAACACCCCCTCGAAAAAATGGTGCACGCCCAAAAGAGTCGCCAGAAGCACACATCTTCCCAGACTTCCCTCCCAAACGGCCGCACCATGGAATAAAAATCGGCCGAGATTCCGATCGCCAGCCGCCCGAAGATCACCGGCGCAGATACACGAGATAAAAAGGCTGGCGCGATTCAAAAGGCACAATGGTCACGAAATGATTTATTCCAATTCCCTATCGCGGCTATTCTGCCAGCGCCCACGGGCGGCGCGAGGCGGGATCATTTGCGCTGGACCACACGCACAATGAAACAAGACGAAACTCAATTACTTCGAGGAATCATCGGTGGCCCTTTGTGGCGCGCGGGGCAGGATTCCAGGAGGGAGGAGGGAGAGGGCCTTTACGATCGAATTCTGACGGTGCATCTTGCGTTTTCGCAGGTACGCCTGTAGAGCCGGAGGGAAAAGGAGGTCGGCGGTTCGTGATGGAAAAAGGAAACCGGGATGGCGCAGGGAAAGAGGTGAGGCAGGCGACGACGACGGGCGTAAAAAGGATCAGACGACCATTCAGCGTGCTATGACAAATCTAATAGATCCCCGACGCTGCGACTCGGCGCCCCACAAGAGGGGGCCCCACAGAAAAAACGACCAGAGAAGGGAGGAGGACTTCCATTCAATGCACCGATGAGCGGATGTGACGTTTCTCCGTGGACCCTTGCCTGTCCCTTCTAACAATGATATCCCCTTGCACGCCGCGGGTAAAGGAGGAATAAAGTCAAGACCCCGCTCGACGTTGCTCGACGTTGCTCGCCTAGCACGCTCGAGACGATCGTACAATGCTCATTGTCGTGCGCAGGAATGCGGGGAGATTGGTCACCGCATTGTCGGCGTGCGCCTAATGTGTATATCCCTCCATTTCGCCTGGCACTCACGTGCGGACTTGAGTATTATCCTTTTCTGCACGCCGATGTAACGAGCATTCTTATATTATTATTGTGTACGTATTACTTTGGTGCTGTTTTCAGTCGTTGTTACCTTCTTATATCTATAGGTTCTTCTTCGCACATTCGTGCCTCGTGTTTTTACAAGCGTTTCCTTAGATCAGAGATGGGCGAAATTGTTATTTAAATAAAAATTTCGAGTAACGAATAAAGTTAAAAAAAATTAGAATAAAAGTTAATAAAGTTGACCCTTTAGCGCCAAACATATCATATATGATACATTCCTTTTTTTTTGCCGTTTCGCCGTTTGCATTCGTATTTCACTGTTTGGAACAGTTTAAGTGATACATGTTTAGCGTAGTTTTATTCACTGAAGAAAGTTTCACCTACCTGAACCCTGTACTCTTTGGTTTTATGCATTTTGGTCACTGAAAAAAATAAATTAAAAAAAGTAAAAACAAAATTTTTGTATAAAAATATATAAATTCAGACCATTTTTAACGATAAAAACAAAACGGGATATTGTTCCTTCAACGCGATCCAGGTGCGGGCGCTAAAGGGTTAATAAAGTTAACTTCATTCGACACATGACGAATAATTTTTTTAACTTTTATTCGTTATTCGGAATTTTCATTTAAATAACAATTGTGCCCATCTCTGAATTTTAGCTTCGCTTGCGAGGTCCTTAGTTTGATGGGGTGAAATCTTGTAAGCTAATTTTGACTCACTTCCATATATCCGATCGACTTGAAATTCTGCACACATACGTAGTTCCGATGACAATACAATTTTTTTCACTAAAAAGCATTAAATAATTTATAGTAAAAAAAATTGTTTAAAAATAAGTTCATAGTAGGGTTGAGCGGTGATAGTGGTATCGTTAGTGGAACAGATGTAGCGAACTGATAAATTGCTTTTCTGGATGAAAGTGGCTAAATTTGTTCTTCGACATTAACTACTGGGCCCTGCAGGCCCAAAACGCATATGCACCTTGGAGCACTCGGGGTCTTGAAGTACCTACTAATGGCTAAAGATTATGTTGAATGTTGCCCTGGGCTGTTGATGTCAGACAATCAAGAACGCTGGCATCTTGAAGTACCATTGTACCATATAAATAGCATATACCTTCACGAGTTTGCTATATTGATCCCACCGACAATATTGCAGCGGATGAAGAAGGTTCTTCGCCTCAGAACAAGTCGAAGTTACTGAATATGTATCCATTCTCTGTATATAAAAATTCGTTGAATATTTGCGCACCAGAGTCCTTTTTTTAAACGATTTTATATTAGCTTCTCTCTTCTGTTCGCTTGTTTGGTTCAAATCTTGAAAATTAATTTAAATTTGCAGGTGTACGTAGTTATGATGACAATACAATTTTGTTTTAAAAAAATATTTCTCAAGGAGGTGAAGAAATTACATTCCCCAGACTAAACACGCATAACCACAAACCCAAACGACTTGAAATCAGCCTATATTGAAATCAGTCTATAGGTAAGTACTCTATAAACACAAATCAAAACTTAGATACCAAAAAGTAAATAATAAAAAAAATTATAAAAAAAAATTTAAGTTAAACGATTTTATTTAATTTGATCAGAAATGCACAAAAACTAAGAACAAAATTAAATAAAATTGTGGGACAGGATATTTCATAACAGAATATGAATCAATTTCATACAGAATCAAGCCTCGAAATGAGCGATGAAAAGTGGTGAAATATCCTACCCCACGATTTTATTACAATTAGTAAAGACTAAAAAGTTTTTAGTGCATTTTTGATCAAATTAAATAAAATCGTTTAACTTAATTTTTTTTTTATTTCAAGTATAAAATGTAGGTTTTCCACAAGGTTGCTTTTGTTCCAAACATGCTAACTACCATCTGTGCACAATTTGAGCCCAATCGGACAATATTTGGAGGCATGAGAAAGAGTTTCTGTCTGTTTCCACTTAAAAACTCTCCGGCTGATATCCTTGTAGATTTGGGAGTACTAGTGGAAGCTATTTTTATACATGACACAAAAACAACTTTTTTTTACGCTATTAAGAAATAATATACACTTAATTCCGTAAAATAATGTTGGAAATCGTGCGACTTTAGAGATCTCGATTTAACGCCGATTCTGAAGCGATTTAACTCAACCACTCTGTTTAGTCAGTAGTATGACCGTATCTCTAGTCTGACTCGCCCGTGCCATTTTCCCCTGCGTATTTATACCGCTCGATACGCTCGTTAAAGGCGATTGACGACGATAAATAAAGTTTTAACGATTCCCGTCTCGAAATTTAAGCCCGTCAACGTCGTCCAAGGGTCCAACAGGGGGCCGTTGGGATTGGCTTACTTTCGTAACACGGCTAATCTCGAGCGATGTATTTTATTCGATACGGGGACCACGTTGCCTCATAGTGCATGAAACACGCGCGGAATACAAACGGGCTTTCATGCGTCCCAGGCAGTGGACCAATAAAATCTTGACGAACTATTAGCTACCTGCTGCTCGTCCATCCACTATTTAGCGAAAGTCAAACGAAATAGTCTGTCAACTGTTTTGCTTCAGAAATTTTTATATGATTCTATAGATTTTTGTTGCTTTTCGGTGGATTTATTCAGAAGAATATGCGTCATCTCCAAGTGCGGATCATGGCGGCTTATGGGTTAATGCAAGAATCACTTTGGCGTTGGTACAAAAGTTCGTAGCGTTTTTTCAAGAAATAGCGTTGGGACATATGAAACGCCATCTATTGAAAATGAAACATATGACATGTATGTATAAGAAGGGTAGCTTTATCGAGAAAATTAAGTTTTAATACTTTAGTCCACCAGTAAAGAAACAAGGTTCAATGAATTTAATTTTCTTAAATAATTTTCTTTTCAAATAATTTTTTCTTTTACCTTGTCGACAGAAGCCTATGCTTAAGTAGGCAAAGAGTGGGGACATTCTGTATTTTGTTCCAGTGTCGACTCGACATTTCCTGTTTTTAACCAGGATAAAATCTTTAACGTTATCTTGCGGGGGTATTTGAACTTTATAACCCTTTGTGATTCGACAGTTCTGTAGTCCCAGTTCCCACGAACAAAATATGCTATAAATTGCAAAATCACGAAAAATGGACATTCCCAGTTTTTTCCGACTTTTTCATTCTGAAAGGTGGAACAAAATGGCACACATGTGGTTGAATAAATCTATATACAAATATCTAAATATTGTCTTTGCATTTCACTTAAAAAACGCTACGAATTTTTGTTCCTACTCAATATTGGCTTTTTAATTATTTCATTTATTTTATTCTTCTGAGTTCTGTGACATTTCTCGAGTCGTAACCCAGTGTTAGCAATTGTTAGATATATGAACCAATCCAATACTTTTCATAGTCCATCCGTCAAGATAATTATTTATAAATTAAATTAAAAGTTATTTATATTAGTATATGTAATGTATAAATTAATACGATTTGCATCCAAAACCAGATATCATTAGCTTCGGTACATCAAGCTCCATCTGTGTGCAAAAGCTCGTTTAAAAACTCGCGCTACCCTTGGGCAACTCCACTTGTGAGCATGGACTGCAGGGATTATGGGTACCATAGGATCAAAGAATGAGTCGTTTACATCTTATGATCATTATAAAAATCAGTTACTAAATTTCCATGTGTGTATTCTGTAATTCAAAATTAATTCACAAGGTCTAAGTCAGTGGTTCCCAACTTGGGGGGTCGCGAAGTGTTTTCTGGGAGGGCGCCACGTTTTTTTTTAACATTATTAAGTTAGAATTATATTCTGAAATACCTATTTTGAATGTTTTCTTTACCTTTTTAAATTTACCTTACCTTATATAGCGTGAGGGGGGGGGGGGGGCAGGTTGTTTGAATATTTAAAAAGGGAAAATCGCGACTCAATATATGTTGGGAAACATTGGTCTAAGTATATAGCGCTCTAACACAATTTGTTTTTCAGTTACCACCACTCAAAGTAGTTGCAACTACTCAAATGTATTTTATACAAGATTTTGAAATTGGAATAAACAATTTACCACTGGGACAGAGTATCTCATGAAAAAGAGTTAATATTCATTCCACTTCCTACGCACTTTTTTCTTTAGCTTTAAACTATAAAATGCGCCTGAAAAATTTGTAACAGGACTAAATTTAAGTTCTATAAAGTTCAAACGTTCCCAAAATCGATATTTCCTGTGTGAAGAAATTGCTTCGTGAATCGTAAATATTTGTCTGAATCCGGGCCAACAGAATTCTGCAACGATGTCGCGAATCGTAGATCAGCCGAGCAAAATATGGCGAACTGATCGTGGCTCGTTGCTGCAGACTATAATAAACAGTGTGTTTAGCAATATTATCCACGTGACCTCTTGCCGTTGCACTACGTCGTTTTCGATAAATTTCGAGCGGTTTCGTTGTTGGTGACCTGTTTAGAAATCAGTCGAACTTGAAGCGATGCGCGCGCAACCTGAAGAAATCCATTCAAATAGAAGCAGGGTTACTTTGAAGTTCAAGAAACAACGTACCTACCATCATCTTTTGTCGATTAAATTTGGATTCGTTCGAAAGTTCATACATCGAAGAGCTTCGAAATAGAATTCTGTCAAATAATCTAGAATTTTAAAAAAAATGTAGAAGGTACAGTCGTTTTATTGTATACATACTCTAAACCCGGGAAACTTACATGAATTGTTTAAGTATAGGTACTAATGTATTTAATCAACTCAACAGCAACTGGGAAAAACAAAAGAAGAATTTTAAAAATTCACACGTCAGTGTATCCAGATCTGTGCGTAAAACGCCCATAGGCGTTCAGCGAGTACAGTTAACGAATACAACTGGAGCACTTCCGCACACGCGATACGCTCAGCATTTGAATTTCAACACAATCGGAATTAATAACGTAAATCTCACCGTAATATTATACGAAAGTGTTCTAAAGACTCTATACTTCAAAAAAATCCCCTCACCCAAGTACCAATTCTTTCCAAGTGTATATGCAGTGATAGTGAAGCCAAAGGGGTTAACTTTCCCTTATTTCCCAGCCTCTTCAGCTTTGCTTACAACGACGATACATATTATGTAACCCCTCGAAAGCTCTCGTAGGCACTCGAGCACTGCCACGCGGACATCGCGATTGTAGCGACCAGCTTAATTGTTGGCTTAAAATATGACTCTAGAGATGTATAGAGCAAGATCGATATACCCTTGGCCGAAGGTGATCTTTGGTTTAAATTAACGCGACGCCACCCGACACCTCGCGGTTCCGCCTTGACGTTCTCATTCAAAAACACGCGCGGCTGCCCGCCCCTCGCCCGCGGGTCGCATTATTCCGCTGTCGGGCCCGTTCGCTAGAGGGATTGCCTCGTTCAATCTCGAACCGTCGACGAACGGACCGCGAGCTGTCGTCGAAGAAAAACAACGGACCTTGCAGACCGAGAGCCTTCCACTTTCACTCTTGCAACGCTTAAAAATCATAACATTTCAATGCCTCTCTTGATGACTATCATTTTCTACTCGGGTCGATGTAAGAGGGAGAATAAAGTTTGCTGAATAAATAGCCGAGTCTTGCTGGACTCGTTTCGATTTACCTCGGGGCACGGGAGTTGAAGGGTGTCCCCAATGTACGCGTGCCTAAGAAGTATATAATATATAGAAGTATATATCTTTTCTACGTGTTGAGTATTATTTCCTAATAAATGTTAGCAGATCACTGCTCGCCATGCAGCTTAAGGTACGTTACAATGGGATCCAGAAGTCCTTCGATTGTCGAGGAACACAGTTCAGCGATACAACAAAGGCTGAATTTGTATGGAAAAAAAATGGATTATGCTGTTCCATAATTATTTGAACCACCAATTCAGATTTCCCGTGAAGAAACGAATTTTAGAAGACATTATTAATATTTTTGTTTATAACTTTTTTCTATTTGCTTAAACAGTTGATAAAACTTTTACCATTTGATAGATCTAATTAAAAGAAGTAACTTTCGTCTTGAAACTTTTTTTCTATCTCTTACAGATTGCGAGTTGCAGAATAAAATCGAAAAATAGCCGAATATACAGGGGGTTAATTTCACCCCCTTAGAATGAATTTGAGCAGCAAACAAGAATTGCGTTGTAATCGAGAGGAAATCCCACCTACGTATTCACAAAGTCTCAGAATTTTTTTAATTTCCGGGTTCGGGATCTTCCCTTGTAAGCAATACTGATAATGAGATTCGTATGAATTAAGAGTCTCATTTGTCATGAAACACAAACTACTAATATTCTACACTCTAGTCTACACCACAAGTATCTCTCCAACTGTGTACGAAAAGGTTCCCCGAAGCGTCCGGACCCAAAGGCCCAACTGCCCCCTTTCAGCAGGGCCTCAAGTCCCTTTACCCATAAACGCGCCTCGCACAAAGCAGCGAGCCACACGAGCCGCGTGATTAATATCGTCGGCCAATTAAGAAATCCCCCGTGCTGGCACGCGTGCCGCGACGAAAGGGCAGAGAGGAGAGAAAGCGTGGAAGATGAAACGAAATCCACCCTCCGTGCTTAATTTCGTCGAGGAGAGCCCGCTTGAATGGGCCCCCAGAAACGGGGCCGACCCTGACGCCCGTCTTCTTCGTACCGTCCGCCGAGCAGGCCAACAAACAAGAAGGCGCCGGACAGAGCCAGAGCGACAGAGAGCGGAGGAAAGGGAAACTGGTGGTGTCGTCGCACAAAGGGAGCGAAATGTTACGGGTCTGTGACGGGCCGAGGATGAACGGTTTCCGCGGCACCATTAATCTCCAAGACAATGGCCGGTTCTACGAAAAACTGTGCCCGAAAGAAGCACCGATGAATAAAGTTACCAGCGCCGTCGCTAGTTTCACCTGGCCCGCCTCGTCGAGGATAATCCCGTCGCCGGTCGCGGAAGCACGTTTGATCGCGCAAGGTACCCGCAGAGAGGGGCCCAGCCGTAGGCACCCCGGCCGTCCTCTGTAATTTAAATGGACCCGTGAATGCACTGCCGAGAGCTGGACCGTCGAGGACGGTCAGAGGAACGGGGACGGGTGCGCACGGTTTTACAGCGCGCCACGAGGTGCAAATAACGCCCGCTGGCTGTGCAGTCAGCACGGTAAACCTCGTATACCGAATCGGTTTACGACCTTCCGGCGCCTTGCTCGGGACACCTGCCCGCGCCCTCCCCGCGCGCTGCGACACCGCTTCTCCCACACCGAGTCTTGAACACACTTTTCTGCGCGGACGCGCTCCCTCATTGTAGCGAACGCTGTACTCGGTGAACGTCGCTGCGCAAGGAGGGTGCGCGAATTCGTTGGTCGGTAGGTTCTACGTATATGTACTGTGGTTTGCAAAAAAGTTGGCATCCAGATGCTGAGCGGGGCAAGGGGGCTACTTTGCTCGCATTGGCTCCCACCGCCTGTGTCCCCGTTCGCTTACTTTGTATTGGTCGACATTGTCGCGTTGGCCAATGCGAGCAAAGTAATCTCCTTGCCACGTTTAGCGTCCGGGCGCCTTCTTTTCTGCAAACGACAGTAGTTTGTGGGAGAGATATTTTGAACTGCTCGATAACCACTCGAGTGGTATACCAAGGAATGTAAGCTTTGGGGGTCAATAGTCGTGAAATGTGTCTTTTGGGTCTCTACGGACCCAAGACGCATATCCAACTTGAAGTGACTACTAGAGTGTTAAAGTACTATATCTGTTCCACCACTAATATTAGCTATCCACGCTTCACTCCCACATTTGTGGCTTATGTCGAGGTGTAAGCAGAAGAAACTTATATAGCAAACGCACATATGCGTCCATAGTCCGCGCTAACGACTTTCGCCTGACGTATACATGCGTCTTTGCGCTCGAGGGGTTAAAAGGCTAGTCCTGAGATAGCAAGTGCTCGAAGAGCTACGTTTATACGAACCGGAGCTAACACAATAATGTTGCAAACCCGTCGACGCAGTATACGCCGTGCATGCCGCACAATTATCGTACGATGGTATTTAGAAAAAAAGCTGCCCGTGGGGTATGCGCAAAGAACACGAAGCGCGTCAGGACTAGCATTCCGTTGATCGCGTCAACCGAATGATTTATCGATAGAAGCCGCGCGAGCGGGCGCAGAGGTTCCAGAGGACGGCGATCAAACGCGTACGTGTTTCTGTTTCGATCGAGCCAGGCTGCACGTCCGTTTTCTCCACGGACAAGTTTGTTCGGCGCCTTGGACCGGCGCCAGTTGCGCGAAATTCTGAAATTGAAGCCGGCCACAGGGAAAGGGCCTTAACCGCCGGAATTAAGCAAACAGGAAGCGGGCACGGCGCCGATAGTTTGCGTAACGCGATGTAACTAGCGATATGATGGACGTCCGACAACCCCGCGCGTCCAGACGCCTAGGTTATGACGGATGATAATTCGTGGATGACCGCTCGCTCACGTATCGGGGCACGCCCATCAACGATGACTGGACGAAGAAGCATTCGGTTCTGAACGGGAATAGAGCCGAGGAATCGTGTACAGTGGTTTGTTTTCATTCCAACGAGACAAGAAAGATTTTGGCTGATGAAATTGTGTGATTGTGTAGTGTATTGTATGTGTATACAGAGCGTGGCAGACGAAGTGATCTTGAGTTACATGGATGATTTTATGAATATGAATTGGTGGAGATTGATTGGATGTTCGCCAGTAATGTTGTCTTCAATACTATATTTATGGTGAAGTTTCTATTTTTCTTTTAGTATTACGTATTCTATTACATGAAAGAATGAAAAGTTGAGAGGGAACTATATTTCGCAAACAAATCGTTTCCTTGCAAAAGGTTGTTGAAGTTTTGGCCAATAAGATCGCGCACAGGTGACTGTGTAGGCGGAGCGCTCCCCCACTCTATCTCCCCTCCCCACTCTCGTAGAACGCTGGCGCATGCAGTAGAGGCGGAGTAAGAGGAAGGCCCCGCCCCCTAGAAGCAACCCTTCGCGTCTAATTCGCCAACACTAAAATTCTTTCCCCAAAAATTATGGTCCCTACGAAGCTTATTTTCTTTTCATTAAGTAGAATACGTGGACAAGTAAAAGTAACGTCATTGTCATAATCAAAAACACTACACTGCGTTCCATATAAGAGTGTACCGACGCCCCTACCGATTTGCGACCGATCTGCGCAGCTCCCACGGATCTGACACCCGCGATTGGTCGTAGCACTTTCGCAATTGGTCGTAGCACTTTCCCTGCAGGTTTACTACCAATCAACAGTGTACCCCTACGCGAAACGAGTATGCTCTAATGGGGAACGCAGTTTAAATATTGCTACAGTTAATCAAAAACGCAAATTCCTAAAATTCCTAAAGTCCATTCTAACTCGAACCCTGCCACATGCTGAAAATCCTATTTCACTCGCGACTATTTCCTTTCCTAATCGAAACAGTAAGAACTGCAAAAGTGCCAGTTCCGTTGACAGAATATGTATTCGAGAGCATTTTCTCACCGAAACAATAGAGAACATTTTGCCTGAACCGACCCCACGTACGCTATAATCTCACGTTATCCTACGATGGGACAACCAACATAGGAGCCTGTAACGCTCGAATCCGATTACACGTGTCTCCCGCGTACAGCCAACCGACCATTAACCCTGTCGATCTCATTTCACGCGCTGTCACGAACTCTATCTATGAGCGACGATAAAACAACAAACGCGCGTCGAGCAAGGAGCAGGCCGCCCGTTTACGTTCCATCGGTCGGCGCGTATTATCTGTTGGACGGGCCACCACGATCGGGCCGTTCCGAGCACGAGATAACGATTATTATTGGCCGTCGTCGATCTATTCGCGGCCCCGCCAGAGAGACGTTAATTAAACCGGATCGAGGGCGGCGTCGGGCACGCCACACGTCCCACGGATTTCTCCGCGGATACTCGCCCGATGCGCCCGATTCGCATCATTTACGAGGACTCCGCGATAAACGCCCCCCTCGTCTGGATGTTTTCGAGCGCCCCGGAGAAAAGAAACATGGTCCTTGTTTGCCTCGCGAGACTCAGCCCTCGATAAAAGATTCAATGAACAGACATACAGTCTGTGAAAAGGCAAGGAAAGCTCTTCAAGGACAGACTCATTTTAACTTTGTATACAAATTTTATTAAATTTATCGTATCTACGTATTCTACTCACCAGAAGAATGAAAAGTTGTAGAAGAACTATGTCTCGCAAACGAACCATAGTCTCGTAAAAGTGTACTAAAGATTCGGCCAATCAGATCACGTGGAATGGCTTCTGAGGATGGAGCTCTTCCCCCACCTTGCCACCCTAACGAGTCCATGCATCGATGTTATTCGAATGTGGAGGCCCTTTCACGACGCTGACCTCCAGCTACGCACTCTCTTCTGTTTGTATGGGACGTGTGTAAATAATGCAACACGAATGGATTAAAATAATTGCTAAATAGTGAAAGATAGGAGGAAATCTAATTGGCTACAATTTTAATAATTTTTATTAAAGAAAGCTTCGTTTGCGAATTTCGCGGAGCCCCCTAATCTCAACAGTTTTTCTTTCGTATACGGTGCGCCGTTTCAAATTTTACAGCCAGGTATATGTTTCTCATTGAATAATTTACACACCTTTTTAATATTTAAATTTTATTATAAGATAACTTTTCACGGAAGCCCAGAATCCGCGGAACCCCGATTGGGAAACGCTGCTCAACCGTACACTTATGTACTGCGCAACAAATTCATTGCGATAAGCAACAGAGAATAAAATGCAGTCATCCAGTCGCGACCAACAACGAGGTTAATTAATTACGGCGCCAAAGAGGAAAAATTTAAATGAATACAGACCTGCCGCGCTTTTTTCCTCCTTTCATGGTAAACACCAGTTTCTGTCGTCGTCGCCGCGTTGAATAATGAACGCGGCGCGCAGTCGCGAGCACGTAACTCGGCTTGCTTACAGCAATACCAACTTCCTGAACCGGCTGACGAATTTTCACGGATATTGGAAGGTTATGTACGCTCTTCGACTGACAGTTCCCCGGACAAGGAAACGGTTTCACGCGACGGTGCAGCGTTGCACCATTTTCAAAGCAATCACTGTGAACACCAACACAATTGTATTCTCATTAAGGCGGAACGAGCATTTCATCGTTCAACGAAGTCACGGAAGAATCCCGCGCCCGCGCAGGTTCCCTCGTCCTCGTCCCTACTACACCACTCAATTATGTACAAGCTTTCGATACGCGTAACGCGGTACTCTGTTTCGCAACAATAACGTCTTGTTGAAAATTGACAGCTAATCACGTTTACGTCTCGACGAGAATAACCAAGGCCGACACTGTAGCGGACGGGCGAGCTTACAACCATCATATGCTCGAACTTTTGGCGCACACTGAGATGTCACCATTGGAACCTCCCAGGGGGCGCTGGTAATGAATCTATATAGTCCTTGGCAAATAACTAGGGTTTATTGTGTGACTCCTTCGAGTTGATAACTGTTTCTTCTGATAACTAATCCCTTTTTGAAGTTTCTTGGAAGAAGTGTAATGTAATTCTTGGGTGGTGGAGATCTGGGGGTCTGTGTGTTTAAGTAATGGGAACTTGGAGAAAATATTTAATTCGATTTTTTGAGGTTATTAATGGCGGTTGATTTTGAATCTTGATGGCGATCTATTATTATTGTCACATACTCCAGATCTGTTACAATTACATACATTAATCTGATGTCAGTAGTTTAGGATTAAAGAAAGGGGGCCCGCTTTGATAATGCAATGTATTTAGCGTTCCTATAACCAAGGTTTTACTCTACCGCTGTTTTGTAAACTTAGTCACGTCATATCTGTGTCATGTCGCGTAAATATACTAACTACAATAATAATAATGCACTATAAATACGCTGCAGTGAGAAACAAAGAGAGAGAGAGAGAGAGAGACAAAGGAAAGGATGGAGAGAGAGAGAGAGAGAGAGAGAGAGAGAGAGAGCGTGCAGGCGCCGGCGCCGTCAGACGAGCTCATTATACGCGCCAAGGAAGCATTATCCATCCCACGTATTCAACATATTCACTCCCTCCCTCCTGTTCCGAGACGTTGCTCCCTCTTTTTCCTTCTTCCGTCGTTTTCCAATTCTACCACCTCCTTCGGGTACTCTCCGTACACGGACAGGCAATGATTCGTTCCATACGTATCCCAATTGCATCAATGCGGTTGAAGGAGAAGCCTCCCTTCCCTACCGGTGTTCTGCATCAGCCGATATATGAGGCGTATCCAATTATCTCGGTGTCCTCTTAAGGAGACGCGTTGAAAGCAAAGATACGTCGTTCTGTCGGTAATCGGTAATCAACACACATGTTATTTTTGAAGGCTGTTTCTTTAAATACATTTATCGATCTTACCAGGCACAATCTCATAAAACATATGGATTTGACAAACTTAAAGCTAAGAACTACTATTTCAACGAGGCACCGTAATAATAGAGTCATATACAAAACTTGTAGGTTTCTAAGATCGAACGAGTACGTGCTTTTACGTATTCACTGTTGCCACGCAAGAGTGATGTTACATCAGGCTATACATACTATTACAAAAATTAAGCAATACAGTGGACGGCAACGCACAGATTACAAATATCATTAACTACCATAGCAGCGCCGGTACCACACAGTTCGACCTGCAGCGTCCAGTGGCCGGCGGCGTAATGATGCTACGCGCACCCGCCCTGCGCATCGCTAATCCCGTGCAGTAGAAATATCCATAGGAGGGGGAACCTTCTCCTACACCGGCTTTCGTGCATTCGTGGTGGTACAGGACGAATCTTCACCAGCTGATGTACACGAAGTGAGTTTGATTCCTTCCGACAAATCACGCATACAAAATAAAGCAACCTACCCCTCTTAAGTCCTCCTTCTATCTCCCTTGCCCATCGCGTCTAGAAAACGCTGACTCACTTACTGTTCAAATGCGGTTGGTTAGAGAGAATCAAATACACTCTGTGTACACTTTCTTGCTTCTCGTTCGTTGCATCCTCCCCTTGCATGTATCCCACATTTTTCCTCTCTTCCTCTTCCCGTTTCCAGGCTTCCCCTGCCCTCGATGTTGCTCGCGCGTTTCGTAACCCCCCCGTTCGCCTTTCGTTCGTTCCTCCCCATGGGGCGAGTGCACTCTCCCGCCCGGCGTTTCCTGTCGCCGAACCGACCGGATCACGGGCGCCGTCCGTCGCAAACTGGCTCGGCCGAACCGGCTCGATCTCATCTTTCCGTTCCTCCAATCCTTCTTGTTTGTCCCGCGACCGGCCGCCGAGCCAGAGACGCTCGTTAGACGTGAAATCGATCTTAATTTCACACGCGCGAAACCGAGCCGCTCGCGGTGCCCGCTTGTCAGTGTCCGCCTCGTTCGATTTAGAGATTCAACGGCGGAAGGCCGGTCCCCAGGGTGAGCCGAACGGGTTTTAGAAAGCGGATACGATATTTATGACGGCGCCGGTTCTTTCATTTTCTTTTCCTCCCCTCTGCGCCGAGGGAAACGTATTGCGTTACGCGTAAATCACCGGCGCGAGGAAGATAGAATGGCGTTCGTTAAAATTTCGCTTAGATGAAACTACATAGTCCCACCTCTCTTCTCTCCCTTTTTTCCTTGCGGGAACGATGATGCATAGGAGTTGTGTTGGCGGATTCAATAGGATGGGTTCACGGGGTTCTCGAGCTTGGGGGGCGACGGGCCTTTGTGGTATATTGCGTTGAGGAGAGAAACCTGAGACGTTTTAACATCTCGTGGTCGCTTCACGAATTATTCCGTGTTTTCAGTTCTGGTAAAATTCATTTATATATAAACGTAGCGGACTCAGAGAAGTGGGTGGAATCGGGAGATTGGTGGGATGCAGTGGGAGTGGCTAAGAAAGGAGCCAGCCATCCCATAGTGAGGCTTCGATACTAGTTCGTCTGCCGAACCTCCAATCTAGTTCATCGCTATCCCCATAATGCTTGCGTTCTACCTCGGCGAGACTTTCTTCCCCACTCACTTTCTCATCTTCTGCTTTGACATGCGCATTGGAGACCTCACTATTGCTCGAGGTACCTTTACAACCCTCAAGTCTTCTACATCCTAAACCCTCCGTCGTTAAAAAGACGATAGCCGTGTCTAAAACGAAGTCGGAGAGCTTCAAGTTCAGCGTCCTCTCGCCAGGGATTCCAAGATATCGGAATTCAATTTTCACCGTGTACTTTACGACGATCTCGGCTGTTTTTCAAGATTCCCTTGTTGAACTACGACCCATCGATCTGTCTTCCTCTTCAGAGCCCGTCAGAGCTTTTCCATCGAAGGACTCAACGCGTAACCACGCTTTTCATCGGCCACGCGCAAACATCCTAGCACTTGATCTTCACACCGCGGATAATGCTCGGATGCGCGCACTCGAGCCACTCGGTAAGTCACTCGATGCATACTCGGGGCATTTACATAAACACGCGTGCGCCGGTTAAAACGCATTCGACATGAAGCACGGGAAGGATCGACGCGGGCGCGTTATAACGACCGAACGCGTGGGACGAATAATGCCGCGGCGCGTGTACAGTCGAACGCAACAATGTTGACTTTAGACACCGATTTTGAAAAACGGCCGTGACTCGCCATCCCCTCGTTATCGGGCGGATTCCTTCCAAATGGGCGCAACGAATTTATCCATTTATAAGGCAATAGGAGGACGTGCTATCTCCTCCTACGACTCGCTAATCCGATTTCCAAATGACGGGATATTGTATTCAACATTGTGAAATGTGGTTAGACGTGACACGTGAGCAACATGGCGGGAAACGAGGGTAGTAAACGCTTGAGGTAACTACCATTTGTATCTATATAGTTATTCTAGGCAGTCTAGTTATTTAGTTTTATTATTACTCATCGCGTATGTATTATTATCATCATTTATTTTCTATGAGTAATAAAGACGTAATAATAATAATAATAATAATAATAATCTACTTAGTACCCTCCCACATGGATTAAAATGGTGGTCCCAAATGTAAAAATTCTATTGGGACAGTTTACTTTAAACCCTTTGGTAAGGGAAGATGATGAACTTGGAAATGCAAAAAGTTCTGAATCTTTGGGAAGACAATATTGTCTCGAACTAAGGTCGGGGTTTCTGTCCCGAAAGAAGATCATCGCTATCCCCTCCACTTCCGCTGGTGTTGACAGCGGTGGCTATCGCTCACTCAGTCTATGCGACAAGGCAATAGTATAGTGCGACTGTCTTAACCCTCGTGCGGAAAATGTGTCATTTTGACCCAAAACCGAGTCAGAAATCCTCATTCCTCCTTTCCTAATGTATTATTCTGAGTATAACGCCTTCACGTCTTTAAATAACTAATAACCGCTAATAATAAATAATAATAATACCTTTTTAATTTTCTTTTTTCTGCTTTTATTGTAGAAATTTAATAAGTTTTTGAAATATTAAACCGTAATAATGAAATGAACTGAGTTTTATTTTTATATGCTTGTTTCTTCTAAGTATATGATATGAGCCAATTTCACCCAATTTTATTTATCCGTGTAACTTTACAAATTCCGTGCAAGGGTTAAAAAGTTAACTATGCTTGCTGTGCCACCGAAATTCATCCTAAAGGGATAAATTGACCCTGAACAACCTGTGCCACGTTTTTATTCCATTTCCCAAGAACAATAGTGAAGTTAATTGCCGTAAGTAAAAGAAATGTGACACGACAGGCCGAAAGTGTCCTGGCGTTACTGTACGCGTACGATAATCCGCTGGAATACGCGAATGCATATATGCCAAACAGGCGGGACTAATAGATCCACGCGAACGTATGTATATTTGCGGACGCAGAAGGGGCGAACAGTTTCTGCTCCGAACACGTAGGCCCGCATCAATGCGCAGGGTGTGTACTTAGACCGATTATGCGCATACGTTATGAACGCTTTTATTTACATACGCGTGCTTCATATTTATGTACTGTACCGCTGGCGGAGAAGTCGCTGAAAGTATTTAACATGCACGAGAATGATGTCCAAGTTGACTTATGCCCTCGAATCACGCTAAGTGTCTCATAAGTGTCCCTTTGTAGCTGAAATTTTCAGAGCAGTAACAAGTTTAAAAAAAAATTTAATTAATTTTAATTTAATTTAATTTATTTTTATTTTATTTTATTTTCTTTTATTTTTTTGTTTAAGAAATTGAACTTTGAACCAAAGAAACTATCACCCAGCGATGTAGTTTATTTTGGTCGCTCGTGATTGGTATTCCAGACATAGGTATTCACACATTTCTCTTTTCATTCTCGTCAAATCAACTCTGCTTCTGCTAAATTAAACATATTCACATCAGCAGTGGCGGATTTAATGGCCACAGAAGGCCTACCTAGGGCCTTATCTACAAATAAAATTATGATTTTATCCAAACACTATATTCTTCTTCTGTACTTTTACATTTAGCCCGTTTTTAGTAATTCCTCTTAATTTTCCCAAAAAAATGGGCCTCTCAGAACGTTTACTACCGGGGCCTTTTTCCTTAAACCCGCCACTGCAGATCACGCTCCTTAAAATGAAGATCTGAGAAAATTCGTTTAGATGTTCAGACGAACAGACTTTGCTGCGGGTCAAGAATGACCCGGCCTGAAGATTATCGCGCATCGGATAAGTGTGCCTGCATCTCGATCGTGCAAATTGCAGCGCAGAGTAGAGAAACGCGCGGAACGGGAACTTGACCGTCAGCCGGTCGATTTGAAAGCAGCAAATTACTGGAATCTCGCGCGGGGACAGATTAGCGTCGCGGAACCGAATCGATTTAATTTTCAAGCTCGTTAAACGACGTGCCCCCTCCCTCCCTCCCGCTCTGGCGCCGTGATTTATCGAAACGATAAAGTAGCACTGTTATCAGCGACAACATGTTGTACACAGTCGGTTTTATTGCTAATCCCCGCGCGACTTGCACGCCTAACAGCAGTTAAAACCCGATTCAGGCGCCATTCCCGCTAAAACACTTTTACGGCGGGCAGCTGGTGGCCAGCACGCGTCCTATTTCCTCGAGTGGCTTTTATATGGGGCTCGGCAGCCCTAGACCGCGATCGTTGTGGATTTATCAACGCCACCGTGGCACTTTTAACGCGCCTTTATCGCTACATAGTTCTTTACAAGAAAACCGATCTACCGCTGGCTACCGACGTTTCCAGCCTTTCCTCTCTTGTTTCATAGTGGATCTACAGGGTAATTAATGTGGCGTGGGCAAGGTGGGGAATTTGATGATTGTGGATTAATAATAAGTCGGAAGTGAAAGGTACCTAGTGTTTTCTTATATTATAAACGTCTGTTTTGGAAAAATTGTGGATTAGAAGCAAGGCGAAAGTGTAGAGTACTGTTTTCTTATATAGGGGTGTGTTCTGGTAAACGCGAATTTTTAATATTTATTAAATGTGCATGTACTTGATTCTACCAGCTGTGAAATATTCTTATTCGTTTTTATATCCATAGGTGTACCGAGCAATAGTACGATTTTTGGGAGGAATTATGAGGAAGGGGTGGGGGAAAATAAAATGCATAGGAGATCCTTGGTTGCCATCCAATAGGATGTCTCTATTCTAGATCGCTTGTTAATATTCGAATGTAACAATCTTCAAATTAAAATTTTTGAGAATTTACGTCGAATCAACTTCTTAGTTGCGCCGTTAGTTACAGGACACCCTGTATATTAATATACGAGTTTCGAACGGTGTTCAGCTATTATTAATGTCCTCATCGAGTCGATCCGTTCTAATTCGCTCTAACGCGCTCGATCTCTACTGTTTTATCGGTTTCGCAGCTCTCGATACCTAATTAGAGACGCTTGACACGCGACTGGAAAAACGCGCGGCCGTATAGTGCGAACGCGATAACATTAGCACCGTTCGACTTCGCAGTAGAATTCGATAAATGTAAAAATACTCTCGAGCTGTATTTGATTCTTTGTATTCTTCTGTAATTCACCGTGACAGCGCTGCATTAAGATCACTCTGTATGATATTATTCATCGTCTTTATTATGTTAAGTAAATAGTGTGTAGGTGTACCAAGCAATACATACAAAGGTTTGTATTTAAGGAGAGCGAGTGAGAAGAAAAGAAGTTCATTAGAAAGTTTTGGTTTGCCAGGTACACAATAGTAATACCAAGGGTTACCATATTCCTTCCCCAATAAATCGGGACAGGTAAAAGAAGAACAAAACGATTTTTTTTAAAAAGGGTACTTTTATTGTAGTTGTTAAAAAATGACACAATAAATAACACAATGGTAATTACCAATACGACATATTTTTCTGTACCTACAACTTTTTTCAGAAATGTTTCATTATTCTTCATTTCTTCGCAGAATTCCGTAAAAAATCAAGAAATAAGAAAACCGAGACGACCCGGACACCCGGGGCAAAGGTTGAAAACCGGGACTGCCCGGTCAAACTGAGACGTATGGTAGCCCTGGTAATACTTCAATACTAGATCGCTTAGCAACCCTCGAATCTAGTCATCGCTATCCCCATTCGAATAATTCGCGCTGTGGAGGTCTCCTCCGTTTGGGCATGCGCGGTGGGAGGCCTCACCATTGCTGGATACACCTGTGTGTTTTGGGGAAATATATCTCATTGTATTGCTTTGAATAATTGAAAGGTTACTGCAAAATGTAGAGTTGAATTTTTAAGGGTAACTAATTTGTGGCAGAAGTTTTCCCTGTGGTATATTCTTTAAAAAGTGAAATTACCACATTATTCAAGATACATCATTTGCGACCAAACCACCATCTTTTTCGATCACCTGGATCCATTATTTTAAATAGAAATTAGGAAAAGCATTTTTCACTTCTTGAAGTCCTTAAGAAATCTCGAAGTCCCTAGGAGATCCTAAGTCAATCATACAATAACACCAAACAGATAAGAGAAAACAAACAAAAGAATTAGGTGGGTTTGGAGAAGCTGTTCCTGGTTGCAGAATTCGTTAGCGTGGCTGAAACACAGAACAAGTTGGAAGGGTGTCGGGTTTCCATCCTTTTTCGATCTGCAACTTCGCCGCGTTCCACGAAACCCTGGCATTCCTATCGGCTGCGCTCAATCACCCGGCTATCCCCCCGCGACGCGGCGTTACTTAGAAATTAGATTTATTTGGTCGTCGGGGCGCGTACATCCGCGCCGACAGCCAATATCGCTAAATCCGCGCGGGTGACGTGAATTATGCGGCTGTAAAATAAATCAGGCGCGCGCCTCGCTCGCGAGTGGAATCGATAAATCACGGTGGCGGCGGTTCGAGCCGTGAAAATGATATCGAGCTCGCGAGCCCGCTTCCGCTTTCTGAGCGCGCGCTCCGTCCGCGACAGTGTGGCGTAAATAAAGCGCGAACAGCGTGCGCCGTTGTTAAACGCAAGCCGTCGTATCGGTCATTCCGTCGACGGGGTAAAGAAAAATGATCGACGCGCCTCGCGTTCGATTTTCATCCTGGAAAACGCGAAATGCCAGGCGGCGAGACCCGGCTCGGGCGGGAGACATATATTTCACGATGTCTATCGGCGACGACTTCTATTAATCGGATTTGCATGAGCGGCGATCAGCCGTCAATTAATCGCTGAATTATGCGGCATTCCTGTACGCGCCCCGGCGTGTCTGGATTTACCAACATTACCGGCGGCCGTGTCGGCGATTCTCCGTTCGTGCACGACTAATTCAGCTTATATCCCTTATGTGGCACACCGCCACCCACACGCGCGCCGCCCCGCTCCGTTACTAGCGGCGTGTGCGAGCGCGGCCGCGCTCGAGCACATTTCGCGTCGACAGATGGGAATGTTGGCGCCGTTCGCGTACCCATTGTGCGCGCGCACGTATATTCGCGCACGTCTATGCGACGTACGCCGCAGACGGACAATGATGAAGCAAGTCGAATCCCGTCCGCGATTCGATGATTGCGCGCCGTTTATAATCTTGATCGAGACTTCGGCCACGTCGAAAGTCTAGCGTGGCGCCGGTTGAGTAACCGTCGTTGCTAGCCGCGAGTAGCCGCGTCTATCTATTCCCCCGGCGAGGGATATTATACTCCGGGGAGGAAGATATTGGCCGCTGGGAATCGCCGAACGGCTACCCCCACTCTCTGCACCAGGCCGTGTCCGCTCTGCTTCTCTTTGCCCCGCACATGTCTGCCATGTCCAGCATAAATTTAGTCACATAGGTGGAATTTGACACCGTGGAGCTATTTCCTATTATATAGTTAGGTGAAAAAGAAATCCTCGGGTGATGGGACTCGAACCCGAAATCCGCGGAGGTCCTCTGCGTACTGGCCAGCCGCGTTACCAATTCCGCCAACGGGGCGCCACCTATGTGTCAATCGCACAATAAGCTGTTCCCAAACGCGGAATGCCTATAATAGTCTTATTACCTTCATCACTATTTCTTATCCTTTCGCAGTGAACCACTGTATCCAACTGTAACACCTTTCATCCCATTTTCATCGGTTCCATCACCTATGAATTCCCATCGCGAATTCACAAACAGCCCGTGCACCTCCAAATCGCAGGAAGTGCAATTTTAACCCGTCGCTCGTGCCACTAGACGAGACCTCCTAAAATCGAAAAGCTCCTGGCCGTCGGAGGAAGCACCCCTTCGGTATTTCGTCTGGCGGCGCAACAACAATCTGGCCTCGACTTGGAATAATATTTTCCCAATGTCCGAGGGAAATTGATAACTCGCGCCACGTCCAAGGGAAAACACAGACGGCCGTGTAAACTAAAACAGTTTATCGTACGCCGCGCACAAGGAACCACCCGTGTATACGTGCACACGTGTGCCTACCGCGCGAGCATTCTCGGGAGCACACTTTTGGCAATGTCATTCCGCGAGGACAAACTGGCCGGGCTCCATCGACGGTTTACGAAGCCTCCGCGGGAAATAAAAATCGTAGAGTTAGCTGTCTCTCTTTCTCTCGTGTCGCCGGATGCATTACGCTCGTTAGACACTTTCACCCGAAGGCCGCGTCGATGTTTCGACGGGGTCTAAATATAAGACCTCCGCCGATATAACGGCGATTGCACACGCCGACGGATTTTTATATTCGACGGCGAGGTCCGTTTCGAACGCGTTGATGGAAAGTCGACGTTTAGGACCCTCCACGGGCGGAGGGAAAAAATAATTGAGCGAGTTTTACGATCCTTTTTGGCGCGATGCTTCTAGACGCGTTATAGGTTATGGCATGTGCCTCGAGGACTGCATATTTCGCGATCGTGCCAGCTATTATTTTCTATGCTTTCAACCCCCTCGTAATGTCTCGTGACTTCCCAGATAGCACAACATCTGGTAAAGTCTTAAAGACGTCCAAAAGGCGTCTTACAGACATCTTAAAGACGTCTTGTTACAAATCAAGACGTTCAGACCTAAAATGGACATAAACTAGACGTCTCTAAGACGAGGTGTGCTATCTGGGTTATTGGACGTGGCCTCAGACGCCCCGAGCGTCGTATATTGTCTTGTTATCCTGAATGTGTCTCATTGGGAATCGAAGTTTTTCTTCAACTAGAATCCACGATTCACGGTGTTCCATAAATTTGGTAGCATTACTTATATACAGGTAACCTACATCGCCCAGCGTACGCTTTTCATTTATTTAGATTCACGACGGACGACGCAATAACGCAATAACACAGCTAAAAAGTATTACTTCAACTCTATTATGCAAATGCACGGCGGAGTGTAGGCGCCGACTTCAAGCGACATTTCCACAGTATTTTGGAAATATGCTTTAGAGCAACGTTTCACAATTCAATTTTGCCACGGAACTTTTTCAAACTTATTAAAGTTTGGCGAACGTCAACAGTTCTTTTTTGTATTTTTTTTAGAATTCTTATTATACATAAGATAACTTTTCGCGGAACATCACTTAAAAAATCTGGTTTAGAGCAAAGCTACGCCATAAGCTCTCGCCTGGATGAAAAACTCCTAAACTTTCTTAAAATTGAAATGACGAAGATGCCTCCATTGCCACAGTAAAATGGGCCATCCATGTAAAGTGGCCAATGAATAGGAAGCACGTGGTCACAATCGAATAAGCTTATTGTACATTCATCGTAATTACAGCGATATTATTCAGCCGAGGGTACGGGTAGAGCGACGGGTCGCGCTGCTTTCGACACAATTACCAGAAAAAAGGATCGACCGCATAAGCTACGTACGTGGTGGGGGACACTGCTCGATCCCACCACTCCACCTTTGAGTCTAGCGTTGATTTTCGTTCGTACAAGGAAACGGGGCTCGACCAAAAAATTCATATCCAGCGATTCAGTGCACGTACGGACCAGATAACCTCGCGGTTGAGTGACAGTGTCAGAAGTACGGTTACCGTACTCGCAATTACCATTTCGCGAAGGATTTTCGCTTACCTTGCGCACTCACAACCGTCCGAGCCCCTCTCGTCGCCTCGCTATTTGTTATTCGGCGATCAACGGGTTTACGCGGAGGCTGCGCGAAAAGAAACGAGGGAGAGAGATCCCGAAAGGCCTCGCGACGGCCAGCGCCGAGAGAACGCTGTTCGTTATATTGCCGTGGAGAAGATGCCTGGCGCCGTCTGCGAGGCATATCTATCACAAACAGCTTCTCCCGTCTGACATTCAATACGTGATCGTTACTCTCCGCAGGTTGTTAATAATTCTAAAAATACGAGGGGCACAGGCTTCGCGCCGTTTCGCCAAGCTCGCGTCCACGTATCGCCGCGCACCGGCTACCATAAAGCGTGATGGATAGGAAGCGCACGTTGAATAGATACGGGAATGACGAGCGCTGCCCCCCATTTCGATCGATAGCGCCATCTTTTTTTCGTTATTTTAGCTACTTGGGAATGTAAAAAATACAGGGCTTCGTCGCCACATCGATATCATAGTTCCCAATACGCGGAATATTTTCTTTTTAGATCTTTAGTGGCGCAAGGTTTTGGAAAGTGGTCATTGAAGTCGTTCAGGCCTTTCAAATGCAGAGGTATATTTAATTAGAACTTCTTAGAAATCCTTCCTTAAGTTTACTTGAAAAATAGATCGCAAACGCCAGTTATTAGAGGATTCCCACTTGGTTTTTTATTGGTATTATTAAAAAATCGTTCGTTATCAGGAGTTGACACCTTGCGTAATCATGAAAGCAATTATATACATTACTCTTATCGCAATTTTAACACATCGAATTGATGAAAATGAGGGGTACAAGTGTTTAACCCTGTGGGAATTATGGACACTTGTATACGTTCAGTCAGTCAGTGTATTACGTACGGCGAACGCCCATGGGCGTTCAGCATCCACGATTAACAATCGCGATTACGAGAGTCCCGCATACTGCGTTGCGCTAAGCATTATCTCAAATAGAAAAGGTTACTGTATTTTTAAATAAGCGGTACTAGGTATCCTTCATTTACCTATTACTACTTCATAAATAACACTTATAAATTCCGACGATTCACGCTAAAGGCTTTATAATATTGTACAAACTAGAAACTTCCCTCAATGATAAATGCAACTTCCAATGGAAACTCGAAACTGTCGAGTACGTAAAACTGATTCGATTAAGCAATCGTGTATACCGAAGATTAATTTATCGCCAATTTTGCGTCGATCTGCCCGTTCCCCGAGAATTGAGGCATTCTTTTTATCATCCACGCGGACAAACAAACTCGAACGAAACCGGATTTACTTGCGCGCATGTAACTTACAGTCGAAGGTAAATGACAATGCACCGTATTGGGTACTTACTCATACAACGAAGGTTACACGTGAGAAAATGTCACGACACTGAGGTCATGCACATACGAGGCGATGTCATGAATGCTACTTATAAGCATTTAACCCATTTATCGCCGCCATGCCGATAACGCAACGTATATGTGTAATATGCAAATTCTAATTATCGATTTCTAATCGACCTCTCAATCAATAACTCAGCGGTATGAATAATATCCTATGGAGTAATATGAATTTTAAGCGAATCAATGCACGCTGACGAGTAAATGGGAAAAGAACAGAACTGATGCTCGCCATGAAGTTTCTTACCACACTGCTGTTTGTAACTATTAGGACACCTGTTGTATATGTCACTACTTTTATTTAAAATACCAAATACAGTACAAGTTCTTGGAGTTTTGGGGAGCACTAAATTTTGGGGGGGCTAAAATTTTTGGGAGCGACAAATTTTGTGGGACGGAAATCTTTCAGAGTGACAAATTTTGGGGAGCACTAAATTTGTGGGAGTGATAAGTTTTGAGAGGCCACAAATTTTGGGGGACCTAAAATTTTGGGTAGCGACAAATTTTAAGGGACGGAAATCTTTGAGAGTGACAAATTTTGGGGAGCACTAAATTTTGGGGGGCCTAAAATTTTTGGGAGCGACAAATTTTGAGGGACGGAAATCTTTGAGAGTGACAAATTTGAAGGGGGCGACCAAGTTGAGGAGCGGCAATTTTTGAGCGTAAGAAATTGGAAAAGGTTTAAATACAGAGGCTTGCGAAAACTTTAAAAGCAATTCACTTTTTTCACATAGAGAATTAGCGATAACTCATGTGTGACTTGCTGTATTGAATTAATTTTAAAATTGTCTCAACTCTTTTGAATTGAAATATTTGATATTTCATGGAAAGGGCGACAGACGCTTGTCAGCCTAGGGCCGTCAAATCTCAAAATTCGTCTCTGTGTTCTTCAATTTTGCAACGTTCTTCACAATTGTCACACAGAGTATAGGTATCCCAATACTTATGATCAACAGTATATATACAGTGTCCCATTAGAAACAAGAACTAATTTAGAATTAAGTATCTTTTTCCGATATGAGAAAATGTGGATAATATTATTTGAATGATGTTTAAAGGCAAACATGGTATCGGAGGTAAGCGACCTGCTTCTAATGCACCACACTGTATATGGTGTATTAACGAAAGCCGTGGAATTACTCACGATTACTATCAGATTCGAAATTGCAATCGTTGAGCGCTCGATTACTGATAAAACGTATACGACGGTAGAAAATGAGAAATCGAATTTTGCAAAACAAGGCACGCGTGCCTCGTTCAATAACAAGTCGATAAATCCGCTTGTCGGTAATAAAACTTTATCGTACATCTTAAATATTACGTTTTCTTTTATTTTCGTTCTGACAGAACCGAGGGGAAATAATATCCTCGTTACGATCCATTCATTATCTCTAATTGTTAAACATATACACACGTTATTTAAAAATCGAAACGGGGGGGGGGGGGGAGAAAGAAAAAGTGATTTCGTCACGCGCAACCTACTGCTAAAATTTCACGCCATTTCTCTCCTCCTCTTGTTTCGGGGCGAATAAAAACCTACGGCTCGTAAATTGTCCGCAAACTAATCTATAATTATAGCCGGTAAAAGGAAAACGGGGCGAAACTTAAATGGCTAAATGGAACATGCGGTATGGGCGGTGCGCAGTCTTTAGTGGTTCGGAAAAGGGAACGAAAGTAGCCGTGCTTTGTAAATGAAGTACCGTCGTCTGAATAACAAGAGATGCGTGCAGGCCGAGCGTGAAGCCGCGAGGACAGAGGTGCGTTTCCCTCTTTACATTCCTTGCCTACGTACAATGTCTCGCTTCTACGAATTATAATCGTTCCTCGCCGTCGCCGTCGGTGTACAGAGCATCCCTTTATCCTGGCCATTCCCCTGCGCAATATGCATGCACCATATCCCCCAAAAAGGAGGACTCTCGTTCTCACTCTCTCACCGTACGCTCTATTTATAAACCAGCCAGAGCAAAAAACCAACTACCTTAATGGCAAATAACACATAGACTACATAAAGCACAATTACAGTATATTTCACAAATTGTTTAAACATTCATATATAATTATACGAATCTTCGCATATGACGGAAAGGCGATTTGATCAATTACTTATTGGGGGTGGGAAGATTACTTTGTAAAAACAATGTATTTCGAAGGACAGGAAAACATTGGGAGATTGAAGGAGATTCGCGAAAATGGCTTCAATCCGGCAGACCGCCGTGCCAGCTTGGATTGCTGGCTTAGAAATTGCGAGGCCTATCTCTCATTGCTGCGAGAGGTTCTTTCCTAGTTCTTTTCTTTCTCTCTCTCTCTCACTCTCTCTTATATTTATTTATTCGATAGTGATTTTAAATCTGCATTTCCCGCCACGATCGATGCATAATTTCGGAATGTTGACAATATTCTAAATTGTTTTTTACCTTATCAAGGTGCAATAAATAAATGATATCTCTTTTACACTGAGATATTGCATGGTTGGCTGACTGTTAGTCTTATCGCGAGCAGATGAAGGTGGGTGCAATTACCGCACCTGCCAGCAGTCAAGCAGTAAGACAACCATTTTTCTTATTTTTTTTTTTCTTGTATGTGTATTGTTCCGCTTTACTTTTTTTCCCCGACGTATACCACTGAAAACTTAAAAAAATAGAAACAAACTTTCGTAACTAGAAACAGTAAGTCATTGCACCGTCAGTTACCACTCACTGCATCTTGTTTTCATTTTTTTTTTCTTTTTTCGTTCATGTCAACTGATGGGCCGATGCGACACATTTTTGTAATGTAGTGGATAGAGCAACATTCTCTCATCTATTGATCACATTTTTATCATCGTATTTATATAATAATGTAATGTACAATATGCAGCTACATTATGATAATCAGTATGTCCAACGCATTCAAACTGACAACACCGTGGGTACTTCACGTTTTGCTGTTGCTGTTGCTGTTGTTGTTCTTGAATTTTTTTTTTCCAAAGATACTCAAATTATTAATTAATCAATGTGTATTGTATGTTTCAGAGTTAGGTACTTTAATACAATTACTTCCAAGTTTTCCACTTTTTCTCGTGGTATCTCTGTGTAAAAAGTGTAACTATAATGCTAATATAATAATAATAATTATAATAATAAGTTGCACAAGGCAATAGTCCTGTGTGGCCGTTCGAATGTGTGCTTCCGGCCGTTTCCCCACTCCCCTCCCCCCGACAAAACTTCCTGGCACAATGACAACTTTCGATAATCTCTCCGCCCTCCGCTCGAGATCCCGACGGGGCCTTGCGATTTGCACTTAGTATTACCTCTTTTATATATTATTACTCATTCATGGGGGGGACAGGTGTGCAGCTGATTTTTTATGATGTTAATATAGCAACTGAATGTTGACAAAATAATGTTCCAATTAGCGATTGGCATTCTTGAGCTGATTGGAAAGCCAATCGAGGCCCTCGTAAAGTCCATCTCCACTTGTGGCGCACGTCGCTTGAATGTACCAGTTACGATTACGCAAAGAGTGCAGGCCCAGCTTGTCAGTAATCTCCGCCGCGTTCATTGCATTCGGGAGATCCTAAAATTATTACACCCTGTTAACCTCAAACACGTTCCCACTAATTCGTTTCTTTCCACATCGCTATTCTGCCCTTAAATTTTCTCTTGGCGAGACAGCCGCCTCGTGCATACAGAACGTGTTGTTTACATAATAAACATTATACGTCCGAACGGCTCTCAACTTTAATTATATTTATACTGTCGAAACTGTATACTCACTTGTTTGTTAGCAAATATAAGAAGTACCGCATCCCTAAGTTCATCCTCCGCTAACATTCTCATCAGTTCTTCGCGCGCCTCGCCGATACGTTCCCTATCGTTACTGTCAACGACAAATATCAGTCCCTGTAAGTTTCATCCATGTATGTAAGTTCACCGGTGATTACGTGCGTCTTAAGAAAACTATAAAATAAGCTCAACTCAAGTGTCTTAAGTAAATGGATTCGTAAGTGGAACGTAAAGTTTAACGCAGGAAAGGAGTTTCTGAGAACGATGTGTCGCATACTTGTGTATTCTGAAAGTAATGTCGCCAGAGAGGTCTGATTTTGTCTTGGCCACCCACATCCCATACAGTAAAACTTATATTCTTGTACTCGACTGTTTCTACATTGAAACCTAAAATTTATAATTCATGGGTCAGTAAAACGGCTCACCGAGTACAGGATGCTCTTTCTCTACTGTCAATAATACATGGAATGACATTGATTGGAGAATACAAGAGCGAGAAATGTGCACTCGATAACGCAGCTATGATAGACACAGTAGCGGAGAGGATTTCATATTTACCTATAGTAGGAATTGTAGTAACGATTTCCCCTAATTTTAATTTGTACAGAATTGTGGTTTTACCCGCTGCGTCGAGACCCACCATCAAAATCCTCATTTCTTTTTTGCCAAAAAGGCCTTTAAATAACGTTGCGAACATATTCCCCATGGCTGGTGCTGGTTATGTAAATACCTGGAACAACGAACGGTCAATCAACGTACACTCGCCACCCGACGAGTCCAAATCAATTACGTCTACGAATTTTGAAAAGCTCGACTCGAGCGTTTCGCTCTAATCTGATCGATATCATGCGACTTAGGTCGCATCAACATTTCAGTAACGTACGACACAAACACAGCCCTACTGAGCCTCTGATTCCTTTCTCGAGCTTCTTCCAGACAGTGTCTAAGATTATCGCAAGGCAAAGCAATGTCCGTGAACATGTGCGGAGGAAGAGGTCAGCGAAGAACTGGTACAGGGGCAAGAGCGTCGTTTCCGAGAACACAAAGGCACACAGAGAAACGCGCGACCGCCGGTGATCGTATACTTTGCTTCGTGCGGAGATTCGGCAGTTAAAATCGGCGTACGGAGGAAAGGAACTGTGCCCAACATATGCAAGAGACTAAACACAACGCGCGACTGATCGACGTGTAACACCACATCGAGCTTTAACTTTCGTCAGAACAGGGGGGGAAAAAAAAAAAAAGAAATAACGACGAGTCTCACGGAAGAGTAGCAGCCGAAAATGAGTAATCAAGACGTGTCGGTGGGATCGGATACGTGTCCAGATGAGCGAGCAAATAGGCAGGATCCACTGCACGCGAAAGGAACTGAAATTACTCCGGGGGACAGTGAGCGGGCGGGCAGAAACATGCGTGCAGTACCGATACGCTGACACAAAGCCTTAAAAAGCTAACCTGCACGTTTACGTGGTGCGCGCGGTCGGAAAAAAAGGGGCGAATTACGGGCAACGTGATTCATGGGGAATCCGGCTTTAACGAACACCGAGACGAGCAAACGAGGGGAGGGTGGAGAGAAATAAAAAAGAAAAAAAAAAGGGAAGAGAATTTGTGTAGAGGCACGCACGAGATGCTCACACGCTGCCCCGCTATTGATTCTCATTTCAATACATCTCTATGATTATCGGGCTAGCATACCGTCAGGGATCACTTTATAGTGCCTCGCCGGCGTTCTATGCACTTTTAAAACGTGATCGGCTACCTAAAACGCCAACACCGAGGTATTGCGACAAAGGCGGAGGATATCGTGCGGTTTGCGAAGCCACTGCGTACACCCCGGTTGTCTGTCACCTCCGACCTACTCCCCAGCGAATCGTCAAAGGTTCCCCGCTCAAGCTTCCATTATTTAGAAGCTGCGTCTGAATTATCGAGACCGCCCCCGTAATGTCGCGTACGCCCGTGCAGGCCACTTGCGTTACTTACGTTTCAGTAAAAAAGATTATTTTCACGAGAAACGATAAAACATAAAACCAACACTCTCGAAAAGGTACCGTATGTCAAAATGGCGGACGTGGAAAGGATTCATGCCTTATGCCACGTATAGGGCCCTCGGAAACCGGCGATTGGCCGGGCGGGTCACGTGACGCCGGAGAAAATCTACCGCGACCCGCGCTCGGCCCGCCAGGTGGCGGGACCGTCGGCAACGCTCGGGGTAAGTCGCGAAAAATTCGGCTGCTTCGGTGTGTAAGTGGAGGCCACGAGCGCCACGCCGGGGTATTATTATTTATCCAATTTATCTGCGACCACGCACACACGGTCGCTGGGCGCTTCGATTCGCGAAAGCGAGAATACGCTTTTTACTCGATTATAAATTCGGATAATGGTATTCTAGAGAAACTATATATCTTATCGCAGGAGGAAAGGAAAGTACTGACACGAGCGTTGTAGAGTTACGTTCTCGGTTTGTATATTTTAAGTTTCTCACGGTGGTATGCTGTATACGTGTACAGCGTTAATTACGCCGATAAGGGTGTAGTGGACTTTCATTAATGGAATGAAATGCCGGCGAAGGGAAGGAGTAAAAGTCAAATGATGACACTGCTGAGTTAGGAACTTTCCATTTTCTTACGTTCAGCGCTCAAACCTTTTATATGACGTTTCTACTAATTTAAATCTGTTTAATGGTAGAACTTGCCGCGCGGGTTAGTGTTGTCCATTTCGATCAGCGGTTAACCTAGTTTAGGAAAGGTAAATGGTGCCTGCATGGTGTTAAGGTGATTCAGCTGACATCATCTTAAATTTATTTTAATTCACTGTAAACCTACATTCACTTGTCTCCTTTGCGATATATTATTTCTTTCTTTAAACACCCGGAGTATGATATTTCTCGTCTAACGTTCCTCCTCCGTGAAGCACGCACTCTTCCACGTTATGCGGACAATCTGTTATCAGTTCTAACGTTTCAGTCGTGAACTCTGCTTGCCTGTATATGAAACAATAATTAAACACCGAGAGCGATGTAATTAACCCATTACGACCCACCTCCGTAAAATTACGTTCGATAGGTAGAATAAAAAAATAAACACTTTTTTCGAAAAACAGTATTTCATCCCAGCGTAGAAACATTAACACAGTAAAGTATAAGCATAAAAAAAGGGTTGTAATTTTTTTTTAATGATTTTCCAAAATTTAGTGAGTCGTTAAGAGGTTAAGGGCGAAATATGTATATAAATAACTTTTATACAATGACTCGCATTAATATTCGGACACCACGATGTGTGAGAGATTATTCCTCTATATATATGTTTACAAAAGTGTTATTGAATTGTTTGTTTCGTAATATATTAAAACACTAGTTGTAGTTAGTAGAAACATAAACTTTATTTATTTAATGCACATAGTTTTTTGCAAAATAAATGATAAAGTAAAGAACGTCGAAATTTAACATTGCAAAAATACTCGGACACAACAGTTTACTGGCTGTAGTAGGTCGTTGGATGCAGTTGTTTATTTTGCAAGTGTACATTGTTTGTAACATAACGTCTAGCCTGCATCGAAGACTCAGTAATGCTATTGACTTTGTTAATATTAGACTGATTAGTGAATATGGGACAAAAAGGTAAAAATACATCCTTTGAAATTCGACAACTGGTTATTTACCACAAAGAAAAGGTGAAAATCATATAGAGAAATAGCCGAATTGCTAAATGTAAGCAAGAGTACGGTAGCAGATATTTTACACGGGTATATTCATGAAGATCGAATCGATTCAATTCGGCAAAAGGGACGTACAAAGTTATTAGATTCTTGGGAAGAATGTAAGATCGTTAGAAAAATAAAGAAAGATCTTAGAAGAAGTGCTATAAAATTAACTGCCGAATTATTCCAAGAATCTGGAAAGAAAGTACATCCCGACACAATGCGTCGGGTAGTAAAAAACCATGGATACAACGGCAGGGTTCTATGAAGAATCGTAAGAAACGATTAAATTTTGCTAAAGACTATGTTTCTAAAGACCAAACATGATGGAACAATGTAATATTTGCGGATGAAAGCAAATTTAATCTTTTTGTATGGTGTAAAGTCAATGAAGAATTGAAATTAAAAAATTTGAGAGCAACAGTGAAACACGGCGGCGGCAGAGTAGTAGTGTGGAGTTGAATCTCGACTGCAGGTGTTGGTAAACTAGTTTTTATCGACGGTATTTTAGATAAAATGAAATATTTAGACCTATTGAAACAGATTTAATGGGGGACGCCTACCTAGAGCAGTCAAAACAATGCGCTTCTGTGGGATTTTTTTCTAGAAAAACCGTTACACTTTTATCAATAAATATTCATCTATTGTTAAAAGTACATATAAAGGACAGTTCAGTATTTTTTGCGTTAAAGAATATTAAAAGATTTGAGAGTTATAAGCGATAACTGGGATGTCCTTTTTTTTGCGGTGACCATCGTAGCTCGTCGCAGAATCATCCGAAATGAAAAATTCGAAAGGCTTTAGATAGAGTATGAAATTATCTAGGCGCTATCGGAGGGATTTCTTTTTTTTTCTTCTTGGTCATCTTTTTTACAGGCCAAGGAAGGAACTACATTTTTGTTGAAAATCGATGGTTCAACTTTGCAGCGCCGCCATTTTGTCTCATAATAATTTTTCCAAAATCGGACCCGATAGCGCCCAGATAATTTCATACTCTATCTAAAGCCTTTCGAATTTTTCATTTCGGATGATTCTGCTACGAGCTACGATTGTCACCGCAAAAAAAAAGTACATCCCGGTCATCGCTTATAACTCTCAAATCTTTTAATATTCTTTAACGCAAAAAATACTGAACTGTCCTTTAGATGTACTCTTAACAATAGACGAATAGTTATTAATAAAAGTGTAACGGTTTTTCTAGAAAAAAATCCTAAAGAAGCGCATTGTTTCGACCGCTCTAGGTAGGCGTCCCCCCTTAATCAAGAGTGCTGTTAATATGATCATTCACGATAGTTTTAAGTTTTATCAGGATGACGATCCTAAGCACAAATCGAGAATAGTACAGGAATACTTACTGTATAACAGTCATAAAATGTCGTACACCCTCCTCCTCAATCACCAGATTTAAATCTGATTGAGAATTTATGGGATCAATTGGATCGTAACATTCGAACAACACCCATAAGAACAATAAGAGAATTAAATGAACGTTTATTACAAGAATGGAAATGTATAACACAAGAATATTTAAATAAAATTATATCCAATATGCCCAAACGATTACAGGAAGTAATAAGACAAAAGAGTCAACCCACGAAATATTAATATGATTAAAAAATATATATTTTTTATATAAAATTTATGTAAAATTTGTTATTCACTGTCCGAATATTTTGGCGATATTAAATTTCGGCATTATTTACTTCATCGCTTATTATGCAAAAAACTATGTGCGTTAAATAAATAAAATATATATTTTTAGTTACTACAATAACTACAATAAGTGTTTTAATATATTAAAAAACAATCAATTCAATAATATTATTATAAACAAATGAGGCAATTGATGGAAAAAGGGCACAGGCTATATAACTCAGGTGTACGTTATATATATCATATATCAAGGACACTACTTATCGTTCAGATTAGCTAAGTAGATGCTGTTTTATTACGTAGCGTGATCGACACGCAGCTACATAGTCGCTGAGCAGCCGCGCTAAGGGCCGTCCTTAAATTACGTAAGGGTAATTTTGACGATTTCTTACCCCCTCCCTCCCCCAGTATAAGAATTCGTAAGATTTGATATTGCAACCCCCTTCTTACGTAATATTAATATTACTTATAATAATAGTAATATTACGTATATTAAAAGTCTTTTAAAGGTTTATATAATTAATTTAACTCGGTTTCGGGGAATTTAATCTAAAACAACTTTTCTGGAACGTTAATGATAGAATTTGTATTTATTGAAAATTAGGTTAAAAAATATTACGTAAGACTCTACCTGACTCCCCCCTCCCCCCTTGTAAGAAAACGTAAGAAATTCGCGACCCCCTCGCCCCAAAAAAACCTTACGTAATTTAAGGACGACCCCCTACCGTGCTGTCGTGCAATAAGTACTTTTGTTTCATAGAGGATTTTGTGTAAGCGACGAAATATGGAAAGTGAGGCGAGTATCGAATCCGCAAGGAAAGAAGCTAATTTAGAAAAGAAGAAACTGATTTGGAAGACAGCTTGTTGCAAAAAATCGAAGAAATTAATACTTACGTAAAACATTACATTTTTTGTTTATTTTTGTGCTTCATTTTGTATTTTTTATTTAAGCAATGCATAAAAATGTGTAACGAAGTAAGTAAACAAAATTATATTTGAATAACTAAACAAAGAAGCAACTTTGTTACAAATTCACCACATTTACGGAAAAGGGGCACATAAACCACTTGCTTGAAACTTATAAATAAAGACATAGGTATCATTTCCAAATCATGACTTCTCTTTTCAGAACGTTTGAAGGACACGACAACTACATCCCTAAAAAAATTGGATTTAATTGCATTACTTTTTATTAAGTTATACTATACTGAAAACTTTGAAATCGATATTCTTGAAATGGCATTTTGGCGTATGTGCCCCTTTTCCATCAAATGCCTCAAATATATAGAGTAATAATCTCTCGCACACCACGGTGTCCGAATATTAATGCGAGTCACTATATATATATATATATCTATATTTAACGTATCTACCTTGGTTGGAAAGAAACTGTAATCGTGAAAGAAGTCCCTTTAGTGTAACAGCCCGATAAAATTACTTCCGAGTGGTCAACTCCAAATTGTGTGTTCTTAAGCTTTGTTTTCACTGTATACTTGTGCCTGCATACTGTTAAATTAAAGCACCGTATTAGCGCAAGTAGGAATCGATCTAATTGCCAATGAAATTATCAAACGTAGCTATACTCGACAAGTTTTCAATGACCAACGTCAATTTCTTGGTATCGCCTACATAAACGAGACCAAAATCTAACATATACGACGATAGTTTTATCAGCGGTAACCAAATTTGCAAAATTAACTCCACCTCCTAAAATTTGGGTAACGAGATTAATGCATACATTTTGCCGATACATATGAAAATGTAGAAAAGTATTCAAAACCTGAATATGTTTATTGGTGTGTATAATGACTAATGGCTCTTTCAATGTAATCAGTGGGCCGTGCAAGTCCTGAGCTTTATTCGTATGCAGTACGGTCTCAATGAGGCTTTCGTTGACGATACATAGCATTTCTACCTATAAGATAGCGTTGTTGGAAACTTTATCCTACTCTGCGAAAGATGAATACGTTACCTCGGCACATCCATGCCCGTTTATGCAGATGGTTCCTACAGGCTTGCATGGATTCGTTTCGGCGTAAATCCAAACAGATTGAACTTGAAACGGATCGTACGTCTCCAAAGCTATGCTTACTATGTTGCTCTCCTGATTGTAGAAGAAAAATGTTTTGTACAACCTACAATTAGAAACATTAAATTTAATCCAAGCAGCGCACGATCGGAGCAGCTGTTTAACCTTCACTCTGTGCATAGTAAATTTCCCATGGTCTGTGCGCGGGGGTCAATCTGACCCCATACATATTTTCATATATTTTGTAAAGTTTTTTATAAAAATTGTCTCCAGCTTAATATTTATAGAAATATATAAAAGAAAAAGAAATGCAATATTGTATACAAAATAGGAGTCTTTTCGAAACTCTAGACAATAATTTGTACAAAAGTAGTTCAAGTTCAGCGATCTTGCGCGGCTAACAAGGGAACATCCCGAACCCGAAAATTCAAAAAATTCTGAAACTTTGTGAATGTGTAGGGGATTTCCTCCTGATTACAACGCCATCTTTATTTGCTGCCCAAATTCACTCTAAGGGGGTGTAATTGACCCCTGAAAATCCGGTTATTTTCCGATTTTGTGTTATAACTCGTGAACTGCAAAATAATTGTTTTACCAAATGATAGATCTCATTAAAAAACGTAACTTTTGTCTTGAAACTTTTTTTCTATCTCTTGCTGTTCGCGAGTTATAACACAAAATCGGAAAATAGCCGAATTTTCAGGCCTGAATTTCAATCCCCTCGAGTGAATTTGGGCAGCAAACAAAAATTGCGTTGTAATCAGGAGGAAATCCCCTACATATCGGTAAAGTTTCAGAATTTTTTGAATTTCCGAGTTCGGGATCTTCCCTTGTAAGCTTCGTTGCCGGACTTTCGACCGCTCGACTTACCTAAACAAATGCCGTCATCCAAACGGCAACGCATATCGCGGAGGGCCCGAGGTGTCTCTGCCCTGGGTGCCCGACTCAGATATTCCCACAAAGGAAAATATATAATATAAATTTTTATACAAAATGCATGAAAAGAATTTCGGGTCAGTTTCACCCCAATGCACCGAAATATGCTTGGTTGGCTTAAAACTATCGTAGATACGTCATAGATAATATTTTTTCGATTTTCTTTTTAATAATGTGTGTGTAAAACCTTAGTTGAGGCAATCCTAGTTGCCTGGCATATTTATTAGGTGCAAAAACCTATTACATCCCATATTACAATGACTGGGGTCAAATTGACCCCTATGCACAGAGTGAAGGTTAAAGACTATGCCCGAGTGCTTTCCGCGCGTACAGTGGCTCACAGCCATAATCGTACACTTTTTAAAATCGCATAACATTTTTAAAATTGGTCCAAACGACTTGAGTTTTTTTGAGAATCTAGAAGGATTAGTTTGCCAAGTGTCGTGTTTCGTAGTTTTGAACAAAATTGCAATTGGTCGGAATAGCAAAAAAAATAGTAAAGGTCGTTTTTTAAACTAGTTTTTGTGAGCCTGTAATGAAAATTAAAAAAAACTCGTTTGTAGATTGAAGGAAGTTGTAATACATGCTGAAAAATTCATCTAAATCGGTTAACGTTGCTCTTAGCTATAAATGCTTAAAAGGTGCAGAATAAGGGCGAAAATCGCGAAATTCCCGAAATCATCGATTTTCGAGCTTATTCTGCGATCTTTAAACGTCTGTAACTCAGAGCAACGTTAACCGATTTAGATGAAATTTTCAGCATGTATACAACTTACTTCAATCTACAAACGGGTTTTTTGAATTTTCATTACAGGCTCGCAAAAAAAGTTTAAAAATCGATCTTCACTATTTTTTTTTGCTATTCCGACCAATTGCAATTTTGTTCAAAACGACGAAACACGTCACTTAGCAAACTAATCCTTCTAGCTTTTCAAAAAAACTCAAGTCGTTTGAACCAATTTTAAAAATGTTATGCGATTTTAAAGAGTGTGCGATTATGACTGTGAGCCACTGTATGTACTCTAAAAGTTTCCTCTTGGCCTGCATTATATCATTAACGCAGCACGTGAATGTTCGTTCGGACTTAGGGATGTTAAACGCCAAGTGTGGTTTAACGATCTTCGCGGAAACATCAATTTCTATGGGAGGGAAATAGGATCCGTCCAGTCTGGAGTAGCAGTTGTCTCGGTACCTGTAAATTTATAAAATATTTCACAGCCGGATTATAATAATTAGATGGCACTGCGCACGAACTTGTCGCCTGGAGCGATTCGTAGGAATCCGAAAATCTTGCAGAGATATTCCTCTTCGTAATTTTCCCTCGAATCAATGTACCTGAATGCATCAGGTGCGGTGGTAACAGTCACAGTGGCACTCTCCTTTGGCAGAATGAATACTTCCCTGGGTGTAACCTCGCGGAACATTGAAATTATTCTTTACCGTTAATGGCTCTGGAATACTCGTCTTGGCAGCTTATCGTAATCTAACTTGTCCATCCTCTTACCGTGCAAGCACGCGAATCAGCTAAACCATAGTAAGGAAGTATCGAGATTTTACATTCACTGTCATCCGCCTTTTCTGCACAGTCGTTATAACTTTTCATAGATTTAGAGGAACATTTGCTCTCGTATACTATAGAAGATTCTCGCAAGTTTTTGTTCGATGACCAGGATACGTCACTGTAGGAAGATAATACAAGAAATTGCTGGAAGATTGGAAGTTATTTTCTAAGCTTCAAGATTATTTACGCTTAGCCGTACAGTGGGCCATCAAAAGTGTTGCTAGAAGTATTTGACGAATCATTTGACATGATTACAAGCATATCGTCTCCAGAGCTAGACTCATTCAAGGTTTCTGATTTGGTCTGCAGCTCTATGTGGTTCTCCATGTGTGTCTCGTTGGCAGTCTTGTCTCTCCTGGCTTTCAATCTCGATGCCAATTTATCAGTAAACGGGATGACGACATCAAATATAACATTGAAGGGCAATGTCTCCGTGGTGGGCTTCACCAAAAATGTATGCCAGTCGATGGCTATAGGCACCACGCTTGTGTTCTTCAAGCACAGTGTCCTAGTCTCCAGACGAAAACCGAGCGCATTCACTCCGTACCTGCGCAGGGTGTAAAAGAAGTAACGATTACTATTTTTTTTTCAGATGAATTGGCTTTCGTTTTAATATTTCAGGTGTAATCTTTTTGGAGAGCAACATCCACTGCAATTAATTTCATTACACACTTGAGGATCGGGATTCTCGATGAAACTCCAGCGCTGATGGACAAGGATATCGGTGACTCGACCACTTGAATACATATCCCTAACGTGTACCGCGGTAAACCAGTAATATTTATTTCCAGCTCGTCCACGTAAGTTCCCCATGTGTCGGCGAACACGTAAACGTCCACGGGAATAGCTTCGAAGGGCCCAATGTCCGCATTAATGGGGTCGATGTAAATCACAACACCTGATGCGGGTTGCTTCACCCGACACAGCGTTTCTTCTGGAACGAAGAGAGAAGCTACTCGCAAGTAGTTCACTATTTACTGCCACAGAATATGCTAAACGTGTAATCAGCCTTTGGGATTTTGTAATTGAGTGGCATCTCTACCGATTACATCCTTCTTTCGACCGAACACTTTTCTGTAAGCGAACTTTATACGATCCTCCTTCGACTTCTGCTCGCAGGAACACCGGATCGGATAGAAGTTCTTTATGCGCAGCCAAAAGTTGGACGGCACCGGGGTCTCGTTTTTTATTATGAAAGTCTTCTTCTTTACTGAAAGTCCGTTGCACGGAAGAATAAATGGGAGCCAAGAAGACGGTTTGCTTTTAGAGTAGTCACTTTTGGTCAATGCGTTGCCTTGTAGCAAGTTTTCAGAATATGTAGGAATATTTTAAATTTTAGTGTAAGGGTTGGGGTACCTATCCTCAAGGGCAAATTCAAGAATTCGATGACAACAGGTTCCGTGGACGCTGGTAGAACTGTTTCGAAGAAGGGTATGATTTTTCCAGGCGCAGGTATGCCTTGTCGAATGTTTCCGTGCTCTGTTTCCAAGTCGTTCGTCTACGATTGTGTTGGATCACTCTGTAGATTCTGCTTTATGAATATTGATAAGATCGATTAGTTACTTGAATAGTTTCTGAAGTAGAATCGCTCGGAGAAGATTCCTCTCTGGATTCTGCCAAGTGTAATTCAGACCCAGAAGGGCCTGCAGGAGAATCCTTAACGACGCTACCTTCATCTAGATTCGTAATCTTCAGTTCTTGTTCTTCTCGCATTCGGTACTTTTCCAATAGTTTCTGATTCATATAATAGTTAAATTCAGCTTTGCATTAGCTGGGAATTAAGAAAATTGTGGTAGATATATCTAGCAATAGTGAGATCTATGCGCATGCCCACACAGAAGCTATATAGAAAAGCGGGGCGACTCTAGGCGTGAATTCTGCGGGGGGATAGGGATGAACTACTTTGGAGGATTGGCAGGTGATCTAGTATGAAGACACTACTTTTCCCTGTCTAAAAGTAGAGCCAACTAACACGAAAGAATGAAGAACCAATTATTAAAATGATATTGTCGATTTTAACAATGAACCTGTATAATACGAAACAGAATTCATTTACACAGAAATGCAGTATTAAATCGAAACTTAAAACTGACATGTTTGAAGTAGATTGCTAAAAATTGCAACCAAAACATACCAGACCTTTCTGAGATTCGCCTGCCAAGGCAATATTCAAACTATCCACGTGCCATTCGACTCGAGTGAAGTTATCCTTCAGCTTCAAAGGCTCTTCGTCGCTCAGTGGAAAGTAAAGCGCGACGTAAAGCGATTCAATAGCACACTCGATTCCCAGCATTATGATTCTCCTCGTATCCCCAACGAAGCATGGTATGTGAAGGGACTTCACGATCCCCTGAAAGTTCGATAAGTATCATTCGTATGTGCTTTCAAAGGCGAAGCTTTCTTAACAGATTTGGGAGTCGTTTAACCTCCTTCACGGGGACAATAGTGATCTTCATTCTCTCTGTATTGGCAGCTGCCACTTCACCCTTTTCTGGGCACACGCAGAGCTTCATTTTTGCTGTGTCGGTGCCACTAGCTTCTCCCCAGGCGTACATTAATGAACCACTTGACAAATTCTTCACTCTCAAGACGCAGGTCTCCTCGACGCCGATATATAGAGTCCTGTTTCGAGTCCATGATTTAAAATTTTAGAGATTTTACTAAAGGTTTGATGGTAAATAAAGAATCGTTATAGAACTACAAGCCTTGTAGGTCTAATGATGCCCATGCTTATTATTTGCTTCCATAGAAGTGGCTCGAATTGCTTCAGGTTCACGATGTCGTAGTGAGAGAACAGTTCGTCTGTTACCTGTAATATCGTATAAACAATCAATAGTGAAGTCTTCATTGCGCATGCTTAAATGGAAAGTGGGTGGAGCTTTTGACCCCCTCCATCTCGCGGCGCGATTGCTGCGGGGATAGCGGTGATCTAGATTCGGGGTTGCCGTGTGATCTAGTATCGGGGTTCGACGTGCGATCTAGTATCGGGGTTTAACCTGCGATCTAGTATCGGAGTGTTACTATGGAGTGGTTGGCAAGTCGGACAGTTTTCATCGCCATATTCTCTTTCAGCTTTCATAGTTACTGTGATATCGCGTTGTATTTCGAAAAGTAGCTGAAATCCGGGTATTTTCTGAATAAAAATTATTCTAAGTGATTGAAAAACGAGAAAAGCGACTGTCTTACTAATTGACACGCAGATTTGTGGTCCTCGCTATCCTCCGAGTCGTCGATAATATCTGCTCCCTCGTAATAATCCGGTATCGAATAATCAATGTCCAAAGGCATCTCTTCTTCGGAGGTTTCAGCGCTATTCGATCACAAAGGGAATTTAATTTCGCATTTCATTTTAAGCAAAACGAAAGCTAAAATCTACGCACGTTTTACTTTCATCTGCGGTGCATTGCAGCCAGACTTCTACGTCGGCGATCCAAATATCTACGGACTGATGACAGTATTTAAGTAGATGTAAGAAATTGTATCGATTAACTTGGTAAAGCTCGCAATGCTGTTCAGAACATTAGCGCTCAATGTGAGTCTCTTGGAACCACGCACTTTTTGAAAATATTCACGGAATATCATATTGAAGCTAGCAAATTGAAGAAGCCAAAGTAAAGTTAGTAATGGACAATAACAAATTTAAATAAAGGGTTTTATGAGCACAGCGCGAGCTAAACCGACTTAAAGCACCAGTGAAATGATTTACAGCTGCAGTTTTACGTCGTCTCGTGGCGCATTCTTCGGTATGCAATTGTAGTTCCTTCGATATAGCAGCAAGTGGTATATCTTCCAAGTGCAATCTAAAATAGTTCCACTTACATGTGTTTCTTGTCAATGTAATTACCGGAGGAATCGCTTGTTGTATACTTACTGTAGAACAGCGAAAAAACAGTCTGCGTTTAAGTATTTGTATTCGGCGGTCACGTTGAAGTGGTGTATAGAAGTGGGAGCGAACACTCCGTGATCTGGATGGATTCGAAGAAGTTCCAAAGGAAGACGATTACGCTCGATCGTTTCGTTCTCGTTGGGTTGAATGTGTCGCTTTGTCCACCGGAAGCGCATGCTTATTTCGCTGCGTGGAGTAATTAATATTCTTAGCTATTGTTTTCATATCATTAATTATCATTAATTCATATCATTAACACTTCGCAACGATCTCACATTTCAGGGCAAACTTAAGGTTTCTTTTCCTATACGCGTCTGGACGCAGCGTCAAGAGTGCAAAGTCGATTTTCTCGAAAATGAAGCGCGATATCAAAAAAAGTTGCTCTTTCTTTTCGACTCATAACAAGTAAATGAGTTGAGAAAAAGGAATAAAATTTTTTGATATTTCGCTTCATTTCCGGGAAAATCAACTTTGAATTTCTTGACCCTCCGTCTAGTCGCGTTTGGGAAAACATACCTTAACTCTCGCTGTCGATCTTTTTCAAATTCACCGAGTATTCATTGGTTTTTTTAAACCACCAGCACAGCATATTGAAGATAGAATGTAAATGTTTGATTAGTATAGTTTAGAAATAAAATTGCTTCTTTACTAGTTTCTCGGAAAGTAGCAGATCGGAATTGTGTTATATTGAATTCATATTTTCATTTCAATTTTATATTAATTCTTTCGTAGATTAATATGTTATTTTAAACGACAGAAATAGAATCGCTGTAAAAGTTTGTTTTACCTAATGTTGCTAGCGGAGATCGTGCATTGTCCCATTCCGTTTGCAGCACGGTTTAAGTTTACGTAATAACGTGCGTGTTTGTCGATGTCCATCCTCAGTGGCCAAAACTTTTCTAATCGCTGCAATTTCACGAATAGGAGCTTATTCATTATTTGCCACAGTATGGAGGATAACTCGCCTCAGCAATTTTTATATATCGTATTACTACGTTGTTCATGATTTCTCTTAAACAGCCCTATACAAAGGGCTACTAACGAAAAATCACTTATGATTTCTTTTACCCCTATAAACCCGTACTGCTACGTTACCCATAATTTTTGAAAACTCAAAAACGTAGTGCGACCTTTCTCTTGATTTCTAAAGAAACGTAGTGCTGTGTTTTTCTTTTTGATTTCTGTGAACTCCTAGAAAATACGTTTCTCTGAAACGTAGTGCTGTGTTTTTCTTTTTGATTTCTGTGAACTCCTAGAAAATACAGTACTACGTTTCTCTATGCGCTACACAGGTTTCTTAAAAGCGGATTGATCGTCGAAAGAAACATGGTCGACGATGTGCATCTACCAAATAAAAACGTAATACCACGTACAAGAATATTGCTACGTTAACGCTGCCATGTGAAAACAGTTGCATAGATACTTTACTAAGCTGGATGAAGTTCGGCTCGTATATTACGCCGTCCCCGATTATTTCCAAATCCAGTAGAGTACAGTTGTCGCAAAGTATGTACAGTTTGTCTACCTGATAAAAACAGACGCGACACACAAAGGCGTTAGCTGAACAATCATAGCATAAACAGGTATGTACAAGTGTTACATATTCATTCTGTCATTTACGTGAATCCCGTAACAGTATGGAAAGAAGTATGCATGGAGCGTTATTGCTTCCCGTGGCTTCAGCAAGAAGTACGCCGGCCAAATTGCGAAATAAAGCAATTTCAACACGTTGGTGGCCGTGATATCCTGGTCAAAAATATAAAAAAGAAATAATTGAAAATGGGAACATCGGAAAACACCCAATCGCACATTTGTGCCATTTGTGGTTGTGATATCCTGATCAAAAATATAAAAAATAAATAATTGAAAATGGGAATATCAGAAAACACCCAACGGCACATTTGTGCCATTTGCGGTTGTGATATCCGGATTAAAAATATAAAAAAGAAGCAACTAAAAATGCAAACATTAGAAAACACCCGATCACATATTTGTGTTATACTAAAGAGCGCAACGACGAAGGGGCGAAGGCGTTACCTCGATACACAGAGAAGTCCAGTCGATTTCACTCATTATGAAAAACCTCCCCTCTCCCCCTGTGTTCGTGAATTTCATAGGCACGTGGACTTGTTCCCCCACGAAGCCGTTGCCGCAGTCGAAAGTCATGCTTTTGTTATCGAATTTGCGGCAAATTGAAAGCCAACTGCCTGCGCTTTCGGCGGTACTTTCTACGGTAGACTGCAACAAAATCATATTACGCGTTTACCTGTAACACTACTGAGTATAATCGCTTTTATCGCGAATTAAAATTCAGACGTACGTCTATGCTTTCGCATGGGGACAGTATTTCCGAATGCCAAGGCTGGATGGTGAACTTCACTTTGCTCGTCAGCTCCTTCTGCGATGCATCGATTCCTGTCAAGCAAAAATGGTTGGGGAACACCGGTGTAGCAACGTTTCTTGCTCTAATATAAAAGACTTTCACTAAAAGTCATGTGATAGTTTAAGAAATTTGCCAGCCACTGCTGAATCCATATACATATCTACCCATCAGAACGGGAGGGTCTCTGTATCCGTGTAGCCTGATAATGATGGACTTCCCGTGTTGCACGTTCAGTATCAATAATTCCTCGGGCTCGTCTATGATGTCGCATTGGAAGAAAATCACCAGCTGCACCTGCATCCCTGGCGGGACGATGCCTCTGTCCTCCGCTATGGATTCAATTACAACTAGGAACTTGGAGCGGTACGGCCTCCCGCCGAGTTGAAATCTCGCTGGCGACGTACTGACGTTTTGCAACGTGACCGTTTTCTACCGTACACAGAACGGTAGCTTGATAACGAAACCGGGCGAGCCTAATCGAATCCCAGTACCTTGTACAGCCTTTTCAATTGGAAGTTACGGAACTGCACGTAGTTGCAGTCCGCCACCAATACCGTTTTCTGGACCTCTGACCTTATGATGCTCCTCTTTGCTAGGGCGTCCAGACGTGGATGCGACTTGAACTCGCCTCTGATTTTCGAAATAGAAATTGGGTAAAGTAGGTGCTATGAGAAACGAATGGGATAATAGTGGGGTGAGTTCGTCACCCACTGCAATTGAGTAGCTAACAAAAAACGGTCCTTGTCAATTTTTGGCGTCCTCCAGGAGAGCCAAAAAATACTCTAGCATCTTTAATGTCTGTTCAAGAGAAATCGATCTTTTGTTTTAAATCTGTGGCGGGCGGGCAAACGGGTATAAGTCAAATTTTAACTCAAGTCTAAGCAGTTTCTTTTTTGCGAATCGAAGTTAAAAATAAAAATTTCTTTTAACATATGAGGCAGTCAGAGCAACAACGGACCAACTCACATTAAAAAAAATTTTTTTTCCCTATTTTATATGGTTAGTAGAGCCTATTGGAATACGTTATTGCTACTGATTCAATATCGAAAAAAAATGTGGGTTAGTCCGTTGTTGCTCTGACTGCCTCATATATGTTATCAATTTTCACGTCCAAAATTTAACACCCGATCTTATGTAGCAGTTTAAATATTCTAAGTGTCTTCCTGCAAAACTAATAATTCTAAATTACATATATATTGTTCGCCCACCCACCAGAGAAATATTCATCATATTATACAATATTAGCGTTGGTGTTATCTGTAATTATGTCACCTCGTGATATTTGACAAGGGTCATTTTTGTCATGGGTCCCCTAATTTTTGTAGCAACAATAGAGATCTCGCTGCTGTGTACAGAGTGAGTTTCTGAATGACTAGATTCGAGGTTCATCAGATGATCTAGTATGGAGGCATTACCATTGGGTGTTAACTATAGTATTTATAAAGACCTCCCACTGATTTCTTTCTTTCCCATCCTTACTTTCTTTTACAAGCCTCACTATTGCTTGGCACAATCATATATTATTAACTAACAAGGGAAGTTCGGCAACCCGAAAATGGAAAAAAAATTGAAAATGTAGAAATATAGCTCAAGTGACATAATAACATAACTATTTTTTTGTTCGGCAATAAAACGGTCCAAAGGGTTGAAGCACCCCCTCGAAAGACTGGTAAGTTGTCAGAAACTGTAAAAGATATCAAAAATAAATTAAATTCGAAGTTCTATGGTCTGCCATGCTCTACATATAAAGTGGTAATAAAGAATTTGTGAGAAACGTTATTTTTTCTAATTTTATCCCCATCACACTTTTTTCGACAATTCTTTGTCACCATATTATAGGAGATCGAAAGTCATAAAGTTTTGAATTAAACTTTTTTTCGATATCTTCTACGGTTTCGCAGATATTCGCGATAATATGAAAACTCAAAATTTCTTTGAGGGAGTGTTTTCACCCTTAGGACCGTTTTATTGTCGAATCAAAAAATATTTACGTTATTAGCATCGCTTGAGCTACATTTCTGCAAAGTTTCAGATTTTTTTTTAACTTTCCAGTTGTCGAACTTCCCTTTCAGGTTTTTTATACCCTGAGAAGATTGATTTTGACCTAGAACCAAGTCACTTATGCACCATTTTCTTCAGATTCTCTTTTCTCACCCATTTCCTTATTAAATGGGCGATGATTTGAAGGAAACGGTACATTCATATAAAAAAATGTTCTTTTCTCAGGGAAAATGAACAATACAAAGAAGTCTTTGCAAAGATAACCAGAAGTGCTGAAGAGTAAGCCGGCCATCTTGAAAAATAATACTGTAAAATCTCTATTATTGCTGTGATAAATTTTGCAGATACATTGTTGTTAATTATTGACTCTCAAGGGAAGATGCCCAACTTGGGAATTCAAAAAATTATGAAACTGGGGATTTGTAGAGAATATATATTTTTTTGCTGCGCAAACTTACTCCAAGGGAGTGAAATTGATCTCTGAAAATCCGGCTATTTTCCGATTTTCTGTTATAACTCGCGTATCACTTTTACCAAAAGATAGTCCTAATTAAAAAACGTAACTTTTGCCTGAAAACTTTTTTTCTATCCCTTACAAGTCGCGAGTTATAACACAAAATCGAAAAATGGCCACATTTTTAAGGGTCAATTTCACCCGCGTGAAGTGAATTTGAGCAGCAAAAAAATTGCGCAATACATACCGATATCCCCAAAGTTTCATAATTTTTTGAATCTGCGAGTTGGGAAGCTTCCTTTGTCAGCCTAGTAAGTAGACATTTAAGAAGTACCTATCAACTCGAATCTTTGGCAAAGACGTTATATGCTTCAACTGTGGATCCGGCTCTCTTTTCGGAAACAATCGTGCTAATTCCACCAATCTTCTGTACTCGTCCCAAACCTTCAGCTCCGGTGGTTGTGTCAACGAATCGCTGCGGTATAAATCTAGAAAGGAGACCCTGACAATGTCATTAACTTTCACCTAGCTTAGTACCTAATTCCGCTTCGCCTGAGTCCACGTATTTGAGTGTCGAATCTTCCACTTCCTTAACATCTCGCGTGCAACGTTTCAATATCTTTATGTCAGCAGGACATGCATTGTGTAACCGATCTCTGTAACTCTATTTATGAAAATTATTATTCGTTATCACTACTGTTAGGCCAAAATTCTTCTTTTCCTTTGTGTTCAGTAGGTACTGTGGGGTCTTTCAGATCACAAAACTGTTGTAGTTAATTAGTAAAAATACACGTTATATGCTCCCTTGTGTTTATCTTTGGACAAAGGAAGATTCTGTTTATAAACTCTTGTAGATATAGATTCAGAAAAGAATGGCCCCTCCTAAGAATATATATTTGCACAATTTTAGGTAGCTTAATGAACCTCTTCCCTCTCCTTTGGTCTAAAAGATTCCTCTAGCAGAAGTGAAACATATAATATAAATATTCGTAAGTCTTCTAATTTATTCGAATTTTTTTTTAATAGAGTCAAAGATACCATGGTACCAAAAGCTTAACAAAATTCATGGTGCTCTACCGACAAGGAAGGATCCCGAACCCGGAAATTCAAAACATTCTGAGACTGTAAATATGTAGGGGATTTCCTCCTGATTATAACGCAATTTTTGTTTGCTGCCCAAATTCACTCTAAGGGGATGAAATGGAGCCCTTAAATTTCGGCTATTTTCCGATTTTGTGTTATAACTCGCGAACTGTAAGAACTCTAAGTTACCATATGATAGTCCTAATTAAAAGAAATAACTTTTGCCTTGAAACTTTTTTCCTATCTCTTGCAGATTGCGAGTTACAAAATAAAATCCGAAAATAGCCGAATTTTCATGGGTTAATATCAGCCCCTTAGAGTGAACTTGGGCAGCTAACAAAAATTGCGTTGTAATCAGTAGGAAATCTCCTGCATATTCACAAAGTTTCAGATTGTTTTTAATTTTCGGGTTCGGGGTCTTCCCTTGTGAGTATAAAGAACGCATAAAATACTAACGCAATAGAGAACAGAAGTTTGTTTCTGCAAGATAATATTCTGTTGTCCAGATGCAATACGGATGTACGATATTTTCCAATTATATCTTCTAGACTCTACTGCACTTCGCGATCTCCTTGGAACAGACTCTGCCTCCATTTCCTCCCCATTTCCACTATACGTCACATGTACAGAGTCCATCTTACTTATTTATATCATCAACCAGACATACATGCAACCAGCTGACAAGCATGCATTTCATTGCAGTTGACAAAAGAACGTTTAATTAATTATCCGCATTGAAGAAACATGTAAACGCTTCGTACAGAAGATATCAAGAAAGCAAGAATGTAGTGGTGCAATGAAACAAACGTACATAGTGATTTTAAGAGTATGATTTATTTGGAAACAATTTTTTATATAAAGGTTGAGAGATTGAAGTTCTATGTACAAAAGGGTTACGTTACTAAAATACTAGGATTTTATATTCCATTGCCGTACGTCGTGCAAAATAGTTTTCGTTTAGACTGAAGATATATAGAAATTGTCCATGTGTTTCTTCCTCTCCCATTTTGTTTCTGTATCCCGACTGTTTCACGCTTGAATCTAGTTTAGCCCTACAAACGTTGAGGCAAAGACACTGCTCTTGCCAGCCGCCATACGATCGCATAAGGTACACTTATTTATAATTGTATTTATCATGATCCGTAAATACAAAGAATCCTCCTGCCTGATCCTTTCCCCCTTCCTCTTTAATCTATGTATACACGTGTATCTCGGACACGCGTAGACACCATACAGCATGGTCTCGCGTATACGATCTATTTAGAGATTACGCTTTGTACAATCTACCAATGCAAACAAGCGAGAAAGAAATCGATTCACCAGAGCATACCGAGTCTCTTCCGAAAGTCGCTGCAACGATATTCCACCGTTTAAACGTTCGTTCAAAATACACTTTTGTTTGATAGAAGCATACAGTGCAAGAGGCGTGTTCGACAGTTTTTGAGCTCGCAAGTAAGCTGTGAAATCGCGGATGTCTCTGATCGATCGTCTAGTGACCTGAAAAGGAAGTGGGCTTAATAATCAGACGCGCTTGATCTTCCATTAAACAACACTGTATTTCCTTTTTACTTTTTCTCTTCTCTGTAAGTCTTGTAGGTTGAAAAATTATGTGTGTTCTTCGTTAGGAGTGCACTTATTTAATCTACAGAATAAGCATACACAGTCCACGTAACGCAACAAAAAAAAAAAAAAAAAAAAAAAAAGATAGAAAGAAAAATACGTTCTCGTGCTCGCGTAAGGACTTTATGGTTGCCGTTGCAGTAAATTGATACGCGGGGCAATTGTTTATTGTAATTGCTGCATGTATCGTTACGTATGCATAATTCAAGTCAGAATGAAAGAAAAACCGTAATTAACGTCCCGTGTAGATCGTACGATGAGAATCTCGGCGCGGAGTCGAACTAGGTTCAAGCCCTGCGTAAAAATTCGTCCCGATAGAATTGTTTTTTAATCTCTCTTCTCCCCCCATGCTATTATTTACATCACGAAGCGTCGATTCGTCCCGGATGGTTTTGCCAGAGAACAACATGCGTGGATCGCGACTTCATACTTGGACTTTGCATGCAGAGGGACTTAATGGCCTTCGTGAGAAGCCTATTATCGTTTGGAAAATATAAAACCCCAGGTTATACTTCACTATCCTACAAATACAATGCTTATTTCAAACGTTGTATAATGGTGTTGTCATCGAACGATGCGATATCTATCCGCGTTAACTCCCCCCCCCCCCCTCCTGTGCATCAGCGTTCCCCCCGTAAATTATAAATAAAACATTAAAAATTAAAATTCCAGCGGATTCGTTTTACACCGAGACATGAATTTCTAAAACATAGTCGTTTATCGTAAATCTAAACTCTAGATTTTTGTGTTCCTGATTTTTCTTCATTCTTCCATATGTGTGTGTGTATGTGTGTGTGTGTGTGTGTTTTTTACAATACACCAGCTACGTTTCTTTCTTTTCTTCCTCCACATCGCGTCTGTTTAGCTGGAAAATCTCGATAATTTTTTTTCTTTTTTTAATCCATTGCAATTGTACGAAGTGAACGGTCCTTACATATATACACAACCCACGGTCACCCTTAAGCGTACAACTTCCATTATAAATGTATAGTTCGATGCATGGTCGTTTTATCCTTTACGCGCGTTTCGAGTGTTCCTTCACTTGCCCAGACCGAGTGCAGCGTACTGCTCCTCCGTCACCTCGGTCATCATCAGGTTCCCGTCCGGCAGAAGGAGAACCACTCTTCTGGTGCCTCCTAAATAACGACAGAACAAAAATACAGCATCAATACCGCTAATATTGTTCACTCTGTGTGCGGTACACATCGCGGGACATGTTGGGAAAGGATTCGTTTTATGGCCGTTTCAGATCTACGGATACACCTGGAGAGTTACTTCTGAAAACGAAGCATTTCTCTCACTTTGTCTTTCGCTACTGAAGTGGGAACGTTCTGTTATCTACAAGCTACAATTTAAGTAAAACATTATATACGATATGCGTGGGGTCACTTGAACAGCCCAAGGGTCCACCCGAGGTTACCCTATTGCATCAGTATTCTTGCTGGTACAGCTATAGCGAATTCCTAAAATTAGGGGTGGGTTTCTCGAAGCGTCGAAACCTCGAAACCCAAGGAAGATTCGTATTTCGTGAATTCGAGAATTTACATAGTATTGTTATATTTTTGCTTGCATTTTCTTTAACTATGATCAATAGAGATTTATGTAAAATTTGGTTGTCTTAGGTTCTTAAAGCAAGACATTTCACTTGCAAAACAGAATCAGCATCTCAAGTTTCGAGAGTTTCGAGCTTCGAAAGTTCCAAGAGTTTCGAAGCGTTCAAAGTTTCGGATTCGAGTAGTTTCCAATTCGAGTTTTGAGAATTTAAAAATTAGGTTCGAACCCACCCCTACCTAAAATCCTTCAAGCGTCAAAGTAAAGATTGGTAGATAAGGAATTCGAGGTTTACCCTCGGGGACATGTAGATTACCTCCACTCTCATTCAGTCCCGATTAATTCCACTACAGAATGCAAGGGGCCTGAAACTGTGAATTTGGTATGCCCCGAATCAGTGACATTTATACTTAACTTCCTATAACTCTACCAGCTTAGTATACTTTTACAATCCGAACGCACCCTGTAAACTGACTCGAATCGACGAAGTTACCTGGAGTCGGCTCTTCCGCTTGCACAACTTGAGCTACAACTTGTCCGTGCCCGTCACCGTCCTCTTGCCCCTCGGCCACGTCGGAGGTGTTCGAGTTATCCATGATGGACATGACCATCGGGTTCTCGGAAGGCTCCGTGCCGCTTTCTTTCACGTAGAATTGCGAGGCCAGGTTGACTTGGTCGGGTATCAGCTGAGCCACGGCCTCCGCCACAGCGTGGTCCAACGTCAGCACGGACCCCTCGTCCCCTTGCTGTTCCGTAGTGACGTACACGCATTGCTGCTCGCCATCGGCGTCCCGCGTCACCAGCAACGTCTGGCCATCCTCGGCTTGCCCTGTCACTTGATAAACAACGCCGTCCTCCCCCGTTATCGTCACCAAATTCGACGCGTCCTCTGCCACCTTCCTCTCCTCCGGTATCTTCTCCTCGGTCTTCACCGGATCGGTGGACGCGATGGCTATCGTGCTGGTGGAGGTGACCGTGGCTGTTGACAGTCCTGCCGCGATCGGTGGCTCGCTGGTCGACGTCGTCTCTGTCAATGGCGTCGTCGTGGTCGTTGCTGGAGCAGCTACAGCGGGGACAGTGTCGTCCAAGCAGGGAAGGTCCGGAGCAGGGCCGGCGACGTTCGACAAGTTCATCTGCGCCGGTTCGCCGGTTTGAACGATTGTTCCTGTTGTCCCGCCGGGACTCATCTCAACTCTCATTATGCCACTGCCGTCTGTTAAAGAATCGAGGGAAGGTAGGACCAACTCTGTGGTGCTTGCCGCGGCGTTCGCGTCTATACTCTCCGACGTGGTAGTAGCAGGTTTGACGGTGGACAATGGCGTAGCTGGCTCTGCTTCGGGCTCTGGCTCGGCTGGTTGTTCCACAGGCTCACCGTCAGGCCCAATGATACGCCCCGTGAGCGGGCACAGAGTGAACGGCCTCGGTGGGCTGTCTGGCCCTGCGGTGGCCACGGTCTCGGTTTCCGGTGGCGGTAGTTCCGGTTCACCCTCGCTGCTACTTTCCTCGGAGCCTACCTCGTGGAACTCCATGTGAAGACCGTCGCCCTCCGCCAGTTTACTTTCTTTCGGTTTGTTTCCGGGAGTGGCAGCAGCCGCTGCTGCCGCCGCCGCCGCTGCCGCTGTTGCTGGTACCTCGGCCAATTTCCCCCTACCCCGCCCGGCGGTAATACGAGCACCTGCTAGGAGGCCGCGGCCACCTGGTTTAACGATACCCGCTGCCTCTTGAGCTTTCCTTTTTGCCATTAGTAACTTTTGCTGGGGAGATAATAATGACTGTGGCTTACCGACTGGCGTCTTCGGCGACTGTTTAGCCTGCTGGACCGGGCTAGTGCCAGACTTAACCACCTGCTTCGGCTGGGGGCTAAGCACCGTGAACTTGGATCTAATCTGTGCGACGTTCCCAGGGCTCACCGAGTTACTTTGCGTGGTCACCGCCGTGGTGCGTTTCTGTAGCACCTGGCGCGCTTGCTGCGACTGGACTTGTCTCGGGGCTGGCGCCCTGACTGGCGTGCGGATCGTCGAGCCGATACCGAGCACGCTAGTCGGCGTGGTGGCGCGCAGCGGTGGTCTCGGTAGCAATGGGCGACCGTCCGCGCTGCGTTGGCCTGTAACAGGTCCAGGACGTATTCCTGTACTTAGTCTTGGTTGCAAAGTTATGGGGGCCGGCACCGCGGTCACGACATGTATCTGCGGTAACTGTGTCGGATCTGGTTTCGGCTGGATCTTTATAGGCTCTGTTTTCTGTGTACCTCCTGTTTTACTCGTCACCGGCTTAGAGACTACTTTCATCTGGGTCACCACTTGGCTCCCATCCATTTTCGATACCACCTTTACGGGCGTCACGGAATTCGACTGCGATGCGGATATTACTTGCTTCCTCACTACGTTAGTGTTATCGCGGTTCTGAACCATCAAGACACCTTGCGCGCTCGGCGAGCCTTTCACCGCCAACTTCCCGCTAGGGGACGAGTCCAGCTTGATGATCCCGTCCTTCCGTGACATCACGTACACGCCGGACGTCAAGTTCGGCATCTGCTTCGGATCCACTTTAACCACTCCTTTGGCGTTCGCCACCAATACAGGCGGTTGATTAGATTTCGCTCCTTCGGGAGACTGCAGCCCCAGCGAGGTCGCCAGATCCGTTGACGAGCCACTCCCTCTGTTCGAGCCGTTCGATTGGGCGTTAGCGCGATTGAACGCGCGCTGGATCACGTCGCTTCTGCCCAGCAATCTCTCCTCCTCGGACTCCCCGGTCCAATCCTCGTCGCTACCCGTGTCGCCCTTCGCCCGTTTCGCGGCGCTGCTCCCCCCGTCCTCGGAGTCGCTCTCGGAGTAGTCCATTCGCCTCTTTCCTAACACTGCAACAGATTTACAAACTTTAATCGCCAGTAATACTCTCGTACAATTTTCTAATACAAAATCGTTCAACTACGTACAATCATTGTCCTCGTCTTTCATTGATCCACACCATTGTTTCACTTGGTCCATTGCTTTTGATTTACTTGAGCGCATCGGTCGCCTACGTACAGAGTTCATTATTTTACTTAATGCATAACCGTTGCACAGTGTGAGTGTGTGCATTTCATAGAGCAATAGGCAAAATCTAGTTGCCTTACCCTACTTGAGCTGCAGTACTCGGTCCAGGTTTTGCTTCTGCTTTTATAACGGTCTTTGCAGCAGGGTGACCCCGTCCCGCTGCTTTCGCATTGGCCTGCTGCTGAGCTGCTTTCAGCTCCTTCTGCTTGGCGAGATTTCTCTCGAACTCTTCCAATAGATGTTTACAAGTGGCTACGTGCTCGGCAGGTTCCCACGTATTGTGCTCGCTGTAATGATTCATGTATTTTATCTCTTCAGATAAGAGCTCAGTAATTTTCTATTATAGATATAAAGCGTTTTATAAAGTCAACTTACTGCCCATATCCGTCCCATTTCAGTAGGTACTCTGAACATCTCTTTTTCGGGTTGAATCGCTTGGCTAAAATCTTTTCTACCGTATACTCTTCGTCGCTTGATTCCTTGTCTTCGTTACCAGCTTTACTAGATTTACCCTGTGACAATAAATCGATTATTAGTTTCGCTTGAATGCGAATCACGCGTTCGATGTAACGCACGGAAGCCAACCTTGGGTTTTATGGATGGTTTCAACTTTGGTTTTTCCTTCTTCTCCCCGTCAGCGTCGAAAGATTCATTGCTCTTTTGATTCTTCGTCTCTGAAGCTTTGGCGTCTTTCTTATCAGCTTCCTCCGGCTGCCCATTTCTAATCACTTTACGGACAACTACTGGTTTTCCTGCACAATCACAGAACACCGAACGTCAGTACATGTTCCATTTAAATTAGAATAGAAATACGGTTTCACATGAAATCCACCTTCTACATTAACGCTAGTTTGATTCTGCCTCGGCGCGTCCTGCATTTTCGCGTTGCTGATTTTTGTGAAAGTTTGAATGGTCTTCCCAGCAGCGATCCAGGAATCTCTTATGTGCGTATCCATCTTGCACCATTTCTGATAGAGCTTCCACGAGTTGGTCGAATCTCTATCCGAACCTTCCTGCTGGATTTGCGAGTCTTTCCACAAAAGGAAAGCCCACACTTGTGCTTTCTGTTCATTCTACAAAAATTTAAAGTCAAATCACACAACGATCTTCCCCTCCATCTATCGCCTCTCGGGCTTATCATTAACGATTTCTCATAAACGCCTACTAACATTGCTATTTTCACGGAAATGTGAAACTTGAGTACAAGCGCCTTCCTTTGTACGATGCTCCTGAAACTCCTCAATGAAATGGAAAACCGAATGGCACTGTCCACATACAAGAACGTCTAACCTTCCCATCTCTTCTTGTGCAGCTATTAACATACACACAAATATACACGGTCAATTTTTCCCAGAAGAGCTCCGCTTGTATCCATATTAAAAGGAGTCGGTATGTCAGGTTCCTCGTTTCAATGTACCAATGCGCTACCGACTTACTAACTACACGAATCCAACAATTTCCGATAATGAAACTGTTCGAGAAAATGCGTTCTTACGAGTTTCAACCTTTAACCCTTTCTCGACAATTAACAGTAGTAGCTTACACCTATGCAAACAGGGCTACGAGTAGCCTCGTTATACAGACGTTCACAAAATAATTACATAAGACCATTTAAAATTGTCTCTCAGCACTGGCAGACCGTTTCTCGCAGACGGAATATAATCGCTCCTAGCAAAGAGACTTTGAACGATACTGTTTCGTGATTCATTTACAGGGAATGCATACGCTCGCGCCCGTTAACAAAAATATTGTCCGCTTACAAATCTCTCGTGTACACGGACGTTTACATGTTTCCCGTCGGAATGAAATAAACGAAGGCGAACTGGTTGCAAAGCAATCTCGCCGCAGGTGGAAATAAGAAATATTACCTTTGATAGCAGTAGGATTACTACTGATGGCCGAAGGGCCATCGCCTCCCTCCATTTTGTTCAATACGGTATTGGAATCTCTATCCTCACTGTTTCTTTCTCTAGAAATCAAAATCACCGGTTATTATTCCTCGGCGTAACAAGCATTGCGTACATTACACAACGGAGCCGTACAAACGCTAACAACAATGCTGCCCTGTCTACGTAATGTTTATACAAACACTGTATACCACAAAGTGAGAATCCACTGTTTTACTACATATTCTGTCCGTCATAAATCCCTGGCACAAACAGAGGAAGCTTGCGAACCAATAATCCATGATACAAGTCGACCAGCTAATACACGATTTAGGGAAACTCGGAGAAAGTAAGACTATTTCCGACAACAAAAATCCGGTGCACGCAGGTCACCCTGTATAACATGAAATCCTGCAACGCGTATCGCTCCTAGCGATCGTCCAACGCATCGGCGAACCCTATCGGCACGGTGTTTCCGCGATACGAGTTTGCTAGAAAAAAACGAACGGAGAACGTTCGCTTTAATAGAGAATTCGAAAGATTTGTCGTTGTCTTCGCGCTGCTCGGCGAATATACCGGAGGAGAAATGGAGTGCGCGCATTCGGAGTTCGAAGTTTCGCGGGCCCCGGAAGAATTTACAGGCAACATGCCGGTGGAAATCGAACTGCGAACATTTTTTAATAAGACACCACTGCCGTTGTTACGGCGATTCGACGGTCCACTGCACGCACACACACACGCGAATCTGGCATCGGTAATCCCGCGGATCGCCGGCGAGCCCGTGTTCCCCGGCGAGCACGCTTAAAAGCGGACATTTTATTTTAAACTAAACGAATTCCCGCATAAAACGGCAGGACGTCGGGGGGCACACAGCATGGAGTCATTGTAAACGCGGCCAGTGGCGTAAGTTACCAACGACTGAAACTCACAGGGCAATAATTGGATGTCGAAACAGTAGCCGGCTCACCGTGATAGACCGTCGCCGACAAAAACCGAGCTATTTCGATCGGAGAGGACCGGGCCGTACAGAATCAACGGGAACATTTAGAAACGATGCCATTGCCGCCGCCGCCGTCGCCGTCGCCACCGCAGACCCGTCCTCTGTCTATCACGAGCAAGCCGATGCTCGTCAAGATGGCTCTCGTAACGAAAACTCTCCTCGGGGCTATTCACTTCCTGTCTGCCCCATTGAATATTTTTCGAACACACTTGTCCGTTACCGATCCCAGCGAAATCGAGCCCCAAAACCAATGATATCGACTTACGCCCCGGTAAACCAGTAGAAAAGTCAGACCCTCGTATGATCTGGAAAATTGCTGTCGCCGCACGAGATGGGATGAAAACAGTGATCGCGTCTGGCGACGGTGGCGCCATGGCGCCTGCCCGCCACGGCAACAGTTTACCTTTTGGCGGGAAAATCCTGCTCGTCAACTCGCCTTCTCATTCTTCCGTCCAACAGAGTTTTCTTATAGAATTATTCCTGTTGTTTTATCGTGCCGCGCCTCGTATAGAACGTCGAACGGGAATTACGAGATTATGCACAGAGGGAAGGCTCGTTTGTGAACGCTTCGTTATACATTTCAAATCTGCCGCTTTTACTCGCCGTGTTCGGCCGTGTTCCGGCATCGGATCGAGTATAGAAAAGACAAGTTTATGTTAATTAATCTCCCGAACGATTTCGTAAATAGTCATAGGTTATTGCGTTATTCGATTAAGAATCGCGTATGATCTATTTGTTGCCTTTTTTTTAGTAGATCCGCACGCCCACGCGTCGACGCTATCTCCTATGCAGCTTCTGTAGCTCACGAAGAGAAATTTCGGATAATAGATTCTTATATCGACCGGATACACGCGTGAAAGTTGCACGCTTAACGTATGCATGCTTTAATGTGAATTAATTTGTATCTTTTTTTTTTCAAATACCTTCCCCATTTAATCAGCACTTTATGCAACAGTCGCTACGAAAATGTAGGAGAGCTTTGATGTTAAAAGGTCGCTCGATCATAAAACTGGCGCAGTCCCGTCGATGTTAAACGGAATATAAACAACGCTAACCTAATTCACGTGATCCGATCTGCACATCGCGGAGAGTAAGGGCGCACTTACACATGCTCATGAAACTATTTCGAAAATGTATGTTTCCTTTTAATCAAAGAAATTCTATTTTTCGTTGTAACTTCGTTTCAGAAATTAAACAATGGCTGACGACGAGGAAGAGAAGGAGTATCGTTGGGAGACAGGTTATGAAAAGACATGGTACTGAATTCTTTAAAATTTCATTATAATTATCTTACTTTATTTTCGAATTCATTACAGACACTTGTATGCTTAATTATTCTACTGCAATTTTCTGCAAGTCATTCGCACGGCAACAAGCAGATACTTTTATCGTAGACGAAGCTTGCCAACGCAATTGTAGTTACAAAGTAATTCTTTATCCTGCCGAAGGATTATAGATTCACGTGAATAATTATTCATTAAGGGAAGCGATTAAGGAAGACGACCATGGATTACTGGAGGCATCCGTCGCGGATATCATTCACAATGCGAAAAGGAAACGTCAGATGGAGAAGAAGGTGGGCGCCAGATTAGGGATGATGAGGCATCTTTACGTAATTCTCGACGCTTCCGAGGCAATGTCAAATCAGGATTTAAAGCCGACTCGCTTTTTATGCTCCTTGAAGGTGTTTATCGAAGGTCGATCTTAATATCGTCTACGTTATTGTATCTTACTTATGGATGTTATTTTGGCAAAGCTTTTGGAAGATTTCATCGAAGAATTCTTTTATCAAAATCCTATAAGTCAGCTGGGAGTGATCGTAACAAGAAATAAGAGAGCAGAGAAAGTGAGCGACTTGGCTGGAAATTCCAAGAAACACGTAAAGGTGAAGCGAATTATCACGAATCTTTTCCTATCTCTATATAATAGAATTTTCTTCTCTCCTTAGGAAGTGCAAGGCATGCAGCAACTTCAACCGGCAGGCGAGCCCTCCCTGCAAAACTCCCTGGAGTTAGCTCTGAAATCTCTGCGTCTCCTGCCGTCTCACGCTAGTAAAGAAATCCTTATAATCATAGGAGCCCTTACGACCTGCGATCCAGGAGATATCAACGACACCATACAAGTACGGATTGTCGTGCGCACCGTAATTGTTCTGTAGTAATAGTTTAACGGCGGGCTATGGTTTTAGAGCATGAAATCAAACTGCGTAAGGTGCAGCGTGATAGGTCTGGCAGCTGAGTTGTACATTTGTAAAAGGATGGCGATAGCTACCGGTGGAGAGCACGGTGTCGCGCTGGACGACAAGCATTACAAAGAGCAGTTGAACATGCACATAGATCCGCCGCCAGCTGCGACCAGATTGGACGCTGCTCTCGTGAAAATGGGCTTCCCTCATCACGCTTTGCATTCCTCCACGACTGACACGTGTATGGCGGTGTGCATGTGGTAAATAGATTTTTAAACCGTCGCGAGGCGGAGAAACATGTCTTTTCGCACGAGAGAAACGATAGACGCTTTTTTTTACAGCCACGCGGAAAACGCAGACGAGTCTGTGAAACTTATGAGCACGGGATACCTCTGCCCCCAGTGTCTGAGCAAGCACTGCGAACTCCCCATAGAATGTAGAGCATGTGGGCTGACCTTGGTGTCCGCCCCTCACTTAGCTCGATCGTATCATTATTTATTCCCCGTTGAACCCTTCGACGAAGTAGTGTTCAATGGCAGCTCATCAAATTGTTACGGTTGCCAGAAAGTTCTAACGCAAAGAGACAAAAAGGTATGTATTCGTGAATGCGATTTAACTGCAGATGAATATCGGCGATATTCAATCTGAAGATATATCTATTTCCAGGTGTACATTTGCAACAAATGTAATCAAACATTCTGTTTGGACTGCGAGATATTCATTCATGAATCCTTGCACACGTGCCCAGGCTGTGCCACGAATCCAGATACATATCACAGATCGTCGGATAGAGCTTAATTTATTTCATGTATGTAGAATAAATTTAATAATATTAGCTTTTTTTACTAAATACTTTAATGGAAAATGCTGCCATTAGGACCAGTTCTATCTAACGAACAATTTTTATACCGTGCAACTGGTCCGTGATAGGTTTACATGAAATATCCTCCTACCGGAGGAATAAATGAATGATAACACAATAATAGTTTATCTTTTCCTTTAACGTAACCGTAACCTTTCGATTTTCTAGTACTGCTTTCTCGTGCATCAAAACATGTACCGTATTTGAATAGCATTCGAATCGTTACTTAACATTTCGTGTAACTGAAATTTCATTAATCAAATATCCCACGAAAATTCTAGGAAATGTTACCAAGTTGTCAGAGTTGACAGACTCGATCGGTTCCCCCCCCGTCTGTAAATAGATCTCGCGTTTCACGATGATCGTGGCGAGGAGTCCGCTTAGGCGAAAGGAAAACAAAAGAGTACGAGTCGTTTGTGTACATCCGAATGCTACAGATACGTCTTTCCCCCCTCCAGGCAGGGAGCCGGAGGTTTTTCGAGCGTGTAACGCTCGGCCGGCTTAATGCGATGGTGGGAGGTGATTGAAGTTTATTAGCTAGCGGACAGGTAGAAGTGAGCGTCGTTATATTAGAACACATTATTAGTCCGCGATCGTCCTCCGGTGCGACCGGTTCTCCGCGGTGTTCGACCTACTTCCGATTCAATTACGCATGTCCATTCCACTTGAGCGAGCCAGTGTCATCGTTTGCGAGACGTTCTCCACGCGCCCGCTCGTTCCCCTCCTACCGCACATCTCCGAAATCAGGTGAGACCACTTTACGCGCGTTACGCGCGGACCGTTGTAAAAATCGAGCCACAACTGGGCGGCAGAGGAAACAACCGAGATTGATTCGTGTAAACGTGTAATCCTTGAGAATCGAAGAATTATAAAATTCATTCTCTTTAACGCTTAAACGCGAGGCGACAGTAGTGTCTTTCGCGTTTATATTAATTGTAATATATGTCGGATATTTTCTGGATTACAAGCTTAAATTTAACTGCGTAATGGAACTTATAAAAAGGAACATAAAGCCTTGACGAGCGCGGGTATGCGGACAAATCGTTTTCGAGATGCTCAATTTTTTTTAAGTGGAAACAATTGCCAATCTCGCGTCGCCATTTCCAAGTCCGCGCATAAAATATGTATCAGCGTAAAATGGATATCCGTTAGGCTCGCGTTTGAATGAGCTTAAGGAGATGTTTTAAACTGATAAGAGGCTTGAGGGAAATGAGGAATATTCGCTGCAAGTAGGAGAAATAATAAGAGATAATGAGCATGCGAGTACTTGAACATCGATGTTGGTGAAAATGTAAACAGCGCTAATCTATATTAGGGCATATTCATTCCGAACTCGTCTGTTGATTAAACTTTCTAAATATTGATCGTGATACAGAATACTAAACAAACACTGCCGAATTCTATTAATCAAATAAGGGCGGGCCTCTAATTTTGCGACACCCTGTACATCTACTCTAGGAGTAGAAGGTTGGCTACTTGCTAGTGAAGGTAGAAGGTTGCTACCGGATTTTGCAATGTTTCTTCGCGCGAGAACATAACAGGCACACGAGTTGTGCACGTGCGAAAATAATTTCGTTGCATTCGGTTTCCTACTTTTTCTGCACCCTAAAAAAAAAACTATTTCTATCTTACAAGGGGACCTTGAGGGTTGTCAATTTCAGAAAATATTGATACTTAGTGTACGTGAAGATCTTCGCTCGGGTATTAATTTCCCAAAGCAGTAACGCGCTTTTTTCATCCAAATTCGAGAAAATCGACTTTGAAAAATTCTGAGGTCAGCTTACTATTGACAGTTTTTTTTTTATTCATTTGAACACCTATCAAATTCATGCGAATTAACAGATATTTAAATATCATTTTCAATTAAAAACGCACATCTTATTTTAAATTATCGCTAGCTTGAAAAAATCGTACTTTTTATTGAATTTTTCCAAGTCAATTTTCTCGAATTTGGCAGAATAGCGCGCCTTACTGTTTTGGGAAATTAATGTTCAGGTAAATACCTTCAAGTACACCAAGTTTCAACATATTCTGAAGTTGCCACACCTGAAGGTCCCCTTGTTAGTAATTAACCGTTACTGGCGAAGATACTCGACTTTTAACGATAAACGGTGCATTTATTTTCAAATGTTATGCAATGTTGAAATCAAAATATTATTGCAGTAAAGTTATAAACGGTTAACTCGTTACAAAGTGCTAGGAATAACCAGATAAATTTTCATGAAAAAATTCGAGAAGAATTACATTGAAGTTGATTTGGAAATATACTGTGCTACGGTAGTCGGACACATACTTTAATATTTTTTTACTCTTTAGGTATTAGAAATTGATCATTCCAAAACATGTTAATTTCAAATTAGTGGAGTAACGGAAATTGAAATACTACATTATTCCTTGATTAATATCGCTTTAATGACGAGTCAAGTATTTACGTTGCAGTGTCTGCAAAAACAGCCAGCCTTTGAAAAATTGCAACGGTGCAGCTGTAATTAACAATGAGCTCTGTACGAGTAATTGCACTTCGGTTTATTCTTACCCTGAGAAATCTACCGGTTATTTCGAGTTATCTCGTGCATAAATGTATTTTACCCATATACGATTAATTGATTTCAAGCTGTTGCTTCGAGTTTCTGATACGAACTCTTTGAATGCTGATACCGTTGTTAGATCAAAGTAATTCTGATAACGTGTCGTGTTATTAATTAGCTGGGATCATAAATCGAAGTTCTGCGAAATATCAAACACCGAGTCTGTACTTTTAACGGATCCAGAATTCCTGAATTCAGTTTCGTCGATTTTGTTTTCCTCGCGATTTGTTGGGAAATTGTCAAGCCCATCAGCGAAATCAAATAGAGAACAGAATTATTATACCTGTTGCATGTTGTCGTCCGTTTCATACGAATGGAATGCACCTGTAATCAATACAGATATCGTCCGTACCGACTTTCATTTAACCCAATTGAATCTCTTGCAACAAACTATACTGCTTTATTCACAATCGGGGCGTGATTCCCTCGGTTCCTTATCCAATTTCCACGAGAGGGGGTGACGTGATAAAAGAAGACAAGTTACAGGCGGGCGCGTGTCGACCTTAATCGTGTGACACCATGTAGTTTACAAAATAAAAAAAAAAATTATGCAGCAGCCGGCATTTATTTTTCTTATGTAAAATGGCCCGCTGATTCCGAAAGAAAGGTGTAAAAAAAATTCTATGGATACGTTTTCGAGATATCGCCAGGTAACTCAATACCCTTCACATCCTGACGGAATCTCTTTCCTTGTTCGTCATTTACGTCGCCAAGAGTCAGTAACCGGTCGATCCGATTCCACCATTCATTTTCTTTGTTTTAATTGAAAAAGTTGCAAATGCAGGACTGTGTTATTCAATAGGCACGTGGACACTGTGCCTAGGCCCTGCGAAAGTCAAAAAATGAATGTTTAAATAGGAATGTACCCTAATATAACAAAAACAAAATTCAAAATATAATTTAATTTAAAAAATAATGTAAATAGGGTAACGCATACAGATGTTGACCCCTATAAAATGATTGACCCCCTTCCCCAAGAAGTAGGAAATATAATATAATGTTATTTTTATATAATAAAATATAATTGTATTCAGAAAAAAATATCTGGGCCACCGAAATATAGATATATTTTATTATATAAAAAATACATCATATTATATTTCCTACTTTTTGAGGAAAAGGGTCAATCATTTTATAGGGGTCAACATCTGTATGCGTTACCCTATATTAACAATTGAACGACGTGAACAATAAATTGAGAGCTTACAAATATAGTTTTTATGCAAAAGTGCCTAGAGCCTGCGACGATCCTAAAACGGCCCTGTACATATGGCAGAAGATCCTTTTTCAATTTGTGGAGGAAAAATGAAAAATCTGTGCCGATTGTATTTCGCGTGTGACGTGCTAGCAACGTGCTTCGACATTTCCTTTTTCGTTACGATTATAACGTACGGCTACCGAAAGAATTCCTTTCTCTTTCGTTATTGCTTTCAGGCCGCGTAGCAATAAACTGGTTGTCGTCTACGCAGCGTTTGGTATCCCTGCGGGGGGAAGTACATCAAAATGGGATTCTTGCGAATATTTTCTCGCGGCTTCGTGACGTCTTCACGCTACGATAATCGCCCTTCTCGGGGAAGAATATAGATTTATCTTTAGTGCCTGCTCGACCATCAACCGTCCGGCAACGAGCGAGCAATCGCACAGAAATTAGTTCCTGGGTCCATTCAGACTACGCTCTTTTTATTACGGCAATTCAATTTTTTTTTTTTTTACTTCCGAGGTATTCTCTTTTACCGTTTCCTCTTGCGCTCGGCAACGTTCAGCCTGGGTACGCAAAGACCCAGGCACCGCTGGCCGTGGGTTAATAAGGACGCGTGTTTCGTGAACCGTGAACTGCGAACGTTTCTATTTTACAGTTTCAAGGTTATGTTTGATTTCTTTCTAGTTTCACGCCTGCTTCTTTAGCAACACTTTTATAGAGCCGCGGAAGTGAAAACATCCTAGTTTCTGCTCCCAGGATCGACTATGTAACAGTTTATATTAATAGGAATAGGTGGCTGTGTGGTAATTTTTCCCCGCGGGCGTCACAAAATGCTTGCATCCGTAGGGAGAAATAGCGAACTGATATCGTTGATTAATTGGTGCAATGCAGTCTGTCATCACACGCTCGTTGAACGTATCAGTTGAATATTGTCTGTTTATCATGCGATTGTGTAGGATAAGTCGTTCTGATGGCTGATATTGCTTTTACATCAACGCTCTATGGGTGTGTTTAAAAGTGTAAACAAATTCGGAATGAGATGGGAGAGCGGAAGGGAGGGCACCGGTCTCTTCATTACCGGAATCCCCATTAATTTATTATAATATATAATCTAATTGCAAGACTCCAAATTAAAAAATCAACCCTAAAATGTATAATCTAGATTTCTTCAATATTGGGAAACTTAGAATTTCCATACGCCAACTAGTGACAGAAAAGTGAACTACTGTGAGTAGGCCGAAATCCGTCGAAGTACATATGATTATCAGTGTACCTACATCAGGGTGGCTCTTATTTACAACTTTTGAATTTTTTTCGGGACACCCTGCAGAATAGTTCCAAATAATTAAAAAAAAATCCGTGTAAAGATTGAGCTCGATCGGATAACGGGAAAGGTGGCCCTCGAACATTTTAAATAATTATTCAAACAGCTCGCAAAGTCGCAGTTGTATAATATACTCCGAGTTATTGATTAAATAAAAAAATATATCAAACAAAAGTTGTAGATCCGGACAAGGAGCATCTTTTATGATCTATTACTTTTTCTCGTGCGACAGACGGTTTTCGAAAAAAGTTCGAAAAACTAAAAAAAAATTATTTTTTCCTCAAATTTTGAAAGTTTCTGGAACACTTTTTATTTACGAAGACGAACAAAAAAATGAAATTTTCATTTTCGAGGACTATTTTTTTTAACATTTAAGAGGGAGGCATATTCCGAAATATGCGAAAAAGATTACAATTTTTTTTACTGATTTCCAGTGTTTGATATGTCTTGAATGTTTCCTGAAAGTTTGGCACCGAAATTCGCAAAAATATCGAAGATGTAGACTATATTTTCGATATTTTTGCGAATTTCGGTCCTAAATTTGAGTCTATATCTTTGATATTTTTGCGAATTTCGGTCCCAAACTTTCAGGAAACATTCAAGACATCAAACACTGAAAATAAGTAAAAAAAAATTTTTTTTATCTTTTTCGCATATTTCGGTATATGCTTCCCTCGTGAGGATCATCTCTTAAATTTGCAGTTCGTAGACAAAATGCAATAATTTGGACAACATCATTGTTATCTTCTTCATTCACTTTTCCACAATTCAACAGGTGACCACTATTAATTATATTTTCATCACCAATAAAATTTTTGCTCTGAGGTGTAGCACACGCGAATTTACAAATTTCCTGAATAGAAATTCACTTGTTTCTTTAATTAAGAGAACTTTAAATTGTTAAAAGCTATCACTGCTGAGTACTTATTCGGAATGTTTGCTGGGATCCGGGCCTACTTTCAATAGTTTGCCAACTGACCACCACAGCGCTGAAATCTAAGCCACGCCTCCTCTAAGTTTCCCAATACCAAACACATACATGGCATTTCGCTCTAATATTATTATCCTCTTCCTGCAACTTAAAACTTGTAAATATATCTCGAACCGGATAATTCGGATTCCCGTTGAGTTCTGATAATCCGGTCTCCAAATTAACGAGGTTCCACTGCCACTTCATTTTCCTGTTAATTTCGGGATTCAAACGTCAATTAGCTGGAATCTCGATAATCCGAATTTCTGTTCAACTTTGAAAAAAAAGAAAAAAAAGAAAGAATTTCATCGCTCCAGGTCTCTTCAGTCTAAAGCCTAACCCGTGAATCGTACACCGTTTCTTTTTCCTCGAGTCGCCACGGATTAACGAGTTCCCACCACGGTCGAGATCCGCGCGGACTCGACACACCGAAAATGGCCCGCCATGAGTTATTACAGTGGAGAGTGTCATCAGATTCGGCGGCGATCGGTGGAATTGGTAATTGGCCCACATCTGCGTATTGTAACCAAAGCTACCACGGTGAGGACAGTTCGAGGGTAATCGTCGCAATGGGGACACACGGTACCACGGTGTCGCCTCGCCTTAATTGGCCGGTAACCTTGTCGCGCTGAGGACCAACGGTGTCAGCGTGCAGACGCGATTCTGCTGGGCCCCCCTCGCGTCGACGGGACGCGGGCGAGCCGAAAATCTCGGACGATCCGGTCGTCACGAGATCCGACACACCGGGCTCGAATTAACGAATTGCATCGGGTTTGCTCGAGCAATTTGATCCGCGCCGACGTGTATACAAACACGGTAAAGATTGGCGCGACGAATGGAGAACCGTACCGTGTCATGTAACATCAGGGTCGCCACGGAGGTGGAGGAATATCGGGACGCTTGGATTTAGATATCACCAGAATGTAATTTCCTTTTTAATTTTATTGTACTCCTGACCTTATCCGAGACAAAGATTGTTTAATTAAGAGATAACGGTCGCGGATTGCGGGGATTTAGAAGTTACTTAGGCACACTTGAATGGATTGAACGATCGCCTCCATCGAGTGAGATAACTGAGATTCTGAAAGCTACATTCCTACCTGTCTTGTCGCAAATAAACATTCAATGGCAATCGAGAGTCGAGACTTTGTTATCTTAAGCAGCGCATAGTAAATGGATCGTAAATGTTTTTGTCGGCCAAGTCCGATGATGTAAGATTACTTCACTGTTACACTGTTCCTGCACTATTTCCATCTTATTACTGCGTCATTCCCATGTCGTTCCTACACCATCTCCACAGTGATGCGGGGTGTGGGAATTGTGAGTGGTCATATGGGAAGCGCTTGGAAATAGTATGTACACCAATTCTGTTGTCTTAAAACTGTTGCGGAGGATAATGCAGAAGTGGGAATACTGTAGAGCTGATGTCTGACTTGTATAAAGATGGTATGGGAATGTTGTGGCCGAGATAAAGCGAAGAATTCCTCGCAAGAAGCATCGCGAAGAAAAAGGTGATGTCGCGTCAGCTGCAATTACACGTTCACGATTATGGAGCAATTATGGCGACTATCGCGGAATCACAGTAACGGGGAAACCCGTGTGTCTTGAATGTATGGATGTGTATACGTTTCCATACGGTATTCGTTTCACGTGAAATCACGAACACGTAACTCTGAAGCGGTCCCTCTTTCAAATTGCCGATCACGATCGTTGCTTAAAGGGATCAAGGTGATTCGCGGAGACGTGAACGATCGGGGAGCCTTGAAAATTCTTGTGCAAACAAACCGGGGAAAAATATCTATTGTAAACGGAGACAACACTCATTGTGAGGCTGAGAGGATTTTTTAAAAGACCGAGTGTCGTTGAGTCGTCTGGAAGGAAGTTATCACCTACTAGAGGCTGCAGCCTAGAGCGTCAAAATTTTGGGGGAAATAAATTGAAAGAGGTAACAAACCGTTTCTGCCCGTGACTTTTTATTTTCTCATCGACAATAATAGCACAGATTTCCGTTCTAAAATAAAATATCTATTTTCCCCAACACCGAAAGTCAACAAACAATTTCCTTTTTCGTCATCTAGCAAATTAGCAATAACTCATGTGTGAGTTGTCATATTGCATTAATTTTAAAATTCCCTCGGCTCTTTCAAATTAAAATATTTAAGGGGGGACGCCTACCTAGAGCGCTCGAAACAATGCGCTTCTTTGGGATTTTTTTCTAGAAAAACCGTTACACTTTTATTAATAACTATTCGTCTATTGTTGAGAGTACATCTACAGGACAGTTCAATATTTTTTGCGTTAAAGAATATTAATAGATTTGAGAGTTATAAGCGATGACCGGGATGTACTTTTTTTTTGCGATGACCATCGTAGCTCGTAGCAGAATCATCTGAAATGAAAAATTCGAAAGGCTTTAGATAGAGGCCCGATTTTGGAAAAATTATTATGAGACAAAATGGCGGCGCTGCAAAGTTGAACCATCGATTTTCAACAAAAAAGTAGTTCCTTTCTTGGCCTGTAAAAAAAAATAAGAAGAGAATAGCGCCTAGATAATTTCATACTCTATCTAAAGCCTTTCGAATTTTTCATTTCATAACTCTCAAATCTTTTAATATTCTTTAACGCAAAAAATACTGAACTGTTCTTTAGATGTACTCTTAACAATAGACGAATAGTTATTAATAAAAGTGTAACGGTTTTTCTAGAAGAAAATCTAGGCGTCCCCCCTTAATGATATTTCACTAAAAGGGTAACAGACGCCTGTTAGTTAGTCTAGGGGCGCTAAATAATCACCACATCACCTAAATAACCCCCTGAAAATTAATAATGGTAATACCACAAATTCAACATTTATTATTCCCCACAAATTCCGCGTTAAAATCCCCACATTCTTCCACCAGCTTCATCCAAAATTGTTCACCTACAAAGCTCTGTAATATACATTACTCTCACAAGAACCTCTCCAATAGCCACATCATTAATATTTAGCAAAAACTGGGCCCCACTTGACAGGAAAGAAAGCCGATGAACCGCGTGTACAATGCTATGCTAATAGAACCAATCTGCATTTTAATGTCTTTCGGGACTCGTTGTACATATCTGTACCAACGCGACTGGTTCCGTTCGTAGAGAAACATTCCCGTTGAAGCGTATTATGTAGTTGCGCGGTCGTTGGAAAAAATTGGCATGCTTGCTTGTGGTTGGGCAACGATCGGCCGGACAGCGCGGAATAAATCAATCGTGAGGCGATTCCTTCGCGCGATCGCAGCTTCGGTACTTTCTTGCGAGAAAACGCTTAGGGCCACTGAATACACGTACGTTCACTCTTGATTGCAGGCAAATTGTACTACTGGCCTCTTGGGTGATCGATGTGCTTGAAATGCAGTGGGGAAACTATGAAGGACGGATGTGGAAAGTTATGAAACGTTTCGTTGGAGTTTATTTTGGTTAAAAAGATTCCGCGTGAGATTGTTAAAGGATACAGTGGTAGTGATGGGTTTTGATTTTAGTGACAAGGGACAACTGCAAAATTCAAAAAAATTTGAAAATTTAAAAGAATGTCGTTCAAGTGACGCTAATAACGTAACCAATCTCTATTCCGGTGATGAAGCGGTTTTAAGGGTGGAAAGCAGGGCTTGAATAGGTTCCGAAAATAACTGTTTCAAACTTTTATATAAAGGTTCTGACTGAAAGAGTTATGAAGAACCTTTATTCTGAATAACCGTTATAAAGAACCTAAGTATCAGACGATATAAGTTTAAGTTACGGTTCCTGCATAGCTCTATAACTTTTATTTTTTAGGTTCTATAGAAGTTCCGAAATGGTTGTAGAACCTATTTAATAACTTTTTGTTTTTTAGGTTCTACATAAGTTCCAAAGCGGTTAGACAGTCCAACAAAATTAAACTTTTCTTCTGTGAACACGAACCCGTAAACCGTTTGTCGCCATCATCCTCAGTTTTTGAAAACCTTGATTTTGGAAAAAACTGCAAATTCTCAATTTTGAACATCTTTTGTGTCGAAACGATAATAGTTATTTGGTTGCTGGTTGCGTTAAATTATTCTATGAACCCTCCCAAATACAACGATGTAAGTTATATAATATATATTTGCTTACTTATTTATAATAATTTTTAAACAATTTGGTTATACACAGCAGTCTATAGTTGTAATATGTTGCAATTTCGTTTTATATAATATTCTGTACAATCGTTACAAGAATCGGTTCTACAACCGCTTTGGAACTTATGTAGAACCTAAAAAATAAAAGTTACTAAATCGGTTCTATAACTGTTTTGGAACTTATATAGAACCTAAAAAATAAAAGTTATAGAGCTATATAGGAACCGTAAGTTAAACTTATATAATCTGATATTTAGGTTCTTTATAACGGTTATTCAGAATAAAGGTTCTTCATAACTCTTTCAAGAACCTAAATCTTTATAATAACGGTTTCAAGCCCAGGTAGAAAGGCACCCTTGAAGAAATTGTGAGTCTTCATATTGTCGTAAACATCTGCAAAATTGTCAAAGATATCGAAAAATAGTTTAATCCAAAGTTTTATGGGTTCTGATATGCTATAATATTGGGATAAAGAATTTTCGAAGGAAGTTAATTTTTTCAAAATTTATCCCCACCAACCTGTTTTTCGAAAAAATTTTATCAGTATATTATTGGGTACCAAAAACCCATAAAACTTTGACTTGAACTTCTTTTCGATATCTTTTCTGGTTTCGCAGATATTCACGATAATATGAAAGCTCCAAATTTCTTTGAGGGGGTCGTTTCCACCCCTATGACCGTTTCATTACCGAAACAGAAAGTGGTACGTTATTAGCGTCACTTGAACTACATTTTTGCAAAGTTTCAAATTTTTTTTAATTCCCCAATTGCCGAAGGATTTTTTATCCTTGCTGGATCAAAATGGGCCTGAAAATCTGCAGTAATAGTAAAAAAGTGTAAAAAGCGAACGATAACAATAACAACCCAACTTGACAAGAACAATATATGTATAAATATATTCCTCATCTAGGTCGCATTATAGTCGGGGATTCACCAAAACAAAACAATGACGTCAAGATGATAAGTCAAACCTGATATTCAGTGTAAATGGTAGAAATAGTATTCGCGTATGATTCAGGCATTCTGTTCCAACTCGATTATATTATATTTATAAAATAGGTCAGGTTAGGCTTTTATTTTCTCTTAGTATACAGTTTATCGTAAATCTAAATGATGGCACTTCAAGATATTGTTTTATACAGCTCAACTATACTATCTCTATCTCTACTAATCAGGGCTGGCACGAGGATGGTTGGCGACCTTATGCAAGAAAACTTTTGGCGCCCCCAAATTTTTGCACCTGTTTTCTATTTAATATAGAAAATTTATATTTAATATAAAAAAGAATTACATTTGCATTTTGTTTATATGGGAGTTGGATTCCTTTATTATTAAGTCTGCGATATATTTTTTAGCGCCCCCTTCGGCTGGCACCCTTATGCAACGCATTACTTGCATAATGGGTTCCGCCGGCCCTGATACTAATGTATAAAAGTGAAACGTTGTCTGTTTGTTTGTCCTTTCACGCCTAAACGGCTGAACGGATTTCAATGAAATTTTGAATATACATTACATACGTCCCAGATTAGATTATAGGCCATTTTTTAGGCTTTTAAAACGATTTTACTTCTTTTGGAAACATCATAAATAATTCCCGGATAACGGGCCAGCTAGTAAACTATAAATTCTAATATAAATGCTAATCTTCTACCAGAATTTCTTCTACAACTGAAAGTACAATTTGTAGCAAACACTTTTCGTGCCAAAAACCAAATTCTGTACTATAATATTACCATTGGCTAGTCGAACATTTTCCGATAAAAAATTTTTTTTGTTTAATTTTGGCACCTACAATTGGTATTTTCTACAAGAACTCTTCAACTGCCGAAACTAATTTCATTTATGCATTAAACATGAAAGCAGAGAATGGTGGGCATCGAGGAAGCGTTCCATTATTCAAACAGTTTCTTACGTCTCGAATGTTTTATAGTACCCATACGAGCCCTTCGAACTCGTTCCATCCAGTTAATATTGCATTTGACACCGTCACTCACTAATCCGTCATCCTGTTATCTTATTTAAATTTTTATCTCCAGAAAAACATTACGTTGCTGCAGAAGAAAGGGACATTCTTACGATAACCAGAATTGTCCAGAATCGTCCACGTTGTTTGTTCCCCGCAACATCTGCCGATTTAATCTTCCGATATTTTCGCCACCGCGCATCAGTCCCGCAGAGATAGATACAGTAACGGACAAAAAAGTCACGGAATTTGTAAAGTTTCGCGGACACGATCGGCCAAATTGACTCCAAATCATATATTTACAAGAAATGAGTAGGCAAAAATAAAACTCAATTCATTTAATTACTACGGTTTAATATTTTAAGAAGTTATTAAGTTTCTGGAATAAAATTTTTTTTTTAAAAAAACATTAAAAGTAAAAAATAGAAAAAGAAATAACAAGTGTATTATTTATTACTTACGGTTATTAGTTATTTAAAGATATGAAGGATTCTCAGTCCAAATAATACATTGGTAAAGGAAAAATGAGAATTTGTGACTCGATTTTGGGTAAAAAATGACCCAATTTCCGTGCAAGGGTTAACATTAACTCTAAACTGCAGCATTTGCCCAATATACATATTCTGATGGAGAATTAAAAACTGCATGAAATCCAGTTAATGTTGAATTTATTTAAGTTACCAACAATAGCCATACATAACATTAAACAAGGCGACCCACTTTCAAGGTCCACAAAAAGTTGGCACTTTTAAAAGTAATAAACCGGGCCACCGTTTACTTTTAGGACGGCCTAAAAAGTTACCAAAAACGGGAATCCCTTTACCGGCCCCAAAAATGCGTCGCCCCGTTCAATTGTTAGTTAAATAAATTCAACTTCAACTGGTTTTCATACAGCTTTAAATTATCCGTGAAAACATGTATATTAAACACATACCACGGTTCTAAAAAATAACAATAATAAAACAAATCGAAAAAGTGATGACTTTTGCCCGACACTGTGCGCCCCGGGTGTACGCGCGATCGCGAAAATCGATTACTCGAATTCACACTTGTTGTAACACCTGTTGGAAACAAAAGCTACGTCACGACGCACGTGACGTTCCCATTTTTCCTGATAAACCAGCCAACATTGACATACAACGGTGTCCGATAATTATCCGTGTCGCCCGTAGCAGCGCAGAACAATTTACCGCCTGAATTACAATACCTACCCTCAAAGAACCCTGCCTATTAAAATTTTGGGGGGAAAAATGAGGCGACGGCTGGGTCGACTCACCGTATCTCGGAATGCTTAACAGCTATCTGCGCATAAAATCACAGTATTGTTTTTAATTGGATTTTATCCGTGGAGAGGCTACACCCATTATCGCCGTGCACAATGCTTATCGATGCGCAGAACTTTGCGCTACATTGCCTACTATCTCGTAATCGTTTACGATAAACGAACCTTCGCCGAGAATCTTTTTCTTTTCTCGAACACTCGTCGCGCTGAGATTTCTTCGCGATGACAAATATAATCGGGGGAGTGGAGAGGATACTCTGGAAATAAGTATCTACGTACTATACTTCTAACAAGTTCATGGGAAAAAATTTTAAGAAAAAAATATTAATGTTTGCATTTTTTATTTGTCAACTTTTGGGTTTTAGCTCTTACGGATTGTTCTATATTCGGTGTAGGTGTTTCCTTCTTCTTGTTGCTTGAAATAGCGGGGTACGATTTTACCCCGTACTACACTTTTGGTTACAGCTAAATATGAAAATGACAACAATCGGCCACGATCTTCAAAATGTAATAGAAATAGATACTGTTAATAAATATCTTCATGTAACTTACATTTTAATTACCAAAACACTATATAGTCCACTTAAAGTCAGTCGAAAATGAGATGAGAGCACTTAGAAACAGAATAAATTTAATAATTCGCTGGAGCGTACGTATTTCATATTTCATCACGACTCTGTTGACTAACTGTTCAATATAGCGGAAAAGAATTGCCAAACGCGCGTGGGCTGCTTTCATTTATTTTTAGGAACGGTTTTGTACAGGTTTCCCCGTATATGTATAGAAGTTTTATTGGACTTTGGAAATGGCACGGTTGAAGAGCTCTAGTTATCATGGTCTTGTAAATTCAAGATTGTATCGAGGTCAACAGTACCGTTTCTTCAAATTCATCGTCTCCTGCAGGTTCAATCTAACCCTTATCGCGGTCTTGTAAATTCAAGATTGTATCGAGGCCAACAGTATCGTTTCTTCAAATTCATCGCATCCCGCAGTTTCGAATCTAACCCCACCCCAAAGCCACTTCAAGCGTCTTAGTACTCCTGTAAACAGGAAATAATATCGAGAGCCCCCCCTCATTTGCCTGAAAAATAATTACTAGCTCGATGTAGAAATTTATTCGAATATAATTTTATGAAATTTTACAGGAGTTGAAAGGAGGTAAAAGAAAAAGGCAATGTAGCAATAGTAACGCCTCGATACTAGATCGCCTATCAAACCTCGAATGATCGCCGTCATTCCCGAATAATTTAATCTCATTCGCAATTAGTCGAATAAAATTGTATAAAATTTTAATCAATGCCCAACTCTGTGCAGAATAAGTTGGAGGAGGATTTCGGCGACTGATGAACTCATGTTTCAGGCGAGGACGAAGTAGCTGGAAGTGAAAAGGAGGGCTCGGGATGGCGAGCCGGGTATGGAGGGCGCTGTCCCGAAGGCGCATCGACGAGAACCAGGAAGACAAGGGCGAATTGGCTCGAGTCCTTGGTCTGTTCGATCTCACGGCACTAGGAGTGGGCGCGACCCTCGGCCTCGGCGTTTACGTCCTTGCTGGCAGCATCGCCAAGGAGACGGCTGGCCCAGCTGTCTGTATCTCCTTTCTGATCGCTGCCGTCGCTTCCGCGTTCGCTGGTAGGTATAGACGGTTCATTGGGCAAACTTAGTATGTATCCTATAAGGAACAGTGGGGTATCCTACAGATACATACACATATACGTATTTAAGAATAGTAGATATTATATACATTAATACGAAATATTTAAAATAATAACATACAAATATACGTATTATAAATTTAATTGATTTTATTTCAATTTTATCCATTGCACACATGTGTACGGCCGATTGTATTTCTCCGCGTTCGTTGTAAGCGTTTCGATCTAATTAGAAAAACTGTTCGTTGTAGGATACCTTACTGTATGTGCCTATATATGTACACTGCAGTTCATAAAGTGTTAGGACACCTAGGGTAAAGGACCCAATTAATGACACTTTAAGCGTTGACGCTGACATTATCTTGTAGTTTTGTACTTATAGACTTAAAGTATATGTTATTTTTGTTATTTATTATTGTTTAATATGTTTACTTGATGAACAAAATTTGGTGGATCTTAAAACTTCGATTTTTACGTACAAATTCATCAATTTCAAAAATATATTTCGGGATTTATTACTGACACCTTTCAAATGTATTTGACTGATTACTTTCTATGATGCTTATATTATTTAAAACATTATATTTTGTTATGTTAATAGCTTAAATATTGCAATTACAGAATTTGCTTTAACGCCTTGTTTTCTCTTTCGCTAGTAAGGAAGTCATCTTTTTCACTCTCCTAATATCCGCTTAAAATTTTTGATCGTTTTATCGAAATTATCGAAGAAAAAATTAAGTGCTGTTTTTTGTATCGTATAAATAACAGTTTCAATTGTATGCTAAATTTTTTTTATGCATCATTTCACAAGATTTATTCTTTATTTTACGTAATAAAGCTGAGGGTGACAATAATCGGGTAGGTGGCAGTAATTGGATCCTTTACCCTAGTCTGTTTCAAATAATCACGAAAAACGTTGCAAATTTAGGTATTGAAGGACTCTGACGAAGTTTAATTTATTTGATAGTTTAAATCAAAAGCGGTGAAAAGTATTGGATCTGTACCGAATATCATATTTTCTACGAACACAACAGGTGTCCTAATATGTATGAACAGTAGTGTGTTTGTGGAGTACAGTCGAGTGACGTGCGAACTGCAAAGCGATATTCTTGGATTTACAAGCCGCCAGATGTGCGTTTTACTGTTTTATTGTTAATTCAAAACCCCTATTCAGCCAGACGACGTAGCAGTATTGAAGTATAGGCATATGGAACAATAGCGCAATGCGCATGTGCAAGTAGACGGTGGGAAAGTGTGGAGATAACTATGACTAGATTCGAGGTTTGGTAGGCGATCTAGTATCGAAGCGTTACCATTAGTGCATTGCCTTTGTTTTACCTCCTCTCAACTCTTGTAAATCTCGCTATCCCTTGGTGTACCTGTTCTATGTTAAATAAGGAGCATTTTTATTTGCACCCACAACTAGCCACAATGAAAGTCCCTTGCGATCTTTTTATATACTTGCTTTCTTGATTCTATCCTTGCAACACTACCGCCGCGACGGTGAAAGCTGAAACATTCCGCCAAGTGGTGGCAGAACTGGCGCGCGCCGATTGCTGGTAATAAAGGGAGTCTTCCATGGTCTTCCATGTACCTACACTTCTGCTCCCCAATATCGGCAATATCCAGTATTAGTTACTAATATGAGTCACATATTACAGTAAAGTCTCTCTATGGGCTCGGTTTTGTGCACACGATGAGGGCTTGTCACCTATCCCCACCACTTCTGTCTCACTCTTGTCCGGCGAAGGCGAGAGCGAGATGGAACGAGAGCGAGCGAAAGGCGCTGAAAGCGAGCGAGGACGGTACGAGACAGACGACGCGTTGATGTTTTGTCTCGCTCCGTCTTTCGGAGGCCTGATACTCCGTCCTTTGCATGCGCGGCGGGCGTGCGCGATGGTCGCTAAATCTTGACGCAGGCCCGGCTCAAGTCTTTTTTGCGCCCTGGGCGGAAAGTCGACAATAGGTGCAAAATGGTATTTTCATTGCTGGTATTGTTCAAAATAAACTTTAAAATTAAATATTACAAGTTGTACTATAAGTGGTTTAATACTACGAATAAAAATTCAGAGTAAGGTCATCAATAAACTCAAATAAATATATTATAATAAATGGCGGAATTTGGCAAGTTCGCCTAGGGCCCAAAAAAGACTCGTGCCGTGCCTGGCTATCTGACCGTCGCCCGCATGCGTCGAGCAGTCACGATTCCATCTGAGCGCTCGCACCCGTCGCGCACGCCTGCCGCGCACGCAAAGCATTCCATCTCGCTCCCCCTTCGACCAGAAAGAAGCGAGAAACGAACACTCGGAATTAGGACTCGGGTCTCCATGAGGGCTCATCGCCGGTCCCGACCAGCGAGCCCATAGGGAGACTTTACTGTATATACTCCAAAAGCTATGCTAATCCCAAGCATGCCACTGCTTTCGCCCCCTGTCGACGTACCTGTTTAACTAATTATATATCGACGCTGCAACGTCCTCCCGGATATTAGCAGTTTGCACCAATTAAAGGACATTTCGGGAACCAGCTCCGAAGCTAATTAGCCGCGATGACGATATTTTATCCTTGAATATAAACGAGGTTGAATAAACCTAACCCTTCCGCGATAATGCCTAGCAAGTGACGCTTGTCGAATGACTGAGACTAAAGCGCTTGTTCGTTCTTTCTTCCTTCTTCGATGACATATGTAGATACTTAGTTTATCGAGTACACCTACATATACCTTTTTTTTCGAGGACAAAGGTCAAGTAGCTTTGACACTGGAGACGTCCAAGCTTTTGAAAAATGCCTCTTTAAGTCGGGCAGAATTTTCTAAGCTAATACGACTGCCGATCAAATTTTGCTTTTGCTGGCTCCGTGCACAGTGGACACGTTGAATGCGAAACTTCTATTCCAGGAAATATTGACGCGAAGGCACGCGAACACTGTGCATATAGTGGCGCATTCAGGACTTAATCTTGCGGAGAGCCGAGACGAACGGATAAGAATATTTTTAATGCAAATTCAATAAAATTCATTAGGCGATTATACAAAATTTATTTAAACGATAAAATCGAGTTTTCTTTTCTTTTTACAACTTACTCTTGAATTACTTCAGTCGGGGTTACATTAATCTCCGTTTTCCTTTTTCTTTGGGGGTGCCAGGGCCCCTTGCCCCCCCCCCCCCGTGCCCCTCTTGGATGCGCCACTGTGTGCACAAATGCCTCGGCGCGAATACACGTCGACGCCAGGGAAAGAAGGTGTATTTTGGGATAGGCAAGAAGTGTATTATTTGAACTCGGTATTTAACTATTGCGAAGAGCTCCCGAAATGTTAGATGTAGATATAGTATTCGAGCGATTAATCCCCCAATTATCGCTGAAGGATCTCTCGCACGTGCGCTAAATGGGATGTTGGTGTGAATTTCAGGAATCTGCTACGCGGAATTCGCCTCCAGGGTCCCCAAGGCAGGATCGGCGTACGTTTACAGTTACGTAACAGTGGGCGAATTCGTCGCCTTCATCATAGGATGGAATTTAATTTTGGAGTATGTCATAGGTATGCATGCAGACGACCTTCTTCACTGCTCTTCACGCGAGATGCCAATTGGATATCGGGCTTCTCACAGGATTCCGGTCCTCGGTGTTATCTTGCGGAGGAGAGGATTCCTCTTATCGTGGAATTTCTCTGCTTCGCAAAAAATACGACGAGGAACGCGGCATCCACTTGAGTAGTACCTGTCCATGACTGATAGAGTGGGAGCACTTTAATCTATGTGGAATAATTCATCGAAACATCTACAGATCGCCCGGCCTAACGTTACGCATCTGTAATGGCTTTGCTTCAATTAACGATATAAAAGAATGTTCCAGAAATAAGCATTTGTTTGAGAAAGAAACGAATGTTATGATCAGGAAAATATTTAACTTCTTTTTTAGATTGCAAGATTATCGATGCTCTTTTTTATTAAATAGAATCGTTCGTTTTTATCATAGTTTGGTAATTGAAAGTATAAGTGACGCAGTGGCTTTGGATGACCTTCACTTGGAATACTTACATAGATAATGCAGCAAACGATCGAAGAATCGAATCATCACTGTTCTTAATGATTCTATGCCAACGTACCTTGAACTTCAGACGTATCACAGGTTACTAACACACACTTCAGAATTCGTATCTCACAGTCTACACTTTCCAGTCTACGCATCACAAATCACGCCTGACACTACGCACTTCGCAGTAGGTAAATACCTCATACCTAGCATAACATAATTAATACCAAGCGCGTCCAGACTTTTCTCCAAGAGGGGGCAACTTTGGAGTGGCGATGAAGAAAAATATAGCAATGAAAAAACGAGTAGCCGGTTTGTTTTTTTTTTTTGCTCATTTTGTAGTGCCAATTTAATTAAAAATTTAAATCCAAAATTTAGAAATATTCACTTTTTTAGTATTAAACTTAATAAAGATGAGTTTTTAAAAACAAGCGATTTTTTCTCAAAAGCCAGGGGGGCAACTGCCCTTTTCGCACATACCCCCCCCCCCCCCCCTCCGGACGCCGATGATTAATACTTTGAATCTCAACCATCTCACTTCACAAATATTAACACTTTATCCGTGTTGACACTCAAGATTTCCAATTTCAAACTATACACTTCACACTTCATACTCTACAGATCACACTTTGCTCTCTACACGTGGTACTTCACTCTCTACACTTCACAATTTACACACCACAGTTCTCATATAACACTACACATACCACAAGATCTATAGTCTCCAGAGTCACTGTTGTTTCACATAGGATCGTGCGACAAAATCATCAAAGTTTCAGGCATTGAGAGCAAAAACGAACTAACATTTTTTGCAAAATTGAGTTAATAGCACTAATGCATTCCAATAGGCTGTACTAATCATAGAAAATAGGAAATATTAATGTTTTTTCAATATGTGTTAGTCCGTTTCTGCTCTCAATATCTCATTTGAGTCTACGTGACCAGAATTCCCTTAAAAATATTAGCTTCATCCTGTACCTCGTCCTCGTCGCATAGAAACGAGTATCAGTTCTCTATCGTTTTCCAAAATCATGTCTCATCGTCTTCTCGGTTTGTCCACCAGGTACAGCGAGCGTCGCCCGAGGGCTGAGCAATTACTTGGACGCGTTAATAGGGAACACGATAAGTAAAACCTTGACCTCCGTTATGCCAATACATGTCCACTTTCTGTCCGATTATCCGGACTTCTTTGCGTTCGGCGTGGTGATGCTGCTCATTATTTTATTGAGCATAGGGGTGAAGGAGTCCTCGATGTTAAATAACATATTCACCGTCATCAATCTGATTACTATCGTAATCATTATAGTGGCAGGGGCCATTAAAGGTAAGAATCACCATGATCGATGGAGACATTAACTCTAGAACTGTACGCTGTCTGCACACTAGTGTACTAATTGCTGGGAGTATGCTTAAAAGAAGTCATTTACACATATCCTTGAGAGAAGTTTATCCTCAGCGTGCACTTTTAGGATTAAAAAAGTAAGAATCAAATTTGCGATGCCTATAAAGATCGCGTGGTCCATTCTCTTTGAAATTCCAGCTGATCCTGCAAATTGGAGGATACCCGTGGAAGACATACCAGAGACGGTAAGAAACGCCGGGTCCGGAGGATTCATGCCCTTCGGTATAAATGGAGTGATGATGGGCGCAGCCAAATGTTTCTATGGCTTTGTGGGCTTCGATGCAGTAGCAACAACTGGCGAAGAAGCCAAGAACCCTCAACGCAACATACCCATAGCCATCGTTGTGTCCTTAGTGATAATCCTATTGGCTTACTTCAGCATCTCCACTGTTCTCACCATGATGTGGCCTTACTACGATCAGGTAGGCTTCGAATCTCTGCATTTTAAAATCTGAACGTTCGGTTTCACCCAACACCTTGCCCGCTTAGAACGCAGACGCACCGTTCCCCTACGTGTTCGAGCAAATCAACTGGAACACTATTAAATGGATCGTTAACATTGGCGCTGCATTTGCACTCTGCACGAGTTTGCTCGGCGCAATGTTTCCCTTGCCACGCATACTTTACGCCATGGGCAGCGATGGGATAATTTTCAAACGTCTTGCGAATGTACATCCAAAAACCATGACGCCCATTTTTGGAACAGTGATCTCTGGTCTATTCACGGGGGCTATGACACTTGTATTCAATCTTCAACAGCTGATAGATATGATGTCCATTGGAACACTTCTAGCCTACACTATCGTGGCAATATCTGTTCTAATATTGAGGTAAACGCGATCAACATTGACCACTTAACGCGCGAGACGTTAAGATAGATAAGACTTTGACATCTGCCACGTGGCAGATCAAGTAGAATATATTTAGCAGCGAGCATGTTCATTTTAAATACAAAATACTCATTATATTAATGATTAGATACCAAGGGAAAGAATACACCTCTAATACTCATTCTGTGACAGCAATGAATAGTTACGAACCAACACCAGTCAACGTTCTGAAACAAATATTCAATCTGCACAATCAAAAGGAGATAAATGAGATTTCCGACAAAGTTGCGAAATACGGTGTTCTAATTCTGTGTGAGTCTTCTCGCGTTAATTACTGTTTAAAACTTATCACCTGCTTAACTCGTGTTTTTATACTTGTTCTGTTGACTTTACAGGTATTATTGTATTTGTTATTGCGCTTTTCATTCAGCAGGTGGGCTCAAGAGCCTTTGGTAACGATGTAGTAGAAACTGTGATACTAGTCATACTTGTGATAATATTATTACTGAATTTAGCTGCCATTGCGAGGCAACCGACTCAAGATGTCGAGCTATCCTTTAAGGTACCTACTTCGCGAGTGCCTTTCGAAAGGGGTGGAGTACTTAATACGCCGGTTAACTATCTCTGTCGCTTACAGGTACCGTTAGTGCCACTTCTCCCATGTTGCAGTATTTTCATTAATTTATACTTGATGCTACAGCTGGACGCTTTCACGTGGATCAGATTTGGCGTCTGGATGCTCATTGGTATACATACGTATAAAAGAACAATAGCAATTTACAGCGTAACGCCAAGTAAATCTTAATCTCATTACTCTCTCCACTTTACGCAGGCTTCTGCATATACTTCTTTTACGGGGTATCTCACAGCGAACAGGGCAAAAGGGATAAAATAGAAGCGGACATGATGAAACGGAAGTACGCGGATCAAGTTAGGATCGTGACTCGATTTTAGAAGTGGATCTGTAATACAGTGTGATACGTTTTGGTATTAATGTCCACGAATCCTCCGAGACAAAATCTTAGCTACGGCGAGAAGTGATCGCCGACGTTGAAGTACGAATCTAATAATATTCGTGGTAGCTCGCCGTTTTATGCTACCGAATAGGCGTGGAACGCCAATTTAAAGACATTTACTTTCCGACTGTATAAAATACTTTTACACATCAACGCAAAACAGCATTAAATCAGTGAACACATAAATTGTTGAGCATCACTGCTGCGCATTAAATACAGTGTACTTGCAGTACCATTCTGTAAAAAGACATCTGACTTATTGTATAGCGCGTAAGCTTATGTAAAATCTATTTGTTCCTCTTTTTATATTTATATACTATAACGTGTTGATATACTGTACATATCTCTTAAAAAATTTTACTTCATTTATTGATTGTTTAAGTACTGTTTGTACTAATAAAATATATTGTTTTATATTAACTTATTGTGGATTGATTTGCACAGACTTCGTCGAATTGCACGGAATAACGTATAGTGTATGTGTGTATGTAGTAGCGTTGTGTTAGATACAGAATTACACTGAATTGTTATTTTAAAAAAATCAAATTTATTGATCACATAATGTAATTAAGTATAGAAAGCTAGTGTAATTACATATCGGTATAGACAATTACATGCTACAAATACATTGTCAACGGAATGAGACGTAACATTTATAATTTATAACAAAGTAGGGGCAAATGTTAATAATAATAAGGGTACTTATAATGTCAGTCACTAGTAGTGGAGTTTTAAAAAAATATTCATTTTCATTCAGATTTCTAATATCTTATTTTAATAATTTCGAAAAGTGGACTTCTATTATTTTCGTTCGTGTTTTAATTTTCAAAGTAAGACACAATAAATAATAAATGCGAAAATGAAATTTCCATATTAGAGGCACTACATGAAATTTATTCATACAGGAACACTTAATTAGCACGTCTTGTTAAAAGAACCATTCAGCGTTGTTTCGTTAAATAAACGTATCGATTGGCGATTAATTATTTGGAATATATATACACAGTCATAATTATTTTTTATGATCATGACTATTCCTACAATTTCACTGTTTCAAGCAACTGTGTTATAATAATAGCCTCCGACAAATATTTCTGCATATGATACAACACACAATAAATAAAAATTACCATGATTTCGATTTTCCCAAATATCTCCATTAGCAGTCTCATTATCATTGGGAAATTTTGTAACATCTTTTTGTATACTGTGATAGTGAAAATAATCTCTACCTAAATAGACAAGGCATCTGGTACGATCCAGTTATAGTTCTATCAATGGTATGTGATTATTAAAAAAATAAAATCAACATCCCCTGCTATTTTCTACTGTTACATTATTGTAAGCTATTTAGGACTTATGCAAATGCGCTTGGAATGTTTCTCAATTATATTGATGACGTAGTTTAATGGCAAGACTGCACGCGACGATTATAATAATTCTATTACTTCATTTCTAACGCGCATACACCCTCGCGTGTACTTCTTCTCATACAATTAATAAACAGCTAGCGAAATGATACGTTTGAAAAGATTAAGCACGATCAGGTTACGAATTCAATTATTGTTATAGTTTGTACGTTTTAGATAAAATAACGTCTCTTTTATTCGCTATCGGAAACGTTACGTGTCAAGTTTATACTCGTAAAGTTCAGTTAATCATAAAGCTATGTGATATAGATTTGAACATCTATTTCTCGTACATTCATATGCATCGGCTCCGATCATTTCCGTGAAAAATTCCCCTGCGCAACCAACAAGCTAAAGTGTCACGCTGCTAGATAGGATAATATATAATACTTTTCCATGTATCTTATTACAAGCAATCTCCATCGATTTAAAAACGAATTGATCATTTCGCTTTATTTACAAGTCCTCCCACGCTTATATATTGCCAATTTGCCTGTCAAAAGTAATGGTGTCTTCAGGGCGTGATCTAATGCTTTATCAAGTATTATAAATGCGAACGATTCACTCACCCCTATACCGGTCGTCCAGCCGGTTCCAGCTGGATTCTTATCCGTGATGCCAATCCTGCGGCAGAGTATACCGGCTCCCGAAATTGCCCACACTTGGCCCTGCTCCCTCGCGACAGCAATGTTTCGGAAGCCTTGCTTCGCATTGATAACAGACATATCTAAAATGAACGAGAAATCGTTACGCACCGATGGAACGTGAATTAGTTTAAGACGGGAATAACACGGTAATGCTCGTAACGGCAAACTTTGCAAGCTCAAAAGTCATAATAGGAATTAATTCACTGACAAACCCATTCAGAATAAAACATACACTATCTACGCCACAATTACAAACTCCTATAAAGTATACCTATGCAAGAGGGGTCAGAGAGTGTGTTTAAATTAGCATGTGTGTTGTCTATGCCAGCGTTTCCCAACGCGGAGCTTGGTTTGAAGGGCAACCTGCACAGTTTTCCAAGGAGCGCAGCCTTTGGGGAATGCGTCTTATATTTCTCTGCAACTTTTTCACACAGAAATTAAAGGTGGATACTTCTGCAAGATTATTCAACGCCGTACAATGAAAATACTCATTATTCGCTACCCTCAGCCGTCGTCTAACTACACTAGCGCAGAGATCAGATGTATACTGCTAATACATGGTTAGCGACATATTTGAAAAAAAAAGTTAGTCGGGGGTCTACTAGATTCAGGGAAAGCGCTAGGGTGATTCTTGGATTCTACGAGGTTGGGAAACGCTGGTCTGTACGATGTGCAAATTCCAACGTTACCTATGTGAATGGGATCGTTCGGCATCGCAGGCAGAGTCTGCCAGTACGTTCCTTCGGGGAAAACGTTCATCTGCACTTCGCGGCGCACTGACAATCTGCCTGCTGTGTCCAGCACCCACACCACGTCCTTCCCCACAGAGATTTGTTTTAAGTGAGCGCCTGTCGGTGGCTCAACGTTCTGCCATTGTGTCCCTGCGCAACGAGATTAAGTGGTATTTAAAAGACTAGATCAGCTGGATCGCTAACGTTAACATTACCTGTAGGCTTGGAAGTGGTGATGCCCAGTCTCCAGTAAGAAGAACCATTCCTTCCTACGGCCCAAACTTGGCCGCTCGGGCCACACGAAATGCCCACCAAGGCTTGATCGCTTGGTATATGTTCCCACGATACTCCCTAAATATTAACATTGAATGATTCGAACAGAAATTCAAGCCGAAGATAGGAGTAGAATTCTCTGTTCGTACCATTGGACAGGATTCGGAAACACCTCTCCTGAATAGGGCCTCGCCATTAGAAGCTACTGCCCATATATGCACTGGAGCGTCGGTACCAGGTTTCTCAGTTGCCTGCTAGGAGCAACGACAGATAATTATTTAACTGTATCCAAGTTACTGAACACTTAGTGTCTCGTTATGAATGTTTCATACATATATAGACACATCCGTCAACTTTGTGTTCCCCAATTCTTGCCAAGGACCGCTAGTCGTTAACTGACACCTCCGGAACCATCTTCTTCTCCTGACGTAGTCTGTGAACTGTTTTTTACCGTGATACTGAGAAGGGAAGTCGGTAGCGTACTGCCAGCCGTCTCTATCAACGCCCCCGGGCGTATGGAAATCTACTATCCAATCTGATACCTGTGTTAACAAAGCTTACTGAATCATGTACGCGAAACAATTCATCACTAGGCTAATAGTATTAGCCCTTCATGGTTACTCATTGTCAGTATGACGCATACTTACCCAATGCCAATGCATGGATAACAGTTTCGTATGTTCTCGAGTACGTTTGTGACGTCCTGTGGCATCGCTCCACATGTAACGGTCCGTTGGGAGGCCATGAGATGTGTACCCAGTCACGGGATTCCAACGTTGATTTTCATATACGTAATAATTATGAGTATCTACCATGGCATTTATTCCTGTATTGCTATCCACCCCTGTCAACACCAACGGTTCACATTATTCTCTCGATCTGTAGCCCCGTCATCGATTCTTTTTCTCCTTAAATTAAGGTGACCATTTTCTCTTGGGGTTCCCGCGGACACGAGATATTTCTTTTTTACACCGTTGCCAAATTAGTAGAATTTTAATAGCGAATACGTGGCTTCGGTTTCATATTGATTATTTTGTAACTTTAAGGAAAAAATATAAAATCGGGGACGAGGTCACCTTACATTAAACTTAAGCCCTGTTGGTTTTACAATACCTTTCAAGAACAAACCACCCCAGCCGCCGGTATATACCCATGCAGTACTATCGTACCCTATCCCCCATGTCACGCCAGCGGAACACGTTTCGACTTTCTTCAAATGCCCGCCCATCTGCCTCCAGAACATTGTAATTGGATCAATGATCACCTACGCGACGCAACATCATATTAGAATCCCTTTTAACAAGATGCTGCGACTACCTTATGCCTTATACAAATACGATTGCTACGTACGGAGGTGGACTTATAAAGTACGCTGCACAACGTCATCAGCCCCTTGATCCTTAAATGCGTAATACTTTGCGGTAATATCCTATGGCTATAAAAAGTAAATTCCGTGTCATCTATCAGTATTCTGTAACCACGTGCTTCGCAAAGAATCTCTAACGTGAAATCAGAGCCAGGCTTTAACGGGCTACCTCCGTTCCTCTCTTCGTCGCCCCATTGCCCGTTCTGATACGTGTTTCGCACGATCGTGTTCTCCTTCAATCTCGGATTAAAGTGCAACGCCACGTCGTGGCTCTCCATCACGGACTTGTGTTTCAAAGATATCGTCGTGTAACAGACTAGATTTAACGCTAGCCTGGCCACCACAGAATCGCCGAATAAGAAACATCGTCGCGCAAGAGATTTAATCGACGCGATCGTATTTTCAATTAAACGCTCACCTATCGGCATCGTCGTGAACGCATACTGTCATTTTTAGGGAGCCGCCGTATCCGAAACCGTTTTGCAATATACATTCGAACGGCAATTCTTTCCCGGCGACGTTCAATTCTTGTCCGTAAGTATTGTCGAGGAGTTGACCTTCCTGTAAACAATTCGGGCACGGGTCAGCGCTATTGTGAAACCTTAATAAACGGTATACTATTGGGAGCTGGAAAGAAGTCACACTACCCACAAGATGAAACGTCACAGGGGCAAGGGGAATTGTCCGCTCGCTTCACCCGATCCCCTCCAACAAAGTCCGCAGTAGTATAGGAAGGAAAAATCAAACTCAAATTTGAGTTTGGAGAGGGATGCGAACACAAATTTGAGTTTAGGAGGGATGGAAATTCAAATTTGAATTTGGAAATCCAAATTTGGGTTTTGAGATGAAAATTAAAATTTGCGTATTGAGGAGGAAATTCAATTTTGAGTTTGCAGTGTGCAAACTCAAATTTGAGGTTGGAAATCCAAATTTGAATTTTGACAAGAGGAAACCCAAATTTGAGTTAGGGGAGGGCGCAAACTCAACTTTGAGTTTGGAATTACAAATTCGAGTTTTGAGGGGACATCCAAATTTGAGTTTTGAGGGGAGAAATCCAAATTTGAGTTGCGGAGGGGTGGAAATTCAAATTTTAATTTGCAAATACAAATTTGAGTTTTGAGGCGGGGAAAATTAAAATTTGCGTATTGAGGAGGAAATTCAAATTTGAGTTTGCGGTGTGCAAAATGAATTTGTAAACCCAAATTTGAGTTAGGGGAGGGCGCAAACTCAAATTCGAGTATAGAATTAAAAATTCGAGTTTTGAGGGGGGATTCCAAATTTGAGCTTTGAGGGGGGAAATCGAAATTTGCGTTTGAATCCCTCTCCACACTCAAATTTGAGTTTCAACTCTGCTTACTATGCTATTGTCCGTCATGTAACGAAGAATGCAAACGAAACAAATCGCGACCGTGCGCGGACATGGACAGCCGCTAAGAACCTAAAAGTAGGATTTCTTGGGGAGGATTGAGTGGAGCGAGCGACGATTCTCCCCTGTGACATTTCAGCTTACGAGTAGTATGACTTCTTTCCAGCTCCCAATAGAACTTAAGTCGAATTATGTAATAACTTACTTCTAAAGCAGCAGGGTCATATACATAAATGTCTCCCAACGCAGTAGTAGTCCAAATGGAGTTGGGTCCTGGCCTCCCGTAAACATTATTCATTTGGCAAGACACTATGAAAGTGGACGGGCATTTAGATTAGGATATCGATAGTACGCGAAGTAAAGGCAAGCATATATTCGTACCTGAAGTTAAGTGTGATAACCAGTCCTCCATTTCCGTGTCGCTGGAAAACTGCAGTCTAAGTACCTTGGAGCGAGATAATCTAGGAGTATGAATTGCTATTCGCGGGCTACCTGGCTCGCTGCAGCACACTACACACGTGACCTCGGATATAGGAAATTGAGTCTGAAAAGTACACTCATTAAAAGCTGATGAGCATTTAACAGACACCTGCATCACACGCATTCCTTCATCAACGTACGATTGTTGTTGCTCCGTCCGAGTTCAGAACAGTTACCGTTCCAGAATCTAAGGCTCCACTGTCGCTGCTTATCCACTCTAACTCAATAACACAATCTTCGTACGAAGTGCTGCCTTTAATTTGACACTTTGCATCTCCGTTTTTCACCCAAGACGATCTGCAATGGACAATCACGAATCACGAATAGAATATATTGGGATACTAAGTTTTTATGAACACTTCGAGACCTTACTTTTCAACAACTTTTTCGAATATCGACGCGTCGAATTGTACTTTTTCTAATCTACTCTTTAGCTCCTGCAAAATGTGTATTCTCCATGGTTCTGCTATGTCTCCATGCGTTGCGCCGTTAGTGTCCGCAATCCTACAAGTTTAAGGGCACACACATTTATAACTACGTGACAATCGTAGGATAACCAGGTGACAATATTAAACGTACCATTTTGGAGGATTAGATGGGTCAGCGAAGCATGCCCCAGCTTCCACCTTGTACCAGGATGCATCGCACTCGGCCCAATACATTCCACCAGAGCTGTCGTCTTCTTCCCCGTAGACACCCGAGTCACTGGTCAAGTCAGGGTCGAATATACTTCCGTCTGTTTCTGGATGAGCTTCGACACCAACCATAGAGCCAACTGAATGAACGGGACTCCACGCAGCTGGATTTATCTGCGTTGTTTCAATTCTATGTTTTAACCCCAAGGAAAAACCATCGAAAATGTATGATTAACTTGTCTATTGACCTTAACAGTGCTGCCCATCCCTTTCCCAGAGACTACTATAGACTCCCCAGTTTTGGTCAGCGATTCGTTCGATATAGTGATATTTGCAACGCTAGCTTCGGTCAGATCACCCATATCTAACGAATTTGTAGATCTATAATTGCATATATGTAAAATGTTTTTTTAAAAGAGGCACAGAAATAACAGATGCGATCAATGAATAATCCTTCGTGTAAAATATTTCTATGTTCACCTCTTTTTGCTCTCGTTCAGATATATGTCCTGGAAAGACGTTTGCTTCGGGGTCTTAGCAGATGCGGCATCGTTCGAACGTTGCCATAATTTTAACGATGTCGGGGTCGGTGCCGAACGAGACTGCTCTTCCCATTCTCTAATTAACGTCGTACCTTCGCTAGTGCTGTGCGGTCGGTTCTATAAACGGTCGCATTTTTCATGTTGCTAAGCAAATACCGACGAGTTGTTATTGTAAATATTCTTGGAAGATAAATACCAATGATCCCCAACTTTGATGCCTCTGCTGTTGAGGAGTACCGCACATACTGTGCCTGTTAGTTGATGATAAGCTGGCGTTACTGCTTGCTCTACTGAGCTGAAGGGGAGCGTTTATCAATCTCCACTTTTTACCCGTTAATTCTGATCGCGTGATCCCATTACGATAATACAAACACCGGTCTTCGTGGCCGATAGCCCAAACCTGGTAGAATTTAAACAGATGAAAGTGAATTTAAAGCTAACTATTTTTGTAGCTCTTGTAACGAGCTGAATTACCTGATCATTCGGAGCAACGGATACTAGCGACATTTTGCTTAGCATCTCCACCCAGCCGGTGCCAGTAGCCATCTGTTCGCAAAGTCCACTCATCTCACCTTTGATACCTTTTCTAAACCACACTCCGCCGTCCTGCGTCACAGCCCACACAGCATCCGTACCTACACTAACTTGTACTAATTTTAAATCCTTCTGCGGAGGTTCCACTTCGGACCAATCTTCCCCTACAGAGCAGAATTATGATTATTAGTATCAGAGGCGGATTTTCAGATTTGGCGCCCCTAGGCTAACAAGCGTCTGCCGCCCCCTCAAAATTTGTCGCTCCCCAAATTTGCCGCCCCTCAAAAGAGCGACCCAAGAAATAGCCTCTTTTTGGCCCCACGATTTTGAATTTTGTGCCAAATGATACCGTATGATGAGATGGCAATCACACGAAATTTTCAAGTTGAGGTGACAATTAGTTTCTGAGATATGGGAGGTCAAAGAAGTGAAAATTCGTTAACGCGTCGGCCCATACGCTTCGATGTACGGACTTTTATATCAGTCCGATAATTTAAACAATTATTTCCAGGGGTTTTGCTGATTGCTAACAACGGATTTGAACTTGGATTTTTAAAATTCACGAAAAAAAATCAAGATCATGAAATATAAATATCTCTATACTGGGTATTTTTTTTAATATATCAACGTGGATGAACAGTATCATGTGGACGATATATTTAAAAAAAAAACACCCACTACACAGACATTTAGATTTCTTAATTTTTTTTTTCTCGTGAATTTTGAAAATCTAAGTTGATATTCGTTGTTAGCAGTCAGCAAAACCCCTCGAAATAATTGTTTAAATTATCGGACTGACATAGAAGTTTGTACATCGAAGCGCATGGGCTGACGTGTTAAAGAATTTTCACTTCTTTCACCTCTCATGTCTCAGAAACTAATTGTCACCTGAACTTGAAAATTTGTTGTGATTGATGTCTCATCATAAGGTAACATTTGATTTAAAATTCAGTTTCAAAATTGTGGGACCAAAAAGAGGCTAAAAAAGGCCTCATTTTTGGGTCACACTTTGTTGCTCCTCCAAATATGCCGCCCCAGGCTGCAGCCTACTTACAAGGGAACATCCCGAACCCGGAAATTCAAAAAATTCTGAAACTTTGTGAATGTGTAGGGGATTTCCTCCTGATTACAACGCCATCTTTATTTGCTGCCCAAATTCACTCTAAGGGGGTGTAATTGACCCCTGAAAATCCGGTTATTTTCCAATTTTGTGTTATAACTCGTGAACTGCAAAATAATTGTTTTACCAAATGATAGATCTCATTAAAAAACGTAACTTTTGTCTTGAAACTTTCTTTCTATCTCTTACAGTTCGCGAATTATAACACAAAATCGGAAAATAACCGAATTTTCAGGCCTGAATTTCAATCCCCTCGAGTGAATTTGGGCAGCAAACAAAAATTGCGTTGTAATCAGGAGGAAATCCCCTACATATCGACAGTTTCAGAATTTTTTGAATTTCCGAGTTCGGGATCTTCCCTCGTTAGCCGACACACAAATCTGCTCCTAATTAGTATAAAAGATTCAGACAAGAATAGTATCTTATATTCTAATGTTTTTATGAAGATTATGTACCCATTGGATTTTCTCTAGTGACACCTGTTCGCACCAGCCCTTTGCCAACCATCAATACTGCCCACACGAGACCAGTCATTCCAACACTGATTTGAGACACCTCGTAACCATTCGCTAATTTTATGGCACTCCACCTTTGACCTTCGGGGCAAGTTGTACTGGTTCCAACGCGGAACATTACCTGTCGACGTCAAAGTCATTGTTAGCTGTGCAACTCGGGGTTCGCTCGAGCAAGGTTTACAGTGAATTGAGATAGAATTATAGTTATACAGTAACCAGAACTCTAACTTATAAAGCTTTTACAACTCATGTAACACTCTCTGCCGTATAAAAATTTTTTTAAAAGTTATACCCTCCCGTGAGCGGTTACTGCCCAGACTACTAGGTTTCCAGGATTACCTCCAGGTATTTGATTTCCACCCACAGATATGTCAATAAATGGCTCCTGAAAATATATTGCGGCGTCTGTACGATTTGATCTTGTACTCGCGATACTGTAACTTGCCGAATCGGAGGCCTCACCTTAGTCGGATCTTTATGAAGAGGCGCTATAGCACACCACGAGTTCATGGCACTGTATCTTCTATACCGAACCCATTTTCTTCTTCTGACGCAGGATTTCCATTGCTTTTTTGTGGAATAAGTAGCTGGAAAATCAACTGCGTACGTCCATCCCTACCAAAATATCAGATTCTCTGTGATCATAAGGCTTTGTTTCGATGCTCACAACTGACAACAAATCTACATATAAAAGAAAGTCATAAGAAACACAACGACAAAGGGAAAAATGTAAAACGTCGATGGCAATGTGATATAAACCAATTACAGTGTTAATATCTGTATCTGTAACGTTACTAGAGAGATTTAAATTAATTGCTTCATTCCGCATTACTTTTCGTGAATGTAGAAATAATTGTGATTGTGAGTGTAGAAATAATAGAAAGCGACGGCTGATAATACTAAGTGAAATTCAAACCAAGCATAAGTTAAGCAAAAAGTATCTGGAAAAATACACTATTACGAAGTTATAAATATTTACATCGTGATCCAATGGTTGGCCGTCTAACGTAGTTTCTATTTGCCAGTCGCCCTCCCATTGCCAAGCCATGGACGGTAACTTTACTTTGTCGCGGCTGCGATCGACCGCGCCGTCTTGACTGGAAAAATTGTACCTATCCGTCGGCAATAATCTTCCGCTAAACCCTTCCAAAGGAAGCCAACGCTGCGAACATTTTCCATCGTTAACATACTCCCACAGCTGTTTTTAAAATAACAATCTTAATAAACATACTTCGTTCTCGTATATTTCCTCTTTGATTCTTATAGGCACATCTAAGCCATGAACATGCACGTAAACTTGACGATCGCCGCCAATCGCCCACATGAAATGCGGTACCGCCGACAACTGCTTGAACTCAAGGCCCAGGTACATGAACTCTCGCCACATGTTCCCGGATGTTGATAATCCGAACACACGCCCCTCGTTATTAATGGCATACAAATACGAACTTGGCATTCTAACAGTTTACTATGGCAACGTTCTTATTCACCTACAACATAACATCTCCGTTGTTACACAATTACGTCGACATAAAATGTAAGCATGTACTATATTCGTTGTTACGTTACAAAGTATACGGTACCTTCTGTTTCCCAGAGAATGACAGATTAGATTTTCTGTACTGTACGTATCGTTAGATAATAAACATTGTTCTAAATGTTACAAAATCAGATGACGATTCAATTGCGAAAGTATGACTGTGGTGGTATGCTGAATTCTCATTATAGTTTACTTTAGAAATTACACCATATAGGAGAAATTGAAGTAAAGCATAAGGACGATTGAGTGAAGCTAGTTTAACAGGAGAATTCAAATACCCATATATATATATAAATAAACTGTCTATCCGATGTTAAGCATATATCTTTGGAGTGACGCACAGCCAACTGTTCATACACTACTAATATACTACTATGTATTACCGACCAGCTGCTGTCCAGGGGTGGAGCCCCAAACACGGTTTTATCAATGCTCTATATGTCGTACTATGCGGAGTGGACGCATGGAGTTGACAATAAACGGGCGCACGTAAGCAGCGGTAAGGTAAGCAGCATCTCTATATACAGGGTGTTCGCAAAATTCATGGTAAACCTTGGTACGCGTGCGGTCAGGGCCGGCACGAGGCGGGTTCAACGCGTTCCCTGGAACCTGGCCCCACGCTTTTAAAAGCCCCGCGGTCCCATGGGCGTCCGTAGGGGGGGGGGGGGGGGGTGCAAAAAGGGCAGTAGCCCCTCCCCGGCTTTTGTGAAAAAATCGTTTATTTTCAAAAACTGATCTTTATTAAGTTTATACTTAAAAAAAATGAATGTTTCTAAATTTCGGATTTAAATTTTTAATTAAATTGGCACCACACAATCAGTTAAAAAAAGCAAGCGGGCTACCCCGGTTTTTCATTACGATATTTTTCTTCGACGTCACCCTCCTGAAAGTTGCCCCCTCCTGGAAAAAAGTCTACGGGCGCCCTTGCCTCGATAGAAGTATGCACTTATCAGGCAACTTTTAGTTTGTGCCCGTGAAAACACCCGTTGAAGGTTAATGTGTGATTTAATTCCTACTTGCCTGTGTATCTTGAAAACTATAGTAGATATAAAAAAAAAATTGCAATGAAAACTTAACGCCTTTTTACGCTCTATACAATTATGCAATCGAATTGTTTAAAATTTGGAATAAGGAACGATTTTTTATTTAAATTAAAAATTTTAAACAATTCAATTGCATAGTTTTATAGAGCATAAAAAGCCGTTGAGTTTTCATTGTAATTTTTTTTTATATCTACTATAGTTTTCAAGGTATACAGGAAAGTATGAAATCACACATTAATTTTTAAGGGGTGTTTTCACCCAGAATAACCGAAAATAGGCAGAAACGAAAAATTACCACGATACTTTTACTGAAGTCCTCTACAAACCTGCACTGTTTTAAAAAATTGGAATGTTCGAATAACCGAACTTCCCTTGTTAGGCCCGCAACTATTTTAAGTAGTTTCTCACAGGGGCGGCCGCAGACTTTTTTCCAGGGGGTGCAACTTTGGGATGATGGTAAAGAAAAATATACCCCTCTTGCTTTTTTAACCCATTTTATAGTGCCAATTTAATTAAAAATTTAAACCGAAATTTAAAATATTTCCCTTTTTTAGTATAAAACTTAATAAAGATCAGTTTTGAAAAATAAGCGATTTTTTCTCAAAAGCCAGGGGGGGCAACTACCCCTTTCGCCCCCCCCCCCCGGCGGACGCCAATGTATCGAGGTCCTCTACAAACCCACACAGTTTCAAAAAAATCGGAATATTCGGGTAGGTAACCGAACTGCCCTTGCTTGTACTATACTCACCAAAATGAAGCAGAAAAATGTCAGTATACTAATGTCCAAAAACCAACTGTTTCTGATGTGCAAGTTATTTCTGGTATATCTCTATTTGTGATTAACCAGTTTCTTATCCGTATGAGTTAATCTTATCACTTGATTCTGATTATTTATATTGTAATACTCACAGTGGAACACCACGAACCCGGACTCGCCGATTGGAACGCAATTTTGTAGGTTTTTAGAGTGACTCTAAACAAGAACAACGGTGTGTTTCATTTGGGCCCTATCGCCCTTTAATGGGGTGAAAACTAACCTCAAAGTCAAATTGGCACTTCCACTTTTTCGCGCATAACTCCCAAAGTACAACAGACAGAAAAAATGTTTCAAGCAAAAGTTTAATGGTGCAATAAGCGCTGCAAACTTGTGTCAACAAAATTTTGAAAAAAGGTTTTTTCGTTCAGGTATTTTTTTTTTAAACTCTTTTCAAAATTTTGTTAACGCAAGTTTGTAGCGGTTATTGTACCATTAAACTTTTGTTTGAAACATTTTTTTCTGTTTATTGTACTTTGAGAGTTATACGCGAAAAAGTGGAAGTGTCAATTTCACTTTGAGGTTAGTTTTCACCACCCTAAAAGGGCGATAGGGCCCAAATGAAACACACCGTTGTTCTTGTTTTGAGTCACTCTAAAAACCCACAAAGTTGCGTTCCAATCGGTGAGTCCGGGTTCACGGTGTTCCCTTGTGAGTTATAAATTTTTGAACACTGTATATAATACTGGTAGTATTTATGTAGTGATACAGTCAGATATAAATAGTATAGAGACAGAATTTACCCTTTGATTATAGATAATTTATATCTATTATTCGACGCTCCATTTGGATAACTAATTAATCTAGATAACTCTGCTGAACTGTAAGTAAATAGAAGTTCCAGCCGTAAAAAGTCAAATGCATGTTATTGGTTGTGTATAATTGAGGTTATACGCTCTTGTTTGTTTTAGATGATTAAGTGAGTTGGTTTATAAAATCTACAAATTTGGTTGTTTATTAAACGGTCCGCTAAGATGGCAGAGGAGAATCATTGCATGTATTTCGTGAAGAGGAAGAAACGCTATTGTCGGATGACTGTGAAAAAGGGGAAACAGTATTGCGGCGAGCATCAAGAGAGTTCATTGAAGACTGCCGGTGTCGAAGAAGATGGGGTCAGGGATAAGAGAGTGCGATGCCCGATTGACCCTACGCAGTAAGTGAACTCCTATAGAAATATATGTACTACATTCTCCTTCATACGTATAAAATTTATAGACCATTTCCAGCACTTGCTTCGAGTCACGATTGCCCAAACATTTGAAAGTATGTAACGCGAAGCGACTAATAGACTCGCAACCTTCGTTTATAGTGAAAGGAATTAATGTGAACGAGACGCACGAAGTACCACGGCACGTACCACTCTCCGAACTTAATCAACTAGTAATAGATGTGGTGATAGACAAAGTAAAGGCTGCTTATGGTTGGTACACTTGCATGTGATACATTTGTTTTTATACCAGAGGAGACTATGAAGTATTTTATGCAGTATTAAATTAATTTTTTAGGAAAGCTACCACAATTTCCAGAAACGGTACTACAACACGAGATACTCGCAAACAAAGTAAACGACGAATCTTGTGGGAGAGCGATTAAGAAACATCTGTTACAAAATTCATCATTACTGTCGCATTTAGAACAAGCCGGTCTTGCGCAAGACGATACTTGTTTCATTGAATTTGGAGCAGGAAAAGGCAAATTGACTTATTGGTTGGGGCAAATGATAAAAGATAAGAAGAGTAGTTGTATTCTGTTAGTGGACCGTTCGAGTCACAGGCATAAAAGTGATAATAAATTAAAGAATGAACAGTCCCCCCTTGTGATAAGGAGAATACGGGCCGACATAGCTGATTTGAAATTAAACGATATTACAGAAATTCAGGAGTTTGATCGCAAAGTCGGTATTGCGAAACATTTGTGCGGATCAGCCACAGGTACGTGATTCCCTGTATATTTTTTAAAGCACAGCAAAAGCAACCTGTATTACAATACCTATCGTTCCGCAGATTTGGCTATAAGTTGTTTAGTTCGAGCGATGCAGAACAAACCCAACTGCAATGTTACTGGTTTAGTGATTGCATTTTGCTGCCACCATAGATGCGAGTACGCATCGTATGTTGGAAAACAATATTTGCAGCAGTGTGGATTTACGTCAAACGAATTTACAATCTTGTGCAGCATCGCTAGCTGGGCGACTTGCGGGTCAAGTTTAAACAAAGCATCCGGCCAAAATGATTCCGAGGACAAAAGGTACTTTTTTTTTCAGTATTTCCTGTTTCAAATGAATGCTCAACTCAAACCTGACTCGTTCCGTACTATCGCAATTAAAGGGAACTAAATACATCGAAAGGTTTTAACATGGGCGTCCGCAGGGGGAGGGGAGGGCAAAAGGGACAGGTTGCCCTGCCCTGGCTTTTGAGAAAAAAATCGCAAATTTTTCAAAACTGATCTTTCTTAAGTTTATACAAAAAAATGTTTAAAAGAATTAAAACCGACTTCAAAAAAATAAAATTGCACTAAAAAGTAAAAAATAATTTTTTCCCTTATTTAATCTACGACTCGCATATTTTTTAAGTCGGCGCCAGATTTACACAGTGCAAATGATGAGGCACCGACTTAAAATATATGAGAGTCGTAGATTAAATAAGGAAAAAATTATTTTTTATTTTTAATGCAATTTTATTTTTTTGAAGTCGGTTTTAATTTTTAAATTTTTTTTTATTTTTCACTTTTTAGTTTTATACATTGACACAACATGCTGAGGAGATATGCGCGTACGTACATAAAATAATAATAATTAAGTGACAATAGTCTTTATTATTAACCAGAAATGGCAAAATATTGGGCCAATATTGATGTAGTGTAGGATGGGAACACCGGGGCATCGCCCTCTTTCGAATAAAAAAAAATCATCAATATCGGTCCATATGCTGAGAAGTTATACGGGGATAAACATAAAAATAAATAAAAAAAAGTACAAACGGGTCGAATCTATAATCTGCGCCTTTTTGAAATCTGTTAAAAACGGAATATTTTTAAATTTCGGTTTTAAATTTGTAATTAAATTGGCACTATAAAATGGGTTAAAAAAGCAAGAGGGGTATATTTCTCTTTACGATCATCCTAAGGTTGCCCCCCCCCCCCCCCGTTGGAAAAAAGTCTTCGGACGCCCCTGGATTTTAACCCTTTTAATGCTGGGAAGTTGATCTTTGCAAATTTGCCAGAGATACCTTGAATTGATAGAGTGGTTCTTCAAAACATATGACTTATATGAATTATTTATCTATGTACAAAATTTAGTTCCGAGGAATGTCAACAGGTGGTCATACCTTTTAACTTGTTTAACCTTATTTTGCATCTTTTCTAATGTAATTTAAATTTGCTTGAAACGGTAAAGATTTCAAGTTGACATTTTAATTTTCGTTACAAAAAGGTTTGCAGTTTATTGTTGAATATTCTTCTACAAGTGTAACTCAGTTATTTAGGTATTTCTGTCTCCACCTACGAATCTTAACTGTGTATTAAAAGGGTTAATAAGCGAACGCAAACTTGCATCTTGTTTCATAGTTTTCAAACGTCGTAAGAGGTAGTTCCTCTGGTCTTGAAAAAGACCAATTATAAGTTGTAAAAGCCGATTATCTGACCTTTCACCAATGCACGAGCCACACGAGTGGACTCCATGCCGCTGATCAATGCTTCGATCGAGAATGAGCGCAGCAGGGACGAAATAATTTTTGGCGCATCATCAATCGCGGGGTGAGCAGGAGTCTCCGCACCCTCACCCGACGGAGTTTCTGCATTGGCGTAGTGCGGAACGATTCAGTTTTGAGCAGCGCGTGCACGGTACCAGGTACGCCCCTGGCGAGTACTGGGCCCGTGGCAAATGGCGATGAAACGTGTCACTATATGATAGTATATTTTTTCCAGTGCAAGCGCAAAGAATTCAACTTTCAGCGACAGGGAGAATATCGGTAGGAAAGTGAAGTCGTTATTGAATTGGGGTCGTTTGGAATTCCTGAAAAACGTTGGATTCCGAGGCAACTTGGTTTACTATACCACTACCGATGTATCCTTAGAAAATATGTGTATAATAGCCACGAGAAATTAAATATAGTTATTTATAAGCTTTATGAACGTCAATAAATTTTTTTTATGGTCAAATCGAATCGCTTTCCTACACCAATTTATTACTATTACTTGTCAATTATTAATCATAAAAATCTATATTACTTTTTTGAATTTCTACACTTTAGAAATTATAGTAGTATTATATAGAATTATTCAGGGTCGACCTTCTCTATAAAGGGGCCCAGGTGCAAGAACTATTTGGGGCCCCAAAACAATATTAATTAATTTTTTAACGGTAACGAAACATCTTCTCACAGAACAAAATTGCGAAAAAAAGGATAACGAAGAAAATAAAATAAATCAATATTAACACATTTAAATGACTTTTTATTGCCATATCATTAATAATATTAGATTACTATATTAGAAATTACGTTGTAATTTATCTTTTTCTTAATTTTAATCAAGTAAAAACTTTCCATTCTCATTTTTTCAGTTTTCTAAATTTTTCGTTTTTCTGGGGCCCCTCTACGGTCCGCGGTCCAGGTCGCCGGTTTACACTATTTCTTTGAGAACGCGACCATCGCAGCCCACCCGTCGTTCCATCGCCACATGCGAACGGCGCCTAAAGTATTCATTTCTCGTACTATACCGTACTATACGCAACGCCCCGCCCAAATACAACTTGTTGTAACAGATTCCAATGAACCGAACCAAGTGACGCGTGTGTTCGAGATGACTGCGTCGTTACCTAAATGCTGTTACTATTAAATTGTCGAGGACGTTAGTTAGTAAAAGTTCTACTAACGTGCCAAATAAGGACACAGGAGTAAAAAGAAGTTACCTTACGGTACGTAGCGTATTAATATGTTGACTTTCTTGAGCCATTCAAGTTTCCCTAAGTTCCTGCCGTTGCGAATTCATTTCATAAATAATAAAGCGCATTGAAAACATTACGCTTTCATGCGAAAGAAAGAAAACAAATCGCAGTAGGGATGAACATTGGCGAATAAAATTCAATTGGTTTAATTAATCCTAATCTCGTAATGTTGACCTCACGCCACGCCTTCGGTTGTCCGAGCATACAAGTAGGCGACGCGAGTCAGATCTCTGCTCTAAGAAAATAGTTTACAGAATCGTGAAACGTTGCGACGTAGGTTTTCAAACTTATCGCTTCAGATTGCCATTCTCTTCAGTCGATTCATAAACTCATGTGTGCCAGTTAAAAAGCTTGTGTACTGAAGGGAAAACCGTCTTTGTCTTTTTCAGAAAAATCTCAGTCTAAAATTTATAAAATGTCCATTTTAGACGAGCGAGAGGATTACCTGAAGAATCCCTACTTCGTTGAACACGAGTACGGTGACTTTACGCCGTTTTACGTCGCTGTCACTGTCTGCTCTCTGCTATTCGCGTTCCTCTGTATTTTGAACATTGGATTCTGCTGGTGCTCCCGGCATCGTGCGTACTGGCAGAGCCCCCATACTGGTGAGTTCTCGACGACTGGCATCCTGTAACGTTTTGCTTTTCCAATTCTGTTTTATGTTGATCTAATCGCTTTTTATGGTGCTCATTCCACCAGGGAATAGATGGATTCAACCGCTGTTTACAGTGTTGCCATATAAAACTCCACCGTTAGATTTAACCGAATTGGAGCCAGGGCGTGCTTTTGAGTCAGAGGAGAAACGTGAAGTCTTACAGTACCACAATCCCAAATCGTATAGAGCTACGCCGCAGTCGCAAGAGTACATGGAGATGCAGAAGCGTGAGAGTGAGATTTAATTAAACGTTAGATCCACCGTTTATGCATATAAGAGTTGATACAGATTCTAAAAAGTATTAGTAACACGCTAGGAACATTCGCGTCTTTTTCACACGAATTGACATATTGTACAGCCAAAGGTAAATGTGTAGGTGTACAAAGTACATTGCGTAAAGCTATAAAATTTTGGAGATAGTTTAAGTAGAAGATTACGCCAAGATGGGACTACACATATTCTGGCCGGCGACCACATGTGTGACTCTATTTGTCGTTGGTGTCTTGATGATCCTATTGAAATACGGATCGCGCATTTGCAAACTGCGCCACACGCCGCTACCATCCGATCAGGAATGGGAAGAGAAGGCGTACGCGCGAAAAATCTCTGTCTCTACGGCGTAACAGTAAGTAGATATCACCATGTGTTTTCAAAAATCTGTTCACATTATGTAGTAATTCCAAGCAAAATCTATGGCAGCCTGTAAGAGCACATTTACACACTCTCTAAGCTCGAGCATAACATTTTATAAACTTCAAATTATTTTTTTTACGAATATTGTTTATATGATTGCTTGAACGAATATCAAACACAGCGATATCATTTGTCTAGTATGAAGTAGCGTAGCTGTAGGTTGAAAATTAATTGCTCTATATCTTTTATATAATACTTTTTATACAAAGTATAGTATAGTGCTAAATAGTTCCGTCCATTTATATATATAGCGTATAACTCTTATTAAAATTTATACATGTGTCGCAAAATTGCCATTACACTTTGAATGGAACAATCAAACGGACGAAAGGTTGTCTACAATTGTGGGGTGAAATTAATCAAAACGCGTGCAGTAATATCAAATATTTGTGAATTATATTTGGATGTATTTCGCGACACAAAGAAAGATGAAGGAATATATATATAAAGATACTTCGTGATTACAGTACGAAGTGAAATTAACGACTGTCGAACATGTCCGTCCCAGTTTTTGATATTTAATGTTTGCGTAATAGCAATTTTATTGTCGTCTACAAACTTTTGTAATTTTTATATCTGTTTTCATGCAAATAAAAGATGCTCGTCATTGCGTACGCTTGTGTTTTGTATGCCCCTGTACGAATTCAGAATATTTCACTTAATAAACACACGTGCATGCCCGTCGATCTATAATGTTCAAACTGGATCAATATTTTATATATAATATTCAGTTTTTATTGACAACATTGGATTTTTATTACATGTGTAACGGTTACACAATTATTTAATAAGTAAGTAGATACATTATACAATTTCTGCGTTCAGTTATAACGTCAGCTAGTAAATAAATCACCGACGGTTTCCCATGAACTACGAGATATTTGATTTAAGAAACTTTAATTTGATTCGATTCCCTAGGCAACTAAAACCCTCAACGTACGTATTATCAAAACATCGTTCCGCCAACCTTCCTAATTAACCAATACCCTAGCCATTTTGATCCGATGCAGAGACACTTCCCTCGCCGTTCAGGCCAATGGAAATGTCCAAAGAGAAACCTTCCTCACCATTCGATACTGCGCTAACGGGTTTAATCGACACGAGCAATGATCAAACCACTCCGCTGACCGAATCGAACCACTAGGTACCATCCTTTTAAACACCTGGTTACGTTGCCAGTACAGCTGGCAGATGAAACATTTAGAGAAAACAATTCAGCGCTCTTCCACCGTAAGGGAACTTTAAGGAGACTGTTTATCCCTAATCGGTAACGTACCTTCTATTATCCTGCTATGTTACAATGCAGTTAAAACACGGAGAACTTCCATCGAGCTCCACACAGAGAGGTCAAGCATGTTATTAATTACGCTCGGTAAACGTTTAATAATATTAATTAGAAAGAGACCATAGAACGTAGACAATGATATTCTTACCCTATCGACAGATTTGTTTTTCCTTCCTTTATGCGTAATGATGATATGGTGTACATATGTAATCTAGTCTACGATCATCGACGCCGGCCAACAAACGGTCAGATTCCCGTTCGAACATATTTACGTACGGATCTATTCCGCGTGTATACACGGCGTCCTAACTTCAATCAGCTGACTTTAATCGTCGATTCTTTGCTGTATACATCTAGACTTAAAAACAAATACAATCTTGTATCCGGAGGTAGGGGTAGGGAGGGGGGGATAAGGTTTGATTCCTCTATAGTTTCATTGGAACGTCTCGTAGGAACGGCTTCTGAATGAACTACAGTAAACAGGGATGGTCTGGAATTCTTAAATAAATCCTACTCGTAGTGGAGGGGGAACACCTACAGCAGTGGCGGTAATGTGTGCGTGACAACGTTGTTACGTCAAGCCACCGACGCCAACATTGCCACGCACACATTACCGCCACTGCTGTAGGTGTTCCCCCCTCCACTAGGAGCAGGATTTATTTAGGAATTCCAAACCATCCTTGCAGTAAACTCTCGCTATAGGCGCGTGCTCAACGCGTAGCATCGACGATTCCGAGCCGTCGATGGCGCAAGAAAGAAAGAGAGAGAGAGGGAGAGACAGAGCGTAGGCACGTAAAAGACGAAGCGAGACAAAGTATCATGCTTTCTCTCTTTCGTAGCTAACGGTAACGTCGCGTCGACTTTTTCGTCCTCTCTCGCTCGCTCTCGGGTTCCCTGACTCTCGATCGAAGGATTCTAAGTGGTGGGGATAGCGACCCGTATTCAACGCACAGTTGAAGTGCGCTCATAGCGAGAGTTTATCGTACGTTCATTAGCGCTCTAGCTCTACGAGATCGTTTGAGACTTTCCGTTATTATGTTAATTTGATTTTGATGCTCATTTGGCTTTTCTCGTTACCATTAATGGTTTTCATTCAGAGATAGTACGAGACACATATAACAACTGTATACACCGACGCTTTCTTTTTGCGCAAGGGACAACACGCCTTGCCCGCGAGGGATCGTTAGTACATGTCGGAGAGAAATATGTAGTAATTATCGAATGGTGCTTATTAGGTAAGGCAGCAGTTCCCAAACTTTAGGGCGTGCCGAGATTCTTTTGGAAAACCTTCCATTTGCAAGGTTCCAGCTGGGGTACAGGGTGTCGCATAACTGGAGCTCCAAGTGGGAAGTTTGATAATTCCACGCGAATGAATGAGAGACTGGCCTACGAAATGTTTACAAACACAGATACCAAGAAACATACTCCAAGGCAAGATTATCTGATTTGAAAGAAGCGCATACTTGGAACGTAATTAAGATAATTTTCTTCAAAACAAGACTTCGTTAAATGTTACTCTAAGTTTCTAATTTTAACTTATCCCTCCAATGTAGAATTAGCAACTTATGAATTGCAGCAGTATTTATGGTACACTCTGTACAAATATTTTCCAATTCGCCCTCTGACATTTACAAAATATTCATTTGCCATTCGAATTACGATAGAGTATTAATAAAAAGTCCAGAAAAAGTTTGGGAACCGTTGGATGCATATAAGTCAAAGTCAACACCGAATATTGTATATTACCTACGCGACAATCGAGAGGATATATTCCTATCCACAAATATTGTACCTGCTTTCGAATGTAAACACTGGTAAACGAGAAAAAAAAAAGAAGAAAAGATATCGAACGGAGAGAGTCTGGTTGAAACAATCGTCGGATAAAAGTGTGCGAAAGAAACAGAACATATATTCTCAATTGAACGACGCCATCTTTACTTTTTCCTTTTAACCAGAGGAAGACAAAGCTAACCTTAAAAATGCAGACGTGCAACCGCTTTTTTCTTTTTTATTCCTTCACATCTTTAAACGTCTCGAGGGAAGGATAAACTATCCCTAATCGTGGATTTCTACTCACGCTATGACCGGTAACTATATAACGTAGTAAATTGAAATGGGTTTTAAACGACGTACATTCTAGACAATATCTTTCGTACAGAATCTCAACGGCAGTCGTTTGATTTCACATCTTGAAACTGGAGCTTCATCGTCGATTCAGTGGCACGGTGTGTGGCGTTCGTCAATGATCATTTTCGATAGAACTGTATCGACAGTCGTCTTATCAGTCGCGTCGTTCTACGGACTGTATATACACCTAGAGAAACACTTGTCCATTCGACGTTGTTTATAGAAGAATATAAATTTCTTCGAATAGATTTATAAACACGAGGGGGAACGGCAAAGGGGGCTAACGATTTTCAACGATTCCACGGTGCCACTGCATCGACCTCGTTGCACCCACGGTTTCGGGATATTCGTGCGCAAATTGTTGTACACCGATTCGAGCGTCGGCAGAACCATTAACGAGGGCAAATAGCTCAGCTATGCGCTTTATTAAGTTCGCGTCGAAACTAATGACGCTTTGCCCACGCGCAATGGCACGTGATTTGCGTAATGGAAGTGTACGAGCACGATCGATAGACATTACCGACGATCGAACCGTGTACCCGGCGCGCGACGATCGCGCACCAATGGAACTCGGTTCCGCGACCGTCGCGCGGGGAACGGCAAGTTGAAAATCTTTCCCCTCGAATTACAGACCACTGCCAGTATACATTGGAATGTTTTGAAAGGTTTCTTTTATCGTTTGATCCATTGACACGCTCGCGTTAGACAACATTTATACGAGAATTAGAGGTTCGCGTCGAAAAGACAAGATTGTGTTTTTGTATTATTTTTTTTCTTTCGTTGCCTGTTGCCGAAACTGATCGTCGCGCACCCCCTCGAGTGATCGACCGACGAAGTTTCTCGTTTACTGCTTACCCGATTTCTTGTTCGCTCGTTCGCCTGAAACAGATCAAATGTTGGATTAAATGTTACAAAGTTCAGAAATTATTTGATAGACTTCTTTATGTTTCCAATTGGAATTCTAATTTTTAAGCAGATGTGCGTCCATGTGAACTAAACTATAAGTACAGCCTTTTCTTAGTTGCTTAAAGGGTGCTTTTAAATTTTCAGAAATTGTAACTTCATTTCCGAAATAATGAAGTTACGTTAATAGCATCACAGACGAGGTATAGGATAAACCTATCACCTTATGGATGTTGGTGTCGCCACCCAACTGTGTTACCGACCCATAATTTGAGGACTGAATATAGTGGCATCTGCTCATGAACAGCGTCCAACTCAGCAACTACTCTGAAATGTGTTGAAATTCTGAAAGGTGTTGCGTGCTTGCATAATACGTGTGACTTGTTTGAAGGCAGGCTTTTGCTACGCTATGCTTTGGCTCGGTTTGTCAATGACTCACGCGGATTTCAGGGATACTAGGCGCTCAAAAAATGGCATTTCTACAAAGCTCGTGTAAGCTATAAATTGCAAGATGACATTGTTTATTAGTACTTTGCGTGTAGTAGAACCCTTTCACGTATCGTACGCCAAAAAGTATTAAAAATTCACGCTGTTACTGGCATTCCCGCAAGTTTCTAATGCACTGTTTAATCATTCTAGTGAAGTAATAATAATTGAATTCTATTTGCCCCGAGTATTAGTTTACCGCCGACATTGAAATATACAGTAAAATCTAATTCTTAAAAGCCTCGCAGAAAGTTGCATGATGCATGAGTGTCGTGGGGTGCATGGATGCAACTGCAAATCGCGTTACTTTTGAAACCCGCTTTGTGAAATAAGATTTTGTCTAGTCCTGAGAAATTCATCGGTTCAGTGTTCAGTGAAGTGTGTGCATGTGATAGTGCATATTATTTCGTGATTTCTCAATTCGAGCATCAATTTCATCGATTACTGGACCATGTGGGAGGCCTTTTAACAGGATTCCACTGAGATATACCCGTTACCTAGAACACTTTTTCAGAAACTGAATACTTCGTCGATGTTAGTAACTAAGAGGGAGAAACAAGTATGTCACTCATATTTCTCCACATATTCCTCCAACTATTCATTTACACCAAGTTCAACTAAAATGTATTAATACATTATAAATAATACTATGTGATATGTATAAGCATTAACATTCATTTATCGAACGATTAAACATTGAGAATAAAAGAGAATTCATTCGGCGGAGAAATTCATTTGCAAATCCAAGGCCAAATGTCACGAATTGCTTGATATCTCGAGTTGTATCGATCATAGTTAATAATAATTTATACTGGCCGGTTAGTGCAAATGTTGTTAACATTATTTGTCATAGCAATACCCACTGGAATGGATATTTTAGCGGAAAATCCATTTTTGCCGAAGAATTCGTTGGATTTTGCCAAGGCCAGAACCGATTTCTCTTCCTTTTTAACTGATGTCTTCGATTGTTTTTCATCGAATATTTCATCGAAATACTGGAACCGATGGGTTTTTGACAATTTTTAAAGTCATCTCTGCTTCAGCACTTTATTGAAATATATTCCTTGGCGAGGTATTCCACGTTACATCATGAAAGCATGTCTTTCACATATACTGTTGTTGTTTATATAAATTTTTATGTTCAATAAATTTGTTTTGCGTTAAGTAAACTGGAATAGAACAGCAAGGTTAAAAGGCGTATGTGTTCTTGTTTCGTTGTGATCCTTCTTTCTCTGTCGTTGCACGGAATACGTTTATAAAACGATCTTTAAATTGTTACTCTAACAGAATCATTTGTAAATCGCGGGTTTCAAATCATCTAAGTTTTACCCGTGTTGAATTCTAATTCCTACCACGCGTAGCGTTACAATCTTATTTTAGACTGAATCGATAACGTTGGGTGTGACCCGAAAATGGTAAGGGGGCTCGCGAGCCCTCCGAGCGTGTGACACAAAATTACATTGCGTGATGGGTCTATGCTATATCTGGTCTGTGGTCCTAGGACCCCCCAAACCGGTGATAGAAAAATGCATTGGTTGATAGGTCTAGCCTATACCCCCCCTATTGCGGGGGGCTTGGCAGGAGAGGTACCAGTGCACCGAGGGGGAGGTGGCGAACGCATCGTTCTGTTTGGATCTCGCCCAAGTCCTCCCCCCCACCGTGCGGACCTCTCCAGTCAGGAGGCCACCCTGGAGTTTTTAGTGGGTGCAAACCCCACATAACCCTGGCCTCCCCCCGGGGGACGGGGTATCCGTTAGGGATTTTCTCCAGGTGAAAAAAAAAAAGGTCTAGCCTATACCTCGTCTGTGATAGCATTAGTTACCTACTGTCGGTAATGGAATTGATCAATTATCGATTTCATATTGCAACTAGTATTATAAACGCGGTAGCAGGGGCCGATGGAAGCTAGAATAACTTGTTTTGCATATTTATCTATGCGTGCTTTTTATGATCCAGCAGAAGTGGTCAATTTATGCGAAACGGAAAAACGTCTTCCTTGGACTCACGTTCTTCCGTCTATTCAGACGGAATATTTATTGCTTCTTTTGTCCGTGACCCCACGAAGGAGCTTCAATAACCTATCTTTTAACTCTGTCAATGCCATCGTCAAGCGTACTCGACGAAGCGAGGTGCGGTGATACTAGTCTCAATCTCGAGTACAACTAGACTACAACAGACCATTGAGACGCCAGACAATGGGGTTGTTGCGTCTTTCAATAAAACCACGAGGAACTTCATTTTTGCGTCGTTCCGTCAATGACAAATTGATTTCGTTGATCTTACAAGCAGATATAAAATCTCTCGATTGTTTTAATACCTTTTACCTACAATTACCGAATTATTTTGTCATCAAAATACGAATGGTTGTTAAGGCTTCTTAAAAGGATAACATTTAAAAAAAAATATCTCTTAACAAAAGAAGATATATAACGACAAGAATCATTCGGAAATACGAAATTTCCACCCCGTTAAGGTGCATTGCAGTGAACTGCATTATCGTCCGATAATCTTAGGAAAGTATTTGTGACGATGCTTGCTAGATGTCCCCGCATTCGATTTTATCTTATTATTCTCCCCAAGGCACACCATTGTATCGCGGTATTGAGAAATTGAAGAAAGATAAGCGATAGGAAATACCTTTGGGGCTCTTCTTAGTGTTGGTCTCCGGTTTACACCTCTTGGTGAGTCGGCGCGTCTTCTCGCAGGAGGCATCGCTGTTCGCCTTCAAATTGTCCACTCTGGTAATCAGCTGATTCACGCATCCGCTCCACGTGCCCTTCTCGTATCGGCAGGCTGCGTTGTTCCCCGCCGCGCATATAATCACGCCGCCATAAACTCCATTAAGTTCACCCACGACACTTACATACGTTAACCGCGACAGCGGTGCATCTCGTGTTACGAAACGACACGACGATCGGTTCTTCGGGCCTTTTCGTACGTATCAGGCGGTTCCCTAGCCCGTGAATGATATTTCGAACATGTTCACGCGTTATATTCTACGTTTTTCAAAACGAGTAAGGTAATTGCCCCAGTTGTCGATCAGTTAGTAGGAGGTCGGAATATTTTTAATGGAAAAAAATTATGTAAATGGACCAAAATTAAATTTTTTTCTTTTAGCAGTTAATTTTAACATTAATATAGATGATAGCAAAGTAAAAAAATAGAATCTATATATATTTAAATGTGGTAAATTATAATTGAGATAAAAAATGTTGATCAGTAAATTACGGTCGGACCTGGTTGTCGATCAGTAATTGCTCTGGTAGTCTATCAAGAAAAGAGAGGTTATAAAGAATACTTAAAGTACGAAAACGGGTAAAAAATCCTTCCGAAACATTTATAAATAATTTATCTCATTAAATTATCTTATTTTTTGTACTTAAGTATTTAATAAATATTGAATTATTAAAATTTATATTATATAAAATTTTTTTTTAAAAAATACTTGCATAAATATACAAAACATGTTCAACACAAACTTTTAAATTACTAATAAATAGCAATAATAAGGTATGCTTAATTTCCATCTTATTATTTATTCTTTTCTAAAGGTTGTTTAATATTATTTTGAACACCTTTTATGGCTATCATAACATTTGTGAAAATGATCGAGAACTGGGACTTGATCGACAACTGGGGCAATTACCTTAGGTATCTGCAGTCAAATGGAGTGACTTTGATCACAAAACTAGATTTTAAAACAAAATCAGCCCTTAAGGGGTTATACCACCCAGGTCAAGAAATACGGCATTTTTGAGAATTTATTTCTAAGCGATAAAAACACATTTTACGATTAAAATTTTTCAATAAAGATATAGACATCTTTGAATAATAGATAGTAGTATATAAAGTTATCGCATTTTTTTGTTTCCCCAATATAACTTCAATTTTCTTTTGGTAGCGTATTAGAGCGTAAAGGCACTGAACAATTCAAATGTTTTGTTCCTTCTTGGCGACTATTTGTAATTAGCCACGCATAAAAATTGAACGTTTCAACTAAAGTTTTCCAGGCCCGATCACAATTTCCACGAATTCATCGATCAGAACCGTCCATCTAAAACTATTTTTCTCCCGAAAGCATACAATTTACAATTCACCAATTTCCTTCGCAGATTCCGAATATTTTCGGCTACTAGATGAAATCAGAATTCCAGATGTCGCATTTTATGTGGGTTGGAGCGGTTACAGCGACCAACGGCGTCCATTAAATTAAAAAGTTCGTTGATCGCGGGTCTGCGTTCGATGGCGCGACTCCAACGAACTTGTGACAGTGACTACGTGCTTGCCCAGCATAATTCCGCGGGAAAATTAATTTAACTGGTCTCCCCGCTCGAGAACGAATCACGAGATCCCATCGACTTGGCGGATTTATCAAGCCTATCATCGTATTATTCGAACCCGAATGCACCGTTGTCCGAAATCGCCGATAACTAGGACGCGACGTGTCGTTCATTTGCCTCCCGTTTAATTAATTAAGATCCGTTCTTGGGTGGTACTCGCTAATTAGGCGGGTCCATTAAGCCTCGTTCTATCTAAGGAACGCGGAGGTCTGCATGCTCGATCGTACCACCCCCTGGATGAGGCTGTATTAATTACAGAAAGACACGTCGCATTGTTTCCCACCGAATGGGGAACGAACTGCTGAGGTCCTGACAATATCCTCCAACGACACGTGCACACGTAAATAGTGATCTTAGAGGAGTCTTTAGATATTATTTGTTAAGATAATTATCTATCTTCAGTTTGTCTGGACCCCAGCAATTATGGAAACAGGAGGTGAAACTAGACTCGAAAGTGTTTGAACTATTTGAGTACTCAAGGAAAAGCATATCAAACTGAGTACACTCGAGTATATCCGAAAGCAGGTGAAAATAAGGTTTAAGTAAGTAGCTCGATCTGTTCGATTAACCAAAAAACTCGAAGTTAGAGATGTAAATATTCGAATACTTAAATATTTGAATAATTCGAATCATTTCGAATATGAATAATGTTCGAATTTTCGAATATTCAAATTTCAAATTCGAATTCTCATGTTTTCGAATATTTGGATATTGGAATACTTAGAATATGCGAATATTCGTTACAACCTTACTCGATGTAATTACTGGAATAAATGAGTACTTAACTTGGATACTGGTTACAATGGGACGAGTCTCATTCGACTCGAATTTGCAGCAGCTCGAGTGGCTCGAGTACCTACTCGGCCAGCTCTAGAGTGTGGAGGAATGTTGGGAGAGGGAGCGAATGGAGAATGAATCAATGTCCAATACCTTTTTTGCACTTCTTCTGAATGGTCTTGGTCTGCTCGCAGGACTTGTCGCCCTTCTTAAGGTTCAGGGTACGGGACCGCGTGTTGGTCTTCGAGTCGCATTCCGACCATTGACCCTTCACGTATCTGCACGACGCGGTGCTGCCGGATGCTACGTCAACACAGATGCGAAACGTCAATAGGGATAATTGGAGGCACGACCGATCAAGTGGACTGAGAAATTTCCGAACGGATAGCAAGGCTCTTAATTACAAGCACAGAATTACTTCTCCCTAGATCGACTGTTCCTGGTATCCCCCTCCTTCCTAATTAGACATCTATTCTTAGACTTCCTGCCCAAGGCGGCAGAAAAACAAGAGAAAATTCTGCTCCCAGATCAGTTTCAGAGTCAGTCCAAGATCAACTCCAAGCCCACTTATCCCAGTTCAATTGGTATCTAACAACACTCGTTCAAACAAAAATACTCGCGATATATTCGAACCCATCACTACTACAATCAAATGTAACACACATTCAATAATTTCAATCATCTTGATACTCAAGGTTCATTTTACAAGAATAAAATAATAACACTTGTTCAAACAGAAATACTCGCGACGTGTTCGAACCCATCACTACTTTCGCCAAACAATACCCAAGTCTCGATATATAAACCATCAGCCCAGGAAATACTGAAATGGAAGAGATAGCCCCATTTCTGAGCCTTAAAAATCGATTTTTTCTTCAACCCTAGAACGTTCGGGGAGGGGGGGGGGGGAGAGGATAGAAAGGAGTGAAATAGATTCTAGGAAGTTGTAGGCTAGAAAGGATCTAGTTCAAAGTTGGAATTTCAGCGATGGGTTTCTTTCGGGCGACCCATCTCTACCTTGAAAGGGAACTAGAAGAAAAGTCCCCTCCCCCCCCCCCGGAAGCTCCTGGCCTCGGGAATAAATTTCTAAGGGCAAATGATCTTAGCCCCCGACAATGAAACGGCGCACGGGCGCTGCTGGATGATATTTGAATTGTATTCAAGCCACGGGTGTGGAAGCCCGAAAGATGAGAAAGAGCTGCAGAGAGACAAAAGGGGCTTTTCATCTGTACGGCGGGGCTACGTCCTCGCGAAACGACACTTCACCCCCCCCCCCCCCCCTAACCCCCTCGGTTCTCATCAGCCCACCCTTCCGGGACCATTGATCGTCGTCATAAATGTCGCGTTATCGACGGGACAAGGAAACGAAGTATCACCCCCCGTTACGGTTAATAATCGAGCACTTCTTATCAGCGCCATCTTCGCGAAGCGATACAGTTGTTCCAGGAGAACGTTCGTCGAGACCCCTTCGCGCGGAAGGCGCGCGATAACGATGGGTCCTGCGAAACAGGGCACGCTTTTTAAGCAGCTGGATACTCGCAAGGAACGTTCGTTAACTTGAGAATTTAAAAAACTTTGAAACTGTAGAAATGTAGTTCAAGTGATGCTAATAACGTAACCATTTTTTGCTTCGGTAATGAAATGGTTCTAGGGGTGGAAAGAACCCCTCAAAGAAATTGTGAGTTTTCGTATTATCGCGAATATTTGCGAGACCGTACAAGATATCGGAAAAAGTTCGCTTCAAAGTTGTATGGTTTTTGATATCCTACAATATGGTGATAAAGAATTTTGGTAAAAATGGGCGGTGCGGATAGATTTTGCAAAAAGTAATTTCTTTCGAAAATTCTGGTATTGCCATATTCTAGGATGTCAAGAACCATAAAACTTTGAATTGAACTCTTTTTCGATTTCTTTTACGGTTCCACAGAAATTCACGATAAAAATATAAAAACTCACAAATTGCAATACCGTTTCACATGTTTCATTATTGAAATAAAAAATGGTGACGTCATTAGCAATTTTTTTGGAATTCTCCAGTTCTTTACTGAAGTCCGAACAAAAAATTTGAAGACATATTATGTATATTCCAACTGTATAACATATTACCTATAATAAACCCTTCTTGTTTTGAGTATCAAGTACAAGCAACCTAATCAGCGTTTTTCAGAGATGACCCAAGCATACTCTGCAATACAGAACAGTGACGATTTGACAACGATCTAGCTCCCCCTGCGAATCCCCATTCCCTTGTTTCAATCTTAACTAGATCTTGATTAAATCTCGGACCGAACCTGATTCTCTGCTAGATATACCGCACATAAAACCTAGCCCCAACTAAAGTTCCTAAAACTCCAAAAGTTCAAGGGCCAGTCAGCTTACTGGTATTATTTATTCGACAAGATAGCATTTTTACATCAGAACATTTTCAAAATGTTCAGTGACAAATTTTTCTAAAAGTGTGTAGGAATGAAATTATGGGGCAGAATGGCCCCTGTGTCCGAGGGTTGAAACGATAAAGCTCAATTATTTTGTACCTCGTTCCTTGGTGCCGCGAACGGTACGCACGAGTACCTCCTTGTCGTCCTCCTCCCAGAGATCGGAATCCGCCTCGGTGGTGGCGACGATCGTCAACAGGGCGACGCCCACCAGCGCCAAACTCCACCAGAGCTTCATTCTGCGAGGAGGAAAAGAGAAGCAGAGTTAAAGGGACGTCTCGTTAATCTTCCCCCTTTAATTAGCGTCGTTTTAATGATTACACCGGCGGAACATCGAAAGGAACGGCTGGATGGGTTCGAACACGGGGAAACAGAAAGGGGCGGGGGAGGGGGGAGAAAAAGAGCACCGCGTACACCGGAAGTGGAAGATCGGTGGAATCGAAGCGGAACTACTACCCGCAGCCGACGTTTTTCCGTGCTCGGTTCGGAATTAGCGTTTCGCGACGGTTACTGAAACGTTCGCGATAATTTCCCGGAATATTCTTTTTCGACGTTCCGTTTTTGTTGGCCGGGACGAGCTGCGTTGGAGATTTTCACGATAAAAGCATGATTTAATCCTCCCTCTCTCTTTTTCCCTATTTTTTGTAGCGGTCGAGGAAAACTTTGGCTCGGTATTTCCAACGATGGGTATATTTCTGTGAGAGCTCGTGTGGATGGGGCTGAAACTGTGGGAAAACTGATTTATATCGAAGGCAATAGTTTTTCCGAATGCTATAGCTTTGGAGGGCACCTATGTTTTTTTTTCTGTGGGCAGCGTGTATGAAATTTTATGGCGCGGAAGAGTTGGATTGTGCTGTTTGGGTGTACATAGGTGAAATGGACATTCGAGTGGAGAAAAAATAATACATATATTTGCCATTATGTGACTCATTCAATCGCTATTCTGTATAGTGTTATCTACATAAGTGTTAGTTGAGAGTAAACCACGTATATGGACGCTTATAGACGTTTATAGACACTCTGTTGCATGCAAAAGACACTCTGTTGCATGCACTCTTATACAAGCAAAAGATGCCGCGTGGAGAGGAGTAAAAACGTGTGGAGGGGGTCAAGAGCGCGTGGAGGGGGATAAGAGCGCGCGAGAGGCTCCTCCCATGGACAACACAGGTAAAAAAAGTTTCATTCCTGAATTCTACTGTATAATTTCCAGAAGAATCAAGAGATTCATCTCCTTCTCCATCACATGGGCCACAGATAGTCACCATTTGTTCCAAATATACTACTCACTTCACAATACAAAACTCGCTTCTACTCGAGAAAAATGTTTCCAAGAAAAGGTAAACCCCTTTTGCCCTCGTCAAACTCCAGTATCAAAGCATCCAATCGAGTTCCCTGCAAGATGAACGTAGAGCCCCACAAAGAGGAAGAAAAACGAAAGAAAGAAGCGTCCCCTTCGCTGCCCTTTGAAACACGAAACAGTAAAAGGCCCCACATAGTGCTTCATACCTAATGGAAAAATTGAAACACGAGATCGACCGTAAGCAAAACTTTTTCCAAACGACTTGCGAGGTCGACCCAGGGGCGATTGTCAGTCGACGTTTATTGCCTGAACGAGTTCGATCGGTTATCCCGGCACAGTATCATCGAGTAACGAGATAAACGTCATCCATTGTTCCATTGGCATCGATTGTCGAAATCGCCGATGCAAATGGAAAAGATTTCCGTAATCGCCGCGCGAACGTAAGAGGCGAACGAACTGCTCCCTCCCACGCGAAGAAGGTGGCCATGACGGGGGGCTAAGGGCGTGCAGAGGGGCGGGGCGAATCGCTTTCGGTATCATTTCGTCGCCCCCGTACTTCCCTATTAATTAACATGACGATTTAACCAGTGCACACGTCCACGTTACACCCGTGTACAGGGAATATTTAATATTCCGCCCGAGCCACGATAAATTTCCCTTTTTTTTACGCGAGATATTAAAGGGAGGGGAAGCGCTACGCCGTTTATTTAACCGACTACGTTTGCGCCGCGTTATATCCACGAATAACCGATAATTACCGTTGGGAAGCATTCCAAGCTTCCGGTTTTAACAATTACCCTTCTCCATCTGGCGTTTCGTTTAAAATGTTTACGTTTGACCAATAAAATTAATTCTACCATGAACAGTGGTATGTCAAAATAATAAATAAATATATATGTATGTATGTATGTATGTATCTATTAATTTCGGCTCTGCAGCTGTGAAATGGAATTGGTTTACAAAATCAAGTTTTTTGTCATTCTCTCCTTTGCACACTTTGATTCACTCCCACTCACTCTCATTCATCCTCACAATAAGGGCAAAACCTCTCCTCTATAACACTCATACTTTCCGCTCCTGTTTCATTCTCTAGTCCAGGCCTGTCCAACTTTTGCTCTTGCCCTGGAAGAGCAGCCGCGGGTGGTTGCGAGCGAAGGCAAGAGCGACGGCAAGAGCGGCAGCCGTAAAAGAGTGGGGATAGTGGCGTTCACAGATTCCCCCACCAAGAAAACCTTCCGCTCTTGGGCTTGGCTCTGTGCCTCCGAGAGCGAAGAGCAACTCGCGGGCGAGCAAATCCCTGCACAGGCCTGCTCTAGTCACTTTCCCTCATTCTCTTTCCTTCGCCTCTATGTATACTAAATAATGTGTCCTAAATTATATTATATGTTTATATAACCTAAATCTACCGTTCCTATCTTTATTTTCTAATATCTACCTCTATTATCTAATTACCTAATTTTTGAGACTATTTTAATTTCTCTGTTTTATATTCTTTCTCACTTATATACTAACTTTGTACTCAATTATAATCGTGTATACTCTAAACTGCGTTCCATATAAGAGCATACCGACGCTCCTACCGATTTGCGACCGATCTGCGCAGCTCCCACGGATCTGACACACGTGATTGGTCGTAGCACTTTCGTTGCTGGTTTACTACCAATCAACACTGTATCCCTGCGCGCAATGAGTATGTTCTAATGTGGAACGCAGTGTATATATTAATTCACATACTGTTCATTTTTAATTATATGCTGACAATGAGATGCAAGATGGCTTCCCAATACGATTATGTGCCGATATGAGACTAAATTCGAGGTCAAGCAGGCGATCTAGTATCGAGGCGTTGCTATTGGATGGCTAGTAACCAAGCACCTCCCACAAACTCCTTTCCCTTCCTCCCGCCCTATCATCTCAACTCCTCCCACATACGTCACGATTGCTTGGCACACCTATAGAATTTGGTAATCACTTCGATCTTTGTTCCCAAAAACATTGTTCAGTGGGAACAGCGTTCGAGGAAGCCTTTATGCTCCAGGAACTCCAATTTCACCCGAACTGGCACAGCAAAGCCACCTAATATTTTCCGGAAAGCCTGAGGAATCGCGCGAATCGCAGTGAAAAGTGTGCGGGGTTTAAAAAAAGGTCAAAGCTCGATTGAAAAAGTGAAAGAACGACCGGTTCATACACGATAAACCGATGTAATCCGCTATTACAAGCCCGTCGAAGCGAGACCTACTATCCGGGGGTATTATCGTCAGAAGCTGCAGCGCGTAGTATTAATTCAGTTCGCTCGAAACCGCGCGGCGGACGAAAATTCCCGTCGGTCGTCATAGTGATACAGAGGCCTGACAACGCTAATTCTTATTAAATTATACGCGGTCGTTCTACGGGGAACGGCGAGTCCGAGTTGGGGAAACCAGTTAATCGCAGATTCACGATTATGAATTTTCATGTAACGCCTCTGTTGCGGGTCCATCGGGCAAAAATGGCTTCGAGGTAACCGTATGACGCATGACAATAAAAATCCGCATTGCACGTCCAACCTCTTTTTCATCCTCCATCCGCGAGTTGTGGTAACTGCTCGCTTGCTAGTGAATGGGAATCGTTCAGTGAGAAGTGGGGCCATTTTAGAGCGCGAATAATCCTATGGGGAAAATGGTAAATGGTAACTACATAGATCGGAGGTTTCGCAGGCGATCTAAGTAGTATCGACTACTGTGCACTGTTGAGAAGATGTCTAGCGGAGCGATGCAGAGGCAAGAGGGGTACTTCGCGATGTTGTTGCGTCGACCAATAGCGATAATACTTGTGCCCTGCCTTTACGATCGTGTTAGAGAGAAGGTGGGCCTATGGGGGATATAACCAATCGGATCCGCACTCCTTCCACTTGCTCCTGTAGCGATACCTCCCACTCCGCCGCCAGATGGCATTCCGACCGATTCCGCTTTCTCGCAAGTGCTCTCTCAACTACCGATTCCTATACACCGACGCCCCTACCGATTTGCGACCGATCTGCGGAGCTCCCACGGATCTGACACGCGCGATTGGTCGTAGCACTTTCCCTGCCGGTTTACTACCAATCAACAGTGTATCCCTGCGCGAAACGAGTATGCTCTAATGTGGAACGCAGTTTATATACCACTTAAGTCCTACCTCCTAACATCCCCGTGTCAAAAGCAGGGCCTGCTAGGTAGAGCTAAGGCTCAAGAGCCCCGTTCACATTAGTCAAGTTGCATTTCAAGGCAAGTAAAGTTGAAAGAATCTCTACTTCACTCGAAACTTGAAAGGAACCGGAATGGATATTTCGACGCGCGTTAAGAAGAGTAGCAAGTTTCATTTTTTTCTTACGGACAACTGCGTGTAGAAAAAATGAAACGTACTACTTTTCGTAACGCGCATCGATTTCAAGTCAAGTAAAAAATAGGTTCACATTGAGAATGTAGATTTGAGAGTTACTTGAATTCAAGCGACTTGATGAAGTCATGTGACTGGACTTAATCTGAACGAGGTTTTACTGATAAGTCCACTAGCAGGGTCCAGGACGAAACGCCAATCTTCCTTCTCGCTCTTTCCGTCCATCCTACCAACAACCATTCACCAAACTCCCGCCCAAGCATCTTCTCAGCAACGCAACGTATCTTGCACAATGCCAACTGAAGACTTCCCCTCAATTGCTTTCTCCCCCACTGTCTCCTCTTAACTCCTCCCACGAGAACCTCACTATTGCTTGGTACGCCTATATTGCCTATAACAACGCTTAAGCCTGACTACCACTTTACCAAAGCTTTTTTCAAACAGAATTCGTTGCTTTCTACATTGGCGAACCTTTGGAATCGTCGACGATGCACCTTCGAAAAGAATTCACGCTGCTCTCTGCGATCCAGCAAGGGAGATATCAGTTTCGTCGCGGAAATGCAGAAAAGATTGCGAGTTTCCAGGCGAAACGAGGTCGCTGGTGAATGGAGGGGAGGAGAAGGATGGGTTTTTAAATGTCCAGAGGGGCGCAACGGCATCGACGCATCGTAATCTTCGTCAGGACGAAAGGGGATGTATATTAATTACTTCTAAGAAGCAACTGTCTTCGTCGACGCAACGAGAACGCAGCTCCCAACTTTTTAAATTTGTAATTAAACTGGTTTCTTCTATCCCCCTACCCCCCTCTCCCCCTCTCTCTCTTTTTCTCGCTCTAGCGGGTTCGGGAACTTGCGACCGTACTTTGCTTGAATTTTAATAAAGTCCAGATACGAAGTTTTCTGTCTTCGGGGCTCTCATTAATATTTATATCGCGAAGTAATTATATAAGTGCCGTGGAAATTTTTATTGCCTCGTTAAAATTAATGCCAGGAAAGTTGATGATTCTTGTCTGTCGACGTTCCATAAATCCTGCGCGGACCTTGCATGGAAGGCTCGTGTGAATGGTACGTATACTGATGCTACATTATGAACCTACCTAAATCATTATGACTCTTGCATCCTTTGCAACTCATAGACGCATATTTTGCAAAAGTTCTAATAAAATTGATTACTTTTCTCACTAACTCTTTCCAGTTTTTTCTCAACTACAAATTATCTTAAAAAATACCATCACCTCTAGATCAGTCCACTTCCAAACTTCAAACTTAAAAAACATTTGTATCCATGAATATTCACTTCCTTCGCATCTGTACAATATTTACTATTTAATAATCTCTACTATTCTTTCGCTCAATCGATTTTCCCGAAAGCAAAACCCGTACAATGAAACTTTATTCCCCAATTTCGATTTACTTCCACACATCAAATCACCCTATCCGGATCGCAAAATTATTACATGTACTTGATGTACTGATTGCATAAAAATGGCCTCTACACTAGCATTTACAAAACCAGCTGTCACCTGCCGTGATTTTCCGGTGATGTGGATTAATCAGCGGTTAGGAGGGGGCACAAAGAAAGTATCAACGAGGCAATACCGCGGCGCGGGTCCCCGGATCGGGCGGGATCCGTGCGACGGCATCGAGAATGGGCTGGGGCGAGGCGGCCAAGAATGAATTCTAACGAGGCGGGACGGCGGAGAATGGGGCAAATCGGCCTGAAACCGGCGACGAAAAGTTTAATAACCGCGCGTTAATGAACGGCAGCTGCAGTTCCGCGAATCCCGCTAGCTGCAGCCGTTTCGCGCCGCCTGCATTCTTACCGAGTGAAAAGAACGGCCAGCGTGAAGGAAAAAGGCCCGTCGCGCGGAACGGGGGAGGGGGAGAAGGGGCGGTGAAAAATCGAGAACGTGGGGCGCGATGAAAAAAAAGCTAATAGAAAAAAAGGAACGAAAAGTATGGAAAAGTAGGGAACGAAGGGTGGAGAGGGTGGGGCAAAAGTGGGAGTACGGTGGGAGGGGGGGGGTAAAGTCTAATTGAGAGCTCAGGGGAAGGGGAAAATTTGCGAGTGACAAAAACGGAATATGATGAAGGGAAAATGGGACGAAGGAGGAACTTGAGTGGTGAGAAATCATAAATTAAGGGTTTTTTTTTATGTGAAACACTTCCGTGTGTCTGAAATATTAGGGAGCTTGCAGAAATTTCACTGTGTCGAAAGATTCTAAGTGGGAAGCAAATCCAGTATTTCGTTTACACCTATTTTAAAGTGAAAATAAGCCCCTACGACTGTAAGGATAATTTATTCTCGCGATTGTTTCGTAAAATTTTTAAGCATCAATGCAAGCAATTATTTTCCAAGTATTTTGCAACAATAGATTAAGAAAAATCCATGTGGGGATACTTGTGTATTTTGCAATAGCTTTTGATTATTACTTGATTCATTGTAATATATTGAACTTTAAATTCACATTTATTGAGTATTAAAAAATATACACTTGATCGGTTTTACTAAGCCAATGTATCTCTGCAAAGCAGCTTCAGTATTTCCAGCAGCAATGTATATCCAGAAAAGTATGTTTGTCTCATTGAATTAATAAGAAGAATGCCGACAGAGAAGTTTGGTAATTTGTAACATTGTCTGTTGTCACATGTTGCGGAGCAATTGGAGAAATAATTGACGGAAGTGGTGTAGATGAAAGCGGAGATGGCAGATAATAAAACAAAGAAGCTGTGGAAATGGGTTGACGAGGCTGGAACTGCACACGCGGCTGAGGGAATTAAAAGGAAGAGAGTGAGGTCGGGAAGGGGGCAGTTTAAGTTATAAGGGGTAAGAAAAATTGGGCAAGAAACTGGGAGTGAAACAAGTGACAGATGAAGAGAGAAATGAGGGTAGGGGGAGGGCGGTCCAAAAGAAACGTGAAAAGGAGAGATGAAAGTGGGAAATGAATTAGTCGTGTGTGTCATGTCCGAGACAAATGAACGATATCGAGACCAAGGTGAGGGGAATGTACAGAGTGGTCCACAATGAGGGGTACAATCGAGAAGGGAGACTTTACGTGCACAAAAAAATTATTTATAAAATATATAAATAAATGTGGTGCAACAGTGGATGAAATAATTCTTCGCGCCAAAACAAATCGAAATTTTATAACAAGCTTTAGTTTTCGGGAAAAATAATTTCAAAGATGAAGCCCATCGATCAAACGCACTCGTGCTCGATGCATTTTCAAAATTGGTTTTCTCCAAAACAAAGCGACATGTTCTGGAAAAAGTTATTCCACCAATTTGACTTGTTTTTGTACAGGGATTTATTTCAACTACAATTTTCCATATTTATTGCTGCATTCTGTCAATTTATAGCAGTCAAATGTGTACCTGAAAAATTTCCGAAATAAATTTCCTCGAGAACGAGAGCTTATATGTTACAATTGCAATATACGCTTTTGTTTGTAGAATTAATTTCTCCGCAGTTGTGGAATGTATTAAGGAATATTCTGGGTACAAAAGTACTTATTCGAGAGGGATTGATCCTCCATCTGTTTCCATTTATATTCTTCATAAACCCGCCGTGCTCCTCCCTCACTGCGTATTTTTCATCAATTTTTAAACCACTCAGGTTGTAATTAAAGTAATACGAACATTGTGTCTTTCAACTCGCGTCTGTATGCAATTAATGCTGGCATTAAATATTCAATAAATCGCAACGCACAGAGAAATATCTTCGAAACAACGTGGTCGTGCAGAAAATTTAATATATTACAGAGGGCACATGATATTGTAAATTGTAATTCACGTTACCAGCACGTCACGACAATTATTCGTTATATTAATTTCCGAAGCTGACATCCGGTTCTCAGTACCTACAATACGTTTCGCTTCCCTAATCGAGTGCTCTTTAGATTCGTTGTCACAAAATGGCTGGGAAAGAGCATTTTGTGAAATTTTACAGATTCATAAAACAGCCTAAAAATAAGCATATATATTTTTTATTTGTGACATCTTCATCCCCCGTCCCACACAGCATCATGACATTGCAGAGAAGTTGCAGGTTCACTCCTATGTCCACCCTGCGTAATATTGTAGGAGTGTATTCCCGCAACGTTTCGGAGATTTTACAGCAATAGTCCTGCCGCAACGTTTCGGGCAGTGAGGGACGCGACGACATAAATGTGTGTGTAGGCAGAATCGTAATAGTATAACACCCGTGTGTCTTTTTCTCATAGAAATTTTTTTCTCCAGGGGGATTCGAACCGAGGATTTGTAGCATCGTAGACGAACAGTTTACCCGTCGCAGCTACAACCGCTGATTGATAAGATTGCTTACGTATTCGAACTTATATTCCTACCGAGCAAAACTTTAAACTCAAATTATTCAAAAACGAAGGCTCATTTGACAAACCCCATTAGGGCTTTGTAACACTATAGGTGCGGATTACAACTTTCACCCGGTGTGATTTTAGGTTAGGTTGGAAAACAGTCTTTAGACTGAACCTTTGCATTTATCTTTTCTTCTTTCTTTTCTCTTGCTTGATCGTATACATATACGTGTTTGTGCAATAAAGACGTTTAATAATAATAATAATAATAATTTTACACATTAAAATATATAGTACCTACTCTATCTAAAAAAATTAAATTGATCTTCAAATCTCTTCTATAATTTCACGTACAAACAAGTCTCACGATAACACATTTTTCATATCTTCAACGGCCAACGAGAAATTCTAGCGTATCCAGTTAAATGAAACAGGCTGTAGAATCCTCTCAACGTCATGTACATATTTCGACAAATTTTGTCAAAATTGGTTCAGAATATTGCTGTAATGTTTCTACAACATTTTCACTACAGTATTGCACGGCAATATGTGCGCAATTTTGTTTGGGCGTTGCCACTGAAACATTGCACGTCGATATGCGCGCAATATTACAGAATATTGTAGGATCGTTGCCACTGGAATAATGCAGTGGCAACGCGTACGCAATATTTCTGCAATATTGCAATGCAACCTGCAACAACGCAATATTGCAGCAACGTTCCTGCAATACTGCTGCAACGAAGTGTGCTGCATGGGGTGTTTCATCCCCCTCTGATAACTGCTTTAAAAATAGACAAGTTTCTCGGGAAAATATTGCATGACTTTTTACAAAAGTAATTTAGTACATGTATTGGCATAATAATTTGAAAAGGAATTCAGAAAATTATTCTTGCCACTCCAATTTTCGAAGGGACCGAAGTATAAAGTTCGATCAAAATTGAAGTGAAATATGTAGATGCAAAATTCACATGGAAATGTAATTTAGATCAATTTTGAAAAGATCAATGTGTGATCCTCGATTCTATCTGTAGATACCCAAATCTCTAAATAGTCCATTGTGCTATTTTCCTGTAAGGCTTTAATACGATTACAGTCATTAAGAATTCTGTATCGCGTAATTAATTAGCGGAATAGTATTCAACCCTTTTTGTACCACCCTATATGACGTTCCACAATTCCACGAGGGAACAGTGGGAATTATTACGCGGTTAAGAGTATTTTCGTGCGTCCATTAGGCCTCCATTAACCACATATGTATATCTGAACGCGTGTACGTCCTAATGCGAGTACAATTGCATAATCCCTTTTCGACGCGCGATGCAAGCGGATGCACCTAAAAATCTGAATCATCGAAGCCTGTAATGGAAAATGTTCTTATAATGTCTACCTAGGTGTACTAGCATACAGGCTCTTTGCAGAAGAAGAGGCCCATCAAGACTACAAAAAGCCATTGAGCACTTTTACCCCTTTGCACCCAAATTACAATTCCTAGGCACAATGAAGGGTTGAATCAACGTGCAACATTGATTTCTTTCAATTTTACAAGGACACAAAAATATCTAATTAGTAGGGTTAAACAAAGCACTCGTTTTGAAATTAAAGAGTGAAATAAAAAGAAATGTGAATGATAAATATGACTAATGTAAAATGCATGTATAAAAGAAAAAATTGATAAATAACTCTAAATTCTTTGTAAATAGTGTAAAGCGGTTTGTGGCATTCCAAGGGACGGAGAAGTTACTATACCTATAACAGCTAATTTTTAAATATAAATAAATTAAATTAGCAGCGCTTCATTACTTGCTTGAATTAGAAGTCAAATAATTTAAAAGCTAGCGAATCAATGTTTCTAAAATTTAACGGGGGTTTTGCTATTGGATAGAGATTTATTCCTCCAATTTTCAAAGATTTTCGCTAATTTTTAATAATACTGAAGTTCATCCCTATCGTTTGTAATAATGTTCAAAAGTGAAAACCGCAAAAGATTCCTATTTCCGTAGACTCGCCCGTATATATGTCCTTCAAATTTCGTTTGTAGGGAGTTGAAAATTTGAAACGCTAATTTTTTGCTACCAGCAGCAGCATTGCAACGAGGGCCCGCCTTCAAATAAACGCGCGCTAGAAACGAGGCGCGATTACGGTAGCAGAGGGAATTGCAACGTCGGCCCTGACCGATCCCAGCCGCGGAAGCTGCAGATTGATTCGAAAGGGTGGCGCACAGCGACGGCCATACGTATAAATCATTGTTTCAAGGTCCCTTCCTTGCGTCGCCCGCCCACGGTGCACCCGACAGAGGCGCATAGTAATATGCAACGCTTCGAGCACGTCTTCAAAGGGACCCTTGAAATTGATCTAGAATCTAGAACAGCGGGGTTCGCCAAACAAGGGTGGGGGTGTTCTCGACAACCTAGGAAGCTGGTGAATTGCGAATCATGTTCCATCGATTTCGCCTTTGTACTATGCATCCCATTCCTCACGCAACCTGTACCACAAAATTGATTTGTGATTATGTTACTTGGTTATTATGCAACCCTTAACTTTATTCAGAGGAGAATGGTATTTTTGAGTTTAGTGTCTAAATGAAAATGGAGTAAAAACAAGGTGCTGTAACTGAATATTCCAATTTAGTTTTTTCATTAATTTTTATTGAACTACTAAACATGTATCTGAATTTTCAGAGTGGCATGGAAAATTGTTTGATTTGTTTTGGTTCAGGTAGTGTGAGTATCTGGAATATAGTGAATACATACCGCGAAGTTTCTAATGAAATATTACTGTACGAATCAGTAAGTACACGTAGACTCTCAAAAGCTGAGAAAAAGGAAGTAGATTATAATAGGAATATTTTATAGATCTCTGAGTAAAACCTCCCCTCTTCTTTGATCTGTTTCGATCATTCTACTTAATAGAAATACTTCTAAACACAGCCAGTTCTAATTTTCAACTTCACCATTTTTCCTCCACTGAAATTAAATTCTTGGAACAATTTGGAAACCAAGGCGAAAAGTGAGAACAGTACCTACAGTGCAACTTGTTCGGGAACGACCACTAGGCGGTACCTTTATTGATTAAATTTATCAGCAATACAGGGACAACAGAATCATCGAACAATACACACATGTTTTTCAGGATAAAGCCCGCATCCCACGCGATAACAATTTCGTCTGTCGATAGCCTGGTTCCTCTGATCCGTTAGCGGATCGCGGCGCAAATATGTAATACATTTCCCGCATGTGTATGGACACAGCGAGGATCGATAAGAGGGATCGGGTGTACCAATACGACTGGTCGAATCTCACTATTGTTAGCTGGGTCCGTTGGCCTAGAACGCGGCACGAAACGCGACCAGACAAGAAATAGTTCTTGTCTGGCACAAGAGCAACGCCGTAGACGAGAACGATATCAAGCCACGCGAATTTCCACTGAACAATGGCATCAAGGGATCTCGACGGAGCCTTACGTTAGAGACGTTGTCCGTGATAGAGGCACGCTCCTTCAGACGGGGCGAATCTTTGCCGGTGATCTTGTACTCCGCCATTCCTGTCTCTGGCTAAATAAATATTGGTCTCCCAAGGAGATGTATCTAGTTTCATTTGAAAATTTTAGATGCTTCGTGTGTTACTTAACAGCTCGATTTGTACAGATGGAAATGGCTCTGTGAAGTTTGTCGTGGGTTATTATTGTCGAGGGTGCACCAAGATCCTACGAGTACTCGGCGAGTTTGCTGCGCCAGGCGGTTCTAATGCTCGGCGGAGACTAGCTTTAATTGTTAGGCTGGGTTAGGCTTGTATTGCAGTTCTATTCAGTATTGTTGTGGGTTTCAATTTTCAGTTCGGCGGAGTTCTAGCTCTCCGCTGTGGCTGTCTCCATTTTCAATTCAGGGCTGCTTCAGTTTTTAATTCGGGGCAGTTTCAGTTTTTAATTCGGAGCAGTTGTAGTTTTTACTTCAGGGCAGTTTCAGTTTTTAATTCGGGGCAATCGTAATTTTCCATTCAAAACTAAGCAAACATAATCAATTTTATATTCAGCCAATTTTAGTTTTCAGTTTAAGGGTATTCGCCGGTCAAAATATCGATTTTTTTTGCATATTTTCATTCAACAACGTCTAAAAAATGTCCAGAAATTCCTAACGGTACAGATTTTATAGGCAATTCAGGGGGATCAACAGTATGACGGCCTTAAAAAATAAGTGTATTTTGAAGATGAATTGTGACGCAGGTGAAATAGACAGAAATGTGATTTTTCTTTTAATTAATAATACATTTATTGATCTAAGAAAAGAATCAATTTTTGTTTTAATGGAATAAACGCATGGAAAATCGGGCGCTCACGGGCAAGTCCCCATAACTAGACGAAAGCGTCCGATGTCGAACTTTAAGTAGGTACGTTTTTTTTATTTGGTTTTTTTTCGGAACAATTTTTCACGCACGATAAAAATGTAATTCTCGTCCGAATCTAAAAATTCAAGCGGGGTTCTACTCTTAATTACACTGGCTTCCGCGCTACCCTCTATTGCGATTTTTCATACACTCCATTTTTTTTACGAAACATTTTTGTACGAAAAACTCATGTTTCAGGGACCCTATCGTTTAAACATTTGGCAATTATCGCCCAGTTGTTTCTTAACACTGCCTGAGGGTAGCGTGATAACCGCATATGTGTAATTAAGGAATATCTTTGGTTTTTTGATTTTGGATGATCCTGCCTAAAGTTTTTTTTACAATGCTGCAGCACGCAATGCATATCAGAGACAGGGGTGGGTGTGGGAAAAATGAAATAAAAATATTGTTTTATACTCTACATGTGTAGCAGAATAAAGTGCAAAAAGGTTTAGACTCATACATTGTATACTTTTGTCTAGAAAAAATCATAAATGTCACCTGTGTTTTCGCGCGATTTGACCGAGGGATGCCCTTAAGGCAGAGTTAGTTTTGAATTTAGAGCAATTTCAGTTTTCAATTCTGAGCAATCATCAATTTTCTACTTAGAGCAGTTTTAATTTTCAGTTTAAGGCAGTTCCAGTTTTCGATTCGGGGCAGTCTAAGTTTTCAATTTGGGACAGTTTTAGTTTTCACTTTAGTGCAATTTCAGTTTTCCATTCGGGGCACTCATAATTTTCAATTCAGAGCAGGCTCAATTGCTATCTAACATTTCTGAGCAGTTTCAGTCGCAGTTAAGGGTACTTGAAAATTTCCATTCAGGACATCTTCAAGTTCTCAATTGTTGTTCGTGTGAAATTTCAATTTAGGGAAGCATCAATTTACAATTCAATACAACTCTAATGTTCAATTTTCAATTCAATGCAATTTCAATCCACAATTCTGTACTCCTTAAACTTTCAATTCAATGCAGCTTCAACTTCTCGCGCCCTGTCCCATTCTCCACCGCTCACCCCACAATCCCCCCTTATTGCAACGTGAACAGAATCAGAAAGCAAGCACCGCCGCGCCGCATACCATTTCCAACATTGTAGTTCGTAAAAAAAAAAAAACAGTTCAACGAAACCAACAATCTCGCGTAACCCAAACCGCGTCGGAATCGAATTCTTTCGCAGCTCTCCGCGCTCGTTGTGGCGAGGCCGACGCTGAAAACAGCACCTGGTGTCGCGTTACTTGCTGACTACCTCTGCAATGTTATTTACTAGATAGAATTACCTCCTTCCCCACCCGCCTGCAACAAGAATACCCTAATTGATTAATCTACTGAATCACTAATTAAAAGCATTATCTACTATTCAGGAATTGTACCTACATCATAGAGAAACAAATTCTCAATCAGGATCAAAAATTGAAACCTCGATTTTGCGTAGTTAAATCCTAACAAAACTAGCCACTCTGCGCCAACCCAGCCCCAAAAATCATGTTCACATGTTCAATGACAATTCCGAAAATTAGAATGAAAATTTAACGATTTTTAATAATCTATAACAGTGTTTCTGAAACTTTTATACTTCACAAACCTACTCCCTGGAGAAGTGTGTATAACTGGCGTACCGCTTGTATAGGTAGATAAAACAATAATTGTACTATAACTAATGAAATAAATTTAATACTAAAATATACTTTACTTTACTTAAATTTAATAATTTAAATAAACTTACACAATTAAATTTTGTATTCACAGAAAATGATATAAATAATTTAACATTCACCGGGAACACACAGGGTGGCAATATCTTACGGTTATTAGAACTAAATAGCGAGTTTACCGCGTACCCCACGTTGAGAATCACTGCTCTATAAAACCATGCAATCAAATTGCTTAAAATTTGAAGTTCAAATAGAAATATGACAAGCGTGAAGCAAACGATATTTTTCACCATTAATTCTGATGTCACTGAACCGTCGCGGGACTGACACGTGTGAATCCGCCTTTATACTGTCAAAAACGTAATCGCAACGGCTCAGATAGACTGGAAGCGATCTTAAACCTTCGAAACGCCGTCTGAGGAGAATCCAACGATTATTATTACTGCGACGATCGAAGAGGGCACTGGGGGGCTGGCGATTTTTATGGACCTCGACCACGGGCTATTAAACAGGGGTTTAGCACTATTCAAGTCGAAAAGAACTGTGAGAGGATTATCTCCGAGACACGTGGTGTCGTTCGAGGACCCGAGCACCGCCAAGGAGTTTCTTCCGAGCAACCTTTCGATGCGAACCTCTCGACACGTGTTCCTGGCGATCGTACGACCGCACGATCATCTGTCGCCCACGTGTTCTGGATCCTTGGAGATGGATCTCTCCCAGGGGGCACAAATCCCTGTTTACCTCCGCGGTAAACACTCGATTTCACTGTGGACGCAGGGGTGATTCCTTCTGTGGAATTGGGGGAGGTTTAACGAGGGGTGGCCACGACCCGGGGGTAAGTTTCTGAATGAAACTAGGGGTTGATGTAGAGGATGATGTGTAAGGAACTCCTGCATGAGACTCCAGTGGCGAGTATATTTTACAATGTGGGCCTGTGGCAATACTATTAGGGCGGTGCAAAGGTTCCTTCTCGCGCCCACTGGGGAGTATGTGTACGGATATGTGCTACTTAAACGTTCACCAGAAACCTGGCAAAAGGTCGTAGACAGCCAAGGAGAATAGTTTGATTACAAAAAAACATGTAAAATATTTTTACTTTTAAGTTAAGCTAATTTTCAATCAGCAGCTGTTTAAAAATTATCTGTTAATTATGTTGCAAAAATTCTGGGATAATGCCCCTTTGCAGGATGAATCATACGCGATGCACATTCAACGTGTGAAGTCTAAATTCGCGGTAAGGATCGATGTCTCGCGCATCGAACTCCAGGGAAGCAGAGTTGCCCTGGAGGAGTACATCCTCTTCTTAAAGAATAGTTTCGGCTGAAAAGTATTTGGATTTCAAAAGAAAGAATGACCCCCATCTTCTATTCCACTTCTACTCCAAAATCATCCAAAAAGCGCCCTTTTACATGGGAACCTTTCCTTCTAAATACGAACTCTGCTACTCACTTCCAACGACTCGCGTTCTATCTTTGCATCCACAACACCAGCGCTTCCAAACGAACCCGAAACACGTCCACATCCAAGGAGAGCGGCTGTGCCACTTACAGTTGGAGAACTGAAGCGGCGACTCCCATCTATTTGCATCTAGAATATCAACATTCCCGAAGAAAAAGAGCAGGCCTGCATAAGAGTAAAAGAACTCAGTCACTTATTTACACCTCTTCACCCTGTATATCAGTATCCACATGAGGAAGAAACGCGACTACGTAAAGATAGGAGAACATGAAACAGCGCTGCAAAATGGCGACGGAAAAAGGGGAAAAAGACGAAGAAGACGAAGAAGAAAATGAACTCTCAGGGAGAAAGTCGTCGCGGCTCGCTTTCATGAGACCGTGAAGAGGGTAGCAAACACGGAGGCGAACGAGTCGATACGAACCGCCGTGCACAGAAATGTCCCTTTTGACGGGGAGAACCACCGTCGATTTTTCTTTATACGATACGTACAGCGAAGAGGTAGAGCAAGCAGGCGTGAACTGCGAGAGGGGGCGGTTGTAATATCCATTTCTATGTAATATCCAGGCGGATATCATCGACTGTACGCCTAGAACGACGCCACGCCAAAGGAACTGACAGAGGACATCAACGTCAAGGATTTCCGCGACGCAGTTTGCGACCCCTAAAGGTGGATTCACACGTATCAGGTAATCGGTTGCGGTATTGCCTCGAACTACGATGGGCGCTATCCCTTCCACTCCTTCTGTTCTTACCACGGCCAATCAGACAGCGTATGAGCGACATGAGGACCGTCGATCTCTTTCATATTTCATTCTAAGCGATACGGCAATAAAGCAAAGCCGAGAAGACTCCCTTCTCTCCAAAGTGACGTTCGAGACCGACATCAATGGTAAAATATCAGTAGTAAAATAATATCGGTGGAAAATATCGGTGAAAAAATATATCAGTCGTAAAATATATCAGTTGAAAAATATATCAGTTGAAAAATATATCAATGAAAAATATATCAGTTGAAAAATATATCAGTCGTAAAATATTTCAGTAGTAAAAAATATCCGTGGTAAAATATAACAGTGATGAAATATATCAGTTGAAAAATATATATATATATATCAGTTAAAAACTATATATCAGTTGAAAACTATATATCAATTGAAAAATATATCAGTTGTAAAATATATCGGTGGTAAAATATCTCAGTGGTAAAAAATATCGGTGGTAAAATATAACAGTGGTGAATGAAATCAGTGGTGAAATATATATCAGTGGTAAAATATATCAGCGTTAAAACACATCAGTGGTAAAAAATATCGTTTGCCTGTTGTGAAATGCAGTAGCTGACACTCGTCCGTGTCGGTTACTGACACGGACACAAAGAGAGCACTGACACTGACACTGACGGCACTGACTCATCACGGAACTGATATGCGTGCATAGATACACTTCACTACCTCGGCCAAACATCGAGATAGGAAGCCCCGATTTTTCCTACGTTTCCCACGGTGTGTCTTGGAAATATGGGAACGTCCGTAGTAACCCCCTATTTCTATGAAAATCGGGTCGACACCCTTATTTTACGTACAGCGCGCAAGGTATTGCCACGCATTCGGGGCGGAAGTCATCTTCGACGTCCGTTTCGAAGGAATTCAGTGAATCTCGGGCTTCTGAGATTCGTGAGCATCGAGTGGTATGTACAAGGAGGATTTCTACTGCATTGTTCCTGGCATATTCAAGGAAAAATCAATCTCTGGGGGGATACTAGGCGAATCCGACGGATGCATGTGCTGGATGATTGCGATTGGAGAACGGGTCATGGACGAATCGTTGCAGAGCTCTATGGACGATAGGAATCTCCGAGTACTTGAAACATGTTCCAGAAGGAAGTTTAGCTTTAAGGGGGAACACCACTGTGACGGCCGGAAAAATGAGCCCATTTTTAAGATTTTTTTAAGGAATAACTTACAGTTTTATTATAAAATTGTTATTACCTATCTTTAGTACAATGTCTTCAGACAGTATACCAAAAAAAAGTAATAGAAAAACATGCATAGATTTCCATCTACAGTTAATCTCCTAGACCCCTCACAAGAAAACATATGTCGCTTATCGAAACGATATCTTTGGAACGGCAACTCTGAAATAATTTTTTTTTCTATAATATAATCTGTATGAGTGTAGTTTCCGTTGTACGTACCGATTTTTAAAAAAAATTATTTTTGTAAAAATGGTGAGCTTGAGAAGAAAAAGTTTCGAAAATCCGCAAAAAAATGGATAGTTTTACGAGCGTATTTCAAAAACCCTGTTTTCGATCAAAAAATCGGTACGTACAACTGAAAATACTCTTGTTTTAAAGATCCTGTCAAAATTTCAAGTCGCTCGGATAAAAATTGACAGAGCTATTGATTCGATCAGTTAGAAAAATGTCGTTTCGAGAAAATCGCGTTTAAAGTTTGACTTGTAGTGCATTTGTACCGTGACGCATTTCACAAAATTCTTCGAATATTCTTCGAATATCGACTTGAAATTTTCGGAGATTATTTTTGAAGAGTCAAACATTAAGAAAGTGAAGAAAAAAAAAATCGAAATTTTTTCAACTTTCACAGTGGTGTTCCCCCTTAATTCATCTGTGTTTCAGAGTATTTTAGAGAGTACTGAGACTACTGAGAACTAAGTGGTATTTCAAGGGGTCTAATTCTCCTGTTTTGCTGTAATATACCAATGTAACTTCAGGGACGAATTTAGCAAAGAGTTTATGTAAACGCTAAACAGTCCACTTTAATGGTGTTTTTGAATCATAGATGTTTTATGATTGGATAATTGTTAGTAATTCTTAAATTCTTAGTTTTTTTTTGCTGTCAACCACCTTGTGATCCCATTTTCAAGTTCTATGATTTAGATTGTAGAGTACTATTGCTCAGAAAAAACTGCTGGAAACGAATCATCTTCTCCTAAACGGATCTTCAGTGTGGCTTATGAGACCAGAACGTGAATCTGTACTTTGAATATCACAAAATGATAATTGTGCCATGATTGCATTAACATATCGCAAACATGGCACTGTTGAAGGAAGGCTAGAAATCTATTATGAAAGAAGTTGCATAGCATTGAGGAACTTAAGCTGGCGACAGAAAGCAACACGAGTACGCAACACGACTAAAGGGGGAAAAAATTCGAGACACTTGAAGCTCCAGCGCAGCAAGCCGCGAAAGGCGTTAATTTAATCCAGCGTGTCACTCGGAAAATTCTCTTTAATTACGGAAGTCCACTCGAGACTTTTTACACCCGTAACGCAAGGAACTACGCTTAAGGGATTCCGCCCTTATTACGGCTGGGAAAACTCCTCTTTGATTAACCCACTGACGAAATAAAATGAGGAAAGTGTCACCGAGAACGGGAGTATTATAATGGAGACAAAATAAAAACCTTTTCTCCTTTCTCATTTTTATTTCCTGGAATATGCGTGACTCGAAAGAAAAGACGGGGAAGAGAAATGGGAATTTGGGTAATAAACAGTGTAGTACAAGAGCACCCCTGTTATCAGAATACTCTGCTATTCCATTGCTGAGTTATTCGAACGCTCTAAGTCTAAGTAGTACTCGAACGCTCTAATACTCGAATACTCCGGTACTCGAACGCCTTGATACTCGAACACTTTGCTATGCGAACGCGCTGATAAGGTAAATGGCCCAGTGGTGAAACAGTCAAGGAAGCAGTTGAGATCATTGCAATTTCTTTTATATTTAAATAGTATAAAATTATAACTAAATATAATTATTCGAAAGCGTAAAATATCTACATTCAGATAACGTAACAAGAATCTACATTTGTTAATGGAAAAGTTTTAAATTAATGAAAACATCAAACTGTTCACATGGCCCAGTAATTAAATGAACTTCATAGCGTGTCCCAGTTTAATTGAACTATTTCTATCAGTTAATGAAAAGAAATCAATATGGTAATATTTTAGGGTAATAAAAACATTGTATTTATAATAAATTTGTGTTAAATTTTCGGAATGAAAAAATGATTAAAAGTATATTACAAAATTTTAGGTTATGTTAATATTGTGACGAGTTTAAGATTAATTATCCTAATAATTCTTAAACAGTATTATATTTCTGTCTAGTTATTATTAACGTAAATATATAGGATACAAAAAATACTTAATTTGGTACAATAAATGTTAATAATTTTAAAACTTCACTGAATACTGGCGTCTGGACCAGTGTTTATATAACCATTAAACACGCGTTTAATAACTGGTCCGTGTCATGGTATCGTGTACTAGTGGATAAACGCAACAATTTCACTATTAAAAACAAAAATTATTAAGAGATCCAATTAATTTTCAATTCTTCAATATATAATAAATCCAAAACAACTGTACTATTTCAAAAATGATAAAATAATAATTAATTACAACCTTAACAAAAATATTCTCTCGCTTGCTCGAGCCCATTAGGTAAGAAGCGAGATTGAAACTGTTGAAGCTTTACTGTACAATAATATTTTTGCATGATATAACTATTCAGTTATGTAAGCTTATAATTGTATCTATATAAAGCTAATACATTTTGCAATTATATTTCGAACAGTTTAAACGTTGCAAATTAGTAAAACTGTTATTATTAATAAAATTTCTTCTCAATTTTTAATTATTGGGCCTTGTTTAAGGACTGGGCCGTTTACCTTATTCGAACACTCTGTTATTCGAATGTTCCGCTGCCCCGATGTTCAGACATTCGATTGCTCTGGGATTGCAAATTGCAACGTTTTACTATTCCAATATTCCGTCACCGGCAGTCTGTCATTCGAATTCCCCATTATTCCAATGCTCTGTTATTCGAGCGCTCTGTTCCCTGAATGCTTTTCGCGTGATCCCAGGGGCGAGAAAGGGAACAGACCGCGGGCCACGGTGTGCAAATGCCCCGGCACACAGGCAGCAACAACAAGAGGGAATCCTGGCGATGCTTGTCGGCGTGGTTAACCAAGGAAATTCTGTTTAATTAGAGAAACCCACTCGAGGTCTTTCTCGCCGGGAAAGCTATTTTTAAAAGGTTCCTCCGCCTACCGTCACGCTGCCTGCTCTCCGTGTCCTTTCTTCTCTGGTCGACGCTCAACACCGACATCGCGTCGCTACACTTTTGTTCACGGAGGCGTGTTAGTTGGTGGAAATTATATCCGGGGGTGGGAAACGCGATAAACGAAAACGTACAGGAAAGAAACTACCTTATATCACAAATGAATGAAATATAATAAAGTGCAGCAGATGAAAGACATACATATAGTAACGTATTATGTGCCTTGCAGAAATGTACATAGTCATATCGGAAAAGCAATAGCAAGCGAAATTGCTTGCAACCTTAAGTGTCTTGCAGACAAATCAACAGTCCAGAAACTTAGGTACTTACTCAGCATACTTTTGGAATACGAACCCTGGAATAGTAATGATTTTCGGTATGCGCTCTTTAGTGAATTTTATTTTTATCAATATTTTAAAAATTTACTTTTTCTACAATTGTTTTCTTTTTTATTCTTGTACCAGAGCGTTCAAGTATCATAACGTTCGAGTAGCAAAGTGTTCGAGTACCAGAACGCTGGAATAGCAAAGCGTTCGAACAGTAAAGCACTCGAATAGCAGAGCGCTGGAATATCAAAGTAGGTATTCCGATGAGAAATAAGGATGTATACCTAACTGTAAGTACAGTAAAATATCAATCAAAAAGAGGGAGCAAACCTAGGAAACGTTTGATCCTCCAAATAACCCAGCGGCAAGTGAGGGAAGCTGATGTTGCCCAACGATAGAAATCCACGCGCCCATGAGGGGCAATCGGGAACTGTTAATATCGGGCCAGTGTGTCTCAAAATAAAACGATGCTGGGTCGAGTGAGATTGAAAAAAAATATCGCGCTACGCGGAAACAGCAAGACAATGCTCCAACTTCCACCTTTGACGACTATTGTTTTTGCTCTCGATGACAGATGTATAGTATAGATCTACCGCGGGCTTCGAAATTGAAAAGGAAAGCCTGGATCCGGTGCTGAATGCTGTCTCCACCGACAGATAACGTGTTATCGAGGGATAGGGGGCGAACCTTGCTTTGCTGCTGTTTAAAAATCAAATACTAAAAGCACAGTGTGGTATGGACTGATTATAGAATGATGTACGAGTTACAAGGTGATCCACGAAAGGAGGTTAATATCTTTGTAGGTAATATTATGAGAAAGAAAATTTGTGGGAATGCTGAGATCAATTTTGAAGGGTGAAGGCGATAGGAGCATTATTAGTTGTTATGAGTATTTGAACTATTTTAGCATTATTGCTCTATTTGTTCTGTTTAGTGTAATAGTTTTACTACTGTTGTCTATTGTGAATTGTAGTGAAGATTTTTTTATAATATTTAACTGACATCTTGGATGCTATAAAAAAAAAATAATAATAAAAAATCTTGGAGTAATATTTTAAGCAGAGAGGGTAGAGGTTTTTGGAAGGGTGTTTTTAAAATTGTTTTATAAAAGCTAGTATTTATAAATTGTTTCAAATGGGAGGGCGAGGTAACACTTTGAAAATAGTTCAAATGTGCCATATTTTATAAAAAATAACTTTGCCAGCATGGAATCAAAAGTATTGTGGCACAGAGTGCCTCAAAACTGCACAATACGAATTGAGAATAAAATAAAAAATATTCTTCGCAACACTGTTTGCGCCGTTTTGGGCGGGCCAAACGCGCGTGTGCTCCATGCACAGTTCTCAGTGATTTTATTGAGAACGAAGGCTCGCGTGTAAAAAATTGTGGTGCACGTTTTCGACTGGTTTTTGGAAGAGGAATTCTGTGTATGCGTCGTGCCTTGTAACGATCTAAACAATAACTAAAATATAAAAGTAACGCGATTTCGTAGCTTATAAGTTTTTGCAATCTTAATTAACAAGATTAACAAATACTTTTTATGGAAAATATTTAAGAAAATATTCCTGTATGGTGTTTGACTTTCATTAAAAAAATAAGAATTTCCTTGAATTCGATTTTGAAAAGCTGAAAGAGCACCATTGATTTAATACAAATTCGTATTCAGAACTTTTATGTAACTGAATATGGGAACTTAAATTTCTGATCAGTTTTTAGAGTTCGATAAAGAATTTTAAATTCTACTGCAGCACTCAGCCTGTTAACCCTTTCATTACTATGCGCATACTGTGCGGTGAACGCCTATAGGCGTTCAGCGAACCCGGTCATCAAATGTCCGCACGCGACTAATGCAGAAAATTTAAATGTTCACACAAACAGTGTTATTAACCATCGCAAACACCTCCATTTATCCCATGCGCTTTGCACAAGGAGAAAGTAAAAATGAAGTAGGCATCACCCAAACCCTCGCACGGGGTAACCAATAATCTAAATAATTAAAAAAATCTCGACACTTTCATCGTCTATTAACTATCTCTTTCCTCTTTCCGACCATTTTCGAGCATCCTCCGTGCGAGCTGCGCTGAATTGTAATCGAAAGCGTCGATTGCCGCACGCGATACAGCGCGCACGCACATACGTACGTACACTTCTAATTTAAGACGATAAACAGCTCTATATTTAGATATCGTCCAGCGGCGGCGAGATAGCACGCGGACGTTCCCTTTGTCGAACTTCCTGCAAGCATTCATCGAGGGAAAAGGGGCGAGGCAACGAATGAGGAGAGGGTGTAGGGGGCCCGACGGATTTCAAAGTAAACACGTAGATTCGCAGAACCATTGACTGCGCGCGGAGAACGCGAGGAAAATGGTAAGCAACGGCCGGGCGCAGCAACAGCAGGAGCAGGAAACGCGGCGTGTCCCACTTGGCAACGCTCCTGATTTGGAAATGTTGCATACTTGAGCGCGATAAAGGAAATGGGGTGGCCGGGGAAGCGGAGGGGGAGGCAGAGGGGAGTGGAGGGGAGGGCGACGCGAACGAGATCCCGCCCCTTGAGTCCAATTAAATTAACGAGGGATCGGGGAACACGTGGAATTGAAAAACACCGTTTAACCGATAGGAAATTACTACGCGTACGCGATCGAACGCCGAGGATGGCCCCGATAGATTGGTATCGGGACGCGTCCCTTCGGCGAGGCTGGAAATTTTACCGTCACCGCCGATATATTTAATACAGGCACCGTGGAATGCTCGCGCGGAGGGTGAAGTACGCGTGACTGGTGAATAGCAGGGAACTGGGACTCTGACTGACCGGTAAGACGGGTAAGGCGCCCGAAATGATATCACAAGTTCCACAGTCCCTTTCATGTCTTCGAATGCACGTTGGATAAGGATTGGCAAGTTTATCTTCGGGCTCGTAGTTTGTAGTGGAATTCAATGACCTCAGAAGTCGCTCGGGTCGGCGAAGAAAGTATCAAGTTTCCGAGTAAAACATTCGGCAGGGGACGCGGATCGATAGTTTCCGTGCCAGACTCGCCTCGGCGCGAAAACACGCCGGTGCCAGGCGACAAATTGAACTGTGAATAAAGTCAGTTTTTACCGACTTCAAAAAGGAGGTTATAGATTCAACTTTTTTTTTTGTCCCCGCATAAATTCTCAGCATATGAACCGATTTTGATGATCTTTTTTTTTATTCGAAAGAGAGCGATGCCCCGGTGGTCCCATCCTACACTGAATCAATATTGGCCCAATATTTTGCCAGTTATGGTTAATAATAAAGACTACTGTCACCTAATTATTATTATTTTATGTACGTACGCGCATATCTCCCCAGCATGTTGTGTCAATATATATCAAACTAAAAAGTTAAAAATAAAAAAAAAATTAAAAATGAATACCCACTTCAAAAAAATAAAATTGCCCTAAAAAGTAAAAAAATAATTTTTTCCCTTATATAATCTACGACTCTCGTATCTTTTAAGTCGGTGCCTCATCATTTGCACTGTGTAAATCTGGCGCCGACTTAAAAAATATGAGAGCCGTAAATTAAATAAGGGAAAAAATTATTTTTTACTTTTTAGAACAATTTTATTTTTTTGAAGTCGGATTTAATTTTTTTAAAAATTTTTTTGGAAAACGAAGACTCTTGTGATGAAATTGTATTCTATGTTTTTAACGTATCTCTGGTGGGCGGGCAAACTAGTATAAGTCAGATTTTGGTCAAAGCTTAGACAGTTTCTTATTTGGTCTTTTCTGTGAATCCAAGTTAAAAATACAAGTTTCTTTTAACATATGTGTCATCAACGTTCACGACCAAAATTTAACACCTGATATTACATAGCGCTTTAAATATTCTAAGTATTTTCCTGGAATAGTAATAATTCTGACTTATACTCGGCTGCCCACCCACCAGAGGGCAGAGATACGCTCCTTGGCATTGATAGTGGCATAACAAAAAATGTGAATTTAAACAAATTATATTATCAGTATTCAATTATCAGCGAAATGCAAATTTTAAACTGTCTTTCCTGTAAAATTTACATTTTCTGAGTTATTTATTTATTTAACAGATAAACGGTAGAAAGCGCAGTTAAGAATATAAGTAGGTAAGCTTGACTTTTGTCTATTTTTAGTGTCATTTTAATTTCAGTTTATTATTTTTAGTCTTGTTCATTTTTTAGTCTAATTTTAGTTTTGGTTTTAGTTTTGTTTCCAATTTTTCAGTTTAATTTCAATTTTAGTATTAATAGTTCACTTTCCTTTTGGAAATATAGTAGAGGCAACACAAGTAGTAAGACAAAAGAAAGAAAAAGAACAAGTGTCAACTGCTATGCCGAGTTACCTATGCCAAGCGGAATCATCATTTGTCACGCAGAATTACCAGCTTTCAATTTATTGTACCACCAGTTATGAGACGAGCTGGATATTGTTTATTAACGAAAGAAGCTTCTTCAGCGCCGCAACCTACCCTTTCACACCCACGTTCCTAGATATAGCTTTCGTTAAAACGCCTACCCCAAGTGTTAGCACGTCCCCTACCGCGCGTCACATACTTGTGACATCCAATTTCTCCTGGCAGACCAGCGTCGCAGGTACGTGACACACCAACAAAATTTTGCACTTCAAGTCGATAAAACAAGGCGATAATCCGGAACGCCAACTTGACCTCCTTATTACATTCTTGGTGCACCTAATTAACCCTTGCACGGCGAATGAGTTGCCAATCGACCATGCGCGGACACCGGGTCTATTCTGACCCGTAACATAATTTCACGTTAAACTTTTATCGTAGATGTAGTAAGAATTCTTATTTCCTAGCAAAAATGGTGTTTAGTAAGTAATTTCCAATATAATTAGTTTGATATCAATTTCGTTTTTATTGAAATTCATTACATTTTTTGGGATGGTTGAAAATGGACTCTGCACTCGCCAGGCGAGGGTTACAAATGTACACGTTACCGTGAAAGTTCGAAAATAGAGGAATCTCAGGATTTACCGCTACGGGGCGGTAAAAGTCTCAAATACCTTATAAAATATTTGAACTTCGGGCTTAGGTCTCGGTTAGGTTGACATCTCTCGGGACACTTCTCGTCTTTTCACATTTCTCGTCTTAGCTTGACAATGTTTTCTGGGATATTTCGGACTTTTACTGCCCCGTACCGGTAAATCCTAGGATTTGCCGGTGAATCTTAAGGTGCGATCACACGGCGGGAAAATCGCCGACCCACGGGGGTCGCACCTAAACCCATTCACAGTTTAATAAAATTTCAAATTTCAGTTAAAAAAATGTATATTTTTTATGTTATAAATTATTTCCGTTTATGATTTATCATAATTTTTCTATAACTTTTTGTATTTTTTTTTATTTTACTCTGCCCATACCTCGCACGGGATAAACTGTCAAAAGCTAAAGATTCAGCAGTCTTCAAATTTGTACAGTAATCAGTAACATAATATGTAGGTATATCTACATATTGAATAAGACGTGTTAGCAATAGTGTAAATATCACCCGGTCCCATCCCTCACACCTGCTTCGGTTACACCTTATCTTACTACCTCCCCCCCGCGTCTTGTCCCCTTTATCGCAGTGTCGAAAAGTGATTGCAGGGGAAACATGTATACAGGTAGCGACGCGAAGACGTTCGACAATAGGATCGACGAGTAACTTGGACAAAGGGAAACGTGCGTTTATTGTCTCATTGTCCCCGTCTCCACTCCGTTGCTCCCGATAATTTTGTCAATTCCGTCTGGCGGACGACATTTCGGCTGGCCGAACTTCAGCGCAGCTTCCAGCGGCGTAGGATCGATCCGCCGTGTTTAAGTGGCCTGGAGTGCTCGATCTACGCTCACTTGTCGATGTCGAGCAAATAAAACTCGGTTAGACCGTTCGGGTATTGCAAATACTTGGCACATTCGAATATTACAGCTTCGTCACTTCAATGGACGCTGCCACAGTTCTGGAACGGTTCGGTGGTGTTTGGAGAGGTTTCGAGTGCTTTAGGGAGGTTTAATCCCCGTGCGGCGGTGCTGGGTCTTCTTGGACCCATGTGCAACGCTACCGAGTGTAATAATAAGGTCAATGTCCCAATACTTGGACATTTAAGGTACGGAGGAAAGACGTTGGAGAATTTTTCAATTATATAAGTCGATTTATATAAAAACGATTTTGCAATTACGTGATAAACTGTGTATTTTATCATTAAAAAAATATATTATTGCTTCCAGGGGTGTGGCGTTCCCCCCACTCTGCCTCCCGTTGCGTCAGATAGAGGGGGAAGAAACTGATAGCAAAGCAGCGCCAATCATTGGTCAAAACTTAAATAACTACCTGTCAGAAAATGGTTCATTTCCAACTTTTCAACTTGTTACGAAATATTTCACTTCAGTTTCCAATTACGATGAATTTTCCACTCCCATCACAAAGCCTTCCCTCCCCGACACCCCCACACATTCAATCCTGTCAGTCAAACTATCGAACTCTGCTACTAAACCCACAAGACACCAAAGAACCTCGATAAGATATTCCACCTCGTGTCTGTCTCACGAGCTTTATCTCGGACGAAGGTGTGAAGATAATTTTATTTTTAGTCAAAAATCACCTGGAAAGAATACAGAAATTTTTTACCTAAGTACTTACTACAGATAAAACTAATGCAATATCAAATTTTAAAACCATCAATGAATAATCAACTCGACGACGATTAGGTGTGAAGATGATTTTTAGTAAAAAATCACATGAAAGGTATCAAGATTAGGGCCATTTTTAAACGATTTTATTTAGCTTCACCCCTCTTTCCGTTTGTTTGTTTGTTTGGTTCGCATCTTAGTAACTCAATTTTAACCCACTTCCACCAATCCAATAGATTTGAAATAGGCCCCACAATTTTATTTAATTGTAGTACAAGAAAAGAACTATCTTTTAGTTTTTAGTGCATTTTTTATCAAATTAAATAAAATCGGTGAACTTAATTTTTTTTTACCTACTACAGACAAGTAGTACCTAATGCATTATCAATGGCAATGAATTTAAACCTATCGATGACAATGAATAATGAACTCAGCGACTCTCAACGTGGTTCCCCTTTTATCACCTTTGTAACTGGCACTCCGATAAACGCCAATCCCCTCCAACGCAGGATCGTCGTTCGCGCGTTCATTTTCAAAAATTATTACGATGTAATCACCCACGAGTGCACTTTGAAGAACCCGTAGAGGGGGCGTGCTTCTTTGAGCCTGCTCGTTTCGAGCCATGGCCATATATTTTTAGTTACCAGACCCTCTCTCTCTCCCTTTCGCTTCCTGCATATCAACCCCTGGATGCGGGCCTGCGAGCAGCCTTTTTTTCACCGCGGTCCGAATAAATGGCAAAGTGGAGTCCATGCGTGCTACTCAAAGCCGTACTTTTAAATCCACCGCTCCCCCCCCCCCTCCGCCCGTTGCCATTATATGTAAAAATCGGATTTCTCTCGCTTGCTACCCAGTCCCATTCGGCCCTATCCGCCAGTTTCCATGCTACTGCATTAAAAAAATGGGGGTCAGCGAAGACAGAGGGAAATCACACGTTCGTGGAAGAGTATCGAAGGATCGTTAAGCGAAAAATCGCGGAAAAATGTCGCCTTCTACAGAGAATCTCCAATTAAAACTTTCCCCTTCGAACGTCTGCGAGGTATGCAAATGCAGCCGCTGGAGACGGAGAAAGCTCCGTAAAACTGGAATCTGTCCGTAACCGAAGTCTAACGTTTATAAAATAATGAGCTCGAACATCGTCCACGCTCACCCCCTACAGAGTTTCCCCGTTCTTGGCCTGTCCATGAATAATGCAGGAGGGTGGGGACGGGGATGAATAATAAAATGATACGAATCGTCGTGCCGCGATCTCCCCAAGTGCGAGTGTCTATTGTTTTTGCGTGTCGCGAAACGACGATTACGCCACGTAATCCAGACTGTCTAATAATTGGGGATAGTGGAGACGGAGGTTGGTTCGGGGTGTACAGGGTGCGAAGAAAGTAACAGTCGCGGATTTAGGGGGTGAAGTCTGGAGTCTTAATTGGTGGAGATATGGTGATTGAAAGATTATTGCAATTTAAAATCAAGATTAAAATTGTACTCTGCTAATTTAGGTGTGTGGGTGTTACGGTATGAGCCTTAACGTTTGGGACCGTTAATGTACTGGGTTCCAGAAATAAGAATTTCGAGGGGCTGCTTAAACGTTTGTTTTATTTCTTTACTTTCTGGTTGTCGAAGTCAGAGTGACCAGGTTCTCGGGAACAATTGTAAAGGAAAACACGGAGTGGACGGGAGGGGTTGCAATGATCGCGTGGTGGGAGGGGAAAGGGCCTTGGGCCTGCCCGTGGGTTTGTAATAGTGACGATAACAATAAGAATAATAATAATAGTAGCAATGATAGTAATAGTGGTAATAGCAATGATAGTGATAGTAATAGTAATGATAGTAATCTAGTTTTATTGTATAATACTGCTACTGTTACCAATAATGCGCAGGTTTATATATATGTATACACAATGTATGCGAAGAGGCAGTGGATTCATAACAGTATGTTAAGCCCTGATAATCGTGACCATTATATTTTCACACCCTGTACAGGGCGTTCCTAAATGGGAGGTATACGTGGGAGGAGCTAAGCGAAAGGGGCGTGGCAAAAGAGTCAGTAGGAAGTAGCTTCGTTCCCAGTCATCTAATAGTAATAGGTTCATTCTGAATAAAGAATTGATATAAAGAGCTGAATAAAGAATTGTGGAATTTAAAAAACGAATTGTGGTTTCCAGGAGTGAAGTATTCTTGTTATATACATATGTGTTGATATATCATAATGTCACTGATATGTAATGCGGTGCAATTGAGTCAGTGAGAAGTCAAACTGAACAACTCCCAAAACAAAAAAAAAACAAAAAAAAAATGGTAAGTTTAGCACTAATTATAACCTCGTGTGCCAGAATTTAGAAATGTATAGAAAATGGAATTGATCAGCTTAACTCCTGTGAGACTACTTAGGTTGTTACCGTAAGCTTCGATAGAATGTTACGAGTAACTTCATTCGAATAAATGATTTTCTAATTATCGCGAGCGCCGTATTTCTCCAACGATTTAACTGCATTTTCGTCCATTTATAACCGAATAGGTTCGGGTCTCTCGGGACGCACTAATAACATGGAGAAATCGCTCTCGAGTTTGCATTCCGACCATTTTTCGACCGTGATCGACGGGAAAAAGGAAGAAATCACTGCTGCCCAGCGGAGGTTAAAGATAAATCGTATCAGGGACACTATCGCCGCTTCTTTTTTCTTTCCTCGGCACTCTGATACACTGGTTTTACGCCCAACCGTTTCTCTTTTTACTCCTCACATCGATGCACGAATGTCGACGTTAATCGTTACTCGTTCAACTTTTTCATGTTCGTCGCAGTCGCTGATAAACCTGTATGCGTGGCGGGCAGCAATCTTAACAGCACCCGACATACAGTGGGTATAAAAACCACAACTCACGGTCATTCCCTTCACGGATAAATTTACACACCTGGATTGCTGAAAATTTGATAAAAAGTCCTATTACAAAAAAATCTTGTCTTTCAAATTCAAGATAGAAGATTCTTCCTTACACCTACGCAATCTACTCAATAACACGATAAAAGTTTAAAAATGAACCATGTGTCGCAAACGAACCGTTTTCTCACAAAAGAAAATTAAAGTATCCGCCAATTAGATCGCGCAGCACTTCTGTGAGCGGAGGGTTCCCCCACTCAGACTCCTGCCGCGACTCATAGAGAGGGCCTAAGCCACACCAGATTCCCAGAAGCTTAACAATTCCCCTAAAAATAAAGAACACTTCAAACGTTCCAAACTTACATAGAATTCTAAACATTCGAGACCTTCAAGATTCACATAGACTCACAAAAATCCCCGATGTTCCAGGAGCACCCAAAGCATTTCGAATTTTCTGCCACACGTTTGAAGTGTCCCGAGGCCCCCATCCCCTGCTCCAACCCCTCTCCCAATCCTCGGCGCACTCGAGTCCACGAAAGCGAACACCGAAATTCGGGTCAGTGCACACCGTCACAAGTGATTCTAAGGCCGGGCATCGCGGCGTACTATCGCGACTCTCCGCCTAATTGCTACTGATGGCTTAATAAATCCCTCTTCTTTGCCCTGCAGGCTGGATCCATCCAGCGATCCCCTTGTTCTTCGCCGAGCTTCCCGACGCACACGTCTCTGTACCTCTCGCCATTCTCCATCGTCTAGTTTCCCGGTTTCTCATCACGAAGGGCCAAAAGAGAGCCTGGTTTTCTCGAGCGAAATACAAATTTGTCCGGACGCGTTTGAAAAAGTGCTCAAGGGACAGGGGTGCGGAAACGCGAGCGCTTCCGGTGCCCGGTGAATCATTTATCCCCGTCTCTCGTCTCGCGAGCCCACCTCCTCTCCCCCTTGCTCTCTTTGCTTTTCTCCTCCTCCTCGCGAATATCCCGCGCACTCCTCGATCTCCTCGCGCTTCCACTCTTCTTTTATTTTCCCATTCGCTTCTTTATTCCACCCATCGAGGGCTTCCAGTGGCACGGGGATTCGTGGGTTACTATGTAACTTCTTTCGCGCGCTCCTCGGTTATTAACTGTCTCGCTGGATTATAAATTGTTTGGGCCAGAGTTGGGGAACAACGGCGCACCATTAACGCTTGTGCTTGTTGAATTGCAATCGATCATACCCGTTCTATGTTTGCACGGCGACAATGATAGGGATAAATGATTGAAGCGAAGGGGTGGGGGAACGGCTGATTTTCCCTGCGGCTGCTCCTCGTGTGAACGCCGAATCCTTGTCATGGAAACGGGGCGCCTACGGACGTGCTTCGTGTGGGATAACAGTGTAAACGATTTGTGGAATATATATATTATTATTTGTTAAGCGATATATTTGTTGTCAAGGTTTGCGACAAATTTTATATCTTAATGGGGATTAATAACAACACCCGAAGTTGCCCTACAACAGAATCTATCTCACTCGTGACGCGCATCGTGTTCCCTATATTGGAACAGGATTTATTTATTCAATTTTTGGAGTTTTCGTTTCGTCCTGAGCCTGCTAGTGGACTCATCGGTAAGGCTTACCTAGCACATCCTGCCTCAGACGGGGAGATGTTAGGAGGTAAGTCGAAACAGATACACAGGGTCATCGTTTAATCCTGCAACCCGCGCGCGCGCGAACTTGTAAAATGGCAACACCGCCTCACGGACGCATTCCACTGCAACCATGCACCGTCCCGGCGTTCGGAGAGCTGCTAGCGACCGCTGGACAGCAGTGATGCCCGAGCTTCGAGAATTTTGGGCTGGTCTCTTTCAAATTAACGTTGCAAAGAACTATTCAGAATTTCCCGGCCCGGGTTGAAAAATTTGGGGTCTTTTTCGTATAACTTTTGAACTATAAGATATATCGGAATGCAATTTGCGCCGAATAATGAGGAAAAATTATTCCTTCTTAATGATGGATAATTTAACATATTTTACGTTTACTTAATTTTTCTTTTATCAATTTTTTAACCATAATTGTTTAAAAAGCTGTTGGAAACTGTTTATTTGATAATGTATTTAACGCTGTTTTTAAAATTCGTGGTGTTGATAAACAATAGGCTAGTTGTTTCTGTATCATTACTTTCATAAATTGAGAAATTAAATTTTTATTCAATTATGTGTTAGTTCTGCAGACCTCAGAATTTATTGTTCTGGTTTTCTTTTTTATGATTTTGTCCTTAATGCGGTGCATACCTAGATCAGACGTAAGGGGTAACTAATGCGACGTATCTTTGATTGTAGCGGTGTTTTAATTTTTTTTCTAGAATTTTTGTGTTTGAATGTTTTAGCTACTCAACGCCACGCCTATACCGGCTTCCGTTAATGTCATTTATTGGAACGATTTTTTGGAACATTATTGTGGCTTTTACAAGCAGGTGGCGAAAAATCTCTCCGTACAAGGGTATAGCGCCGCGGTCAACCCTGTCGTAGCTAAAAATTTTGAAATTGAGACGGGTACGAGATCAGTTGACATTATTTTCAAACCTCATTACAGTAATCTGGGGTGCGAGTCACCCGATCAAACCGGTCAAACCGATCATAAAAGCGGAGCGCGCGGCTCGATTACCTGGGCCGGAAAATTCCCAATACCTAGCTCTTTGCGACGCTAAAATTTTCGAAGCTCGGGCATCACTCTTGTCCAGCGGTCGCTGGCAACTCTCCGCTGGACCGGTGCATGGTTGTAGTGGAATGCGTCCGTGGGGCGGTGTTGCCATTTTACAAGTTCGCGCGCGCGCGGGTTGCAGGATTAAACAATGACCCTGTATATAGGAATCGGTAGCTGAGGGAGCACTTGCGAGAGAGCGGCATCGGTCGGAATGCCATCTTGCGGCGGAATCGGAGGTATCGCTACAAATTCTTACGCAGTCGTTGATGCTTTAATGTAATTTTAAAAAATTCATAAATGATTAATTAGTGTATCTAGCTGTTTATTCTATTTAAGTTTACTGTAACGCATGTAACCTCTAGAATGATCGTAAAACAAGGAGTTATAATGAATAAAATATGGGGAATAACGTTGGTTAGAAGTTACCGTTGCGCAGTAGAATTAAAAGACGAAAGTGATATATATTGCTGCGGCACAAATGCGTATATGTATGTAGTTGAAATTACGTTGGTAAATATTAATATCTAGTTAACGTCGTGGCAATTTCGCGTCGTTTTGTTGCCAAATTGGGGGACTGCGTACAGTAACTTCGTTAAGACGCTTTCCGTGCGCCGCGGGATCCCAATTACCCTTAGATAATTAATTGGGATCTATTGCTCCAATTGCATATTAATGTCAATTTGCATAGACGAGTTTCTCGTCGTCCTTGCTCTCGACTTGAGTGCTCAGTGATGCACGGAACAGTTGTTGTGTTTCCTTGAGACACTCTCGACGAACATGACCACGAGCCAATGTATGTATCTCGTGCACTCGTTACTTCTCAAGAGCTGTTCCATCGCTCGAATAGTTGCATGAATTTAATGTTTGGCCAGCTGACGTGATGGTACAAGAAAGATATTCAACGACACAGTGACACAGATCTAGATATGTTCTATTATAAATCATAAACGAGTCATTCCGAAAACGCACACAATATTTCAAAAAGCACAAACCAGTAGCACTATGAGATTTCTTCCAAAATCAGACTATAAGTAGGGGAGAGTAGGGTAAAATGGAACGCATAATTTTGGACGGTGATAACATAAAATCGGAGGGAGAAAGAGACACGGGACTTCAACAGAAGTCTTCAGTGAACCTTAGACTATAAGAAAATCAAAGCCATTGTTAAGAAAAATCTTTGGGAATGAAGGAAAATGAGATTTACCGGAGGTATTGAAATCTTCACCTCGTTCAAGTGGTAAGGTAAAACGGAACACCCACTTGAAGACCATGTAAACGTACAAAATCTTGATTTTTATGATTTAAAAAGTATTCATTTATGTAAAAAAACTATAAATATATGTTTTAGGTATAATTATTACAAATAAAATATAACAAAAATATATATTATACACATAAGAAAAAATATTTTACCAGATAAAATTTACTGAAAATAATCAAATATACATGGATTTTTATATGAACAATGAATATCAACACGTGCATGGAGATGTTTTTAGTTTTTAGTGTATTTTAAATAAAATTATTCAACATAAACAATTTTTTTATGTATTTTTTTATTATTTACTTTTTAGTGTCTAAGTTTTGATTTGTGGTTATATGCTGATTGCATATCTATTGAATTGATTTGATTTGTGGTTACAGGCTGATTTAAAATCGTTTGGATTTGTGGTTATGGGTTATACTTATTGATTAGTGGGTAATTTTTTCACCCCTCCCGTTTTTTTTTCATAATTTTGTATTGTCATCATAACTACGCACGCCTGCAAAGTTTTAAGACAATTGGATTGGTGGAAGTGGGTTAAATAGGCGTTCCGCTTTGCCCCACATGCAGTCATTTAGTAAACATTTAATATTTACACTTCAACGTGAGGTAAAGAACTTTTTAATACGTCAAGATGTAGCGTAAGGACTATAGAATCCAACGATGTCCTTACCGTTATTAATTTTCGAAATCCAAGTGCCGAAAAGCGGTCGAAAGTACAACACAATATTGAAACGTCGATACCGGACATTTTTCCAATTCTATTAACGGAAAAGTAACGTGTGCACATGTCTATGGTCTGTCACGAAATGCTGTGAGGACTCTTTGGTCTCATGTCACGCGATACCAACTCATTCGCAGCTCTTATCTAAGAGAAACATTGATGTTCCGTTTTACCCTACTTTCCCCTATGGGTTTATGATTTTTGAAATGTTTATGTAGGAATTCGACAAATACTGTCGAATGTTGATACTGTGATGCAACTTATGGTGTGGCTGGTCGATATGTAGCGATGAACTAGTTTGGAGGTTCGGTGGGTGATCTAGTATCGGGGTTTTACTCACAATCAGTGGCCGATTTGTATATAGGCTAAGTAGGCTACAACCTGGTGCGTGAAATTTTATGGGGCGGTAAATTTTGAGGGAAGGCAAATTTTTCAGGGCACAAATTTTTGGGGGCGGTAAATTTTGGACGAAAGAAATTGGGAAAAGTTTAAATACGGAAGCTTGAGAACTTAATCAAATTAGCAATAACTCATATGTGAATTGCCATACTGAATTAATTTGAAAATTGTCTCGACTCGTTCAAATTAAAATATTTTATGATATTTCTCGACAGGGCGGCAGATGCTTATTAGCCTAGGGACGCTGAATCTCCAACTCCGCCCCTGGTTTTACTCCTTTCGGGTGGTTAAGAGCCGAATACCTTACACTAGCTTCTTTGTTGTCACAAAGCCAGTGCCAATTGGGATCAAGCCTATCGAGTCAAGATAAGGATGTATTGGACCTATTTTCAAAATAGTGCCAAGTTGATGAAAATTTGTGAGATTGTTCTTTTTAATCTTCCTGATGAGCTCCTAAACTTTTTAACGAATTCACTAAACGGTTACTGAGTTATAACGATTTTAATTTTCACTCATTTTACACGTACGCTTATGGAAAGAGACGATCTTGACGGATAAACCATCTGAAAAAATGTTGAAGAAATAGTGCCAATGTTTTCAATTTTTTTTTGTACATGCAGTATATGGGCAGATGAAAATATCTGCGGAGTTTCAATTGTTTTCACAACACCGTTTTAAAGAAATAAATTATAACTTGAGAAAATTGTGAATTCTGGGCATTTTCATTGCCACAAGTTATTCAAGTTTTTCAAATTTCATATACTTTTGTCTGATATTGTACGTCCGATACATCCTTAAACGAATCGGACGTTGCGGCGAAGGTAACGAGATTCATCGAGCACTCATGAAAATCACCGCCGCCGAAGACGATCGGAAAGATGGCAGAGATCCCAGTCACGATTACTCAGCGAACGCTAAAACTTGAGATCCAGATGCGGCGCGGATAGAGCCCTGCGTCGAGTAGTATCCGAGAGATACAATCGACACGTGGGTACGGCGAGGAGCTCGCGCTCAAAGGTGGACGTGGTTCCTTGGATGGGAACAAAAAGGAGGAAGTCGCGTTAAGCCGCGATAAGAACCGTCTTACGGTTGAGATCGTTACGGGACGATCCATTTTCCTTGCCGTGCAGAAGAAACGGGGAAGGGAGGGGGAGGAGGAGAGGGAAAGAGGAGGCCGCTCGTTTACATGTCTTCCGGCGATTCGAGGGAACCTGGCCAGTGGCCTTTCTTTCTTTAACCTGCGTGCAACGAGACGCTGCAACGTTTTACCATGATTCCCTCTGACTTTCCCGACGTCCCACGGGGCTTGCGAGTTAGAAAGGGAATGGCAAGCCCGAGGTACACCTGGTGGAATAAATGTGGCGGGTTAAGCGGGACCACTGATCTATACACATATATATTCTGGAGTCGGTATAGGTTTAAGGGGAGGTGCCACCCTTTTTTAATCTTCAAAAGATGTATAACAAATAACATTAAACAGATTTTTTGTTGAGTTCATTATTTAAAAGAAAAAAATTGTTAAACAAAACCTACGATTTTCATGCGTCCAAGGTGGCATTATTGGGAACAAACCATATTCGCCACTTGAATAGGCTGATTGGAACTACGTTTCTGGATTCACATGTATGCTTATTTCAAAATATCTTTTCGATGTTTGTGTTTTAATATCATTTTTCATTATGATTAAATATCATTTAATTTTAATTCGAATAAAATTCTAATTGTTGAAGATTTACGTATTTTACTGTATGTTTTATTTATTACAAAACGTGTTTACACCCCCCCCCTGCGCTTTTCAACCAGTGGGGCCTCCGAAGGTTTGATAGCCCCAAGCCTCAAAAATCTTAATCCGGCCTTGCTTATTACTCATATAGTTCGCAGAGTAATAGAAAATATTTGTTATATAAAACAGAAGGGGTGAAGTATAAGTGATTTAGAAATACCCCACATATAAAAACCAGTTACCAGTTTACCGCATTCTTCCGACGCAAGGATCCAGCAAATATACTACGCCCTCGATTTAATTTCTCAGAAAGTAGCCGGCCCTTTGTCCAGGATTTTATCGCCTATCTTCAGACACCCCGTACATGTATATCTCAGGCCGTAATGCTCGCTGAAAGGGTTAAAACCCCAGCACAGAACGAATACATTTCGCCCCGTTGGCGGTGAACAGAACAGGAAGCTAAGGCGTCTATTATAAAGGAGACAGGAGAAACTAGCTAAGGGGGGAGGCTCGGTGTAAACTGTGGCGCATTTGCATACGATATATCCGCAACTGAAACCGCATTTTCTGCTTTACTCGACGTCTACGTCCTACGTGGAGCGGCGAGGAGGCCGGTTTCTAGCCCCTCAATGATTTACTTCGCAAACACACGGTCGTCGACGCTGGGACGTGTTCCCGCCGACGCAAGTACAAATTTGTTGACGGACGGAGGGTGGAGGGGGAAGGTGCCCTGGAAAAACAGGGGCGGAAATCTGTAATCGTTGGAAATCGTTTCCAAGCCGGGGGGGCAACGTCACCTAATGGCCGAGCATCGATAAAGCACGTTTTAGGGCTCGAATTCATTAGCAGGCGCGCGAGGGCGCGCGAGCCGGGCGAATTATCGAGCGAAACGACCGGAAACCGACGTGAACCGCAATGTCAGGGGTAATCGACGCTTCGAACCATTGCGATTTCACGGCTGAGTCGTGGAATCATTGGAATTATGTGAAACATGATACGGTGCAATTTTAATTTCATTTTAACTTGGATGGACCGTGTGGTATAGTTACTCAGGAATGTATCTGGCCCACCCTATATATATATCTATAACATATTTTAGTTATTCAAATAATGTTGAATTCAGAATTACCTACTATAATTTACATTGATGTAAAGCTTAATTATTATATTTTTAGTTGGTAACATATATCAACGAAATGGTCAAAGTAATTTTGCCAGAAGAATGGAATTTAGGAATTTAGTTTAATCTACGCATAATGGATCGAAACTTATTAGAAGAATATTAACTTATTGTAATTACATTTGTGTAACTTAAATATTGAATTTGTGCGAATATTTTGCACGGTCTTTGTTACTTTAAACTGTGGACAATTTTGAAATTGAGTGCACAAAAAAAAGTATATTAATGTTAATTAGAATTGTGAATTCTTTTTTTGATGGTCAATATGTTACATATAGAGTGAACTGTGGGTAACTATATCTGTAGAGTGATTTGGAATCAAAAGTGTGCTGAGAATGCATTGGCACCGGTGGAGAGCTTCCACCCAAGTGGAATTGAGGAACATAATTTTTAACTTGAATATATCAAATTCGTAGTTGCTTGGGACATCCTCGAATAGGCATTTCGGATCGATTTGACCGGTATGTGTATTACTAACAGGAGGCGGGCCCAACATTTGGATCAACATATAGTAGAGAGCGTGAATTTATATTTATAAGAAAGAGATCTACCACACTACATATTATATCCGAAACTTTATATCCCAAAACTGTCATTCAAATCAGAGACCCTACAACTGTGTCCGCTGATTTTTATTTTTTTTCTACAGCCTGACAATAAGCGTTAATGCCCCAAAATTATTCTGAATGCAACCTCCCTCCTGCTTCTCCTACAAGTTCCTTATATGCATTCTACCACCAATACCATTGGTCCCAATATCCCCCGTGTATGCACAATGCAAAGTAACGTAGACATTCAAACGACAAATTCAAACGACAAATTCAGTAAAGTTTCTCAAAAACTGTTGACGCTGCTACGTTGCATGCTCTCCAAGTGATAGAAACACGAGGAGTACCATGAATGGCGATTCGACATTGAAATTCGAAGAGGCGAGGACCCACCGATAGAAATCTCTCGACCAAGACTTCCCGCCGAGGTAGAGGAAGGCTAATGCATAATTTATGAAAAAGGAACGAAAGGTTAATTCTTGTTTACCCAGGTCGATATTTTCGTACGGATTTCCGGGATCGATTAAACAAGAATCTGCCGGTGCTGTCGAATAGGTGGATTAGTAAGTCGCTTACCAACCCACCATTTCCGCTTCCGTTTTGCATAAATCAAATAGGCACGCCTTTATAAATATTCCCCTTTATACGAGACACGAAAAGTGTTTCCTTGTTACATACCCTGCATAATAAAAAAAAATATATATAAAACATTGTATTCCATTTCCAAATACTTGATTTACAAATATCACGGAAACAGAAAAATTCTATTCGCAGAGGTCGTTAAAACAGAAATACTGCGTTTACGAAGGTCGTCCCCGTTTATTTATTTCCTTCGCATTGTACTTCCCCAGAACATGAATCTATCCATATCTCCGAGCCGAGCCTCGCGCTGTCTTCTTTTTTTCCCCAGAAAAAGTCCAGCGACGAGGTTCGAATTTCAAATATTTCTACTTGCCATGGCCATTATGTCAACATCCATCTATCCCTCCCCCCTGCCCCCGTTTATCGGCCTTTTCCCCGCCATTCTGTTCCCTTTACCCGCAGAGAATGGTCCGTCTCGAATTACGAAAGTATCACCGGGGGATGGGTTTTTTCCTATGGAAACACGTCCGGGAGAAGCAGGTCCTCTGCACTGTAGCGCACGTCGCGCGGGTACAATGGGCCTCGATTCGCAAACCCTCCGCCGATACACGTCTTGTTGGTAATAATTTAGCTGTGTGGCCGACGCCGACCGACCCTGTCGATACGGCAAACTGCCGCGAACGCGAGTGACGCCGGCAAATTAGCAGCAACTATGTCGCCAGATGCACTGTAAATTGGGGCTGATTAAACGGGGAGACGCCGCGCGACGACAGGGCCATGATACATGCTTAAATACGCGCACGTTCTTAATTGTCATTACGGGTGCGCTCTTCTTGCGTGAACTGCTGTACGCTACTTGGCATGATTAAGCGCGTGGTGTCTTTGACATTTTAATCGTCGGTCTCACAACGTGCCGCTGGCAGTTTGAACTTAATTACAGAGTTGCACGGGTTAGAAGCGATGAAATGCTTTCGGTACAAACATCCACGATTTTCGGGATTCTTTTCAACCAAACAACGCAAGTAAATCAAAGTATTGCTTAGTATAGTTAATATGTACATATTGAAAAGTAAATAAAATTTTTTTTCAATTAAATTCATAAATCCGTCTCCTATATTCTCTTCGTCAAAATGTGCGCTGCGGCAAAATCGTGCCTGTGTAGTTGACAGTACCCTAGCCATATGGTTAATCGGAATTCAAGAAGACAAAAATATTTAGAAACTAGAAGCCTACGCCAAGAAAATATTGAGAAGCCTACGTTTATTAAGCGACGATCAAAGGAAGTCAATATCGCAAAAAATAACAAAATGGCGGACCACTGAACAAAATCAGTTTTTGGGGGTAAAAAGTTGGGGAAATGTTGATAAAGAAAATAGGAGGCCGTTGATTAAAAAAAACTGATCGTCATGTAATAGAGGCGGGTTTTTCGTACAATAAATGCCGTTGCTTATGTCAATTGGATGTATAGTTTTCTTTGTATACTATACTGTCAACGCGGTTGAAAAATGTCATTCTGAGAAAAACGCGCTCAAAGTTCCGCTCGGTTCAGTCGCGCGCTTGACACCGCGTCACGGAAAATACTGTAGCTCCGTCAATTTTGCGAATTTCTTCATAAAATTTGGAGGGAGCATTCTTGACACGCACAACTTTCAGAAAATGTGAAAAAGAAAAATTGACTTTTCCGAATTTTTACAGCCTGTAAATTTGTGAATATGAAATATTTGAATACTATATTCTGTATATTCTACGGTGTCCTTGGGGGAAAATATGTGGACCCAGACTGGAGCTGAGGTACTGAATAATTTGTATTTTAAGATTCACTAAAGGTTACGTAGAAATGAACATCTATGATCGGAAATAGAAATCAGGAGAAACTGAGCCGTTTCAACAAGTAAAGTGTGCTTGTAAGATTAAAGGAAGAGAGTTCGCGGAGGGATAAATTCTTAATTGTACCGTCGGGACTGCAATCTCTGTCGAAGAAATCCCGACAAGTCGCCGGTAGCGCTAAGAATAAACGCGGGACGCCACGATAAGCAGGAAATCACGGAATGAGTGTCACTCGTGCTTCGAAGCTCATACGTCAAGCTATCCGGTTATTCGCCGTACGCTTGCGAAAGAAAATCGAGAGATGGGTTTCCGTGGGCGAGACGTGCGCGTAGCGTTGTACGCCCTCTCTTTCTCCCTCTCTCTCTCTCTCTCTCTCTCTCCCGAGATCTCGTGAAAGATACGCGTGTCACAGTGTCATCGTGAAAGCTTTTTCGACACGATAAAACTCGACGTTACGAATTGCTCACATGTGTGCAGTGGACTCTCGGCTCCGTTCCCTATCTCTTCGCCTCCCTACGGCGTAACACGATTCCACCGCGGGAATGGCAAATATGGCACGCAATTTCCCCTCAAATTGGTCTCGCGTAACTTAATTCGCTCGCGATGGCCCGAAGCGCGGCGACCCTTCCCTCTTCTTTTTTTCTCCATCGACGATAATTTTCCCCGCGGTATAGGTCACACACGGACACGCTCTTTTTTCCTTTTTGCAACCGTTGACCGTATTTCACGTTCGCGTTACCCCGTCAGTACCGAAAAAATATGCCTTGTTACACGGTCATTGTAGCGAAGAATAAAGTGGAGGACGTGAATTACGCGGAAAGTGTACTTCGACGATAAATATACGTAATGGTAGGTATAATGTAAATATGCTTTGGGATACTACGCCGGTGGAAATAATAGGGAGTTCACGTTTCTGATACGAACCATTTGTGAAACAAATAGATAGTACTTTTAGCATACTTTATATTGCTAAACAGTAGGATCGTGGCAGTTCTGACGGTACCTATGCAATTCTAGAGGTCTAAATACTTGTACCCTTTTCTTCCAAGTAATAAACAGAGTCACTTTAAATCTAAAAGACATTTCCCACGTAAAATACATATGAAAGAATGAACCAAAAATAACGAAAACAAACGTATGTAGTACATACCACTGCGAGGGCATGTAACCCTGCAGGGCTATTACGAAAAATTTTAAACCCAGCCACGTAGCTATCGCATTAACCAAAGGAAAAAAGACCAACAGTGCACTAATGAGCGAAACACGATATCTATGGTTAAATATCTCGTAAGCAATTAGGTGTCTACGAAAATGGTTCAAAACAGATAAAACACTTCTGCATTCACTATCTTAGCGTTTCCTAATTGGGGTTTCGCTTATAATAAAATGTAAACATTAAAAAAAAGTATACATTATTCAACGAGACACATACACCTGACTGCAAAAATTTAAAACGACGCGGCGTCAGCGCACTGTATTAAAAAAAGAATGTTGAGATGGGGGTTCCGCCAAATTGTACTAACAAGGGAACACCGCGAACTCGGACTCACCGATTGGAATGCAACTTAGTGGGTTTTTAGAGTGTTAAAAATTTAATGGTGCAATAAGCGCTGCAAACTTGCGTTAACAAAATTTTGAAAAAAGTGTTTTTTCGTTCAGATATATTTTTTTTAAACTCTTTCCAAAATTTTGTTAACGCAAGTTTGCAGCGCTTATTGCACCATTAAACTTTTGTTTGAAACATTTTTTTCTGTCTGTTGTACTTTGAGAATTATACGCGAAAAAGTGGAAGTGCCAATTTGACTTTGAGGTTAGTTTTCACCCCCTTAAAGGGCGATAGGGCCCAAATGAAACATACCGTTGTTCTTGTTTGAGGCGCTCTATAAATCCACAAAGTTGCGTTCCAATTGGTGAGTCCGGGTTCGTGGTGTTCCCTTGTAAGTTTGAAAGGGTTCCATGGCAAAATTTAATTAGAAAAGCTGCTCCATCTACTTAAAAACTTCCATCAAAATCGATATGTAACACCTCGTGTAAACCCCTTCGAAACTCCAGACCCTACAACAGGGCTGTTTTAAACCATCGGATACTTAACTCGGCAATAGTCGTTTAAGCAGACAATTCCCTATTATTCCCCAGGAACGTACTCCTGCGCGGCAATCCTCCACTCGCAATTCACCAAAACGACCGCAAAACTGGACTATCAAGCGATCATCGAAGGGATCCTTTGTGCCCCGCTCTACTTCCACCAAACAACCATTGTTCCATAGGACACAATACGCGCTTATTCCATCGAATTACTAGCCCGGCGAATGCTAATTCAGCCACGCGCGTCTATTGTCACTGCCCTCTGCCGAATCCAGCGAAAAACATTCGTAACGCGATCGAGAGCTCGGCGGAAAAAAAGGTTCCTAGGACCGTCGCGTCGCTACATATAACTCGGTTATTCGCGTTACAGAACACCGAGTTGCACGTGGACAGCATTCTACGTTCCGAAAAAAAAACGGCGCCAACCGTGTCACGTCTGTGGCTGATCGCTTTCGTTCGCGTTTTAGCAGCTTCGACGAAGCGAATTCATCGCGCCAGCGAGAGGGGGGACACGAAAATGATCGGCGCTCGTGTATCGACGTGTTTTTTACCGTGTATCAGCTTCGAGCGCGGTTGTTGCGACATCGCCGACACCTACGCGATCCTTTAATGAATTAACACAACGAACACGCTGGGGGGATGAAAAATCGTTAAACAACGCTACTATGGAGGCTACGGTGCTCGAGATGAGCGCGCGTATACTAGGTACCACTTGTCGCGTCGATGGGAACCTTGTTATAAATACAAAGACGAAAAGCGTTGCGGCTACCCTCCACTTCATTTTATGTTTAGTGCAAATGCCAGGGGTGTAGATAATTTTGTTTTTTCCTAGATAACACGTGATGCAATTTTTGACTGATTGCAGTTTTAATAAATCTCTGTTTTTAAATAGCTGGAAGAAGAAAGTAAGCAGTGTAGAGACTTAAATCTTGATAATAAGGGTTTTAAATTCTGCGCAGTATACTTTTAAGCGATTTGTTGCATATTTATTTAATGTTAAAAGGCTTGAAGGTTGAAGACTAGTTTTTCTACAGGAGTCATCCAATTTATGGTTAGCAATAACTGTATATACATTGCTGTGGAATAAGTTGCCCTTAAAGTGGCATAAAGCTTGAAGTACACTATTATGAAAGTTTCTTAGGTAATAAATTAAGGTACTAGCTAATTATTTGCTAAATAGTTACGTTGTAGTTTTAGGATTCAGTAAACTGACACATAAAATTACTGTAAATTGTTCTTTTTATGTAAAACACGAAAATATTTCGCATTTTGCGTGAGTTTAACGATAGCCCGATTCCATTTCAAACTCCAATCATCGAGCAAATAGAGTAGATGGGGGAGGGAAGTATTTCGCCCACTCGAATACAAGGGGGCATTGAAGGAGCACGGTATACCATAGATCGTAGTATTCGTAATGCCGTATTTGCAATAACGATGGCCTTCCTCTTCAATGGCTCGTTGTATTCCGATATTCGATACGCAACGAATCCCGCCACAAAAAGTCTCGTACAAGTATCAAAAACCAGACAGACTCTTATCCGCCGCGAAGGAAAAAGCGCAAAACTCCTATCTCAAACGCGCTCGAAAAGAACATCAGAATTCTGTTTACTACGTAGCGCAAACAGTTGCTTTCGATCCCGTGAATAACTTCGATCCCTCGCTCATAAAAACAATAAGCACTTCCTCCTGTTTGGTAAGTGCGCGTGCACCCAGGTCAAAGTTCCCTTTCGACGAGCTCGTTCGTCCGTTTGTAATCCGAAAAGCAGGATGTCCCTTTACCCCCGCGAGCAAACAACGTTACGCGCAGAAAAAAGAAGCTACCGAACGCATCGTAAACAACGAAGCCCATCCGAGAATCTCGGGAAGGTACGTTTATCGTTGCACGGATGGGAATGTTTTTCACGATTCCGTAAATAATCGATGAAACGTCCTCTCAATTCAAGCGGAACGTTCTCGAAAGCTCGTCTACGAAATGAAATCACGGAGGGGGTTACACGATGCCAAATTCACGGTGGTAATAGGTCCGTGAAAATTCAAGACTTTTTTCAGAGAGAAAGAAACAATTTTTTTTACATTGTATAGGTATGATCTAAATTTTGTTATAAAGCACTGAATCTTTGAAGAAGAAAAGTATTTTTAATAAAAGATAGTTTCGTCGCGTAAACATGAGAAGTTTGTTGTTTTTCATGGACCGCGCGACGAAAATGTCCCGTGGCACGCTGGAGAGACAGCGATCGGGCTTCGATCTGCCCATTCTATCGATGCACGTAAGACACGCGTGGATCCATGGACGAGTTGGGTCGTCGAGCGAGCGCGTCGCGCGAGAAGGGAACGGCTAGCGACGATTCGGCGATAGAGGGTGAAAGAGAGAAGCCGATAGAGGCCATCGATCGTCCGCGGGCAAAACGCGCGCGCGCTCGTCGAAAAAAAGGATCACCGTAGAGATTCGTGGCGGCAGTCGATGGACCGTGTACGGTCGCGCATCCGAAATCGTCGCGAGGCATCGCGTGGCTTCGTCGCCCCGCTAATCTAGCCCCGACAGAATTCGATCTCGACTTTGCAGGACATACACAAAGAGGCAGATGAAGAGGGAAACAGAATGAAAAGAGGAAGAGAGAACGGTAAATTACGGGGCGGGTCTTGCCGTGGAAAATCGATGGGAATACACGGAGAGCGCGTAGAACGAGCCCCGACGATGCTCTAGGAACGTTCGTCCGCGTCTCCGTAGACGTCGCGCGGTCGCCTCCGCGCGTCACCCGCGCGCGTCCATTTCCGCAAGCAGAGTATGTATGTACTTCGAGGGGGAGGAGAAACGGGAAAAAAAAGAAAGAAAAAAAGAGGGAATTTCTACGCACAAAAAAAACAAAGCAACGTTACTCACCTCGCGCCGTCTCGAGGGATGCAAAGCTCAGCTTCCGCGACTTATTTTCCCGGGGCGACTCGATGCTCGGCGGTCCTGCTGACGTTCACCGTGCTCCTCTGTGTGTCTGTGTGCGTGTGTTGACACACGGTCGACGGGCGCAGGTGGTAGTGACGGCGACGTTGGAATAGTGGTGGTGGGTACGCTGGTAGTATCGGTGAGGTACGAAAAAATGTATAGTGGTAACGCGACTGCGCCACTGGACCGAGTGACTACCTCGAAGCGAGTCTGCCAACTACCCACGACCGAGCGTATCACGGGACCGTGTGCGTCCTCGTCGCGGTGCTACCGTGTACTACGTGTTGCTGCTGTCGGAGCGGCTCGGAGCCACTGCCGCTCTACCCCGCTCGCCCTAAACCTCTTCCCTCCCCCTCGCCCCGCTCCCCGGAGGCTTTTTCTCCTTCTCTGCGTGCGGTGCCACTCTCTACCATCCCTCCAGAGAGTCCACGCAGCGAGCTTAGCGCGGGGTTGCCACTACCAGCGTCGCCCCAAGGATATTTTCAAACGCGTACGCATACACACCCGGATCGCTATTCTGCATCGCTCGCGCGTCGCGCTCTCCTCAAGTCCACCCGGCACGATAAATATTATCCCGCGGCGGTATAATGTTGCTAATCGTTCGTAACCGGCGGGATTACGCGGAAGGAGGTAGAGGGAGCAAGGAGGGATTAAATAAGAGTAATCCGGGGAGAGTAAATGTAGATCAATGTTTCCCTGCGAGACACACGAAATCGGTGGAGGTTAGGATGTTGTTTTAATGATCGTTAGAGGAAGGGATTAAGGGTAATGGAGAAAGAAATGCGTGGAAATGGGCAGCTAACGGGGGGACACTTTTCTGCTTCACGGTTGGGTGGTTTTGAACATATTCTGTAGGTAGGGCTGGTTTAAGAAAAATGAAAGTGGCATGTTTGTGGATGCGAAGTATTTAGAAATTATGTCTTAAAGGAAGTGATCCATGAAATGTTGCGATGAGGGGTGAATTAAATGTCACGTTAAAAAGAAGTTATATTAGAGTCGATGTTCGAAAGAATGAGCGAGGGAATGCGAATTATTGACAGTTCAGTAGTAGAAAATATGAACTTGTTGTGCGGATGTTGAGCAAATTCGTGGCTGAAATCAGATTTCAGACTGGGGAATTTAGTTTTGCAACTCTGTTTTTTATCAACGCGTTTCACATTAGATCATCATTTTAAGGATACTTACATACAAGAATTACGAGCAACTGTGCTCGTAAGATATGCGAGATATTCGAGAGTATTGAACTACCCGAGTCTTAAATTTCTTCTAATCTACACTTTCCAATGGAAAAAGAATAGAACTTGTGCAAACTATATTAATGCAAAAGCGATACCACGTTTTAATAAATCTCGCGCTTCCTACGTAGAGTACATTACTATCGTTTCTACGTAAATTCGCCGCAGTGCACATATACAGGGTGTCCAAGAAACAGTCCCCCGAGTCCACGTGCAATACACATTTTCAATGAGAAATTCTCAAACTGTTGAGCTGAACCTAACGAACACAAATTAGAAAAGATATTTTATAGATAACCACTTACGACAGCAAAAAGCGTGCCAAAGAGACCATCAAAAAATTATCGAGACATCATTTTGAATGTTTACAATAATCCAGAAACTTACCACTCTAATGCATTTCACGTTTAATTTAAAATTCTCGACTCCAAAATCGACTTTAGGTCATATTAAACACCATATACTTCCATTCAAAAAACATCGTTAGCCCTCGAAAATTCTAAAAAAAGGAAAATTACCTACCTGAGAGCCTTAGCGTGACAATTTGCAATTATTCAAGTTACAGCTGAAACATTTTTCTCGCAATAAAGCGAGGCAATGAGCCTCTGCAGCGAGCCACCCTGTACTTACATTACCCGCCAACTCGTCTTCCTCGTATCTAGCGAACGATTAATCTCCGTAACGTGGCGATTAAACCGCGATTGCGAGTATGCAAGAATATCGATTCAAACGAATCGGATGCAAAACATGGTGTGCACGCTGCCCAGAGCGTGCGTACGCTCGGGCTCCGAAGCGAGTAACCGTTACGGCGAGGGAAAAACCGCTCTAACAAACATCCACGTTGACGAACGGTCGATCGATGTTTCTTTTTTTTTTTATCCCCGCCACGCCGAGGCCAGTGGATTCTGGTGAAATTTTTTAGCGCGAGCGCCGCGACTTCCCGAAAGCGGGAGGGGAGCGACTAGATTTAACAAGGCGGACACGCTCCTACGCCATATATTGCGCGTGCAATGGTACCCCCGGCATTTTCTCGGAACGCGCAGAGGCTAGACCGTCTTCCTGCGCGTAACTCAGCTCCTGCACCATTCCCCGGTTCCTTAATCGCCAGGCCAGAAGTGGTTTCTCGCTCAGGGGGCACACCGACCAGTTCCTTTTTCGACGATACACGCCCGACGATGCTTTCGCGCGCGACCTTCCGCGCGATCCTGTTCCACGATCGTGGGACGATCGCGGGAGAAAAATCGCTTGCGCAAGGGCTCGCCGCGCTCGAAGTTTCTTAACGACCGGCTGAACTGGATTTAAAGCGAACTGGATCCCGCGATCCTGTTATTCGGATCTTACGGTCACGCTGCAGTCGTATCTCAATCGTGCCCGCGAGATGTATTATGTAGGATTCGAGGAAAAATGGGTTGACAGTTGAATCGCGCGCCAGCATAGATAACCACTGTCATCTGTGAAGCGTACCGTGGGATGGACCTGTTAAGAGATCAAAGAAACTCGTTAACTCGTTACAGAGAAATACCTTCGTATTTGGCGAGATGAATTAATTCGTTATGAAAGCTTGATAATTCCGCTCGTAAATAGTATCGCTGTATCATAATGTTCGCCGTGGGCAAAACAAGTTGGTTCGCATGTGCTTCTTTTTAAACACGCAGGGGGCGTTCCTAGTCGGGGACTGGCTCAAGTTAATCGGTTGACGATGTATTAGGTAGAGGTTACGAAAAGTACTTTGCACAATCGAAATTCCCGTAGAAAACACTGTAAGTCCCAAATTAAAAGCGAAAAATTTTTATCGGAAAATACTCTGCGTGCCAATACGGTAATACTGTAGCACAGAATTTGATTTTTGGCACTTACAGTGTTCTCTACAAAGGCTATTCAATCATGTATGAAACCCTGAAACGAAGAACGTCGTTGCCAAGAATTAATAATTGTTAACATATAATATCCGCTTTATAGAATTTGGATATACTTGTTAATAAATTCTTGTTGTAAATATTGATTGCCACCGAATTTGGGATAAAAATATCGCTGGCCGCGTGACGTCTCTGGGTTAGCGGGTTGACGTCGAATAAAATGAAGACTTACACGCGATCGTGGTACGTGTGCACGGTTGATACGTGCACACGGCGAGTGATTGTCAGAAGTGACACGGTGCGGGGGAGTAAATCACGTCGGTATTAAGACCATTAGGTGGAGAACGACGGGTCGTGCCGCGTTGGGCGACGCGTCTTCGACAGAAACAGATGTCTGATATGCCCTTTTATTTCGACACCACGGTCAACCGCGTATTACGCGTGCAATGCCACTTAAAATCACACAGGACAATGTATATATATATATATATATATGACTTCTCTCTACAGAATATCCTAATCGGACATTTACGACGAAGCTGATTAAAAAATAATTACCACACCGTCGTGATTTCTATTCCTACATCTTAAAAATGTCTAACATTAAACTTTGCAAGTTCTGAATGATGTTTTTGTTTCATTGATTCTACGTATTAAGTAAAAACATTTGAAGCAATATTAAATTAGAGAAAGATCTTTCCAAGAAGGCGCTGCACGATTTCAAGTGACGTTCAGTGCACATAAATTAAACACTTATTCGAACCACAGGACGTACGTAGGATAAACGCATGGGCGTCGAATCGGGGGACATTGAAAAATGAGATGAAATAACCCGGCGGATACCGTAACTTTACATAACTATGCCACGTTTCTTTGTCGAAAGATGCTCGACGAGAAAATCGTTATTTAACGTATAAATATCGTCGCGATGCACACGCGGCGATAAAAATACATTGCGTAGTTTTATAATGGTCGCATTGGCGTAGAAAATGCCAGCGGCGGCCGTGCATACGGCACGATCGAGTGCGTGTGTGCGCAAAAGTCTGCCCGTACTTTGTGGTCGTGCAATTGCGCGAAGGAAATGAGATCAAGTTTGAGTGATTGCGGACAGCAGTCGAGGAGAGGAGGAGAGAGGCCGGGAACGGAGATAGGACAGTTCAAGAACCGAATCTACAGATCGGCAGCTGGATAAACTGGAACGGACGAAGCACCACATTTCAACGAACATCGAGCACGTCCAGCATTTTCGAAAAACATTTGCAGGCCTTTCTTTTTACATCGAGCCTTCGCCTGTTTCTACAAGACAAAGTTTCTCTCAGAAACATGGGGCATAAAAAGAAGATTGTGAGAAAATAAATTATCATACGTGCATACAGGGTGAAGCACTTGAAATTAAAGTGTATACGTACTCTCCTTTAAAAGCAAGCAAACATTTTTCCAAGGACCTATCCGACCTGTTTTTCACGAGACACGATAAATTTCAAATGCCCCGTTCTGTATGGAGGATCTCCGCCGACGCCACGTTTGAAAATAACTACACCGTTGATTACGATTGCTTTCAAAAATAAACATTTATTTCAAAATTAATGCTTACCAGCTGTATCTCCTAAAAACTAAGATCTATCCTATACACCGACTGTGTTTAGGTGTGTTTTCTTAAGAGTTCATTGCATCATTAAGTCGTGTGCAATTCTTGCTTTTTCTTCTTTTCGTGTCTGTCCTGCATAGTGCCGTGAAATAGCATCCACAGCGAGTTCCGAACGGTTTTTCCGATTTCGCATCATCGTATCATCTCCTCGCGCGCACACATATATTACATTCAAATGGCAGTTACCAGAATGCATCCATTAAATGGATTCAACACATTCGGCAATCGCCCTTACAAACTGGATCACGTGCTATTCCTCGCCGCCAAACTTAACTCTCGCCCCTGGCTCGAGTATCTCACTCTCCTATGTCTCGATAAAGATTAAAATGATAGTACCGCTAAGTGGTGGTATCACATTTATGGTTCGGAGTATGTACTGTCTGATCAGTCGACAAGAGAAACGGCCTCGCAGAGGACCTAGACAGCGTCTTTCGCGGATTGTACCAGCTCCCCAAACGAGGCTTCCAAGCATTGTCGCAGTTCTGCGTAACTTACTACTAACACGCTCTGTTCGTCCCGTGACATCAAGCATATCTAGAAGATTACAAACGAACCGTTCAAGGGTATGCACGTGGTACGAACGTGACGCAATTAAGAAGAGAAAAATTAGAAAAAAAATCCCAACGAGGGGAAGAAAAGTATACCTTATCCTGAGAACCTGAATCCAACTTATTTAAACAAGATACAACATGTGCCATGTCCAACCAGGGCCTGCCGTCAGCCGCTACCTGGTGGAAAACATAGTCCCTAAACAATTTCAGCATGTATCGGTCGCCCGTCTCTGCCCACGAGGGTTCCATGTTAAGCTCGGGTCGTTCGTTGATGGTGGCTAATTTCACGAGCAACTTGAACAATCTTCCATTCTCCAGCTCCTTGGCAAGTTCGTTCTCCAGCACGTCCGATCGAAGCAGGGCTGCGTCTAATTGCGTATAAAATCGTGCTCCGATCATTGGCATGAGATCTGTTACGCTTCTTCGCGTTTGATTAGAAAGTAGATACCTATAAAATGATATTCATATACGAACGTACGCACAGATAGCATTCGAGTAGCATACGAGGTACACCACACCCTTTCTTCCTCATTTTATTACGAAACATTTTCTTCGCCCTATTACTTAGAGGCAAACGAACGGATAAAGGCGAAATGTATACAAACAGAATGAGATTTCGGAGGTCCGTGGAGTAGGAACGTGCTACGAGCTCGAGGGAGGCCTGCATGTTGTCGCGGTGAACGGCGAGGAGGCTGCGACACGCTAAAGCCAACACCAGCTTCCCCAGGGCGATTAAATCCTCCTGCTGGTAATGCGGTATAAGTGAGAGCGGATTCGCCGCGTTCCCGTCGAAAGTAACGACGTCTGGTATCGCCACGCAACTTAAACGGAGTCTCGTTCGCGATGTGAGCAACACTTTCGTGGGATCCAGACATCTGTATGCCAAACCTATTAGAGATTAAAGGTACAATACGATTAATATTTGTACGTTGAATCCGGTAACCGAGGGACGCTTAATTATCAAGGCGCACAGACCAGCGGCATGTGTGACGCGAAGTGCGGCTGTCAGTTGAATTATGTAGCTCCATATGACGCTTTCCGGTAACATACTACTATGTTGCTGTCTAAGAATGGTATTCTTAGTGTGACTGTACGGTCGAGGAGCGTTGGGATCCGAGGAGAACGGGTCCGAGTAACCGTTCAGTTCAGTCGCCGAGAAATGCTTGTTCAATAATGTTTCCGATCCCGGATGGTAATCGTAAACAAATACCATGGCTGAAATGACGAGGTTGTTTCATAAAGGTACATCAGCTAGATAAGTCTACTTATCGTTAATACGGACAATGGTCACCAAACGCCTTGGTGGTGAAGACTTCTCTCAGCTGCACCAAATTGGTGTGCGCCAATCGCTTCCACATATCTACCAGCACCATACACTTCGTATTGGCGAGTCTGAAATCTAAGAACATATGAAATCCACATTTCAATACCGGTCCCGAGCGTTCCGTGTGTAATCGTGTATCGTAATAACGCGAAGGCGCTCACCGTGAATACGACGTAAACAGTAGCGCGTGCCGCTTTTGATGCTGGTGGCTTTGTACGTTGATGTTTGATATCCGAGCATCGTCGAGGCGGGTTTATGGATTGGTTCTAGTGGGCACAGTTCGTGATAATTATCTACCTCATTCGGCAAATCGGGGAATCGTACTACATCGGGTTGTGCTAACGTTAGTGCATTCTTCTGGAGAATGTCCATTCTCAAGCTCTCGCTGACAAAGAAGCTAGGCGTTGCTTGGGGGGGCGGTGTCGAAGGAGCGGACGAGCTATTAGACGACGGAGGCTTCCCCGGCTTCACAGGCTGAAGGTGCGCGGGTGTGCCCGGATAGACATAGCCCACCTGACCTGCCCCCACGTTCCCAATCTGTCGACGAACGGTGTTAGACGATTAGCAGGCGGAAGCTAGCCAACACAGACCGCCGCTGCGCTTCGAAAGTTCCTTACAGTTTCAGTCCCCTCCTCGGACCCAATGCTATCGTTTGCGGCATTCCCAAGGTAAAAATAAGTAGTACCACCCACATTCTCTTGCAAATGATAAGAATTATTGAAAAGATTCGGGGAACTGCTGTTGCTACTAAGACCCCTTCCAGGTACAAATTCTGGGCTGGCAGTTACCTTTTTCTGTGAGTCCAGAGAAAGGTTTGACAAGTGTTTTGTCACGGCGGTGGTACTTAGAGTTACCCCTGGACTTTGACGATTCTGTCGAGAAATACACAATAAACAATCGAATTTCATTATCGTTCGCCGTTATATTTAATGATACGCGTCTAATTCTTATGCCACGTCACACGGAATCTTTTACTCAGATTCGACTATCCTCCAATAAATTGCAGAAGAGCGATACGATACCATGTAGGTAGCAAGCTTGGACTCCAATGGAACGCCGTTTGTTTGAGGGGTGTAAGTAACAAACATCGATGGGTCCATCTCTCCTTCAGCCACTGCATTTACCGCTGTCGCGCTTAACCCTCACTTCCACTCCCTCTATTTTCCTCCCGCTGTAAATTCCTTGGCACCTGGCTCCCTCAATTGCGATTAATAAATACGCTTTATCACGCTGGCTTCCTTTTACTATTATACAGACGCACGATACGGTATCAGTCTGCAGATCCTGCAACATATCTTACGAACACATGAGTAAAAATGCAGAACGGACCTCTAACGACGGATTACCGTTACGTCATCTGTGCTGTAACGCAAAGATAAACTACAGAATATACAGTTATCGTGGCTGATTAAGTAGAATCGTCTCTGAAACAAGGGAACTTCTTCTAGTAACAGAATTTCTCGATGTTAAACAATTCAGTGGCAACATACCCACAAAGCTGCACATAACATTTAAGTAATTTTGTAACGGCTTTCGTAACTATAGGTAGAAACTTGGCGAACGAACAGAACTCGTGGGGAGAAACAAAGAAGTTTCGATAAATCACACGTTTGTAACCCAATTGTTTTGCAAATATTCCTTCTTCTTGGCTCGTAAGCCGGTAGTTTGAAGAGTGAGCGGTAATTCAAGAAGTTCAGCGTGTCGACGTGCTATAATTTTGGAACGTTCGCATCACTTATTACAAATTACTTGTGCTCAATTTCTTTCTAAGCAACTCTAAGCCTACAAATTCTATCATTAATCTTCCTTGGTGTTTTCGGAGTCCACGAATTAATTTCAACCAGATTCCTACAATTGTCCAAATGCAAACAGTTACGCGAGGCTGGCGGCTTCATTGCATTACAAAGCTCCACGGAATGACAAATATCTCAACAACAATCAGTCAATCGATGTACATTTACTAAGGCTCCTTTGTTTCTTCTTACGGGCTCTGCCAGCTGAACGGCTAGTGATAATTTTCATTTGTCGCTATAAAAAAACCAACAGTTAAAAAACAAATTACACTAAATCTAAGCAGACACAGTAAAATACACTTGCTCGTTTACAACAATAAAATACGAGCCGCGTCCCACTAACAATTAAATTATCCAAAAACCGCTCAACATATGTGAAAAAAAAAAAAGAAAGCATAATTCACTCATAGATACGCGGAAATAATTGAGTTCCATTTTTACTGTACCCCAGATCCAGTGCGCGTTCACTGGGACCCCCGAATTGCTACTGAAACGCAGCGAACCGACTCACTTGCCGCGTACAGCTCGGGAAGCGGCGAAGATACCGAGAGCCGTGAATTCTGAATGAAATTTCGAAGGTGGCGAGCGCGGCTCCACTCACGAGTCGCGAGAGTAACGAAAGGAAGAAAGGAGAGCCGAAAGGGGCAAGTGGAAGCGCACGCTATAGCAATGGCAGCTGATTTTGACAATACAGGGAGAGAGACGCACAGGATATAACCTTGGGCTGCACGTTACTGGCGACGGAGATGCGTGGTGGTCCGCCGTGACCGCGAATCCGATAACAGCTCCCAGACGGTGAGCGGCGCGAGAACGGAGGATCGGGGATAGCGGCCCGAACGGGATGGTAATACGCGAACGTGCTCGGTGGGACGCGTACCAGGTGTACGCCGCGCCAACATAACCATCTACGCTGTCACCGATGTGTCGACTCGCGCGTCGCTGCACGGCGCCAAAATTCCGATCCCACCGATGCGTGCACCCGATCACAGGCCGCGGTGAACGCGCGCAGCCGAGGGGCGACGATTAGAGACGATTAGAGGTGGCGGATTCGATATCGGGCCTCGGACTGTGTTACAACATCTTTTCCTGTACAGCGGGACAAAGGAGAAAGCAGAACCAATCCGACGTTGGTGTGTTTACGGTGCTCTCCCTTCGCCGCGGCCTCGTATTTCTCTCTTTCTCTCTCTCTCTCTCTCTCTCTCTCTCTCTCTCTCTCTCTCTCTCTCTCTCTCTCTCTCTCTATTTCTTTCTCCCTCTCTCCCTCTCTCCCTTCCCACCCTCCTATTCATGTCCTTCGATCGGAGCAGCTGTCCCGCCGTCACGGCCTGTCTCCAGGCGCGCGAGACGCGAACTTGTATATTTACCTTTCGGACGCGCTGCGAACGGCCCCGTTTCAAACCGTCCTACGCCACTCGCTCGATTCCTCCGCGATCCGAGCGAATTATTTACGAAAGCACTTGCTCCAACTCGCTCCTAGATCGTCGCGTACACGCCTGATACCTGTGGGTGAGTTCAAGAGCGGGCAATGGCAATGTCTGATTGTTTAGAAAAATCGCAACGAACAGAACATGTTTTTGCGAAATTTCTGACGACAATTAAGTAGTCCAAAGTGGCAATTTCCACTATTCTCAGCCTCGCACTTCTCGAACTCACTCGCAGATATATCGCGTGCAATTGGTCGTTGCAATGAAGACGAAAATACGAGTCGGTTTTGGTACGCGACGCGTATGGGTTGAGTTATTGCGTCGCGTTTAGAATCGCCCGTGCACTCTGTATTTTTTGGCAGATGTTGCGGGAAACATTCGTGGTTCGATACGACGACCGTTATTATTAGAAAAGAAATTCTGATGATGGTAGTGTGTTAAGGACACACTGTATTTGTTTATGGAGAATTAGCGCGATACGAGGCTTTTGAGCACGATGCTACTCTGTTAAGATACATCCGCGAATGCGCGTGAGGCGGCTGATTCGTTACTGTCTATTTGAATCGAGGTGGATACGCAGCGAATGTGTCTGGCCCTCGTTGGTTTCTTGCAATTCTACAGCACCAGTACGTTACTCGTACTGTTATAATTCCGATATTTACAATAAATGTACGAAGCTTCTCTGGGTAACTGTAATCGCCTCGACTGGTCCCACACGACTGTGCTCTCTGTTTCCATGAATGTGTGTTGGCAACAGTGGGCATACTATACACTATAGTGCTACGCTACGATTTGTAAACGGTCTGTTTGTGTTTGATTCTGGACTCTGGATCGAGCTTGCAAGAACAAACGGAATCGAACGTTTCTGTTTATTTATTAGACATCACGAAAGTTGAAGCGTGTGACGAGTAACGTGTCCAAGTGAACTTGAGAAAGTACTTGTTCGAGCAAGTTCGTGACAATGATCATACCTGTACGTTGCTTTACATGCGGAAAAGTGATCGGCAATAAATGGGAGGCTTACCTTGGTTTGTTGCAAGCGGAATACACGGAAGGGTGATTATTATTATTAATATATTACGAAAGTTAAAAAGAATATGAAATTGCGGTGTATTAATTTGAGGATAATATATGCATTGTAAACGAACCTAACCTCAAATCTTGAAAGGGAATGCCAAAGTGCACAGAAACGCCGCATGTAATTTTCCGATAAATTTAATTAGTAATTTATTTATTCGCTTTAGCACTGAATAAACATTATTCGTTATTATTTTTTTTCGTACATCTACACATTTTTTACGATTCTATATTGTTCACGAATTTATTCCGCACTGTTTGCCACATGAATAATAAATAACTTATCAAAATATTTCAAACGTATTGTACTTACTTTTTAGAGACGCCCTCGACGCATTGGGATTAAAACGATACTGTTGCCGCAGGATGCTGCTCGGACACGTGGATTTAATCGAGAAGCTTCTGAATTACGCCCCGCTAGAAAAATAGATAGTACGTGAAATTTTCATTTCCATTATCATCGCCTTGTACATTTATACATATTTTGTTATATAAATGCATAAAGTAAGTTAAAAAAATTCACTATTTTAACACCGAAATGAATATAGACACTTATTCCCAAATCTGAAAATGTTATTACTGTTACTTAAATTTAAAAAATTATTATAACATTGTACATAAAACGGGAAGGAATGAAGACACGAAATATATTGTAAAATATTCTGTATTTCATAATCACCTTTGTTGCATTTCTCATTTTTTTCTTATGGGTGTATGAAAGTTTTTTAACAATCATATAAAAAAACTAACAGGTTTACAAAAGTGTGAGCCGAAATTGCTTTGAAAAATCGTATGTTAAATGCAACAGGAGAAACACTCTACCTATACATTGTAATTTGGTACTTATCGTAGACGCAGAATTGCGTATGTAATAATTTCGTATATTACGATACTTTCATATGTGCACCACTAGTTTCTCTAATTAAGTTGAAACGAGGGAAGTAGGAGGTTAAAACTCTGAGTTTTAATTATCAATTCACGGAGCCAACAGCATCGGGTCTTAATTTCTTTAATAAGAAACACATACAGAAATATAATAAAAACATCTTTAGATATGCTGACTTCTCTCGATCGTCGTCAGAGTAAAAAATGAACGCGCAATCTGCGCTCCTCAGATCGAATTCGTGTAAAATTTCAAAACTGCTGTGAAAGCACGAAACGTTTCTGCGCAGGTCGCTTTTATTACGACGAGAATTTAAACAATTATCTTTATTCCATAAGATTAATTGTTCTAAATAATACAAAAGGCTATCCTCGTTTTTTTTTTTTTTTAAATTTTAATTAGTTATTCATCATTCTGATATAGATTCCTTAAATAATTTAAATACTGCCAACGTTTCAGTCTACGGTCATTTTCTTCCCAGTTAAAAAGAATTTCCTAGGCATTATATTTTACGAACAAACGAGAATGTATAGTTTTAAATTGATTACTAAACCGATATTTTACTAGCGATTAAATCCTATTACAATCTTCGTTGACGTTGAGTTTGTGGTGTATAAATCGGTTGTGTGTGGGTACAATGATTTGAGCTACAGTATTACCGAATGTCGGTTTTAATATTCCTTATCGTTCTCACTTCCATTCGCGCTGACATTTGCACGGGAATAGAATAATTCATGCTTGTTATTGAAACGAATAGCTTTCGTTTATCTTACTAGGGCACTTCTCGTAGACACGTAAACAGCACCTAAATTTCTGATACAAAATATCTTTACTACCGTACGAGTCTTCTAATAATTAAACTATCGTAATTGATATTTCACGTTCACGTGATCCTCCCCGTTCCACACGATTGTCTCTCTGTAAAGTATCAAAACTATCAGAAATTTATTGCGTTCGAATCCGTTGAAGTGGTTTCCAAACGTGTTCGGTTTGGAGCATTGGAATATGTACAAATCTATACGTAGTAACGAAGACAACTGTTTTTTAACTGTATAACTTCACGATGTCTATCAATGCGCTACGAGATCCGAACACTAGGGCCATCAGACCGATCACGCATATAACAACGTTCTTCAGCGCCACCCAGTTTCCCGGCCCGAACCCGACGTCCCAGTATGTCACCGTCTCGACGAACACGGGAATCAGGAGTCCTAATATGGAGAAGCAGAACGCGCCGATCAGCCCAATGAAGGGCGCGATGGTCGGCACGATTACAGCCAACAGAACTGAAACACACGTTTAATTAACTTAATTTATGCCGCCACGTAATTCAGGACACAGAATATCCTCAGCATTGAAATTACGTTATACGGGATGGAAAAAATAATCAGGGCCGGTTTCCAAAATTTTGTGGGGCCAAAGAAAAAGCATATGTACTCGTAAATTTTATAATAATAATATCTATGCACAGGGCCGCGCAGAATTTACGATGAGCTTTTGGTAGACTCGCACCGGTCCTGCAAGTAACCAACCAACCAACCAATATTTTGTTGGCGCATACGAAATTGCCGTTTCGCGTAGGGAAGTTCGAATGAAAATATTTTCTACTTTTTAACTACTTTATCTTTTTCAGTTTCCGTGACATTTCTCGCGCCGCGAGTCACCGTTAGCGATTGTTATCCTATCCCCAGCATAAACGAAGGAACTTTTAACAATTTCGTATGTACCGACCCAATATTTAAGGTATCAGAGATCGATGAAGATATTTCAAGTGAACCGTACCTGCTCCCGTGACCATGACTGTCCTCAAAACATAATTCGCTAGCATTGGCTTCTTCTGGAACCTATCCTTTATACCGTTCCACGCGATGTCCAAGCAGACGTAGAATTGCAGGCCAAACGTACAGTAAACAGCCAGGGCTATTAAAATCTGAGCGACTTGGGCGGGACTGAAAAGGACAATGTTCGTACAGATACCAATCTGCATAATTCTCTGAAGCTTTTCGTTTACATGTGAGGAGCCCAGAGGAAACAGACATAAATTGTCGTTTCTTTGTACCATTAATTCGTTCCTGCAATGTAGTGAAATTCCACTACCTCCTAATATAATAGCATGTACGTTTCACCGAGCAGAATCATATTAAATGTTCTTCACGCTGAGATAAAACAAATGCGTGGTGGAAAAGGAAAATGCACATGACCTAATAAAATTAATTTCTCGGCTAACATTTGATGATAGTTCTCATTTACCAGCTAATCCAAGTACCGTTCGAAATAATTCCAATTCCGCACCACATTTCCGATGAAAACAATTTTCCTTCAACTTGATTTGCTCTAAAATCACAAAACGGTGGCATGTGCCTGTTTCCCACTGGCCATCCCTGCGTCGTTACGACTCCTTACATCTCTTCCGTCGGCAGATTCAATGTGATACTGTCTTTGGTGTTGTCCTGGTACTTCACGTAGCCGAGGAATCCGAGTAGAATATATATGAGCGTGACCCCGGACATTCCCTTGTTGAGGACGCCACAGATACCAACGATGTGTTGCGGCGTCTTCATGTTGTTTTCCAACGGCATTACGACACCTAAAAGACAGAATACTCCTTCAGTATTTCTCCTCCGTTTACAATTACACAGCGGAGGCGCGAGCTACGGTACCTATTGCCTCCATCGCGAAGATGGTGATGCTGAAGAACTGGGGGAAGCCCTCGATGGACGCGAACAAAGGTACAGTCGTGATGGGTGGTAGGTCCCAGACTAAATAGTAAAATGTTATTCCTAAGCCTGTCCCCATGAATAGATTAGCCACCATGGATACAGGCGCGAGGTATTTCAGATTGGGTATCCAGCTGAGCAATATCACGGGGATCAGCAGACAGGCGGTGATCAATCGCAGACTGAATTCACCGGACCCTGGGTCTTTGTAGTGCTGAATGATTTGGTCAAAGTTCGCTGCGACGATTACCGTGTACACGCTGCAGGTGCCGAAGTACGTCGCGAATAAACTAATTTGTATGAGGTACCTGCGCAAAGCAACGGCGGGATGGTCATGTAATTATAATTTCTAACGACTCCCGATTAATCAGGCGGTAATTGGAGAGGATTGAGGGGATCGGGCTTCTTACCTAACTGGCTTCGAAAACTTCCTTCCCCACTCTGGTCCCGTGGCAAACGCTACTTCGGCTACGTCGGCGAAACTCATTTCTGTCCGCCGCGTTTTGTAGTAGAGCACGTGCGCGCATTTTATCTAGGGTATAACGAGTTTGCTGTACTTTCTCAATGTTATTATGGTGTCTATAGATTATTCAACAAGTCGAGTCAGTAGAGATAAAGTAAATATCTAGGTGTTAAACGTTGTACATTCATTACTATTAGGCGTAGAAAATAATTCTGTGCTTTTACGAGTCTATAAAATCACTTCAAACTGACAATGAGATATTGTCCCGCTCCTTAGGTCGTTCACAGCGGTGACACCCGCTTGTTGTTATTGCGGAGCGATAGCAACATCGGTTAATCAGTTCACGTGATGAAACAAAGAAGCGATCTTCAGCTTGAGCTGGGAAATTTTTCCACACGCGACACACTCACCGGACCTAGCTCCAAGTTATTAGTTAGATCATTAAAATATTGCCTTATTGCTACGCACGTCAACACAGTTGATGCTCGAAAATGTATCGACGATTTTATCGCGTCAAAACCCCCAAGTTTCTACTAGAATAGAATTCTTATGCTATTCGAAAGATGGAGGAAAGTCATCGCTAATAAATGAGAATATTTTAACGATTGCCCTTATTTCAATTTTTTTTTTTTAAATAAAGATCGAATTTTGCCGAGAAAAGCACAGAACTCTCTCCTACACCTAATACTTGCTAACCCTGCCCTACATAATGTCCATCGCGAGTATTTGTTTACAGTCACCAGTGGCGAATTTAAGGAAAAAAGTGCAGATGATAAACGTTCTTGGACACCCTGTATACGTAACAGAATTGCAAATAAACAAAACAATGATGCCTAGTGCATCAGGAGAAAGAGGGGCGCCGTAGAAATTTTCTGAATTTTAAAATCTAACTTTTGTTAGAAACACTTTTCAGTCAAATTATCGGAAATGCCTAAGAAATCGTACATCGCGTTGAAGTAATCACCCTGTATAAGGGGGTTTCAAATCTTTTTAAGTGCTTAGGGCATCTGGATGTCTTCATTCAGCCCTACATGAAAATTATGGGAAACAAAAAATATAGTGTTCTGATAAAATCATAATTTTTTTTGGAAGATGGGGCCCAGGCGGCAACTGCTCATCGCCCGCCAGTTAAATCCGCCTCTGACGGTCACCGACTCATCCCATCGAATTTACCATTGCCGATTCCCGATTACTTACCAAAATATATGCGCAATGCGTGCAGACAAATGCTACGAGGATCGTGGCGAATACACCGACGAGAAGGCCGGCATTCTTGAAAGCGATTGGCATGGACAATATGCCCGTGCCCAGCGAGGCTTTCAGTAAATGCGTTAATGTGTCGCAGTCGCTGCATGGGAAGAAGTTGAAAATTTTGATTAATTCCTCTCGATACGCATAATGGTCATGTGAATACTCATAAGCGGTTCTGAATCAGGCTAACAGTGCCGTTCAATTGTAATAATCAGAATGTCGATAAACTAGTTCTGCGTTTCAATATATGCAGCATCCTTTATGATTATTCAGTAGGTATACCCTGAGCGCACTTACGTCGTCGGGTTATCAACCCTTCGTTCGCTGAAGGGGTCGAAGGTTTTCCCGTCGCCTGGTCCTGTCTCCACATCTCGCGGAGCGACTTGTACTTTGTATCTGCGGGGCAGACGAAACGTTATTGATAGCGTGGCTGCGAGAAAGCAAAATGGGTCTCCGGGCGCCGAAACATGTTGCGACAAATGCATCGGCTCTCAGCTTTCATCACACGTGTTACACCGCGTGCAGATTGGTTTCCGCGTTTCAGCGGCAGAAGCGGGACTGGCGTCTTGTTCACGCGCCTGGCTGGGGAGCAAGATGCCGGTTTCGCGAAACCTGAGAGTCGGTGCATGCATCGCGACATGCTTCAGCGTCTGGAAACTCCTTTGAGAATCTATGTAATCTCTTGGACTGGTTGGCGCGAAGAACGAGTGTTTGGGATGAAAGAGATATGTAACGACTACCGAGCGAGTGTTTAGGTTTGGCTGCCGATTGTGAGCGAGAGTGATTCTTCGAATGCACGTGGACAGTTTGGAGGAATGTGGTGTGGCCATGGGTGTGTGTGTATGATTTTGAAAAGTACGGGGATGATCAAGAATCGAGAGGAGAGTCGGGAGAGTCGGGATAGTGTATACAGAGGTGAGTTTTGAATGCTGAAGAGAACGGAGTGAAATATTGGAGTTGTAGAGTAGGGACGTTAACTAGTAAGGAGTTAAAGAGTGTAAAAGAGTTGTATAGTTAAAAGCTGATGGAAAGTTAGGAGTAAATCTAATATGATACATACAGGGTTATCCACTTGACTCATTGTCAAAACTCGCGCGCGCGAAAACAGATCTGAGGTGGATAACCCTGTAATATTGTTAAAGAGTGACATTTTTTTCATGCCAGTCCCAGTCACCAAACATTCCTCCGCAATAGTGGATTATATTCTAGTAGATATGTTATGAACAGTTCAATTGGCGTTGGCGTGTATCCGCGCCAAGGGATTTTTTAGCGCACTGTGACGACCCAGAATATTCTGCGAAGTATCAAAAGTACTATGAAGAATGTTTGCTTGAGGCAACTCAAGCAGAATATTCTCGGCAGAAGCAATTGCTTGGAAAGACTTCATTTGGCTTGATTAGAAAGGGCGTTTCTCAAAATTTTGCGCCACTCAAAGTGCTAATATGACTGTTAGGGGACATAATATGTAAATTGAGAGAGTGCCTGATTATTTCCGGGAGATAGATGTAATTTTCAGCGGTAACAATAACGTTAAAGTGATAAAAATAACCGAATTTCTATTTTGCTACTCTTTTTAAGCGATTCAGGTTATTTTAAGATTGATTATACGTATCGTACTTGGATAGTACTCCGTCTTTTAGATTGGACCCGTCATGGGGCAGGAACGTGTCCATCTCCGTCGGCGGTTTGTTATCCTGCGATAATAATGTGATACGTTACATAATTACAGGCGAAAAGAGTTTATATACAGAAATGATTTATTAGCTGATATTTCCTCAAACGTACCATTTTTTAGGCGTGTGGGTATTCCTGTGCCTAATATACGTTATCTGTAACAGAAAACACATTGACTTTTTAAAACATGCCTAATAGTAATTATATAAATAAAATAGTCAATTGGAGATTTTTTTTTAATAATTGGTGAAACCCGTTCAGAGACATTTGAGGAGGATGAAACAAGTACCATTTTTTTTTTATATTTACAGAAGTGCGTATAAATAATTATCAAATTAAGGATCGGCAGTGGCGGAAACTTGAAAGATATAGTTGAAAGAAATAGTTATCTTTCGATAACTATTTTTACGCAATTTCGTAGATATAAAAAAAAGATACAACTTCTTTTCGATATTTCTCACCGTTCTCGTGATATTCCACGAAAAAGAAAATTCTGTACTTTTTTCAAGGGGTGATTTCACCCCTTAAAACCGCACTATGGCACCAACAAAAAAAGGTTTGTCTTACAGATAAACTACTCTACTTGCACACAAAGTTGCACAATTTTCTGAATTTTTGGCTTGCCTAACTTCCCTTGTAGAGTGGAAAGCAAAGCAGTTTTTGAGTAGTCACGCAGTAGCTATGCTTCGATACTAAGTAGATCGTCAAACCTCCGATATAGTTCATCCCTACCCCCACATAATTCGCGCTGTAGAGAGGTCCCTTCTGTTTAGGCATGCGCATTAGAGACCTGACTACAAATAGTACAATAACATTTTTACAACGTCGTATATCGTAGTAAGCGATCGAGCCATTTGAGTAGATCCTAATAGATAAACAGATCATGCTACAATTATTTTGAATTATACGATTTCGAATTCTTATTGTATATAATTATGGGATTGTCACCTTGTTTACTTAAGCTTTTGTTTTACAATGGAGCTTTAGCGATTGAATCACTCGTGCTATGCGACAAAACTAAAATCGCGAGTAGCATTATCAATCAGATAATTTGATTCATGTCTGATCAATCAAATCATTATCACACTTTCGAAAATATTACTATATTTGTCTGCTTCGATATTAGCGCCGCGTGATAGGCAGAAATCAGACACGTAAACAAGCATTGGAAAATCAATTCGATCGCCTTATCTGATACGATTGATATTACATGTGACTTGAGAGTTCCGTTGAGTAATTAAGAGATTACAAACACAACGAAAACATGCGAACTCAAGGGGTTAGGCCTCCTTGGACGGAGCAAAATTACAGTCATTTTCGGCATTTCTTTTAGGGAATATAATGAAATAAACAGAAAATTTAATATGAAGCCCGTTATTATACAACTCTAGCCGGAAAAAATCATATTTTTTTTCTCACAAAATGGCGGCGGTAGAGTCGTGATACGCAAGATCTTGAAGAGCGATGTTTTCCACGGTGTTCAATCTCACGGTTATACCGTTTGACTTAGAACAAAAAACCAAAAATATTTATATTCTGTATGCCTAAAACTAGAGAAGTACGTATTGGTTTTGCGATATCTTGAACATATTCTTTGCAATTAACACTTTTATAAAAAATAAAAATACACTTTCTTCTCCCCATGTTCACGATTTCGAGACAAATTAGTGTTTCTGGATTTCCATACGCACTTCTCTAGTTTCAGACATGCAGAAAATAAATCTTTTTGGTTTTTGTTCCAAGTCAAACGGTATAGACGTGAGATTGAACACCATGGAAAACTTCGTCGCTCTACCGCCGCCATTTTGTAAGAAAACAAAATACGATTTTTTCCGGCAAGAGTTGTATAATAATATGCTTCATTTTAAAATTTCTGTTTATTTCATTATCTTCCTAAAAAAATGCCGAAAATGACTGCAATTTTGCTCCGTCCAATGTGGCCTAACCCCTTGATGAAAAGGATGAATCTTCAGATTTGTAGGTGTGCTAAGCTATGGGAGAATTATAGAGGTATGCGAGAATCCGATGGTCGGTTCGGGTTCCCGAAAATTCCGAGGACCCAATTGCCGTTTCGTAAGAAAAATGGCAGAGACATTGTTAATTCTCTGAAGTACAGTTCTAAAAATATAAATCCCGAAACGTTCAAGAATCTGTTCCGATCCCGACTAAAATTCTCGTCCCGACTCGACCTAAAATTTTCGGGTTCTCGCACACCACTAGAGAATTATTATTTCATAACATACATGTTTCAAATAAAATTATATAAGGAAAACCAGCCCCACCCTTCAAATATAAACTAATTCTGCGCTAAAAGGAAATGTACTTATGTACGTAACGAGAACACACTGAGTAATAGTCGGTCTAGTTAATTTGCATGTGATGCACATTCCGTATCTCATTATCTTTGAATTATGAAGATATTCGTTGGTAATCCGCGCACAATCGGTTGCGATACCCTTTTGGCATCGTTACGTAAACCGATAGAAGCCAGCCTTTAGCTTCGCAAACTTCGGCCTTGCGGGTTGCGGTTCTGCGTGCATTAATGACGTGTACGGAAATACGAAACTGTGGGCGACACGTTGCACGAGAAAAATTAACATAATCGACAGTCTGTTGGCAGCTGTCCTTGCCTTGGTCGTGTAAAGAGTGAACACAAACGAACTGTAGCTGCCACCGCCATTGTAATTTTGCAATTTTCGATAAACTCGTCCTTTTGCTTATTCTTACCATGCCGTTACATGTAGATTACCTGCGCGTCGTTAGCAGTAGTTTAGCTATGCCATTATTAAAATTTTCATTGTCCGATAGTTTTATCGTCCGTGGTTTATTTCCAACGAGGCGTCAAAGTTTCATTTATCTCTACGAACACTTAACAGAGGTAAAGTTATTTTCTGAATTTTTTAAGTTCTTGGGAACCCGCCTTCACTGAACAAGTGAAATGACACCTAATTCGAAATGTCAACACACTCGGGGGTCAACCCTCGCGGAGCGTCACACTTCGATAATAATACTAGATTCTATATGTAGTTTATCCGAGTTATCATAATACACTACATTAGAAACAGGTGTAAACGCCATAGGCGCTAATACGTTTCATTAGGAACACTTGGTCTAATTCACAATTCTTTCGTGCTGAAGCCGTGTAAATGGATCGTAATTAATGTTAAACTGTTATAAAAACCACCTTCTAGGAAATGAATTAAGTGTGATTTGTAGGTTACTTTTTATTCTTCTATTTTTATTTCATAAAGTTATGCCAGAAAAACTGTTCCATATTTCCGATATTTATTGCCAGCCATTATTAAATTCTAGAACAGTAATTTTTGCCGCGAAGAACAACCCTGCCCGCATTCTCGAAAAGAGAATCATCGCCGTGATATAGCTGCTTTACCACGGAGATACGAGTATGCTTGTTATTATTGCTCATAGTTCCACATCTTTCCCCAGACGCTCGCAACAGTCACGACCTTCGACCTCTGAAAACCTATGCAAGTGCAAATGCCACTGCACGCTTCCTATGGAAAAAAAGTCACTAGACTAATCTTGTTCGGTAGCTTCACATCGCTCCGATTGGCCAAACTATCTACGAAATGCGTAACTAGTGACGTAAATGGCTTCTTGAAAATGTTCTGAGAATTCTAAAGCGACGGAGTTATACTACAATGCACAAAACTGACAATTGTCATTTTCTCAAAAAAAAAAAACTTATGATAATTGATCGATAACATCGATGTAACGGATGAAAGACTTTTTGTTCCTTTGAATAATATTGTCACGTGTACTAGCGTTCGCGGAACAAAGAGCTGCACTGTTACTGCGCTGATCTCCTACGACTTGTCTTTTATCATGGAAAAACCACGGAATTGTGCAACTCAATATTTCCATGCGTCTTGCCTTCCGATATTTCTCATCACATTTTATGAGTGATACACAAAAGTTTTTAAAAGAGAAAATAAAATCCCCCCCCCCCCAACATATTCAAAGAAAATATACTTTTCCAAGAAAACGATTATCTGGTCAATAACGCCGGCCATCTTTCCAGTTAGCGACAGAGAATTATCAATTAAAACATTCTTCAATCACGTTCTCTCTGAAAACGTAAAACCCATTGACGAATGTTTCCATGCAAGTTTCATAAATTATCCCGTTCGCCCACTTCCAGTGGTTATAATTATCAGACCACAAATGTTACAGCACCGTGGTTACGAGGCCAAACAGCGGACCTCAAACATCAACTAACAGTCACCAAAATTTAAAAATTCTTTTTTGCCTCGGTTTTACGTAATGTCATTTATTTTAAATCTCCCGTTTTATAATTAGAAATACGACATTCATAAGTGCTCTGGGGCCATTTGAAAACGTGGGATCTCAAAAGAAAATCTTCCATCGGCCATTTCTATTCTCTACTGGCCAATGTACGGAGGGAGACACCTATGTGCAGTTAAAACGAAAGGAAGTGTGCAGGTTTCCACGAGTCTGACGTTCATCGATCATTCTTGAAGCTGCTCCGGACATTGTCCTCAAAAATATATAGAACCGTTGGCAATCGCATACGGGAGGAACTAATGGTGGGTGCGCGCGCGTCCAATCTAAAAATAGTTCACGAAACGACCGTGCAACGCCTCGGCATTATCTTGGCTGAATAACTTTCCGTGATTACAGAAACAATCAATACTTGTCCACCTTCCGTGCGGCGAGTAGGTACACGCGGATCACAGGGTCGGCCTTCAATCTCCGCTGATCGTTGACGAACGGTTCACAAGTTTATTACCTGCTGGAAGGCAGCCAATCGAATTCTCACTGCGACTGTCCATCGTCCACGATAAGTCGCCACGCGAAACAGGTACGGGCAACTTCGAGGCACGACATCTGGCCAAATTACACACAAATCGGGCGTTTATCCTCCGAGGTGGGTTCACGCGTGCGTGCAGAAACCCTCCCTCCACGGAACGCTCCTTGTCGCTCTTACTCACGCTCTTATTCAAGTCGCGACCGTCAGGGGTCGAGGTGGTGGGCCAGGTGGGCAGACGAAAGTTTGAGACTCGTATTTTTAGAGGTTTGCATGAGAAAATTAATTGTAGTAGGTTTCGTGTATTATGTTGGTATCAGTGGTATTGCTATTCTAGACAACCCCACAATCTATGAGATATAGAAGATATACGGCGCGGGACTGAATGTCACTCTAATTTTGAGACAGCGAGTCTTTTCCCCGGTTTACCATTATTGCCTGTGAATCAGGGAGGCTGTGAATCTCAGTCATGCCTCATTCATTGGGGTAAGAAGAGGAGAAGTAGAGGGGATAACGACCAACTGGTCTCGAGCCAGATGCCCCGTCGTTATTCAGAGACGCTACTGTAATTCCTTCTAATGGAACTATTTTACTTATGTTACCGTTTAGAGTTTACACTTTCTTTTGACTAGGTACTACTTGTAAATATTCATGTCTATCATACGAAGCTGTTGGCAAGCAAAGTGATCTACTCTATGAAATGGAAAGTCTAGAAAATTTATAAGTTTAGCGTTAATCATCCTCGAGTGTTAGATTTGGGACGTTTCCGCATAGTGGAACCAATAAATCGTTTTTATCTTATTTCTATTTATAACTATTTTATTTTTGCTACTGCTCACAGTTTAAACTTTCTTTTGGCCGCTACGGTAGGCGCTGCATGAAATATACGTGCGTCTGCAACGCGTCTTTGACCCTGAAGCATTGGGACTGGAGGTCAGGCGCACTTGTTTAATGTTGTAAACCTAGAAATAGGTATCTGTTTTACATAACCCGTGGCGCTGTGGATTGCGGTTCAGGTTCAACTGCTTATTCGAACGTATGTATTTTCCTGTATTAGATCGGGCAGACGGAACTGCGCAAAACTGATTTCTGGATTAACTTGTACATATATGTTTGTGGTGTGCTAATAGACGAACAAAGCGTCGGGATTTCCACTTACAAAATTATTTCTTAATATAACAAAGCAATGGGAACAGATGACTCTTCAGAAATAAAATAGAAATAATAGCTTGAAAACTCCAAAGACGATAATATGTTATTGCAACACCTCAATCGCAGATGTAATAATTATTCTGCGGTAATTACTAGGTATTTGTTCCACTTGAGATTCCATACGTCGCGGGAATCTCAAGCCCAGATCACTTCTAAGAAATAATAAAATTGCAAATTCTACTACGCCATTCTTTAAACAAGGCCCATTACTATACCATTTCCATTCCGTTGCAACCTGCTTAAACTATTCCCACGATTTGTCTGCAAAAGTTAACTGGCAAAAGAAACTCCGAGGAGAAAGGAAACTGACTCATTTTTTGCCCCAGAGCTGATCGAGTAGATTGAAATCACGTGGCGGTTTCAGCTCAACTAACGCGGGGTGTAATTTAATATATCTTACGAACCAATCCGCGGCCGCTTGCGCACGCGCCTTAACGATTTAATTCCATTCAAGTGGTATTTAATGAGCGGGTGTAGATGGCAAATTCGCCAGTGCCGAGGGTATCATTAACACGACGCAGCGTGATTGTTATTTCACCGAAAGGCGAGGCGGCCCCGCGAGGGAATATAGAATAAGACCGAGGACTGCAATTTGCCGCCATTCATGCGTCACGCCAGTCGTTTTCGCGGCGATATGCTCGCGGTTTCGTCTAATGCAAATTGCACACCTGCCTCGTGTAAAAAGAGTGTTAAAAAATGGGCGCCCTTATGTAATCGCGGTGTTTGCTCTTGGCTCGATGGCGAGCCACGAGCGTGCTGCCCCATGAGCTTTTCTTCCTTTTGCGACACCTCCGGAGCGACACTGGGCTTGACCGGCGGAAAATCAGATAAGGACAACTGTCATAGCAAATGGCACGATTCTTGCAATCCACATTGCAATTAATTAATCTTTAATCTATCCTAGTTGAAGCGACAATTACAGAGGCTGGTGCGTTACACGGTAGCAACTGGGTCGTTCATCTTTCCGCAATTAACCTTTCGTTAATTGTGGTCAATTTTACGGTTAATATTGGTTTACGAGGCTCGCCGAAAACGTATTTGACGAATTTAGGTTAAATATGCTGTATAGATATTTATAAATAAATATATGTATTTGAAGGGCTACCACCCTTTCCGCGAAAATCAAATATTTTAATTTAAAAGAGTTAAGACAATTTTGAAATAAATTCAATGATAACTCACATATGAGTTATTGGTAGGAGTGGGTTCGAAGCTAATTTTTAAATTCTCGAAACTCGAATTCGAAAATTTATAAAGCTTCTCGAAACTTGAGCTGAAACTGCTGATTCTGGTTTGTAAGTGGAGTATTTTGCTTCAAGAACTGAAGTCTACAAAATTTCTGCATAAATCTGAGCTCAAAAATTGACCGTAATTAAATAAAATACAAATAAAAATATAACAATATACAAATTCTCGAGGAAGGCTGCGAGCGATTCTTTATTCATTGTTTTTCTACTTTATCTTATTTGGATTTCGAATCACGAAAAAAAGTACAAAGTTTCGAGGTTTCTACGCTAAGAGAAACGCAGTTATTGCTAATTTACTAGATGAGAAAGAAGTGAATTGTTTTTAATGCTGTCTCAAGCCTTTTCCAATTTCTTTCGCCCATAATTTGCCGCCCTAGGCTGCAACCAAATTATTAGTTAAAATTCATGAGAGTTTGTTGAAAGAATTATTGTAAACTGTGTTTTGAGAATTATTACAAATGCACCGACTAGTGGCCGACTATCCGGTCACTTTTGTAGTCGACAAAAGAGGCCGATTAATCGGCCTTGAATTTTTAATATTACTGATAACTTGATAAGACATAGAAACAAAAATGCAATATTCTTTCTTTACTGTCATTAGTATAATTTTAATAATGTTTAATATGTAGTACACTTGTACATATTTCTATGTAACAAAATTATTACATAAACATTAAAAATAGTAATCAATATTTATTGAACCCAAATAAATAAGTGCTAACGAAAACGAACGGCCGACTACTTAGTCGGTACTTACATCTCTAATTATTATATTCGAGTGCTTGTATTCAAGCTTTTGCTAATCCCAATACTTTAAAGGGTTTAAGTCGGAAATTAAAGTTTAAATCAAACTCGAAAACTTAAGTCAAAATTCAAGTCACTCGCAAATCAAGTACTTCTTGTGAATTAATTACAAGGAGATGAATACAAATTCCGACTAGTACTTTTGGGTAATTTTTGTATTATATACATATTAAAAGTCTTTGTATTGTATGCGTTGCGAGACGTGGATAGTGGAAAATAACGAAAGTCATTTATTCATATCGGTGCACGTTTATAAACACCGCGATATAGTTACTGACCGAATAATGACATTCACGAGCGTCTTCGATAGTTGCACGTGATAATTGAGTCGTGATAATACAGGATACGACGATTTCATGCGAACGGAAGTTCGTATTGATACGACTGTTTTGTTGACCTATGTCAACGTGTATTGAAATGCTTATACCGTTGCCGTTAAACCACCTCGCGAAAGTAATTAGCTTCTGGGTATCCAATTAAGCGCCGTTCTTCGCAGCACATTGGATTCCGCCGAATTACATTCAGCAGTACTTGGAACCTGGCTGACAGAATTGCCCGAATTAATTGCAGTCGAAGAATCGTATTGACGTTGTGAAAGGAATGAAAATGCAGAATGGTTATTATTAAGGTTTTTTCTCAGAACGATATTTGAAGTCAACTAATAAAAGGAAAAAAAATGAATTATAGCCTTGCATATGGATGTCCTTATCTACCAGTGTCAACGGAACTTGACTAAAAAATATGACTTCAAATATGTATTATTAATGCACCGAGGAAGGGGGCGCAAATTTACATGACTGGTATCTACTTGCCAAATGATTTTAAAATGTTTCATGAATTCGGTATTAGGCAAAACCACGTCAGTCTTTATTCTAGATTCTAGACTATATTTACGAAATATTACACACTCCACTAAAAAATACTTGTGTAAAAAATACCTACTATGTAGTATGTACTGTAATTACAAATTCGCATGCTTGATATCTCCTTTGCAACCACTTCTAGAATATTCCGCGAATATGGTGTTAAAGCAGAACCACGCTATAGACTCTGCTTTAGACCATATTCAAGAAATATTGCGTGTGTGTAAAAGTTGGAGATATATTTTTTAGCCGCGTGGGCATGGATACAATTTTCTAAGCGCTTCGTTTAGATTTATATATATATATATATACGGGGTGTTTCACCTAACTTCATCCCTGAAATTTTTTTCCTATTCATAATTCCGCCGATTTAAATTAAATCTGCTAATCTTATTAGCAGAAATTTTATTGTAAATATAGCAGAAATATTATTATTATTAAGCGTCTTTATTGGGCAAAGAAATAAAATAAGGAAGAGAAAGAACAGGACTATCGCAAAGTCGATGTTCAGTCGAACGACTGAAAATATTTAGGTGAAACACCCTGTATAGGCAACACAAAATAAAGATTCACACATGTTTAGCGGTTGTTTCTTAGTCATCGTTTCCGAACGCGCGCGAATAGAAAAAGTTAAGATAAATTTTTCCGCGATTAAAAGATCCAACAAGTCTTCGATTTTGCCCTTCTACTGTACTATAATAAACAGAATTCCAGTATATTGAGTATCTTTTGATTCACGTTTTCCTCGATATTTAATCTTCAGTATCACACCCATCTTTTCGCGCGATTCAGTAACCCACGAGCACAACCTGTTTGATGTTGGTAAACAGTGAGAACTGGCAACTATCAGTCTCGAGCGAGAGCTGACTAATATCGAATGACTGGCATCTTGCGGTAAAAATAGTCACTGATGCAAATAAACCAGCCTCTCCTAATAGACGAACGTTAAGCCCAACCTTCTTTTTTTGTTGGGTGGAAGAAGCAAATAAGGAATCCAGCTGATTGTGAGACTCGACCCTCGTCGTTTCCTTCCCAGAATGCTTTAGCTTTAGACCATGCAATTCTGATCCTCCTAAGCATAATATCCAAACAAACACTGAACGACTGTTTTCGTTCGGTTCTAAAGTTCGATAGAGGTTATGTATGCGTGACTCTGCGATAGATTACCAGTTTCAGTAATCCAATCACACATTATCTATTTGTGCAATGTTGCGCTCGTATTGAAAAACCGTCTGCCTATATGCAATCGGTGTTACGAAATAAGAGAAAAAATGTTTAATGAAACGGTGGCAAATATAACCTCTGTGTGGGACAAACAGATTGTACAAGGAAGAGGAAGGTTGAATGGAGATTGGAGAAGTATTAATTTCTTCCAGAATCGGGAAAACAAAATTACATTATATACACGACACGCGTATCAGTGGCGCGCCCGAAGAAAGGGTTTTGTAAGAAGAAAAGAAAATTGAATTTTATTCTTTAAATAAATTTTTATAATCACATAATGAATTTTATTGAATTCTCATTAAAAATATTTGTATCCTTTCAAATGGACTTCCCCTAAGATTAAATTCTGAGTACGCCACTGGTACATACGAGCTATTTCTTTGCTTAATGATTACAAGATAAGTTTAACTCAACAGTCATTAAAATAGAATCCAAAATAAACGACTAAACTCCCTACGCCCTATATGTTTGTAATAAAGAATAAGTTATCAAAATATGGACTACGCGTTTCTGTATCTTATCTTCATGTTGATTTTTGCCGGTTTTCGTCGTTATAAAAGAAAACCATCAGTACAGAATAAATTCCGAGGCGATCACTTGTTATAGGTATTATATTTATATAAAAAAAAAAAAAAAAAAAAAAAAAAAAAAAAAAAAAAAAAAAACGCGTTAATTTTCTGGCCTGATTTCACTCCTTCGAAGTAAATTTCTTCAACAACAAAAATTGCTCCTTGCATACTGCAATATGCTCTACATTCACACGAAGTTTCAATAAAATCAGAATTTTCCGGTTGGGAAGGTTTTCTTGCAAGTTATCCGATTTCTACGTTTTTAAGCCCCACTGACACCTGTCCAGGCGCTCAATCGGTAACGCACGTGAGGGAACACATGTAGTCACCAGTATTGAAGTTTAATCGCAGGTATTAGACACGGTTGACAAGTGGGTCAGCTAGTGACTGGCTTTCCTAGTTCGTTGCCACGCGAGTAGGTGTCAAGGTTCCACGATTCCAAGAAACAACTAATAACAATCGCCGAAGGAAAGGGTTAAGTCTTCTCCAGCGATTAATTTCATTTATTTCGTTACACAGCCGTCGGTATCTCTTTGATAATTGACCCAACAATGCTTGATTAACTATGTAGTTAACCCTATTCTTACTGTGTGCAAGCTGCAAACAATCCTATGCGTTTATACAAGAAAATAGATATTTAGTTAAATTTAGTTTTTCAAAAATGTATAAATTTCTTTGAAAAATATCCACCTCAAAATTCTTTAATTTTATCGCCCTCCTTAATTCTAACCCTCCTCGCCTCTTGTATGGAAAGGTGTTGTAGTTGCCGAGCGTGGCGTGTATACATCGTAAATATTAATCGAATGCGACAGTCAGGAAAGTACAATTTCGATCCATAAATCAGTCCGTTACGAGAATGCGTAATGAAGAAAGCCAGTCGAGTTACAGTTATGCGCGATAAGGCTTATATGTGACTGCAAGGTCAATGAAATTATTCGTAGTTTAGATTTTCACCCTTGGACAGTGCGCCGACCGGATTATTTTTTTCAGTTCAAGGAGTTCGAGGGGCAGCTGTTATTGATGCACTTTAGGATTATCGGACGATTATTTTGAAGAATACAAAATGTATCCTGTTTCCATAGAGTATAAGGTGTTAGGGGAACATGGGGTTAAACTTTGGGAGCATATTCTTCAACTAATCTTCAGAATAAAAAGACAATTACTTAGTACTCTAGACAATTAGTAGACATATGAATAAGTGTGCAAAGCTGGACTACCTGTTTCTGGAACTCCCAGTAGTTTTCACTTTCGATTCTATTATTAATATCCAGGTAATTTTGGGAGGAAGTTATTGCGGTCTAGACGAGCTTGAGCGAGCCCCTCCGTTCCAAGAAATGGCCCCTTTAGAATACGTATCCCTACCTAATTTGGCAACGTCGTAATAGGCAATGAAAAATTATAGCTTGATCGAAGAAATCGATTTAGAAGGGAACCCCTTTGTCACTCTTCCGCTTGTTTGATGGCTTGGATATTGCGACATTGTTTGGCGAACTTAGTGATGGGTTAGAACGCACCGCGAGTATTTTTGTTTGAGTAAGTATTACACTGATACAGTAAGTCCCCGTTATGAGCCCGACGAACAGGGCTGGCGGCGGGCTCATAGTGGTTGCCGACCTGATTCTCTCTTTCGTACCCGACGGCAATTTCGAGTCTGACTCTTTCGTTTCTTCTCGCTCGTTGTCCGGTTCTCTCACTTTCGTCCGCAGGCTTCCAAGAAATGGTGGGGATAGTCACCGGTCTGTCAACGGGATGTAAAAACGGGCTCGTAACGGGGATTTACTGTATAACGAAATGAATATTGGGTATTGAAGGCACTCGATATTCGTATGTTTCGTGTAAATAATTGTTGATATATACCCATTATTTAGTATAAAATGTATATTATACGATGTTTACTGCTTACAAAATAATATAAGCAAAGCAGAGAATCTCACCGATAAATACCATCAAGTTGAGTCTTTTGATCCGTTTATAGGCCTATTAGGTACAGTATGTACTTCTAATTCTCTCTAAATCCCAGTATGTAATTCGGTTTATAAATACACTAGTTCAAAATTTAACAATAAATTCATTGTAATTTAAATCTACGCATAATTTCCAAGTCAGTTATCTATAAGTGAGGCATTGAGGACAAAAGTGGACTAACCCACACTTTTTTGCAAAATTGAGTTAGTAGCAGTAATGCAGGGGTGCACAAGGGAGTTGTTTTAGCGCCTAGCTGCGAGCAACCCACCTGTCTCGTTGCTAAGGTTAGAATCAGTGAGGAGAACTGCGGTAGTGTACGTGCATTTGGTATGACTTGAACCCAGTCATATATACTTATGCTACGAGCGTACGAGCACGCACGTACACTATTGCAGTTCTCCTCACCGATTCTGACCTTAGCAACGGGACAGGTGGGTTGCTCGCAGCTAGGCGCTAAAACAGCTCCCTTGTGCACCCCTGCAGTAATGCATTCCAATAGACTGTACTAATCATATAAAATAGGAAAGATTAATTTATTCGATGTGAGTTAGTCCGTTTCTGTTCTCAATGTCTCAATTCTATGTATCATACTCTATTAACCTGCCAACTCATTCTCTACACACGACTCTGGCGCAATACAAAGTATCTATCACTTTCATATTTCTACTTCCTCATCTTCCTAATCTTACATCGCACATTTATCATCACCATTCCGCTTCATTCTCAAGAATTCACTATTCATTAAACATTCCATCAACAGCCATGTCGAAATTCTGCCGCGAAAACCATGAGCCAAGTTCAAACCGTTACGTCAACATGATGCAACTTATCGCGCCCATTTCTTTCGCTGATCCTTTGGTCCCGCGGCTATTCTCTCGCCGCTGAACTGATAGAACTCTCGAAGTCGTTATGGAATTTCAACCAACCACTTGCCAGAAATTGCGGGAATAGGTACCAGAAAAATCGATGCATAGGTTCAGGTTTAACCGCGGGAAAAAGTTGTTTCTAGACGACACACAGTGCAACGAACGGGTTCACCTACATATATATGTAGAGGTTTCGATGCGCGGGAACCGAAATATCGACGCGAGGTTACATCATGCGATGCTACCGCGCGCGCGTACCGCCATCACGAGCCATACAAGTCGCGTCCACGCAAACTTACTATGCTCCACGTGCTCGCTTTGCGGCGCGGAAGACTGACGAAACCAGCCACGAAGCTTACAATCTCTGAACTTCCTGAACGTGGATAAGAATTCGCAATCTTCATATTCCAGTCATGCTAATTAAAATCGCAACTGATTATTTGCATATTTAATGTGCTGCAACTTTAACGTGTACCACCACAAAATACATTCAATTCCGATATACAGAGGTAAGTAAAATACTGACAATCAAACTACAGCATATTCCATGTGCGGGAAGCCTCCAATCGTATTCGGTAAGCATACTTAACGAACGCCCATAGGCGTTCACCGCACAGACTAAACATATGTGAACCGAATATTCGCAGAGATCGACATGTATGGTGAATTGGAATACTTTTAAAAAGGTAAGGTCTGAAGTTCGAGGAAGTGGGAAAGGTTTCTGTGGAATCACAATGTCATTCCTTTCCCAAGAATTTTACCTGCCTCTTTTCCTCGTTAACGGTGCATGCCACGGATTACAATCACCGCTCGAATGTGGCTGGTGAACCGCGTGCGCGAGGGGATTCCCAAAATACGCGCTGCCTCACGTTTGAAATTCGCCGGAAAGGCAGAAACAACCGACAGACATGCAAATGACGACAGATATTTAAATAAACGCCGTGACTCGCGTACTTAATGCACTCTTCGTCCCAGGCAGAGTATGGTTTATCAATCGCACCGATCAAATTCGCGCAATATGGCAAACGTTAACCGTATCGGTGCTACCAACGCTTAACCTTCGATGAGCCAGTGAAGCACGTGCGATGGAACGCCCGTAGGCGTTCACGAAACGGGGCCAACACACTGTACTCAAATATCCCGCACGGGGGGTTGCAGAAAGAAGTAAGACCAGCAGCATACTATTCAATATTAAAAGAAATCACCCCGAATAGTATTCTGAAAAACCCCAGAACTTGTTCACGATCGTGTATCATGATTTTACAGTAGATACGAGGAGGAAAGCGCGGGGAAATAGTTTTCATTTACATTCCGAAGGAAATGAAGCGCACGGCACTTTAAATAGTGCCAACGGGTAGCTAATAATGGATTTTGAGTAAATGGGATTCTTACGTACCTGTGTCGGGCACAGCAGAAGCTGACTCGTTTCGTGGTCGAGGAAAGAGGGGAAAGTGTTGCGAACAGAGGGATTCCTTCGTCCAGCGTTACTTCATCTCTGGCAGACGCCGGTATGATATACTGTGTCACAGAACTGGTCGACGAATTCTATCGGAACGTGTGAACGCGACGGTAAATGGCCCGTAGCTACGCGTCCCGGTACCGGCGTGCACCGCCTCGAACCACCGATCGAACCAGACTGGCGCTCGTACGCACGCGGCACGAGAATAAGCCGAAAGTTTTTGTCCCCGGAAGAGCGTCCGCCGCGAGTTTCGTCGCACGACCGCCAGAGGGTTGGCGCCGTACTCGATCGTCAATCGAAATCCTACTGCACTTTCTTAAACTTTCTTGCGACATTTCCTATTATCAAAGTAATTCTGTAACTGAAGAATAAACGTAATCTTTTTTATCTAATTAAGTGATTACTGGGTAATGACTCGACAAAACTTGTTCCGTGTCACGGTGGAAATTCAGATTTTTAGTAGGAATATAAGAAAGGACTAGAAGATTAAATCGCGATATTCGAGTAGAGAAAAATAGTAGTTGTGATATTTTAAAATAATAATATTCTCCATAGTTTCAGATCTTTTTGTATTCTATTTTGATTTTGTCACTGAATTGAGAAACACTTTTTTCTTTTATAAAAATTTCACCATTGATAAATATCGTGGACCACTGGTGGCCCACGTGGCACCGAACCTGTTAAAGATGGGTATAGAATAATTTTATACGTTCTACTGGAATAGAATAATAATATTAAGGCGAAGGGCGCTAGTATAATATAGAATGAGTTAATCTAAGATAGTATAATAGGAGAGTTACGTGGGAATGCTTGAAAGGACTGTAATGCAGGGGGAGTAACAATAAGATTGTAACACGGAAGGGAGGCAATAAAGCTACCTCATTTATTCATCTAGTTTCTATTGTTTGATTTTAAACTTCTAATGTTAGTAATCAGTTCAAGGTTGTAGAAGGCTTTGTGTATTATATTGATATCAGTGGTAGGTATACTCTGGTGAACCCCCATGTATGGCACATAAATATTAAGACATATCTGCTTTGCATTGATAGTGGCATAACTCAAACAATGTAAATTTTACAGGAAAAGCAGGTTAAAATTTGCATGTGACTAATAGTTGAATACAAATTGTATTATTTTTCTAAGTGGACATTTTGAGTTATGCCACTATCAGTGCCAAGCAGTGAAATAAGTATTTCTAATTTTAAAAAAATTAAAGGAAAATTAAAACCGACTTCAAAAAAATTAAATTGCACTAAAAAGAAAAAAATAATTTTTTCCCTCATTTAATCTACGACTCTCATATTTTTTAAGTCGGCGCCAGATATTCACAATGCAAATGATGAGGCACCGACTTAAAAAATATGAGAGTCGTAGATTAAACGAGGGAAAAAATTATTTTTCACTTTTTAGTGCAATTTTATTTTTTTTTGAAGTCGGTTTTAATATTTTTTAAAAGTTTTTTATTTTTTATATATATTGGCACAACATGCTGAAGAGATATGCGCGTACGTACATAAAATAATAATTATTAGGTGACAATAGTCTTTATTATTAACCAGAACTGGCAAAATATTGGGCCAATATTGATTCAGTGTAGGATGGGAGCACCGGGGCATCGCCCTCTTCCGAATAAAATAAAGATCATGAAAATCAGTCCATATGCTGAGGAGTTTTGCGGGGACAAACATAAAAAAAATACAAACGGGTCGAATCTATAACCTCCTCCTTTTTGAAGTCGGTTAAAAAGTACCATCTCTCTATTACCATTCCCATTTCAAACTTTCCTTTGACCACTACTGTATCGTGGTCCGTAAGTAGATGGCCGGATCCACATACATGAATGTCAATTGTGATAGAGAAGAAGGACAATATTTGCATCATCTTCGGCATTCAGGAATATTTAAATTATGTTTTTATATTTTGTACCGTATTTCTGACGTTTGAAGACTTACGTCATACGACTTACTCGAATATTTAAATTATGTTTTATATTCGTGACGTCTGAAGACTCGCGCCTTCTGATTTGCTCGAATATAGAATTATTATAATGGTGATTCTATTGTTAGCGTAAAAGCGAAATCCACCTCAGTAAGGTTTGTCGGTTTTTAAAAACCGGACTTAAAAATCGGGTTTTATTTATAAACGTTTGAAATTCGAAAACCGGTTTTTAAATGTATAAAACCTGTTTTTTATACTAGAATTAATATGCAGAAATAAAATAATTATTTTTATCGAAAACAAACTTTTGACTTGAAATCGCCTCGGATACAAGCATATTGTAGTAGGCAACAGTTTACTTATTACTGTAAAACTAATCTTCATGAGTTCATATTTTCTGAAGAAAAATACTACATGGAATAAAGAGTTATAATTTGGTACCATTGTAAAAGATTGATATTTTCTGCGGATTTTAGTTATTTTAGTTTTTTTAATTTGGTTTTGTATGCAGTCTATTTCATTGTGTTATATTTTTGTAGAACCATCAATATTAAATGAACTCAAAAATTGTATGGATTAGTACGGATTTTAGTTAATTTAATTTTTATTTATTTATTTGGTTTTGTATAGATACAGTATATTTTATTTTGTTATATTTTTGTAATTCCATAAATATTAAGAAAACTGAACATTTTTAAAATAAGTACAAATATTTATTTACTATTTTAATTATATATTTTTTGTGAAAACTCGAAAACGGGGTGAACCGGTTTTTGGGGAATAGTGGAATTCGAAAACCGTTTTTTTTCCAAAGTCGGTTTTTCTATAAACCCTACTGTTTAGCGAGCACGTGGGCAGGTCGGCTGATGTAATTCTGGATAGGATGTTACAGCTTGCTCGCGCGATTCATGAGATCGTAATGTCGAGCCATTTCATTGACGAGCAATAAGTCTCAATCGAATCAGAATTATTTTCGCCTGTTATCTTCTTAACAATACTGAACGACATCGAGCTGCTTCCTTATGGGCTATTCGATACGTTTCATCATCGTCGATTCTTTTAATTTCGTCGTCGTCATTACTGTTGTAGCAACAACATAAAATTTCTATCGTTGTGCAATGCGATTATGTACAAACATATTGGTTTATGTTACATAATATACATATAGGCTGTATCTTTTGAGGAAGTGATGACTTGTTATTTAAAAAACAGTGTCATCGAAAAAATTATTAAGAATTAATCGATTGGAAAAGTAAATAGTACACGCTCATAACGTCTGGACATCATCCACCCCAGCGAATATTTGAGGGCGGAAATCGACAGGAGATTAAAAAAAGTACGACATAACTTCGAAAGACGTACTAAAACAAAAGATTTTAGAACTATGGAATTTTATCGAATCTAAAATAACTGAAAAGCTAGTGCACATCATGCGGCAACGTCTCAAAATGAGGCCGAAATAAATATTAATATAAAATAAGGTGCTGTGGCTGACGGGAGTGTTCGTTGGAAAACGTTTTTATTCACGGCTACACGTGGCATGTGGTCTCTCGGCACGCATCTATCAAGGGTCGTCATCTATTTAGCCGAAAAGGATGTTTATACAATCCGTATCGACGACGGTCCTCACCGCGTTCCGAGAACCCTCACGCTTGCAATCGTAGCACGACGCACCGGCGCCGAAATTCGATATCGACTCGTCGTCGACATCGCTAACGGCCAGGATAAACGGCTGGTCTTAATGTGGCGGCGTACTCGTTGCACGTACCACCACAGTGCGTATAATTAATTAATGCCGTTCGAATAGTTTTGCGACCCTGTTTCAAATAAAATGTTATAAAATTTCGACCGAAATAATTTTTAATTAAAAGAATAAATGTTATCGGCGCGTGGCTTGGTCAATTGACGTTCAGTTGACCCAGCCACGCGCCGATAACATTTATTCTTTTAATTAAAAATTATTTCGGTCGAAATTTTATAACATTTTATTTAAAATGGAAGGCGTAACAAACACACCTACTTCTCGAATAAAAGGAAGTTTTTATACATATATATTAAGACAATTTAGACAAGAAACCGTTAAGAATCTCAAGGATCTTTCAAACAACAACGTAAACATGGTCAAGATAAGTAATAGAAAAGTGTTTTTATTAAAATGTAGAACCTTTAATGTTATTCCTAAATTTATTTCAAATAAGATAATGAACAGATCTAGCTTTTTCACAGTCTCTGTTTTTGCCTCTAATAAATTGTTGAATTTACAAAATAGATATTCTAGAAAACTTCTTAATATTGCTATTAATAGTCAATTGACCGAGCCACGCGCCGATAACATTGACCCTGTTTCAGTACATCTTTACAATGAATGTTTCATAACTTCTACAAATATTATCCGATACACGTCCTATATAGGGTAAATCCGGGAGACGCGGTCGACCTAATATAAAATGGCTATTGAAACTAACATAGATATTACTTATTTTATCAGAACAAACCCATATGTTCAGAATTTTATTCTGATTCAGAAAAACTGGTCGATATTTGCTTTATGACAATATTTACTGTAAATCGAGTTGAAAACTGAAGTCATGACATCTGACCACCTCTTCCGAGGTGCCGGGAGAAATGGTTTTCGTCGTTGGCAGAGACCACTCGCATAATTATTCGTGGAACATTAACAAAGGATAAAGCAAAATTATTTATGAGTGAATACAACTACAGATTCATTGATATTTAATTTGTTTACGCTAAACAAGTAAAGAACACATCAAAGAAAAAGTGAACTACCTACTGACGATTAGCAAGGCAAATGAATACAAAAGTGAGTAAATAAACTAAATAAACAAAAATAATAATAAAATAATAATAAAAAATAAAAAAATAAACAGAAATACTAAAAAAATCATAACTCGACCATCTATCCTTTGTTGTTAGCTTTGAGAGGAAGAGTTAATGCAGCCAAATACTTTGGCTGCATTGTCTCTCAATATCTCTCTCTCTACTATCTTATTATCTCAAACATTAAACGAAAATAAACTTAGAACTATATTTTAAATACGATTCTGCACACCGCTGTTTGACAAAAGAGGTTAAATGTAACCTCAATTTATCTTTTAAAGCCTATAAATCCAGAAAAACACAGAAGGAAGCGAAATTACGCTATTCATTCAACTGTTTGGCTTCTAGAGAAATAATTGGTCTGCACTTTAACGCATTTTTACGTGGAGAGTCTGAAATATAGCGACTCAACCAACTCTCCGGCCCGACCGCGTCTCCCGGATTTACCCTATATATATAATCTAGATACTTGTGTCTTATAGTGGTTACAACATTACTTTCAGAACTTAAGCCTAATATGTATATTTTTATTGTTTACAGTTTTAATGGCGAGCGTTCCAATACTTTTGTGAGCCAAAAAAGAAACTGTTTCAGCTTTAACCAAAATTTGACTTGGAATATTTAGCTTGGATTCGCGTCCATCACATTTAGCATTAGTATGCGTAAATTATTTTTGCGTAATTTTTAACATACGTATATAATTATGAAGATTGTTTTGTAGCACGTGGATTTGGGAGTGGCGCAATAATTATTTCCAATATCGTATTATGCGTGTACTCAACCGTGGCGCCGCGTCGATCCATTCAGCGTCCAGCTGGTACCAATCGAGGAAATGCAAATTTGACACGCGCGAAGGTGACACACTTGTTCAATTAACTTTACTCGCGATATTCCACTAAATTTACAAGGGAACAATATTTCGCCACTAATTTATCTTTCTACTCGGTATAATGCGAAAGCAAACATCGAATTCAGTCCCAGAGAGTCGTAATAAAGTAATTTTCGCTGACGTGCTGCTCGCGACGTTTCTGGAATTCGCAGCCATCATGCAAAAAAGAAACTGCAACCGTCCCGTGGGTATGCGAGGCGAAATTTAATAGAAAGACCGCACGCGGGATTGGATTCTGCGCAGTAAAATGTAAAATGTATGTTTGTATGCGATAGTAAATCTGGAACTTTGAATTGAGTCCATTTTTGCCTCACAGGGGAAGATCTGCAACCCGGAAATTCAAAAAATTATGAAACATTGGGGATATGTAGGTACTATACAGTTTTTTTTTTTGCGGACCAAATTTACTGTAAGGAGTGAAGTGGACTTTGTGCTAAAACTCGTGAGCTGTAAGACAACTTTTTTACTAAATGATAGTCCTAATTAAAAAAGTAACTTTTATCTGAAAACTTTTTTGCTATCTTTTCATAGATTCGAAACTTCAAAATTTCATAATTTTCTGAATTTCCGGGTTGGGGATCTTCCCTCGTCAAATTCCTTTGTCCTTAAATCCACATTCTAAAGACAAAACAAGAATTGGGGTTTCCACCATAATAAAACTCATTTATGGGATGCAATGAGTAATTCCCATAATTGCCATCCACTCATTTACTGTTTTATTATGGTTCAGGTAGCTTCGAGGTTCCCAGCACTATAGGAGACTTCGGTTCACAGATTAATTTGAAAATTATTTACCCGATTTATATTAATTCTCGTGGCAATTACAGTGGGTGAACAAATTAATTATCAGAGCCACGATACGAGAAACATGTTTCTTGTGTTTCTACAGAAATAAAATCATCCAGGTAACAATGAATATACTATTATAAATAGTACATATAACTTTTATTATAATATAAATTATATAATATTGCGTACAGTGTTGCCAAGTGCACATCTGCAACTTGCAAACATCAATACTTCATAAAAGAATAATAAGAATTCAGTGTATCCAGGCTTACTAAGTGATCACCCATTATATTATTATTATTATCGAACACATGGAAGAAATAAGATTGTATGAATTGCAGGTGGTACATAAACCTACCTTCATAGTGCGTTTAATTGCATCAGTACGACGCACGATTACCTTTATCGACGAAAAATTGTGACATTTCTGTAACTCGTTTCACAACAACCTCGTCACTGATTTACTATCAGCTATGATAACGCTTGTGCAACTTTATATACGATTTTAACCTACTTGCGTGTAGTTTACCCGAAACTCGCCGCGGGTTCCCTATCTCGGTAAATAACAATCAGTAAGGCTTCCAATATATTCTTTATTTACCATTTTAAAAAGTAAATATTTCGTAAAGTTAATAATAAATTTTGTTAGCAAGAGGTACATTATAATTGAAACATACTGTACCAAGAAATAGTGAGGTCCCCAATGCGCATGGCCAGACAGAAAATTGAGAAATGGAAAGATCGACTGCTAAGCTTAGAATCTATACCATTATCCACACAGACTTCTCGCTGTAGACTCACATTTCCATTTTCTATTCGAGCATGCGCAGTGGAGGTGTCACAATTGCTCGGCACACCTGCACCCTATCCATCTAACGGGTAACACTCGACTTTGTCGGCTTGTTCTTCGAGTACCACGTATGCAAATCGTGCAAAATAGGCCTGGTTAATTTCCTCAGCTCTTTCTGCCGTTCTAGGTCAGTTCCTGAAAATCCTATCTCATTACAGAGCGGCTGCCAGCGGCTGTCACTATCGAATCGCGTTTTATCATCGTCCCGCGCATCCTGGTGCTGCTTCGCATCTCGATGAACACGCATGCAGGCTGCAAAGCAGATCGCAATCATCGGAATTAAATTTCGAAAGATGAGAAAGCAGTTTAAACGGGAAAAGGAAACGGCGGGAGCTAATTTCGCGAACGTACGACGTTTCTGCATAGGGCAAGGGGTCTTGGTAATTGGTTTCTTTGCATCATCATCTTGAGGCAGGGTGTTGTCGCTTCTGATGACAACCTTGAAGGCGTCGGCTCGATCCAGGGCGTCCTTCATACTCGTGTCTTCTGGATTCTGTTCAAATTCGAGTGTAATCCTGAGTTTCCATTTGGAGAAATATTTTAGATCGAATTAAGTGGAATTCAGATTGAATTTAAGCTACTAACTAATGAAAATCATGTGGTCGCATTATAAAGAAATCGGGGATAACCAGAAAGCAAATTATCTAAATAGAGAGGCAGAGAGCAAAGTATGATCGCTAGGTTTAGATGTGGGGACGAAGAACGAGAAATAAGTACTGGGAGGAAGAAAAAGATACAGTCTGCAGATTGTGTAAAGGGGCGAGAGAGACGCTGGGACACATGCTACGAAACTGCAAAGAGCTGAAATGGAAAAATGTAACGATAAGAGGGATACTAAAGGGAGAAGGAGAGGATGCGTATGGTTCCGGAAGAGAGGAGAAGAAAGGAAGCCCAAGACGAAGGAAAAAGACAAAAGGGAACCACAATTTTGAGTTAACCCACCCAGAAACACACACAGAAAACACATGTAACCCTACTTTGATGCCGAAACGCAAAAAACAAACCTAATTACTAGTACTAATAATAATAAAATGTCTTTATTACACCAAGAAAAAAGAAAATATGACGGAAAAAAATTAATGTACAAAAAGTAAATAAGAACAAGGAAATAGGCGAGGCTCAGCATAGTTGCTATTAGGCCTGATTTGAAAGAGAAAAGGAGAAGGGGTACCTAAGTGCTGAAATACTGAGCACAGTGAGGATTCAAAAGTTGACTGTATCGACCTAGAATTAAAGTATGTGAAGGTGGATGAGTAAGAAAGCTTTGGTGGCCTAATGCTCACTGGATTCGTGAGACAATTAATCTACCGCAGTTTATTTTATCCAATTAATTTAGTTGGACATTTTAAAGTACACATTCTTCATGTTTCCGTAATTTTCTTTCTGAGAGTATGAATTACCTAATTTGACAATGTTCCTGGAGCTATGAATACTTTTTGAAAAATATAGATTTCATATTTCTTGGCATGTTAAGAAATATTGGTAAGAAATATATCAATCTGCATAGCTATTGTTACCTGAATGGCAGAATAATTTGCTTACAAGACTGGGTTTAACAAAGGGACTTTTATGGGTTAATAGCGACAGGTGTGAGCACGCGATCACACCAATCCCAACCAACGTATTGCATGTTCACATTTCGCGTCTATTACGCATATTCGTCAGCGTAATCACGTATCCTTGATACATGTGCGATGCAAAATGCACGTGACGTGTTCTGCGCACTGTAACGCGGGGGCATCAATGAGGAGGGCAAACAGGAGTGCGCAACCACCATTTTTCTAATCCCAATTATGTAATACTAAACTCCTTGCGGGTGTATGAAATAAGTTTACAGTATCGCTCCATCGTCACTCGTAAAAGTTTAGAAAAAGGTAGAATCACTTAGAATATTATTTAAATCTCACTGACATTAATCCTTGACGATTATGGAAAGCTTTGGTGGTATTTCTAAGTCTCCATAGGTCTTAAGAATCCTTTGTTCTTTAGGATTAGAATTATAAATTTATATGTATATCCAGGAGTTAAAAATATTTTCCATTGTCAATTTGGTATACCTCAAATGATAGTGAATAACAAATTAAGGACCCTCGAGACATTCGACATTTATCAGAACTTTCATGATACAGTGAGAATTTCAAATTTGCAATTTTATTTTGGGGCTTTTTTTACGGTTATAACTGAATCGGTTCAACATTTGCAAAAGGGAAGATCGAATGTTTACTATTTTATTACAGTACTGCGAATCATTTCATAATTTGGAGTATACTTTTGAGAGCATCCACTTTTGCAATACAGAGAGCTCTGAGATTGATCTAATTTATTTATTTTATCAACTCCAGAATTAAACTATAACACTTTCGTGCATTGGAACACGAAATTTATGCGCGTACGACAATTGCCAGCAATTTGAAAACGCTTTTCGTTCGCTTTGTATTCCGGATATTTAATTCCACAGACGCGATGTTCTCACGCTGCTAGCATCGTGACGGGCGAATCGTTTAAAGTGCTGCGCAGCTATCAGCACCATTCAATGGACGTTAAAATTGCAATTTGAAATAATAATAGAACGTGCAGTGTTCCAAGAAGAACTTCTTATTGTGTAACCTTCTCTGAGATAAGACAAAATTTATTAGCCTGGGAATGACACAGGTATTACGAGAGAAGCTTGATAAGCATTTACTAAACGCGCCCTACTCTGAGTTTCTTAAATTTTTCCCAAAGTGACAAGAAAAAACTGCTTTTGGACGTCAATGATACCTTCAATCGATGTATCGCACCCGGTATATATTTTCTGGGATGATCTATCTCTAGTCTTTCGCTAATCTTCTTCTGCTCTGCTTCGGATTCTTTCAACTTTTCAATCGCATAATCATTTATATCTCCCACTGGAAGACTCTTTCTTCTTTCAGCATCGTCCTCCCACCAGAATGGCGGTTTCAGTAACCCACATGGTTCATCGTTCTTCCTGTTGAAAATATCGCTTTATTTCCTCTGACACATACAAAAAAAGATAAAAGTGACGTTTACTTTGGTGTTTCTTCTCTTCGTGAGCATTCTACAGTTACAATCTTTGGTATTGCGAAACCCCTCGCTCTTCTATCGCGAATGTACCATAGTTCGTACTGTGGTGAACGGGGGAAGATTGAAGGCGGAGCTAGAAATTGTAAATTTCGACTTGAACCAGTCACATTTATTGTATTATTAATTAATGACGCATATTTAAAAAATAATTTTGCCCTTTTCAGAAGAAATCGTGCTTTCATAAAAATTGTACAGTTTCGGGGGACCACGAAATGCAAAGTAGGGGAGATCGGGGCAAAGTGAACCTCGGGGTAAAATGAGCTTTCTTAATTTATTCTTTAACAATAGAATATATTTGCAAATTTTCGTGACGTAATAAATGTGTGTAATACCACAATGATGAATATGCACATTCATTTAAAAAATTACGAATGAAGTTTTAGAGACTTCCAATTTGTTCTTTTTTCAATTTAGCTTTTTGGATAAATGAGTCTTAAATGTGTTATTTTAACTCCAAATTTTTTCTGCGTGTTTATAACAAGCTTATAAACATACATGTAGACGCGTTTACGAAAACATTAATCCTAACATTATTAAATAATTAATTTTCCACTGAGTACACATTCGAGGCAAAGTGCGAGTGATATGCGCATTATTTTTATGTGAAACCTGCCTGCCAAAAATTAATGAAGCCTATTTGAAAAAAAAATTGTGATAGAAAAATATGTTTTTATTAAAAAATTAATTTAGACAGTATAAGTACGTATTTTATTAATAATTATGTATGTATTTGTTTTAGTAATAATATGTCAGACTGTTCATGTAAACAAAGTTCAGTTAAAAACTAATTTTCAGAAGAAAATGTGTTTACACAAAGTACAAAGTTAGAAAGTACAAATTATTAACGTTAAACTTGTATTAATGAAATATATTTTTTTAAAAATAGTTTAAAAGTTCTAATAAAGTTAATTTCATAATTATATCCCACATTAAAACTTGTATTTTATTTCAGCTCACTTTACCCCAGATAGTAGCTCAGATAGTAGTTTTGGCATTTTCTTTTCAAGTTGAATTTTAATATACCTACTTTAAGTTTATTTTCAGTATTGCTATTCGTCATTTATCTATAGTAATGTTCAAATTATATTATAAATCTATTTCCACACATTTTTATTGAAAGGGGAAAATTTTATTCGACTTCAAACTTTTTCGTCTCACTTTGCCCCGGTCTCCCCTACAATAAATTCTGTTCGCGATCGAAAAGAACCTTCGGCTGGACGAATTTTATGAGCACAGCCGAGAGGGAACGACGCCTGGCAAGTAGAGTTGAGCAAATTCTATTTAAAAGAAATCTTAATTTAAACCAAAATTTATTTAATTTTTATATTTAATTTTACGAATTTATTAAAAAAAAAACTAAAAAAATTTGTAATATTAAAATTAAATTTTAATATTTTTATTGTGTTATTCCATATTTTTGAAATAATTAATTTATACTTATTTTCAACATTTTTAATTTTTCTCAAAAGTTTAAATGAAATTTTAATATTAATATTAGAACTATTAGAAGATTTTTTTTAAAATAAATTCGTTAAATTAAGTATATAAACAAAATAAATTTTTTTTATTAAAAATAATTAAGAGATTAGTGTCGTACGCGGATCGCCTTGTTGTGGTACATAGATTGGTTTCTCGGACCTACAATCGCTCGCGTGGTCCATATTCGATTGATCGAAATTGTCGATGCGGTGCCCTCCATTACTTTAAATAGAGAGCAATTAATGTACCAGGCGACTGTTAACCGCCAGAAGAACGTCCGCCTTACGTTGGGTAAGACGAGTGACACCCGACCTCGAGGACATAATGACTTTAGCGCGCATTCTTGCTGGCAGAAGGTAGGTAATCATCGCCCGTATCTGGTCCACAGCATCTACTAAGCGACTATGGTCACAAAGCACGATTTTGTTATCAATTAACTTGCCTATTATAGCTAATTATAAATTATAAACGTTCCATTTATGAGAAGAGGATTGGGGTTGCCGCTGCAGTAAACAAACTCTGATAACCAGAAATATTAAATTGTAATCGAATCGTCGTCTAAATTTAGTCCCTGGCATCTGTAAAGCGATTGTATTGAAATTTTTATCTCGTAATCCGCTGTGGTATCGATTAATCCTATTAGCCGTTATTCTCGCCGCTACCGGATCAAACAAACTTTGATAATTCCAATGACTAACTCAGTTGCAATGTAATCGCGATCCACGTCCGTATCTGGCCTACAGTTTTTACTAACAATGGAACATTAGTTGGCCACATTTCAACACTGCGGATATACCGTTAAGGAACTAAATAGTTCTTGAGCAGCCACTAATTTCTGATCAGTTCTTCAAAATAAATCGTTCTTTTAACTTTAAGGTGCCACCTTGAACGGATGAAAATCATAGGCCTATTTAGCAATTTTTTTCTTTTAAATAATGAACTCAGTAGAAGATCTGATTAATGGCATTTATTATACATCTTTTGAAGAATTGAAATTTTATTTAAACTTAATTTTTTTTAAGAATCGGATTTTTTTTAATCTTCAAAATATGTATAACAAATGCCATGAATCAGATTTTCTATTGAGCTTAGTATTTAAAAGAAAAAAATTGCTAAATAAACCTATGATTTTCATCCGTTGAAGGTGGCTCCCTGTCTTAAGTTTATGCCTACAAAATACTTGTTTGAAATAATTTCTAAAATAAAAATTGACAATTCAAAAATATGTGTTTGGGTATTTCTTAGCTTATAAATAATTAAATTATACATATTTTCAACTTTTCAAAATTTTCCTTAAAGTTTAAAGATACATTTATCTGAAATAAAGTGAATGGAACATCGTGCGAATGTAGAGAATATTGGAGTATGCAAGGAGCAATTTCTTTTCTACGGAAATTCACTTTGAGGTGGTGATATCAGCCCTTAAAGTTACAATGTTTGTCTTTCTTCAATATAACTGTATAACGGCGCCGGATAGAACAAAACTTTAAATATAAGAATCGTTCAGTTCTTTATAATCCATCACGCTACGAAAAGAAAAATAAAGTTACATTAAAAAGACGAGAGATTGGATAACTTTGAGGGGCTGTTTTCACCCCATCAGAGTGATTTTTGGAAATGTTCCGTTGCAAGCAACCGTATCATAGTTTCTGTAACAAAACACGGTACTGTATCGATTAATCTTACAATCCACGACCAGTTCATTCACGATAAGAGGATTCCAGCCGTTAGTAGAGCAAACAAACTTCGATAACCGCCAACGCACACGTTCGCTGCGATCGTAAATCAGCTGCAACGTAATTGTGATGTTAGCACGTACACTTTTGCCTGATCCCGTGACGGTGCTTCGGTTCGGGCATCCATCGAAGCGTTTCGAATACCATCCCATCGTCCTTGCCGGAAGGCTCCACGTATCCTGTGCCCTGCTGCTCCAGCCATCGCTCCAAAGTACGCGGCTCCAACTGCTGTATCGGGGCTAGCGGGTCGCCTGTAACGATTACGTGAACTTTCGTCCAATTCGATCGCGTCTAACTCGATTTGAACGGCGGCGGTTTAGACGCCGTCGACCGGCAAGGATCAATTAGGTGACGCGTGTCAACCGTATGCCCCGACACGCGTTGTATTCGATTATCGCGTGCTTCAAAATGGACGAGGGACCTTGCCTATTATCTACCATTGACCGACGCCGGGATTCTAATCCGTAGCTTCCTTTTGGGCAGCTCTGATTTCGAAACGGCTTCTTTTACAAAAGTAAACGATACGGAGTTAGTCTAATCTTGTTGGTAAACGAATTACTGGCAATTCATAATTTAAGAATAATAATAATAATAATAAATGTCCTGTTAATTAAGAGACGAATAGACGAGGTCCAGCATTAAATAGACTTAACCTTTACCTATACGGATTTCGTAAAGTTACACGAATAAGTAAAGGGTACAGCAGTATAGCCGGTTGAAATGGTCATATGTGCCTCTCAACCGAATTGGACTTGCGGTAAGTCATTCGAAAGCTTATAAAAAAATAACTATTTGTGGCAAGTTGAAACTTGGCATCTCAACGCGGGGAAGTAGTAAAGGGAAAAAAATGAAAATCAGGGACAACTCGATTCAGGGGCACGGTTCAAAAGATAGCAGTGAACTTGATCTTTCTGTGATACCATTGGAGGTAGGGGATTCAAAGCACGTTCCGGGTTTGAAACAGATATAGAATCGCCATTGGGATTCTAGGAACGGCGAAGAAAAATATTATCATTAATATTTGATCTAGCTGATGGTCACACAGGGCGATAAGCTTACTTTGAGTCCTTTTTATTGGGCTCAGCTGTTTTCCTATGTATTTATGAGTAGGCGCCGGATTTCCATGGTGAAAGACACCATCCGACAAATAGGTAGACGCAATGTCGGTTATATAATAATCGAGGGGTGGTGGTTCTGGAAACTGAAGGTACAGGCACTAACGTAAATTATCCCATAACCGGTTCGAATGTTTTTCCTTCTTTTTTCTAATACTTAAATTAATACTGATTACTTGAAGAGTATTTTTATTATAAACAGCTTGAAGAAGTTTATTATTCTCAAAGTACTTATAGCGCAGTAAAATGAGACACCCGTTATACTTGTCAACGAATAACCTCCCAACTTTACGTTCATCCAAGCCTTCGCAAACAATAAATAATTTAATAACACATATTTCAATTTCAACCCCCCAATTTCAATTTCACACTTTTTTTCATCAATAAATCTATTTATCCAATATCTTTAATGGGACAATGAAAATGAATGGTAAGTAGATAAATGGGACGTGTGCAGTTATCAATGAAAATATTTATAGAATCCCTTAATATTCGTACCATGAACATCCTCACTGGCAAAGATTTACCGAAGCAAAATCAATCTTCTCATAAGACACTTCCTGTTCGCATGAGATAGCGCGATTTACGATATCGCGTAGCTTTTATCGATGACGCGACAATGCTCTGCGGAAACTGTACTTCGTCTGTTATTGCGAATTATCGTGTCTACCTATGGGCAGACCAGTCCGCGATAAATCGGCGATAATCTCTGCGTCATCCCTGCCAGTCACCCCGAGAAATCACAGAACCCGCTCGGTCTGTTTGTTTACGCGCCACTATTCAAACGGCGCGCAATGGCGGCGCGATGTCAGACGGCCCCAAATTACCAGGCAGAAGTGAAACCAGTTTACCAAGGTCGCGGGCCCCTGTGGCTTGAAGCCATCACGATAATTACCAGTCGATAATTATCGCTGGAACGCGATAAGAACTTTCGCAAACTTCACGGAAATGACCGCGTCTAACCCCCATCATGCTGATATGGTAGCTGGAAAAGGTATGCCAAGGTCATAAATTAAACCATCAGCAACTCTGAGTTGTCTTTGGTCTTGTAATATTTCTGTCGATTTGTTTGAACGGACGCTTGAAACTTATTTAGGGGGTCACATACCTTTGACAGCTCGTAAAGTAGGGTTATGTTTATAAGTTTGTTTGACCGATTTCAATAAAATTTTGCACGAATATTCTTAAGATTATAATCTAATACTTGTCGAAGCCGATTTTTCGATTCTCGTCTTGTCTTTTTTTTATTAGCAAAAGAAGATTAAAACTTGGGTCGAAAATCACATGCTCGAATTTGAGGAGCTGCCATTTTTAAAAAAATAGATTTTTTCTAAACCGGCTTCGACAAGTACTAGATTTTGGTCTTAAGAATATTTGTGCAAAATTTTATTCAAATCGGTTCAGTAATCCCCGAGATATTTTTCATACCACAAATGCTGTACATACCTAACTATGAAGAGGCCTTGGGAGAAGCGGCTGCTACAGCACCATTTCTTAAGCAATCAAATTTCTTTTTTAACAGAATACACCCTAATTTATACAGATAAAGGTGTATGTCTTGATTTTTAAATATAACGGTTTTTATATGAAAAAATCCCAAACATTCCCCCCAAAAATGTCAAAGGTATGCACCCCTTAACTAGGGTTTTCCCTTCACAATTCAGAATAACGAAACATTTTTAAAGAAAGTTTCATGTACAGAAAAATATGACTTGTCTCTGAAATAGAGTGTTACCGTACTTTTATTTACTATTGTGTTTTTTAACCACTACAATAAAAATACCATTTTTCAAAAAGATTTCGTTCCGTCCTTTTTTTCACCTGTCCCAGTTTGCCGGTGAAGAAACATGGTAACCCTACCCTTAACGATCCACCGATTACCACTTCCCGCAGCCAAACTACCTTCCTACCTCTTCCAGCTACTGTAACGCCCGACATTTAAGCGCCGATCGTGGCCCCTAAAAATCCTCTGTGATCCCTGCGCAACTCAGCATCCCTGCTGATTCATTGCTCACGCATTAATGGAGCGCGCGCAACGTGCCAAGAAGCGGTCCACGAAAGGGGAGAAGTGTAAGAAGGACACGGAAGCGGTACCACCAGTGCTTGGCGCCCGTGAGGACCCAATCGATGATGCGAAGGAGCAGTATCTGTTCCTGGTGGAGTTCTACATCCACCACGTGACTGGCGACCGCTTAGCGAAGCTGAATCAAATGTTCTTCGTGCCCACTACGATTTTCTTCGAGTTCCTGCGGTTCACTAACGAAGACGGCTTCGAGATCACGCCCGTGGACCCGCTGTTCAACCCTCAAGCCGGGGTGGCGGATGACATAGAGCATTTTTACTCGGGACGCTCGATTTTGTTCGCCATCGACCAAAACACGGTGGTGAACAAGCTCTTCGACTTTGTGGTGAAGCTTTGCGTGAGGAAGCGGATGCCGGAAGGCGTGAAGCCGGATGTGCTGATAGGTGCCGGGGAGCTGGACCTCTCCAAGCACTTCGCTGCTCTGAGGAAGGAGATGCTGCAGTGCTGGAACAAAATGTCACCGCCGCCGAAGACGTTCGAGGGAGAGGTGCCATTGATGTATAACGATGATGTTATTGGCGCTGTGTGCTTGTTCGTCAGGATCTCCGCGTACGGGCAGACTATCGTCACGGAGTTCGACGCGCCACCGGAGAGGACCGTGTCTTCGTATGTTTTCAGAGGTGTGTAGCGTAATGCTGTTTCTTCAACACTGATCTAGACCAAACTCTTTATACATACACAAAAGTAGATGTAGAAAAAGAAATGAAGAAAAGAGAGCAGTAGCAAAGCTTCGATACTAGATCATCTATCAAACCTCCAATCTAGCTCATCGCTATCCCCACTTCTATGCCCTCTTTCTCACCTCTGTTTACGCATGCGTGCAAGAGACCTCACTATCGTCCAGTATGCTTGCAACTAAACGAGCCTCTACGCCAGAGTTGGGCAAAAGTTTATCTAAATAAAAATCTGAAATAACGAGCAAAAGATAAATAATTTTTATTCGTTATTCGATGCTCGAATAATCGAAGTTATCTTTATTCGAAGAGCAACGAATAAACAATTTTATTTGACGAATAAAGATAATTTTTTATTCGATGAGGATTTATTCAACGAATGAAGATAATTTTTTTATTGCATGAGAATTTATTCGACGAATAAAGATAATTTTTTATTCAAAGGTTTTATTCGAATAATTGCGTCGAATAAATTTTTCATCCGTAGCATTTATCTTTTCGAAGCCTTCGAATAATGCCACGAATAACTTTCGTCAGCGTCGAACGTGTTTATTCGAGCGGCCGAGGGTCGAGCCCGGCCGAGCGGCGAGCGTCGAACACAAAGGACCGGTGGCGGCGACTTGGGGTCTTGGCGAGTCACCGGCCGGGTTCGACGCTGACGAAAGTTATTCGTGGCTTTATTCGAAGGCTTCGAAAAGATAAATGCTACGGATGAAAAATTTATTCGACGCATTTATTCGACTAAAACTTTCGAATAAAAAATTATCGTTATTCCTTGAATAAATTCTTATCTAATAAAAACAGTTATCTTTATTCGTCGAATAAATTCTCATCCAATAAAATATTATCTTCATTCGTCGAGTAAATCCTCATCGAATAAAAAATTATCTTTATTCGTCGAGTAAATTCTCATCGAATAAAATCGTTTATTCGTTGTTCTTCGAATAAAGATAACTTCGATTATTTGACCCTCGAATAACGAATAAAGATAAAGTATCATTTATTCGATCGTTATTTAAATATTTTTTTATCCAGATAATGCCCAACTCTGCCTCTACCTCCTTTCCATTTACATTTACCACTGAAAGCATCTAACAACAGTAACAACCAAGTCAACCATCCCACGCAGGCAACGAGGCGGACCAAAAGTCACTAGTCTACAACTGTCGCATGATCGACTCCAAGGTCGCCGACATCTGCCGAGACTCCAAGGACGATCTGCTGAGGGAGGCTCCCTGTCGCGTGTGCGTGAAGGAGCAGCACCCCTGCACCCCCTGCGGCCATTCGGAAGGGGCCACCTTGAAACCGAACATGACCTGCAGGTCCGCTGAGACGCAGGAGCCCCGCAGGTCGGTGTCGAGGTCACGGTCGCAGCCAGAGACGTGCTCGGACGTGAACAATCAGAGCGGACTGATCCAGTCCAGCCGGGGCCCCGCGCAGCCGTGCGGAAAGGCGGTGGTCCTGAAGGTGTCCGGGGTGCTGGACACCGGCACGGACAGGAAGCCGACGGTCACGGTGGCGCCGGAGTCCGACGCCGTTGGTCCAATGTCCACTGACCCCGATCACGATGTATTCGTGCTGAGGATCGGGAAAAAGGGCATCGTCGGGGCCGGCGAGAAGTCCGACATACAGCTGGAGATGAAAACGCCGAAGGGGCATGAAAAAGGCCCGCCCATCAGGTACGAGACCAGGGATGTGCAGACGGACAGAATGAAAGGGTTGAAGAAAGGGGGAAAGAAGAAGAAAAAGAATTGATCTATGGTTTTATTTGCGTGTAATTGGCGAGGCTGATTAAATGAATTTGGCGAACGCTCCGAGCAAGTTGTTTTCTTACTTCTTACTTCTTACTTACTTCTTGGGAAGGGAGGTGACAATGGGAGAGGTTTTTATAACGATTTGTACCCTTCTGTTTACTAAAGACAGGTAAGGGTAACGGCAGTTCTGCAGAATCTGATTGATCCATGTTTATCAATTTTTGGTGAGAAAACAGTTAATTTTTTTAAGGTTTTGTCCCCTTAGTAAGTACAATATTTAGAAGTACAAGAAGAAGTGTTAACTTTGATTTTCAAAATTATAATGAATTTTTCTGGGAATTTTAATCATAAAAATTCTGATCATTACTCCTTTATCGCCCTGTATATCGTTTAGTGACAAATGTAAACTGGTGAATTGTACACTATCAGGTTTCTCTAAACTAACTATTCAAAATGACAGTATGGAGTGCCCCCTAGTTTGACTTTGACTTTCGAAATTCCTTGTACTATTTGACGAGTGCATCTAAATTGCCAGTCTAATGAATAAACCACCGTAATTTGCATTGAAACAAGTTGCACGAACCATGAAGAGAACCTCAGATAGCTGTTGAAACTACGCGAAACTCGAAATGGAGGAGGAACAGCAGCTATTCCTAATCGAGTTCTTAGTCGACAAAGTACAAATTCCCGTGATAAGAGCAATGCAAGACGAACTGTTAGCCGCCTCCACCTGTGTCTCATTTCAAGTAACTCCCAACTAATTCGCTAATAAAAGATTATAAAAGAATTCCTAAAAAACCATAACCTTCGTGTAAACATTTTAACCTTTTATCTTACTACGCCCACTTGTACTTTTACCAGAACACTGGCAAATGTCATAGATAGCCAAGGAAAATACTTTGATCATAAAGACACGTAACATATTTTTACTTTGAAAAACACTTTAGTTCGATAAAGGGAAACGAACTTTTTCACCCACCTAATAACTTCCACCCAGAAGTAAACAGTAATAAAACACTAATAACTGTATAACCGATGGGTTCACAGATCCTCTGTCTGCCGCCAGTAGACATTTGCCAGGAAGCCCCGACGGATGGCTGCGCCTGCCACGAGGGCGACACGCAGGTGTTCAAGAAAGGCAAGTCTTGTTTGTTCGCGTTACCGTCGATAGTGCTCCAGAGGCCTCTGGCCACGTTCCCCATCAAGATGTCCGTCTACAAGAAGCTCCCACCGGGAGTGCTACCGGACGTGATGATGGTGGGCTGCCACCAAATAGAGGCCAAGGCCCTGGTGAACGCGGTGCTGAGCCAGCAGGTCTTCAAGATCGCTAATCCCTGCCAGACGATAAAGGACACGTTCAAGATCAGCACAGCCACTGGCCAGTGCGTGGGCTCGGTGACGGTGTACGTGAGGGCATCCTGCTTCGGCAAGAAGATCATCACCCAGTTCCAGATACCCCACAACAGGAAACCGTACCTCTTCAAGGGGGCCGACGAGAGCCCCGTGTTCCAGTGCAAACGGATACCCTCTCTCTGCTACACGCCCGCGCCGCTCAGGTGTACCTGCAAGAGACCGGGTAACGACGGCAGTGGCGAAACGGCGAGGACCTGTTGTCAGACGCCGATCGTCCAAGCAGCGTGTCCACCGATTCCTGAGAACAAAGAGTCCGATTGGGGCCCACGACCCTGCTGCTTGTCTCGTCAATCCTCCCCTGGGTACAGACATAATTCTGCTCTACCTTAACGTTCAACCACCCCAGGCGCTCACTTTTCTTCCCTTTGTCGCCGTGAACCAGAACAATTTCAGGGAGGATGGGCCTTTCTGCCTTGGAACGGGTTTGTTGGGTGGACAATGGAGCTCGTGGAGATCCGGGCGGAGTAGGAATGTGTAGGATTAGGAGGGTATTGCGTGTACAGGGTGTAGGAGACTCCTTTGGAGATACAGTTGTGTTTGAAGAAATGTTGAAACTAGAGCTGTTAATATTCGAATAGTCAAACTATTCGAAGAACTTCGAATACGCATCACTTATTCCTATACGCTTAATTTACTCCTAATTATTCGAATAATATCGAATACTTCCAATTAGTCGGATACTCCTAATTATTCGAATAATATTCGAATTATGGTATTATTCCTGGTATTATTATTATTTCACTAAAAATGCAAGAAAAACGAGTACAGTGTAAAGAAGGAACTATACCCCCATCTTTCATTCGTTTTTAGTGGACAAACACCCAATTGTCCGCCCTGTTCACCGACATCATTTCGAAAGGAGAAGCAAGCACGCCCTACGGCCAGTTGTCAGCCATGTTGCGCTCCGACTGAAATAACGCCTAAATGCGGTCATCCTTGTCTTCAACCCGTTCAAAGATGCCCACCCTGTTGCGCGCCTCCGCCAGAACCTTCTTGCCCACCCTGTTGCGGCGCATCGCCTTCGGTCGCGTCGAAGGGGTACAAACCGTTCAGCGACCTCCTCAGCAAAGAGGGGGCTGTGAAGAAGTGCGGCTGCGCCGCGAAGGATTACAGCTGCAGCTGCTCGCGAAGGAAATGAAGAAGGGACGTTCGCCTTCGTGAAACGCGGAGTGGGACGTTTTCCAGATAACAGAACAGCGAAGGGAGCCAGAGGAAGAGACGGCTCGAGGATTTATCGCGGTGGCTGTATATAGGAGCAAGATAACTGGAGGTAACTGCTACGTTTATCGGCGAAATTGTAACGGAGCAGGGCGATGATATAATTTTTACGATGATAAAAGTTTCCACGGGAAAATGGATAACGGTCCATTGAACGAGCAGAGAGTTCAATTACGTTCGTTTGAGAAGATAAACTTTCTGGATCGTGAGTGATTCATATGCGTATGTGCAGAGTAGGTTGAACTACATATCTGAAACAAGGGAGAGGAAGGTATTTATCACTGGAAATGGGTCAAAGTTGTGTAACCAATTTCTTTCTTGGGACGTATCCGTTCTGAGAAAACGAGTTCGCGTGATACAAAGTCATTAGGGTAAAGATAGAGTGCTTTTATATTTATTGTAAACTTTAGAAAAACAGCTTAAGGTTTTTTGCATTTTTTATTTCATTCGAATACTTGCGTTATTTTATCTCTTAATATGGCATTATTTAACTGAATCGAGTAGATTTGAGTAAAATTACCCTCTCGGCGGTATGAGATCGTGTATGTATTTCAGTGCGTATATTCTGTGCGGGGAACGCACATGGGCGTTCAAAGTGCACAGTTACCAGGTACGACTGAAGCATTTCCGCACACGGCGTGCGCTGAGCATTTGAGTCTCATATTATGAGCGCTGAAAGGATTAATATTCATTATATAGGAGCAATTTCAGAGTTAATGGATCGATTAAAGTGAAATTATCCCTTAATGACCACATGTGTACGTACTTTTGTTTCAATATTCCACATCAGATAATTTACCATCCAAAATTCAACACCGCAAGAAAGATTCTCCTTTAACATGACAAGCATAATAGAAACGCACACACCAAACGAAACTGTCGTAACTTTTTATTCGGTAATTACTTCTGCATTTATCCCCCAAAATACATGCTTTTAATGCTTTGCCTAGTCGAGGTTAGATACGGGGTTCATTTCGACGGATAATAAAATTTCGTTTATACAATTTTCGAAATAAGCTTCCCTGGTAAATTTATAGCCAAACTTATTTCCCTACAGCAGTGTAGCATAAATACAGTTATTACTGAAAACAGCTACTGCACAATTTTCATAATCTCGTGATTAAATAAATTACTTGGCATCCAATTATTTTGTCCAAAGTGTCGGGTTCTGAATACCTACCCAACAATTATATGATAATATTACCCCAATTTCAATATTAAGTATATTAAAGTATAAAACACTAAAAAGTGTTAAATATTCGAGTGACGCAACAAATGTTTAGAGCAGTGTGGTTTATGGTGGGTCAAGGAGGACCCGGCGTCCGCCAGGCGATGGTTAATTCGATCTTAAAACTTATATTTTTCAAATATTCATTGGTTTTTGAAAACCATTAAAACAGCACACTATTAGGTACCTATATGGCTTAACTTTGTCGCTGATGAAATACAATTGATTTCTTAAGCTCGCAGAAAGTACTAAATCAAAACCGAGAAATCGCGCAAACGTGACAGTGGTCCTCAAAGTGTTAACTATTGTACTACATCAACACCATAATTATTTATTTATTAACGGGTTAATGTACCCTCTGGTTTACAATACTTACAACAGGTATTAAAATAAACAACAATATAATAATAAACAAAATAAAGAAGATTATACAATGGGTGGTAAAATTATTACACCCACAGTACGGAAAATATGTTTCTTGTGTTTCTGCAGAAATAAAATCATCCACAATGACAGGGAATCTCGCCTAAAGTATTTCCAAGTGTATATCTACAAACACCAAACCTTCTAAAAAAAAATAATAATTCAGTATACCTCGGGTTTCATTTAAAATTAATTATTTTAATATAAAATCGTCAACTTGTGCAGGTGGTCAAAAATTTCATCACCCACTGTACACACTTTTCTCGAAAATTTTCAGGTGACCCGGCCACACGAGATTTTCATTAAGCTTCTAACCGAAAACGTACTGCTAGCTCTCCAATGGGAAGCTGTACTTGCTCGCGCAGTCCTCCAGCTGCATAGCAACGCGCGGGGAATATTAGCAGCCGTCGAAGACGTCGCTACTTTCGCGCGATCTAAAAGGCCGGAAGTGATAGTGAACCGTCAGCCTTGGGAGCGGAAAGACGTAAGAAACGCGGGTGAGGTGAGGACGGTGCAACAGCCTGGACAGAAGAGGAGGCGAAAGAGGAAGCAAGGCGGTCGCGCGGCGGAAAAGAGGCGGATGAAGCAGCGAGAAAGGGCATCGCAACGCGAGAAGGACGAGCAGGAGCGCTTGCGGAAGTGGGAAGAGTGCTGGGATAAGAAGATAATGGAACAGGAGAAACGCGACAGAGCTGAGTGCTGCGCGGCCGACGGACTGTGCCTGAAACCGAGGACGCAATCGAACATCTGGATTAACGTGACGCAGGACAGGTCCCTTCAAGAGATACACATGACCTTCAAGTAAGCAAGTAACGTGATTCCGTCTTGCTGAAGGATTTATGCGAGAAACTTTCGTATCACGGCGGAGATACTTTTTAAGTTCGGGTATTCTTGCCTGGACAGACAATTTTAACATCCTTTTGTGGATATTATTTTGAAGAAACGAATAACGCTATAATATTGGCGTCTTGTGCAGATGGTTATTACACTTTAGCTACTTGTAGAATTTTTTTTAACTGGCCATTGACAATATTTTAAAAGTTATTATCGTTCGCGCAGTTTGTGCTTCATAAAATAAGTATATTTGTGTAGTCGGTGGTATTGATTGAGCATGAAATACAAAATTCATGAATGTGTGTCAATAGTAATGAATGTGGTTATCGTACCTAACAGGACGAACAAGATACGAAGATTTTGACGAAGCTTCTTAAGGAAAATTCGAATTCTGAAATTATTAAAGAAATTCTAAATGTTTGAGTTTTGGGGTTCTCTGATGATTAACTGCAGAATGCTTTGAATACCAAAGACAGGTATCGTATTTGACTCGACGTCACGTAACAGATCTCTATTATTTGCTTTACCAACTTCCGTCGCGAAAGAAGCGCAGAGACATCATCCTACTAAAAAAGAACCGTGCAACCTTGGAACCTTCGCGTCATCTCTTTACGCGGAGAATTACCATATGCCCAGCTTCGCCAACTTCCTCCACAAAAGAATTGCAGATACATGATCGTGCCGAAAAGAAATCACCTCAGACTTGGGATATTGTTGTCATTTCCGTAGATATCGACCGTGTAAAAAAACGAATCATATTTTTAATCTACACAGGCATGTTCCCGTCCCAAGACCAAAGCCTCCGCCTCTGCCACCGTTGCAGGTTCAAAAGAGGACAGTGGATGTGTGCGCGGAGGAGGGCGCGCAAGTGAACAAAGCGAGCAACACAAGGAGGAGGAAGTACAAAAAGCGATAAAGTAGGAGACCAGTTGCCTATATCTCGCTTCTTCTTGACCCGCGGGATTTTATCTGCCGCTACGATGTACATTTCTATTTACCCGAATAGTTCGTAAAAATACATTGGACCGCGGCGACGGCGGGGACGTCGGCGTGACGCGTTATTCTCGTCGCTGGAGGTGCATTCGCCGAACTACCAAAATGGAAATAGTGAAGAAACGGGAGGACCGGAGCGAGCGTGGAATATCATCGCCCAGTGACGTTCCGCTCTCACTGATGCACGCTGCTTTATGCAGTTTTCTGATTAAATGAAATATGTCGCAGCACATTCGCAGGGATCCTATGTGCAAAACCGTGGGATCTTGAAACTTGAAATAAATAGCTCTGTATATTCGTTGACTTTTTATGTTAAGGGGACTACTTATTGTTAGGCAGTGAGACCGCTCTATTCTTTGGAATATGTTTCTCTTAGAATCTGTAATTTCGGCCTGAACCTCGGAAAAAAGAATTGATCTAAAATTATTAAAATAGCGACTAGGAGAAGGCGATTTTTACGATAAATGTTGATTTTTTGGGGTGCACAGATATGTTTTTTTATCTTGGAAACTATAGTTTTTACACTTCAATGTTGCGATTCAGTGCAGAAAGGAATATATTTTGAACATGCTGTAAAAATTTCAAGTCGACCCGAATCTCCTTTTTTCTTTTTGCAATCACTGCAAAACCACAGAAAAACGCATACACATCGGATGACTGTAGCGCTGTCATATATGTACCTATACTATTATAAAAAAATTTTTTTTTACGGTTTGTAGTATATGAATAATCATTACCCAAAAGTACTAGTTACAATTTGTATACATTTCTTTGTAATTAATTCCTCCAAAAAGTTACACTTTTATCAAATCTGACTACCTCAATCCTCTTAAGGAGAGGTTCCGGTCTATAAATTGATTTCTTCTTTATTTTATTTTTCGAATGTTCAACCGTTTAGAAATACGTGTTTAAAATGATTTGCTGATATTCGTAAAATTTCCGAAGTTATAAGCATTTGAGTAGCGGCACATGAATGGCTAACACCCGGCCATTCGGCACTCACGTAAAACTTTAAACGCGTTTTTCTCGAAACAGTGTTCTCAAAATCGGTGGAACCTGTATCTCCAAAAGTTATTATCCGATTCGACTGAAACTTTTTTATTTTGAAGAGTATAGTTCTGGCACGTGGACAGGCCAGAAAAATTTAAAAAATTGAAAATTTAGAATTTTTAAAGGCCTTGAAAAGACGAAAAATATAGGGAAAAAGTGATTTCAAACTTCAAGTGTTGTTATTTTCTCGAAAGAATGTGATTTTTTATAATTTTGTCTGATCTGAAACATTTATCTGGCATTGTTTTTTATTTCAGGCCAATGATTTAGGTGCTATAGGTTCTACCGATTTGGATGAATTTTTTGACGCGTCGACTTTAACGACTCCCCAGTGCCGTCTGCAATGATTAATGACAAAACAAAACAATTATTTCTATAGTTTAAGACATCCTTAATACAATGCAGGAAGTGCCATTAAATTATATGTAATAGTTTTCCTTTAATTATTTCTTAAAGATCACCTACTTTTATATGGGCTCTAGATCGGAACAGCCCCTTAACCCTTTAGCGCCCGCACCTATTAGATCCCGTTGAAGGAAAAATATCCCGTTTTGTTTTTATCGTTAAAAATGGTCTGAATTTATATATTTTTATACAAAAATTTTTTTTTTTTTAATTTATTTTATTAGAAATCAAAATGCATAAAACCAAAGAATACAGGGTTCAGGTAGGTCCAACTTTCTTCAGGGAATAAAACTACGCTAAACATGTGTCACTTAAACTGTTGCAAACAGCGAAATGCGAGTGCAAACGGCGAAACGGCAAAAAAAACGTTTAGCGCTAAAGGGTTAAGGCTGTGACGATGATTCAAGCTATGCTCGTGGTACAAAGTTTGCGCGCGCGTAACAATGATGAGGAGGAAGGGAAAAGTGTTAATGAACGTGGGTTCGCAGGCAGGCTATTTCATTTCATTTCATAACACTCGTTGTGGAAGATGTTTCTCACCTCTGTTGGTTATTTAAAGTATTTAAACGGATAAATCGACACGTTTTTTCGTTGAGGTTTGTACCACATTTTTGCTGTGCTTTTTAATGACAATTCTGTGAAGACTCTGAAGCTAGAAGGGGCAGCTCCAAATGTATTAACTTTGGAAAATTAATAAAAATCTCGTTAACAAAATATTTTTAGGCATATGTTCAAAATCTTTTACCCACTTGAAATTTGTATATTGACACATCATTTAGCATTATTACTACGGAAAGTAAAATTGTTTGAAATCACTTTTCTCCGGTAAATAATTACATTAAACACCGTTATTATGTTGAATTATGCATTAATACATAAAAACGTATTAGAAAATTATAGTAAAATACATTTACCATTCTCTCTAACACAATCCAAAAATCTTCCAAATTAACATGCTCCCAGACAAACTGGCATCTCCAACCTCAGAAATCGATAACTAACACCCGCAAACCACAATCAATCCCCATCGATACAAGACCCAGCCTACATCACCAAAAATCAATTCCAAACAGCCCCTAAATCACACCCTCAAAACTCCAAATCCTGCTGAAACCATTTACGACCCCACGCCTACATTCCTACACAACACCAGTCAAAAGAAAATTCAAACTTATATCCCCGAGATTGGAGAGTTTCACAATTCCCCAGTGTCGTCAGTGCAGCACCTAAAGCCTTGCTAAAGTATCAACTTCATCAAGTTCCAAACTTTCCTCCTCCGACCACATCACACCCCATTCCCCCATTCGTAGCACCGGCAAGCCTCCTCCACGTTCCTCCTCGACTCCCCCCCGGATCGCCGACCGTCCCATTCATTCCCGTCTCCCCGAAGAATATGCGTCGGTGCAGCAGCAAGGACGTTGCACGCCGGGCGTTATTCCTGTCCCGACGGGGAGCACACGTCCGAGGGAGGGCCAGAAGGTGGGCGATAGAAGGCGACCGGAAGGGGGTGAACGCGCGGGAGGAGGAAGCGAGGACGGCGAGTGCGCGTGCTCCCGCCGCCGAGCGCGTCACCCTCCGTTGCCACGCGCGCCACGGGGTTGTATGCCGATATTGTCGGGCAGGCGCATTGCCCGCTAACGGCGGGCGAAGGAGGATGACAATAAAAGAGCATATATGATCGCGGCTAAACGCACGTTAACCTCGGTGCTGGCTGGTCGGTCTGGCTGACGTGTTGCCTCTACCTCTATCTCCCCCCTTTCCCTGCCCCCCGATCTCTGAAAAATGTAAACCACGATGGGTGGGAAAAGGGAGTGCGTGGAGACGTTCAAAGTGAGCCCTGTGCACGCGTAACGTCCTCACCGAAGGCAGATATCCGTTCTCGCCGTTTGGGGGACATCCTCCTCTCTCCCTCTTTCCCTCTCCCCCTCTATCACCCTCTCTCTCTCTACTTCCCCTGTGTGTGTGTGTGTGTGCGGCTCGCGGCAGAGGAATCATGAACAACTCGCCGCAGAATACGGAGGTGGCCGGGCAACAGCACCGTGCCGGCGCCGAGAACAGCGACGAGGAGGAATGGAGTGGTGTCGTGGAATGTGTAATGTTACTGCATCGACTCGTGTATCGAAAGAATGATTTTTATTTGCTGAAACAGCCTTCCTCGAGCAGCTTCTTGTTGCCCATTTCGAGTTGTTTTTCGTGGTCAAGGAAGTTCTGTGGGCTGCACAACGTGTGTTGAAATCTTATTACCTAAATCGCTTGCATCTTTCGATCTATTCATACCGTCACCGCTCGCGCACATGTGTACATACCGCGGTGGGATGCGTTGCCCTTTAGCGGTGCGTTATCTGTTGATTCCGCTCGTTCCCGACTACCGTTCGACGGAAACGGGCACTCTAGAGGCTCTGGGCCGCGGTGCTTCCGTTCACGATGCTGCCTCTCCGGCCGTAGACACGGGGTGCTTCTGAATCTGGCGGTCAAGCTTTGGGAACTTTTTTATAGTGATCTTGAAAATGGGGGAAGATCTTGTGAGCTTGCGTGTAGAAAGTACGAACGCTTCGTGTCCGAATTGCATTATACACGTTTACATATCTGGAGAAGAGTTTTGGGAGTGTGTCTAAATTATTTAGAGATACAGATCCTCTTGTCGATTATAATAAGCCTTGCGATGAGATTAGTCGACGTGGCAATTTATCTTATTTGCAAAAGGAAGCGTTTCTAGGCATATGGTTGCACGACCCTCGTCCACCGCCGAGAGGCGTAGAGTAATCCCCCAGAGTCTGATAGCTTGCTTCAAGAGCAGCCTGTATAGTGGGAACGACACGTTAATCTGTTAGAATTCGTCGGTTCCAGCGGGATTTGGATTTTATTTACCGAAACGTGCGATCTCGGCGAATGAAATCGGAGTCCGTCCGCGGTGAGCTCGCTATAGTAACGTATCCTTTCGTAGGCTGTTCTGGAAAGGTCAAAGTCGGATCGGGTGACGCGAACGGACGAAGACAGACGTCGACGCACTATCATCGTCGAGAAGAAGAACGGCACGTACGGTTTCACGTTGCAGGTAACGTAGCCTATCCACGTGTTCGCACCTTTAACGATATGCACGGAATATACAGGGTGGTCTGGAGCTGGTGGTATAGGGGGATGAAAACTGGTGGTTCTGTGTGAAAACACGCGTAAAAAATGTGGAATAAAGTTTTTCGATGGGAAGCTTCGTTTTGGAGGAAATCGACTTTGAATATTTCACTAGGTAGAGGTACTCTTGAGCAACACTTCGGGGACTTATGGGGTACCATGAAGTAAGGGGAACGTTTCTCGATTTCAATACGGAGATATTTTATTCTAAACTTTTCACTGATATTTTTATGCTGTGTCAGCAGATTTATTACTGCAACCACCAGTTTGTTAATTTCAAGCAAGTGGTCTGGGTTAATGGATATGTAGTATATAAGGTATAAAGGATGATCTAGTATTAGCGTATTTGTTATTCTAATTATTACACAGTAATGTATGTTACGAGACTGTGGCGGAGAGGCAGAAGTTGGACTGAAGAAAGGAGCTGAAATAACACCATTTCACGTGAAATTGCAGAGCTACGGTATACATTACAAAAGGGAGCAGGAAATTGAGATGGTCACGTACGTGGATTACGTCGAATACGACGGGCCAGCATTCAAAGCTGGTATGCGCGAGGGCGACGTGATACTTTCCATAAACGGCCATGAAATGGACAGGGCCGACCACAAAACGCTGGTCAATTTCATAAAGAACTGTGATACCAGGATGCGAATGGTCGTGTCCTTCGAGGACTGCGTGAGAAAGGTGAGTGAAGCACGTGGGGTACGTTTTAGGACCAAATGTGTTTACTGCGCACAAATGTGTATTGCGGAGACATACAAGCCTAAAACTAATCTTCACCCAAATTACTGTACCTAGCATATAATTAATTGACCCAGAGTAACTTCCTCAACTGCACATAATAATCTGTCCCTTCTTTCCCAACCTCCATAGCTTTAGCTCGCAAGAACCACACCTTCACTCACCACTGCTTTCATGACTTCAGTGTAGTTTTCCATCCACGATATTCACCATGAGCCTATCGTGAAGGATAACTTTGGCTCTGAATAATTAATCGAGCCCGATATCGAATATATGTTCCAGGTGGAACTGCATATGCGGTATATCGAGCTGCAACGTGCCCTCCAATCGCGCATAGGCGAGCTGGAGAGGCTCTGCGAAAGGGAACGGTCTATCCTTATGGGTCGATGGAAAACCCATTCACTGCCAGCCCGCAAGAGAACGCCCAATAGCGTGACCACCAGCAATCCCAATCAGCCATCGCCATCCTCCAGCTTCAATTCCTCCACGATTCAGTGCTGCAGGCCAGCTACCTCCACGGAGCATCTGTTGCTTTACAACGTGGTATTCTAAAATTCAACCTAGCCACCCTGCTTGCCGCAACGAATCCCCTCTTTTCTTACAGCTTCGGAGGGAAACCGAGATATGCTTACAATCCAGCGACTAGATATATTTACCTACTATTAGCATTACTTTTTAATTCAGTTCAACGATCCTAAAGGGTGTGCCAATGGAATTACATGTTAAAATGTATCCTGGCCGCAATGTGGGGTCATAGAAAGCTTTCCCCTCCGAAGTCGCATAGATGATCTTAATCCTTAAGTGGACCCTGTACCACATCTACGTATAGTCAGCAAACTCTTCAACAGACCAATCAATGCGTTTACAGTTCTCGGACGGTCGGCCATGCTTGATACCTCGCAACGCGGCCTGCTTAGTAGCGGTGGGCCCGCCACGGTCCCGAAGCGACCACCACCACTTCCTCTCGAAGATGTCCAGCGACTCCGGGATGACCGCCTCGTCGCGGCACAGCTACCACCAGGCAAACGGCATGACGGGCACCCCCGCGAAATCCAAGCCGCACAAATCGTGCCAGCAGCAACAGCAACAATCCACCGCCGCAGCGGACCCAACGCCCCTTCACCCCCCGCCTCAGAATAGCCTCTGCGTCGCCTGCATATCCAGCGCGAATCGACGCAGGGAGCAATCGGACAGCGGAAGCCTGGACGCCTACGACTTGGCTAGCCCTTGCTGCGACCCCAACTGCGTGCCCAGTCGCAGGCGCAGGGAAAAGCAGAGGCGGGCGAGGAACGAGCAGAATCAGCAACAGCAGCAGCAGCAACAGCAACAGCAACAGCAACAGCAGCAGCAGCAGGTGCAGCATCACCACGTGCAACGGGAACAGACGCAACAGCCGCAGCAGCAACATGGTCCTCATAATTGCTCGCGCACCTCCGGGCACAGTCTCCATTCCATCACCAGCAGCGACGTCTCCACCACCGCTGACAGCGTCGCCTCCTGCACGACTAGCCTGAGCACGGACACTCTGTACTGGGACCCCAGTGTGCACCAAAGGCCACCGCCGTGCCTTCAGTACGCCAAGCCGAAGTCCTGGGACAATCTGACTACCAAGGCGTTCGGTGGCTACGGGTTCGGTTACGGTTATCTGGACACGGCCACCGCGAAGACGCACAGTGCAGAGAGGCCCGGAAAAGGGGCCCATGGGCGGGCGAAAACGCCGACCGGGACCGTGCAGAGAAGAACCAGCAGTAGCACCACGTACTCCGGCAGCTCCACCAGGCACTTTCAGCCGACAAAGTCTACGGAGAGCCTGCTGATACCGCCGCCCTATCAGGCCGAGCTGGACGCTAGCTTGAGCTGCGAGTGCCTGGACGGGCCGGCCGCGAGGTGCGTGCAGGTGCTGCAGATGGAGAAGCATAATCGGCAGGAGGAGGGATATATCATCAGTACGCACGCCCAGGTTCGGCACCGCAGGTCTAGCCATTCCGATGGGAAGTTAAGGGCTTTGAACAGTTCCGAAGTGACGCGACTGTAAGTCCTTCGCTCTATTGGAAACTGTACCCTAATGGGATGCGAGGATGGTTATAGGTTATAGCGGCGGATGTTGTATAGGGGAAATTTACCGCCCACTGTATTAGGGACAAATTGAGCGCTATATAATCTGAGCTGTGAATACTTTTGCTGGGATATCTTTGATGAGCATGCAGAGGGGAATCGGAGAGAGTGTCGGTATTAACTGTAGGAACACTGGAATTCTATATCGCCGATGTAAATCGTTCGTTCTGAATACCAAAGATATATAGGGGAAATTATTAACGCTCTATTAGGGCTAATTGGAACGCTAGTTGAGACTAGTATGGACCAGTTGTATCATGCAGAAAGCGCAATCGACGAGAGGATAATGGTTGCATCGGTAGTACGCACACATTTAAGTTCAACGTCGGTAGCCCGATTATTCCGAAGGGCTCTAAATAATTCGAAACTAACGAGACTTGAAATAGTCTGGTGTAATGGAAACCGTGCTTTAATACCCATATGATTACTGATGTATCTACTGCTGTTTAGGGGAAATTTGCTAATGCGTTGCAAAGATGAATTGAACTAGAATGGTACAGTTTCTCAGTCTAATGGAAGAGCACTGTCGATAAAAGGACGGTGGTAATATTATCAGTACGTAAATTCGAAATTCGACACAGGAGATCCAACTATTCCGAAGGGCTCTAAATAATTCCACAGTGGCACGACTGGAAACTGAACCAAAAATAAAATACTCGTATGATCGTAATGTCAAAGATGTATAGGAAAAATTAGTACTGTATTCGCCGAACGATCGTGAAAGACGGACCACGTTTTTTGACACTTTTTCAGGAACACACGATTGGTTACGCGTTTGTTTAATTGAATTATCGTTTCGATCAACGAATCATTTTCCCAGCGATGTTTTCCTGGATAATCGATAAGACGCAATCGACGTTCGCGGCGCTTTTTGAATCTTTTTTAAATTTTTACGGCCAGTTGATTGTGTAATTGATGAAGGGTACTTTTAAACTGCGATAATCGTTCATAGAGACATTGTCGTTATCGTAAGGACGAATAAATTATGAAATTGTATCATTTCGAAATTAAAGAGATGTAATTATCCTGCAATTCCTTGCGACGGTCAAGTAACAGTAAAAAAAAAACGAATCTTTTTATGAGAATCTAAACGTTCCAAATATTTTTTATTTTTCTAGGATTGAAACATTCGTTGTCCGGCTCAATAGATATATTTGTTACTAGATATGGAATCGGGATATTATTAAATCACCTGCCATTCAATAATTAACTTCATTTGATCAATTAATAAATAATTCAGTGTTTAAAGTCATAAATAACGTTAGACCGCAGATACAAATTTCCTACTGTTTTTCATTTATAGTAACTAGTGGCCGGTAGTGACCAATGAGATACGACATCTGATATTCACTAGGAAGATTTCATTTCTCAATCTGCCCAGCTTGCGCCCCAGCGCCCTATTAATTTGTGTACATACCAAACCAATCGCGAGTTAGGTTATGTTTTGATTAATTGTATTTGAAAGTATCGTTAGATAGATAGGAAAAAAGATGTCGAGGAAAAAGCACAACATCTCGTACATTAAACCGGATGAACCGAAGTTCTTGCGCGAATTGAAAGAGCAAGTTGGATACAAGGAGGGACCTACTATAGACACCAAGGTATATTTCAATGTTTGATATTAAAATCTATGTAGTCATTAATCGCTTAATTACCGATTTAATCATTCGATCGTTGTAAAAATGATCGACAGTAGTTAATGGTATTTAGAATGTGTAAAACTGAAGCACGAAAGCTTGGCTATGACAATAATGCTAAATGTTATCGATCTTTGTTATCGTATATTTTATGTCTAATGGGATCATTAAGTATACTATAATTGACGCTTGTTTATAACTAGCGTGAACAGCGATTTAAATGACTTCTTAAAACAGAGAGAAGTGTTGCCACAAGACTCTGACGACGATAGAGACGAACCTACCGAAGAGCAGCCAGTTGTGGTTGTTTTGAATTCGGGTGATTTAACAGCAGAGGAGGCAGACGCGTTTGCGAAGAAAAAAGAGGAAGGTATAGAAATTGTTTGTGTCCGCACGCAATGAATTTGTTGAAAGATAAGTTATAATTATCATGAATTTTGAATTGTAGAGGAAGCTAATGCTCCGGCAGACTTATCTAAGAGAATTATATTCAGAAAGAATAAAATAGTGGACCCAGAATCGGATGCCACTGATAAACCAGTGAAGAAAAAGATAAAGAAAGCGAAACCAGAAAAGGCTGTACTATCTTTTGACGATAATGACGATGACTATCTTTAGCATTACCAGCACACTGTAAATGATTCCATTGTTGAGAGAAAAAGTTTCAAGTTTATTTTGCATACATGAAAGAATATCATGGAAAGTACATGCGTCGATATATGATAATTATTGCAAGAATATTTATATCTATAATAAGAATATTGAACTGTATAAAATAGAATTTAATATAGAGGCTGTAACTTTAGCTCATTCGTTTATATTTAAATGTAAATATAATTTATATATCTGTGTGTATATATGTTAGACCATATTTCCCAATAGCAGCATAAGAGAATTAAGATACAATGAATCTTGTAAATATAGAAGTGTTTTAATAAACCTACTTTTATTTTAATATTGATAAAATTCTGTGCACGACATTTGTCTAGCGTTTCTAACGAACGGAGAAGAAATTTTTTACTGCTTCACGTAGTATGTGCATAAAAACAGAGTACATAAATACATACATATCGTATATACAATATACACGATGTATAAAAAGAGTTGCGGAAGAGCGTCAGAAGAAGGTTGAAAGATTTTTCTGCGATTCGCTCGGTCGGTCGGCTATACCCGTCGAAGGGTTTTACGGGAAAAGGCAGGGGCTTGTTGGTCAACCCCATTATTACACGTTGTTGCGATTGCAGATTGCCCTTATTCTTGGGAGGGTCTCTCATTGGATGTGCACGTGTACCCGGTCACGTGACAATGTATAACAAACGCTACTGGTCGTTTTGTCCCTTTAACATTACGCGTACGTCATAAAATTTGCGGTCACGTGATTATCGTCGCCATCTTGGCAGTTTTCGACGACGGAGGTAAGAAGGATCCGTGACGTCGGACCCAAATAAACAGAAAGTATATGTGAAGAATTTCGATAGAAAAACGGTGTGCGCCGAGTGCCGAAGGGAGTACGCGTGTGTAGCCGCATATTTCTCGGTGCCCCGAACGGTCAGTGAATTTAAATAGCGCGGCATTTGCGATGCGTGTGTGTTTCGATTATCGGTCCTCTTTTGGGGGGATAATCGCGATCGGCCAGCGACCACCACGGCAGCTGTTCGACAGCTAAGCCAGCCCTTACGAAGAAATGGCGGGAGCTTTCTAAATTTCGATAAACCCCGTGAACACGAGTGGCCCGTTCTTCGCTTTTAGGCGAGAGAATAATGTATCAGAGAGCCGCCGAGGAACTAACGATTGATTTCTTGGATTTTATGATTTGTACAGTTGTGATACCGAATAACACAATATAACCAGGGCCGTGACGATCCCCCCAATTCCCCTGCGCCATCCCCCCCGATAATTTTTCGCTATTCATTGAATAGAAATCCCTTGTTCCAACGTAACTAAATTTCGTTTTACGCTCGCGATCCTTTAGCAACCTCTGTCACAAACACACTATCGCTATGTCAATACGATTTATTTGTCATACATCGAACAGGAGCAAATAAATGCAATCGTATAAACAGAATTTTTGTTTCGCCGAATTGTGCACAAACTTTTTGTAATTATATTCGCTGCGATTATTTAAGGAGCAAAGTTGTTCGATAGTAGTTTGTTTTGCTTTAAAATTGTAACAGTGTCTTCTTTCCGACCATGTTATCTTCTCGCGTCTGAATTTCGCCTACTCAGACGCATTGTCAGCAAAACGAAGAGTTAGAATTCTCAGAAAAGTTCCATACGGGAATCGAGAAATTCGTGGCCGTTAATTATACATACAAAAAAGAAATTCGAGCATTAGAAATATATACATTGGATATTTATAAATTCGAATATCCAGTGGCATTTATTTTTCATTTCAACATGCTCGGTCCTCGAAGACTCTACTGTATCACGAATTTCCATTAAACTCCATACACCACATATATCCCGAAACGAAAAAGTCGGGAAACACACGCATTCTGCATGAGAAGCACTCAATCGATATCCTTGTCTGAGCATCGTTTCACGCGTTGGGGATTCTATCCATCAATGAACGTTAACAAAAAAAACCTAAGAAACGAGAGAAAAGTAGCAAGTAATCTCGGCGTTTTCGAGAACAGTCTTTTCTGCTGAATATTCAAAGGAGCAAGCGAACGACAATGATGAGATTAAAAGTGTAACGCCGATTAAATAGACGGAGTGAAATCGTGAGAAAAGAAGCCACACTCCTCCCCCCTTCCACCGCCGCTCCCTCCCACCTCCCCCCTTCAGTCCGCCTTAACCCCCGGACGAAAAGTGCCCCGCGACTATGTTGCGACGGCCCTGGGCATAACTTTTTAACGTTTCCAACCGTCGCGGCTGCCCTCTGGTGCCTAATTTTCAGCAATGAATGTTCACTATTTACAGGTTTTGTGAATAAATCGTGTATCGTGCGTATAAGGACGAATCGTAGGCTCCCGCCGTCGGCGCCGCTCCGAAGATCGCTGGTCGTGAGAAATGTCGCGGTGTCAGGGAATCGTTTAGGAGATCGAGCACGGTCAGGTGCGTATTATTCTGTGGCTGGTGACAGGATACACGGGAGTCACGGGACGGGTGTTCGGTGCGCGTTCCATTTGTGCCTCTTGGTGCCTCTGGCCCGCGGAGAACCGCCGGGATCCGTGAATAGCGGGGAGTTAAGTGGCACAAGACGTGCCCCGAGCCGAGCGTACTGAATGGGCCTCCTTCTATTCCGGATCGCCGATACCGCGGCCACTATTTCACGTTCTCGGTTTTCCGATTGAACGGCGCGACCGTGTCGTCGCCCACGGGATCCATGCTCCCGTTCCGGGGACACGGAGGCGTTCGGTGTAGGTTAAAGAAGCTATGCCTCTCAGCATCGTTCCCGTGAAACGCTACGGTGTCCTTCGAGCGGACCTTATCTTCGTTATCGTCGGTGTATAATAGATCAGTCTTCGAGTACGAGGGCCTCCCGGAATCGAGACTGGTCGAGATAAAATTGATGGGATTCCGGTCGGCCGTGTCGGACAGAAGCCTCCGCTCCGGTGGACACAATTCTATAGATAATCTAACGAAATGGGCCGCATTTATCTAGTTCCCTTTTCGTTCGCGTACGATAATCCGTACGCTGGTGGTAGGATCTTGGTTGGCGGTGTGCGGCTGCTTGCTCGTTACTTAAAGGCCGTAGAGTTCGTAAGGGGGATATCCGCGTAAGTGGAATAATAATCGTCGTGGGAGATCAAGTCTGTCACGATCGGATTCGGTAGGTCATAGGGTTGTTCGGTAGGTGGTTGGCGTGTTTGTCCCGTCCGGCATGTAGTATATAGTTAGGAAGGTTGCGCGCGCGCGCGCGCGCCTTTGGATTTGTGAGCGATAGAGACGGTTTTTCTGTGCGATGTATATACGTGTGTTTTTCTGTGCGTGTGTACGGAAAGAGAGAAAGAAAGAGAGAGAGAGAGAGAGCGATAGAGCAAGAGAGAGGGGCGGGGGAGGGAGGGAGAATGAGAGACTCGAGTTGGATGTGTAGTAAGCAAGTAGGTATAGGTGTAGGTTGGTAGGTTGCTGCGAAGGTTGAGAGGAGAGGTACGCGGAGGGCTAACTGACTGGCTGGCTGGCTGGCTGGCGCTCGGACGCGGTGGCTGGCGAGTGCAGGTGACTGACTGAGAGACGCTAACCATTCGAGATACTTCACAGGACTCTCCTTCGTCTGATCGTTTCTATCCAAGCATCCGCGGGTGACTCTCTGCCTCCTCGAACGCACCCCGAGCCGTGCTAGGGCCAAGATTTCACGTTCAGAGGCGGACGCATCTCGGCCACGCGCCGACTGGAAGTCAGACGTACCACGGCGAACTTTGTTGGTTATGGGAACAAGGAAATAGGAGTTCGGAGATTCGCAGCGCCATTTTGAAAAATTTGGCCCCGCTAAAAATTCCCTCCCTCTCCCTTGCCCTCCCCGTCGCCCGGACCCCCCCTCCGCCCCTTACCGCCCACCCTCCCTCCCTTCGTCCGCCCTCGCGTTCGTGTCGCCGCGGATGTAATGAAACGCGTCGTCGCCACGAGCCGCTCATCCCCGTGTTCTTGTTAATTGTTTAGATCAACTGTACAGTGGTGGCCCCATGGAAGGCACGTTGGAAGAACCCCCTGTTAAGGACTCATCTCGGGCCAGTCCTGACAAGCTTCTCAAAGGTATGCTCTCTACCCTTGCTTGCAGCTTTAATGACTCCTCTGAAATCAACGTCCATCGTTCATTCTGTGTTTACTTTGTACCATCTTTGGTTGACATCGGCCTTGCGCTTGGTGGTTTTAATGTGTCGCTTCGCTGGCATTCTAGAGCGGTTGATTTAATTAACAAATTTCTACGTTGGAGGGGTCGTAGCACACGCAGATGATCCTTTACACCGCGAGAGCATTCTGGGAATACAGTCTATGGTATAGTTTGCGATGCGTAATTGGTGGGCATTGTTAGTTAATGCGATTAATTTTCTGTCGCTACTGTTAGCAACTTGGGTTTTATTAGTCTTCTTTGAATCATCCGTTACGATGATTTGATGTTCATTCGTTACATTGAAACGCTGCTATCTATATAAAAACGTTGTTTGTGTGTTCGCAGATGTGATTCCAAATGGTGTTAATGGAAATTATAACGACGGAGAAGAGTTTGTTAGCGCGGACAGCGATGCGTCTAAACTGGAATCGAAAGAAGCCAGCAGCGCGACATCGGGCGACGGGGAGGAGAATGGGGAGGAGGACGACGAGGACGAGCATAGAATGGAAGATGAAATGGAGGAAGGGGATTTAGATTTCGAAGACAGCGAGGAGGATAGAATATCGCAAAGTAGGAGTAAAGGGGGTGAGATGTTCGAGTCGGAGGACGACTCGAAGATATGCGAATCACCTGATGGTGTTAGTGAGACGAACAATTCTAGTGAAGTGTCTAAAACTGAAGATAAGTGTAAAAACACATCCTGCGAGGCTATGGAGGTCGATGAACAGAGTAACAACTCGGACGTCGAATGTCTGGACGAGAGCGTAACAGAGATACAGTCCGACAATGACGATGTGTTCACATTGAAAGGTTCTGCCCAGGAGGATAACGACAAGAATTTATCAGGCTGCATTGATATACAACAGCTGACGGATAGTAGCGAAATTACCGATAGTTTGGATATATCCGACGTGAAGATCTGCGAAGAGAACGGTAGCTGCGACAGTCCCGATATCGAAGAAATAACAGATAGCACGAAGAATGGTCTTAGCGTGTCACCGGAGCGCGCCAATAAAGATCCTGCGAAGCAAAGGAAACCGAGAAAGCAAGTAGATCTTAGTAGTATTACACCAAGGAGAAGTTCTCGTAATATAAAGAGGACAAGTTACATTGAGAAGGAAATAGAGGAGGATGCGGATGACGATGGCTCGGACATAGAAGAAATTAAGCCCGAAGATCCTTTGGCTGGTGTCGATACCAAGGACAAGGAGAATTCTAAACTGAAGTCTCCGATCAAAAACAGTAAAACTACTATCGTAGTGAATGATACTAAACGTTTGGTAGAAATCGCCGCCGGTAGTAAATCTATGAAAGGGGGAAAGAAGGAGCCCACCTTAGTTATTATAGACACAAATTCTATTCTTTCTGGGCGTGGTGGTGTTCCTGTGAGCAACAATAAACCTCAGCATACCGTCTCGAGTGGCAGCTCTTTTTCAGTAGTCCCAATGGGTATGACAACGCAGACAATGTATCCTAACATGAGAACAACCATCACACCGGTACCCATGACATCCAAGGCTGCGCAGCTGAGTCCTAAGACCAGTATGACCACGGTGACGCCCACCGTGCCTCCTATACTGCCTTCCTTAACCGACGATATGTTCGTGGTGGAGGCGCCATCTTTCATAGTACCGTACGTGTACGAGAAGCCGCCTCTGAAACCGTTAAAGGAGTTCGTCACGAAATTAGAGAAGTGCTTGGAGGAGAAAGAGAAGGAGGAGAGAAGCGAGAGGAGCGCGGATGAGAGCAAAGGGGAAGAATCCAATGAGGACACGTCGGATTCGTGTCAAAAGACTAAAGATAAGAGCGAGGAGAGCGAGAACGAAGGGAGCTCTAAGGGGAAGAAGGAAGGGGAGGATAGAGGAGGTGACAATTCAGTGGATTTAACTGAATCCGGATTTAGTAATATAACTGATAAGCACGATGTAAGGCAAGACGATAAGAATAAAGTACTGACTTATTTTGATTTACCGCTGGGGAAGTTTTTTATGCAAATCGGTATGAACCTTGTGCAAGAGTACGTGCAGACCGATCTATTACGGACGCAGAAGCGCAAGCAGGGCAAGGGTAGCACATCGGCCGAGACTCAATTAGCTATAAATTCGCTCATCAAGAATCTAGAATTTAGTAAAGAAAATAATGAACCATTCCATTTAGAACTGAAGAAATGCGAATTCTGTAACTTCAAGACGGAATCGACATTAGTCATGCAGCATCATCTAGAAACACCGCATATGCGCAACTACGTCTACAAATGTAACTTTTGCCCGATCGAAGTGCGCAGCCCTCACGACATACTATTTCACATGGAGGCGGAACATAATACTCGCGGAAGGTTGGAGCGCGGCCCGGCCTTCCACCAATGCCCCAACTGCCCGTTCGAGGACAACCAGAAGGGCAAGTTGACCCGGCACATACTTGCGTGCACCAAGAAGTTCAGACCGGAGAAGAATTTGGAGCCGGCCGCTGACTGGGAGCCGCCAGCGAAGATCCCAAGATTAAATCGAGCACGGGCCGTCGGGCCGACTAACCCCAGCGCGCTTGCCATGGCGATGAGTGGTAAAGGGGCACAACCGCTTTTACCAAAATTACTCCCCGCTCCGATCACGGGTCGCGGAAGGGGACGGCCGCCTATGCAGCCACGATACTCGGACATGAAAACGTTGCGACCGGGTGGCACGACGATGCGGCAAGGTCAGCGGAGTTTAACATTAAACCGAAGTATACTCTCGTCATCACACTGTTATAATAATCTGTACATTACAGATAATGTTGCAGGAATGATGTATCGCCCGACATCTTCCGGTCTGCTGGTCCCCACTTCGTACCAGTTTGGTAGTAACCAAATATTCCAGGTAAAACTCACTTTCATTCTACCCAATTCCTTCTGCTAAAATAAAAACTAACGGGAACAATGCGAAATTTTTTCAATAGAAGAATCAGGAACCGTAGGAAGAATCGTATCACGTATTAAAGCGGTATAACAATGCTTCTTTGCATTTAACGATATCATGTCGAAAGGGCAATGATAATTGCATAAAGTCATGCCCCCCGTGTAGCGCAAATTCAAATATAATACGAATAGTGTAATTATTGGCATTAGTGTACAATATGTAAGATACAAATATGCGAATAGTTTATCTCGGAAGACATATGAAGCGCAACGATGATTAATTTAGTCGTTGTGTTATTGTAACAGGTATATGGGAATTAATATCAATCTCTCCAATCGAAACTAAACATTGTCCATTTCATTTACCGATAAACTGACGCATTTCCATGTTTTTTCTTTCCGCTGTCCGTGGTACATACACTATCATTTTATTCCGTTCAGTCAATTTTCTTATCGGTCGCTACTGTACACGAGTACGGGTTCCTAAATTCCAGTAAGCAAAAAGTTGAAGGATTAGTAAAAAGATATATATGGGTGGTGGCAGGTGGTGGGTGGCTCTGGGACTGTCATGTCGGCTGTCTCTGGAGTGAGTAGCAGTAGCGGCGGCAGTTCCGGTCAACCCACACCAATTGCACTTGTACCCAACGTAATCGACTCTCTCTGTAGGTTGTCCTCGTCACAGGTAAATAAACATTAAACGTTGGAAACTACCGGGAACGGTTAAATTGATTTTTGCAAAATTTGTGATCGCATGGATGATGTGTTCTGCAGGCGCAAGGAAGAAGGCTTTTATAACCACTTTCTCTTAATATTTTTTCATTAATCGAAGCTACACATAATCGCTTATAGGGTTTAACAATGTTTTCAATTTTATAGCTACGTGCCGTTAGTATGCTGCAGCCCTACTAGTGCCGCGATTATTCATTTCAGCGATGTATTTTGTCCGTGTAGAATGTTGCGTTATGGAGACGTGTCTGATTTCGCGTTGGCATAATCATACGTTGTTTATATATTTCGGGGGAACAACCGAATTGGAGCATTCTGACAAATGTGGAAACATTTTCTTTGCAGACGATTCAATCTGCCGTATTATTATCTGTGCGAAACTGAAATTACCAACTAATATGTCCAAGTTCACTTAATGATCTAATTAAATTGCTATTAATGAATATATTTATTATTTTCGTTCATACGTTATATCGTCGGTGATAGTGCAAAACCGCGTATGAGCAGTTTGAAAATACCGTGGATCTGCATTCTACCGATTTTACAGGAGGAAGAGAAAACTTAATATTTTAGCCATTTTAAGGGATTTCTTTGACCGAACTTTTTTGGGACAGTTTTAGCACTCCTTGTAATAAATACTAACATCAATGGTATGACTTTTAAAAAAAGTGAAACAGCGCTTGGCAACCGTGGGCGCGAAATCTCAATTTTGCTACTTTTGCAGATCCGCGGTATTTACAAACTGCTCATACGCGGTTTTGCACTATCACCGACGATATCCAGTATATAGAGATGGTCGCTGGAGGTGAAAGAATTGGAAATTTCAGTTTGTACTGTATAATTGTTTAGGTGGACGCTATTTGGCATAACGAATACTGTGTACTTTCTGAGAAAATAGCGTTTGATTGTCCTGTACACGATTGTCTCTGAAACAATTAGTGTGTTTTATGTATTTCAGAACACGACGAGCAGTTCTAAAAATCCTACAGCAAAATTACTAAGTCAACCAAGTATATCTATAACCCCGCTACCGCGTACAACATCTCAAAGTTCTATTCCTGGTTCTGGGACATCGTCAAAGTCTGGAGGGAAGACCACGTTTGTCATATGTGAAATCTGCGATGGTTACATTAAGGTAAACTGACTTATCCCTCATCTCCGACGTTCTTGACAATTGCAAAGTGCAGGAGCGAAATAATAAATTGTATAAATCAAGAAGTCATATGCACGCGCACTTTATTCGTCGTGTACAGTTCCTTGTTTCTTTCAGGATCTAGAACAGCTACGTAATCACATGCAATGGATCCACAAAGTAAAAATACATCCAAAGATGATTTACAATAGACCTCCATTGAACTGTCAAAAATGTCAGTTTCGGTTTTTCACAGATCAGGTATACGAGCACATAATTTTTGTTTGTGTAATAGAATCATTTGACTTGCGCCCTTTTTAACTACCATCTTGCCCGATGAAGGTTTTAACTAGGGATGGATTTCTCGAAGCGCCGAAATCTAAGAAAGTTTCGAGTCTCGTGAATTGGAAATTTTGCACTTTTTTTCGTGATTCGAAACTCTCGAAATCCAGATAAGAAGAAACACAAAATCAATAAATAGAGAATTTGTATATTGTTATGTTTTGTTTAACTATGGTCAATAATAGAGATTTATGCAGAAATTTTGTTCACTTACAAAACCGATTCAGCACTTCAAGTTTCGAGAGTTTCGCGTCTTGAGAATTTGTACCTTCTATTCTTATCGCACATTCCCCCTTTTCCATGCCTACTTACAAGAGCAAATGTGTAATAATATTGCTATGTATGTTGCTACAGGGTCTCGAAAGACACTTACTCGGGTCTCATGGACTGGTTACATCCAGTATGCAAGAAGCGGCGAATAAAGGGAAAGATGCAGGTCGGTGCCCCGCATGTGGAAGGGTAAGTAGTTGACCCCCTCTCTGATTATTCAACGCTCAGAATCGCGCACGCCGGAGTCTCGTGATTGTTGGGTTGAGCAGAGCGGGGTACCTGAGTGTTGTGGAACTTAATTTCTAGGTGTATCAATGGAAGTTACTAAATCACGTTGCGCGAGATCACGGGATGACGTTAAAGCCGGCGCATCTATCTTATAAGTGTACAGTTTGCACTGCCACGTTTGGGATGTATAAGCAGTTCGAGAACCACGTTTATTCGGCGCATAGTGTCGTAGCTAAGCGAGTAATGGACAAGAAGAACACACCCTCATCTCCGTCGTCCAGATCCAATGACTCCCTTCTGAAGCCATTGAAGATCAATGACGAGATCACGATTATTCCACAGCCGGCAAAACCTACGACCAGGTCGGGCGGATCCCAAGGCAGAGGAAAATAGCAATGATCAGCGGAGTGATACATGTGTCTTGTCTTACTGAATTTCACGTAACTTTGTGGTACTCCATACCCGGTCATTTGTAGTACACAGTGACTGACGTGCCGTGTACATGTGTATGCATATTATGCTTAAGACGCAATTACCAACACGTAAAACCTACAACTCTTTGGCAGAAACGAAATAAGGAGGGGGGGGGGGGAGGGGGAGGAGGATAATATAAAAAGGAAAAAAAAATAACAGAACCTAGTTGATTGCGTATAATAATATTCCATCAATGATTATACCGATATATTTATTTAAGAATTTTTATTGTTGTTATCGGACATACATAAAATAGACTGTAAAAATATTAAAGGGTGGCCTTCAGTCTAAATTCCTTGGTTGATCCTAGAGCTGCATAAATCCTCTGACCTACACAACACGCCTATGGAAACCTATAAATACTAAGTGTATTTACATTTTAAAGTGCGACACTCACCATGTCATATTGCGAATCACTCTTTGAATAGCGAATTCACTATAATATAAATTCTTTTTCTAAGACAAATATATTTGAATTAATTCTATTTTGTTATTAACGCTAATAACAATATTACGTAGGGCAACGAACGACGAGAAAAGCTGTCCTTAACTCTACGCATATATTCGATACGTCTACGCGCCACGTTGCGAAGCAATTTCCGAACGATATACGAAGTAAACAAATTGTACTAATTAACCAGAGTGCCCTAGACTGTCCCGCTGTATCTCGTCATTTCTTTTCCCTGTTCCTTTTCTTGGTATGCGACTAGATACCAATTAGTTTCTCGCCCGAAATTATCTCCCTATCATGTACACTTTTATTTCTTTTCTCTCCTAGTTCCGCCCGTCGTGCCTTTCGGTGACGGTGGCAGAACTCGACGATTCGCTGGTTAATCAGCTTCTTCTCTTTTCTTTTTTTGTAACATTTCGTAAAGTTGCGTGTACGAGAATAAGTTATAGTGTCAAAGATCTTCGAAGTTGTAAATTGTATCTATTACCTATAAGTTGACATCCTCGGTCGCAAAGTATTGTAATAAAACATTCGGTTTTATTCCTTCTTTTTTTCCTCTTCTTTTTTGCGCTTTTATAAGAACAAAAAAATGTACATTAACATAGACTATATAATATAAACGATTATATCAATAAAATAGGATGGCACACATACGTGTATACATTTTTTCCGTTTTGGATTACGAGAGAAATTTGATCATGGAGCATTGAACATGTTAGCACACGTCGCGGCATATGAATATACAACGTTTTATGTATGTATATATATAATATCCAGCTGAAATATTATATATATAAATATGTAAAGTTTACTATAGAATAGCGACAGCGTGGTATAAGAAGGGAAGACAGTTAATTATCTTCTTGTATGCACTCTGGATTGATAATAGGCTTATATTGATATATGTAGATAGTCGAAAGAAGTGACAGGATTAATTTAATAATTTCGATTTCCTTTTCCTCGATAAGTTTTGTACGTTATTGTAGGGGATAATTTTAGAGAGGCAAACGAAACTGCATTCGATATCGAAAAAAGATAACATAGTGCGTTTTTGCACTGTACGGCTGTATTATTTAATTTTACCACTTGCCCGGCCACTTTTATGGCTACGCCATGATGGTAAATGCAGAGAAACATTCGTAACGCGTAATTACAGAAATATATAGTTTACTGTAATAATTTGTACAATATTATATGATTATTAAAATAAAGTGTACCAACATTGTATTAACATCTCTCATTGAATCACCAAAGCCCCTCGTACTGTACGAAACAGTACCGATTTACTTCGGTACGAGTATTATTAATAGAATTATTGAAAAGCTAGACTTGGAAACTATGCTGTCCCTATGAGATACAATAGTAACTGATCAAATATATTTATAAAACGGATAATCAATTATCATTATGTGCGTACAGGAAACTAATATAAGAACCCCCCCCCCCCCCCCCGCGCCCCTCCAAAGCAATACTATAATCAAATAATTATCTCTCAATTCTTAATCTACGATAGGTAAATTGAAAGAAAGGGAAAGATGAATTATTAATTTAAACAATTTAGTTAAATACACGTAGAAATCTTGTATCAAAAATATCAAAATTATTATACACATTTCTTTCTTCAATAATCTCAACACGTTACTTGTAACGAGTCTTAAGACCACAAAAGAATTAAATTCTACTTCCGCGTCCCTAGCGGATTAAACGGCGCTTTCGTTGATTGGTCCGTTCACGAATCTCAAACGAAAGCGTTTATTTCAAATACATACTCGGCATATTATCCACCTTTAACACTTCTCCCACAACCGAAATTGCTTATCGGAATTACAAATTTATCGTTACATCAGGATTCTCGAGTCTCGAATGAACCATACATCCCGCTCGTGCGAGGGAAATGAATAACGCCTTTTTGAACGTATCAGGATTTGGCGGGTAATTGCATCGCATGAATGCACCTACGCTCGTTGAATGCAACGCTCTGTGTCTTACCGTTTCCGTCACAGGTCGCAGTTGCAGTTGCCGGTGTTTGAGTTTTGAAGAGGTGAAATTTAAGAGGCCGCAACAGGATCGAACAGAGCGATGGATTTGCCGTATAGCGTCGAGTACGCGAAATCTTCGCGTGCTTCTTGCAAAAACTGTAACAAATCTATCGAAAAAGATACGCTGCGACTGGCCGTTATCGTGCAGGTACGCATCACTTTGAACACGCACAAACATTTTCGTCACCAATGCCGGCTTCGGATTTCTGAATCGCAATCGTCTTTGTCCGATAATCGCCGGTGACTTTTGATCTGTCCAGCATCGCCCGAGTTAATTGTAATTACGGATGCGTTCGAAGCAGATTTTACTTTTTAATTATGCTTGTATCTTTTAATCGTGGCGTCGTGCATACACCGGAATCTGTTGTAATCATTTTTTTAATAGAATTGGTGTGTGTATGCTTTGTGTTTCTTGACTTTTAGAGCCCTGTTCACGACGGAAAAATAACCAAATGGTATCACTGGACCTGTTTCTTTGTAAAACAAAGGCCACACAGCACAGCGGACATCGCCAACTTCGATAACATTCGGTGGGAAGATCAGAAAGAAATTGAAAAGAAAATAGGTTGGTTTGTTAGATATGAAATATTGTAATGGGACAGTTTTGTTACAGGGTGCCTTCTCTGTTTTTCTGTTTATGTAGAAGAAGCGAGTAAGCTTCCAGCACCCACCACCGGAAGAGGAAAGAAACGCGGCAATACTGCGAAAGCTGTAGGCACTTTACGCGACTATATGATTGAATATGCAAAGTCCAGCAGATCGATGTGCAGGGGATGCGAAGAGAAAATAGTGAAGGGTGAAGTAAGAGTATCGAAGAAAGATTTTGAAAGCGAAGAGGGCAGAAAATACGGTGGCGTAGACAAATGGCATCATCTGGATTGCTTCGCAAAGATCAGAGAAGAGTTTCAGTTTTACGAGGCCGGCGATGTGCTACCCGGTATAGCAAATCTTTCCAAAGAGGATCAGGCGACGGTTAAGAGCACTTTGCCAAAGATTAAATCGGACGGTGTTCCCCCGGTTAAGAAAGTCAAGGATGAAGCGGAAGACGTGGAAGAGGAGAAAGAATTGAAGAAGCAAAATGACGAATTGTTTAAAGTTAGAGATGTACTCTCCGCGTTGAAGAAACCTGATCTGATTGAAATGTTGGAGAACAACGAACAACAAATCCCAGAAGGAGTCACGGCTGTAAGTCCCGTCGACATTGCTTATATTTTTAGAAGAGGTAGACGCGTAGATGTATTCGTGATTCTTTATTTCAGATAATAGATCGCCTGTCCGATGGCATCTGTTTTGGGGCTTTAAAACCGTGTTCAAAATGTAGCGGACAGCTTGTCTATACTTCGGGGGTTGGGTACAAATGCACAGGAGACTTAACAGAATGGACCAAATGCGAGTACGTGACTCAAGATCCTCCAAGACAAAAGTTTGCGATACCGGCGGATGTGAAAAAGACGTATCCGAGCATGTAAGTGGTTTCTTTGATTGATATTATATATATCGTATCTGTAAGGCACCTGATTAATTGTCATTTAAATGTTTTACAGCAAATCTTTAAAGTGCAAAGTGAAGAGAAGGCTCGTAAAGGTGACTGCGCCATCGACATCCAGTGCAGTAAAAAAAGAAGATACCGTTGACTCTGGACCGAAGGTGGCCGGAAAACCAAAGCCGTTGAAGCATATGCAGTTCGTTATTGTGGGGCGGACACAGAAAAATAAAGAGACTTTGAAGAAGGACATTATGCTTTTAGGGGGGGAGGTAACGACAAAGGTTCACCAACACTTGACCGCTGTTATATCGACTGAGAATGAATTGGAAAGAAATAACAAGATAAAAGAAGCGAAGAATCTTGATATTCAAGTTATTACCGAGGACTTTGTCGAGGAAGCTAAAGATCACACAAAGTCTGCGATCCAGCTGATTAAGGAGAAGACCATTTCAAGCTGGGGCAGTAATCTGTCGGACCGGATCAACTTCGTGGCAGAGAAGTCTGCCGCTAAGAGCAAAGGTAAAAGTGCCTTCGAGAAGTCGGGGTCCGGCAAAGTGAAGCTGCAATTGAAAGGCGGCGGAACTGTCGACCCAGACAGCGGTTTGGAAGATACCGCGCACGTGTACCAAAGCGGCAAAGACAAGTACACCGTTACGTTAGTACTTACAGACATACAGACGAAGAAAAACAGTTACTACAAGCTACAGATATTGAAGCACGACAAACAGGAGAAGTACTGGTTGTTCAGAAATTGGGGCAGGATAGGGACAACTATTGGTGCCACGAAACTGGTAAACTTGGCCTTGGAGGAATGTATAGAACAGTTTGAGGATCTGTACGAAGAGAAGACCGGAAATATCTGGAGTCAGAGGGAACATTTTGTTAAAGTACCGCAGAGAATGTACCCGGTCGATATTGACGATGGAGAAGAAGCTTCGACGCAATTCCTGGACTCTGAAATTAAGAGCGACCTAGATCAGCCGGTGCAGGGTTTGATGAGACTGATCTTTAACGAAGCGAACATGAAGAAGGTGATGGCAGAATTTGAAATCGACACGGATAAAATGCCTCTTGGGAAGCTATCGAAGAAACAGATACAGAAAGCCTATTCGGTGTTAACGGATCTACAAGGTTTACTAAAACAACAACACGCTGATCGAGTCGACTTGGTTGACGCGTCCAATAGGTTCTACAATCTAATACCGCATAACTTTGGTGTGTCCGGGCCTAAGATCCTGGAAACGATCGAAGAAATTCATCACAAGTGTGAGATGCTGGATGCACTGCTCGAGATGGAGATTGCCTACTCCCTTTTGCATGTCAAGACGGATCAAACAAAGAATCCACTTGACGCTCATTACAAGCAACTGAACGCAGAGATCAAGGTGATGGACAAACAGGGTGACGAATACAAGATGCTCGAGCAGTACGTAAAGAATACTCATGCAAAAACTCATTCTGCGTACGAACTCCAGATCGAAGATGTGTTTGTCGTTAAGAGGCAGGGAGAGGAGTCTAGATACAAGCCGTTCAAGAAGCTGCACAACAGAAAACTGTTGTGGCACGGTTCTAGAACAACCAACTTCGCTGGCATACTTTCTCAAGGATTAAGAATAGCTCCGCCGGAAGCTCCTGTTACTGGTTATATGTTTGGTAAAGGTATATACTTCGCAGACATGGTGTCGAAGTCCGCGAATTACTGTTGCACGAACAGCAATGACTCCACTGGATTGTTGTTACTCTGCGAAGTGGCGTTGGGCAACATGTACGAGAGGTACAGAGCAGACTATATCGAGAAATTGCCGAGTGGTAAACATTCTACGGTGGGTTATGGGCAAACTCATCCCGATCCCGAACACGTTCATAAGATGAAAGATGGCGTTGAGGTCCCGTATGGACCAGGGGTACCTGCTAAACTTCCTAAGAAATCAGACTTATTGTACAATGAATTTATTGTATACGATGTTGCTCAGGTGAAAGCCCGATACTTGATTAAGATGAAATTCCTATACAAGTAATATATATTTTTACATGATTCAACTGTTGAAAGAGTATCAAAGTATTCGATTAACATTACCTATATACTGTTATACTCAGCTAAACTTGTCTTTATATCTAAGATGTTCGTATATTATATTTAGTGATACTACCTCTTACAAGATAAATTTCATAAGGATATCGGGACTACCGTTTCTGTTAATGTGATACGTATTATTCATTCCATTTGTATGAGTTTGAAAAATAAATTTATATAAAATAACAGATCGTTGTTTTTCTTACTGTATACAAGCTAAGACGTTCGAGCAATGTGAATGGAAGGAAAATGTACCACTTATTGTATCGACACATGTTTATTCGTTTTTATCTCACAAAATTTTAGTATTCAAAATGGAAATCGAAATAAGATTGATCGAATGTATTAATACGGACGTAACCGTCCTCCCCACCCGTCGAGAAGCTGCGACCGTTGGGATGAAAAGCGAGAGAGTTGATCGGACCGAAATGTCCTTTTAAACGAGCAAATTCTTCTTCGAACACCAAATGGAAAAATCGAGAGTCAAATTTTCCTTGCCGAGTGGACGTTGTTGTGACATCCATGGCATCCTGACCTCCTCCGAGGACCACCTATAAAACATAATATAATAGCTCCTGTAAACTTTCATAAATGTTATTATACGTTTAGCTACTGTTCGCAAAACGTACATGATCGAAGATTGGAGAAATTGTCGCGGAGTTCACAGGCCTTTCCGTTTTGTACGTCTTTAATAGCACCAGTGATTCGCTGTCGAACAACTTCGCGGTATTATCTTTAGACGCAGTTACAAACATGGTGCCGTCTTTGTTGAATTGCATGTCATTTATTTGTGACTTGTGACCTTTGACGCTTGACAACATCTTCCTCGTCTGCGAAGAAAGACAAGTCATCGATCAATTATATGTGTATATATTAAAAATGGTAATGGCAAATTTTTTACTTACTCTCACGTCCCACAGAGTGATTTCACCGTCTTCGTGACCAGTAATAATAGTTTCATCCATTGCGCCCCATAAAATAGCGGAGATTCTAGGACCATTGACCGCGATTCTAGTAATCGCGTCGTCCTGTGAAAATACTGTGTCGACATTTCTGATGTCAATGACGAACATCTCGCACTGATGTCCCAAGGCTTTGTCCGTAGAATAAACAGCTAGGTCTGCCGAATAACTGAAGCTGCACGTTCTCACCGAACTGTTCGTATTGAGTTGGCCTATTTCTTTTCCTAAATACAAATTGCATCGTGATTCGACACTGGCTACGGACGTAGAAAGAGAATTCAATGAAAATGGAATACGAACCAGTTTGGCAGTCCCAAACTCTTAATGTGTTGTCACCACTGCCGGACAGAAGTCTCGATGTGTCCCAATTAACATCGATACACCATACCGAACCGTTATGACCGTTGAAAGTTCCGAGTCGTTCGCCGTTCAAAGAGTACCAAACATTTGGCATTTTATCTTTGCTCGAGGAAAACAGTAAATCCCCTTCCCTATTGTACTTGATCTTTGTTATGGCACGTTCGTGCCCGTGCAACATCAAAGGTTTCTGCGATAAAATAAAACATTTACATTTCACATAGTACGCCTACATAATTTCTATGTAAACTATCATTTCTACGATATGTAAATTAAGGTGACTATTTTTTCCTTGGCTTTTCCAGGGGCATGAGATATTTCCTTTTTTTGTTTTAGAGACCACCCCTGTTCCTTCTAGACTCGGTTACACTGTTGCCAAAATAGTAGAATTTTAATAGCAAACTCGTGGTCTTCGGTCTCGTATTGATCATTTTGTAACTTTAAGGAAGAAACACTTTAAGGAAGTGACTTTAAGGAAGAAATGATTACTTTGAATTCAGAATTGGGAACAAAAGGGAACACGGACCATGTTCCGGGGGCTGTCCCCGGAAATCGGGGACGAATGGTCACCTTAATGTAAATTAACACGAGCATAATATGTTACCACACAACGACACTGTGATTTTCGGTAATTCTGATAATTACAAAAACATTGTTAATGCTTCGAAATAAGAAATTGACGTTTCTGAAGCGAAATTTTTTAAAGCGTTTCTTTTCAAAATTTTCATTTACTTATATTTAACAAACTATGATAATGCTAACTGTGTGGTAATGTCATCGAGGTTATACTGTCACATGTTGAAAATATTTCATGCGAAGCTTATATTAAATCATTGATCGCGGAGAATACATAAAATTCATTGGTTCGTGTAGAACAACTAACCATTTTGTATAAAAATACACAATCCAACAAAGCAATCAAAATTCCAACAAACGAACACTTCACTAGTCAAACGCAATTACAAAACTCTCGAGCATTGAAAGTGATCGAAAGGGCACGGACCATCGGGTACACAGAAAGGATCAATTCTTTAATTTATATCATTCGTGTCGACGATGTCAGTGGCACCAACATTTACTTCGAAAAAATACAAACATAAAAACAAACGTTAAAATAAAAATCGATACATGTATATAACAATATAATTAATATCTGTTCTTAAACTCTTTAAGTACCACTGCGCACAGATGCCTTCGTTCAATGCCATGCGACCTGTGCGGAGAACGCGCGACGGGCGTTCATCGACTATACTCAAACGACGCAATTGCAGGAGTCCCGCACGCGGCTGAGCGTTCAAATTCGAAACGTTACATTTATGTTGTCGAAACGATCGCTTTCACGTTCCATATCCCGAATATTTATTGGCAGACACGCTTAGATCGCAAGTAGATCAATTCTACTACTTTCCAACGTAACGTGCAGATTCTGTGCAGATCGCAACTTTATCCACCAATAAGAATGCACCGCTGACTGGTAATCGATCTCTGGTAAATTTCCAGAGATCAGTAAAATGCCCGAGCACGAGCGAAACGTGCGTGTAAAAGGAAGCCAAAATACAAGGCAGAACTGAACGGTGTCGCGAAAAGTCAGTGAACCCCGCGAAGCATTTTTTTGATCCCGCGATCGGCCAGTAAAATTAAAGTGTCGCATCTTGGTTGCGAAAGATCCAGTCCCGTTCCAAATTCCGTTTGTATACGCGTGTCGTTAGAAATTGGAAAAGGAAACGAAATTGAAACGGCATGTCCGAAGCTGTTGGCCAACATGAGATTAATCAGAGCTATTGTTTCAAATGGAATGACTACCAGAACCATTTGTCCGATGTAATTAGGCAGCTTCTGGAGGAGGACTGCATGGTGGACGTGACACTGGCCGCTGCAGGGGAACGCATCCATGCCCATCGCATAGTCCTCTGCGCCTGTAGCACTCTCTTTCGAGTAAACAACTTTCGCATCTTTAAGCATAAGCCTGAAAAAGTCGCGAACCTGCTCCAAGCTTTCATGATTCCCTCCGAACGATCGTGACTTGATAAAATTTCGATCCTGCGATACATTTCACTATTTTTGCTTGTACGGAGGTTTGTCCTGTGATCGGAGAAAAATTGATAACTGGATCAGTGCTCCGCAATCTTATCTCACCCTCGGCGCACCTAAGCCCTTCCCAGAATTCCATGGCATACAGCAAGCAAAATTATACAAAACATATACAAGCTACAAAGTGAACACACAGAAATTACATTTATTTATGAAAAACTTTGTTGAAAAAAAATCCCGTGCTTTTTCTCCACTCGGAGGCATTGCACCACGGCGCGCTTAGCATCGTCTCGTGGCGCGCCAGTTGCGGAGCACTGGCGCAGATCAAAGAATAAGTCGAGTAGACAGAATGACATTGTTTTTGAGAAAACTATGTTTGGGTGTTTCTCAGATACGGGTGCATCCGGTCGACTTATTTTATCATTCGATGAATTCTGATATTCGTGTTAGTAAAGGGGAATACTTGACTGTCTCTTCGTAGGATGTTTTAAGTCAAGTAAACGAAGATCATCCGACAATAATATTGAGCGATATATCTGCGCAGGATATTAAGTCTATCATAGAGTTTACTTACCATGGCGAAGTACGAGTTCCAGTGGAGAATTTCAATAGTTTATTGGACGCAGCACGTTCCTTAAAAATAAGCGGTCTCATCGAGGTTGTCTTCTTTTTCTAGAAAAATCTAACGAAACTGTCATTCGACTTCTAATATCGCTTATGTTCGTAGATCGATAGGGTAGACGAGTCTGACTCAGTTTCGAGTACAAAGGATTTTAACGATAACAATGAAGAGCCAATGACTGTAATCAGCGAGGTGGAGGATAATGTTATTAACGCACTGCAACAGAGTTACGAAGAATTAGATGATCAGCAAGAACAAGAAGTCATTGAAAATGCCACTATGAGTAAAAGAAAGAGGCGCAGGCGTGACACGACGAAAAGGGATTACAACGACGACATGCTAGCATCTGCGATAACTGACTTAAAGTTGGGGCAAACTTTAATAGAAGCTTCGACTAAGCACAATATACCACGTTCGACGTTATACATGCGTGCCAAAGCGTTGGGTATACATTTTAACGCGTCGCGAAACGAGTATCCAGCGGAATGTGTGAAGGCAGCTATAAACGCTGTAATCGGTTGGTGTTCGCATTCTAATTATTACAGCTTCTAATTATCCCCAGAATTATTCCATTGTTATTCCATTGTTACCATAGGTGGAACAAGTTTGCAACATGCGTCAGAAATGTTTAGCATACCCAAGACTGTACTATGGAGAAGGATTCAAAAAGAAGGCTACCAAATATTGCGTTCCGAAATGAGAAGGTCCTATGACTCTGACAAACGAGAGGCCGCAGTCAAGGCTTTGGAAAGGGGAGAGAATCTGACCAAAGTTGCACTCGAATTCAAAGTAATATTTGTTGTTCTACGATCGAACGATGGCCGTAACTTTGAACCTCTGAGAGCAGTGCCAGTGATTGGATTTTCAGATTCCAAAGACTACTTTATTTAGGGACAAGGCTCGGTTGGTAGACGAGGGAAAACTGCCGCTATCATTCTGGAAGAAGCGAAACTCCGAAAACGAGAAATTAAAGAAATCTCGGTTAGAAGAAGCTGTCGCTGCTTGTAAAGGGGGGAAAATGTCGCAAGCAGCGGCGGCGATGACTTATCATATTCCTAAGACGACGATATGGAGACGTCTTCAGCAAGACGGCAAGAAGTCGGAACGCCCGTTGAACACAAGGAAACGACGATCGTCGGACTCCAAGCATGGCGCAGAATCGAAAACACAAGAGGGGGCCGATTTCACTTTTTGCGAGGTGTTAAACAACTTCGACCCCTCGCCCATTAATCGCGTAACGTATCGCTGCGTCGTAGAAACATTAAGGAATTTCAATTTCAGGTTTCTTCGGAGATTCCTATAACTTATATAGACGAAAGTAGTATACCTGAGGATTCTGTGATAATATTAACGGCAGAAGACATGGACGGACTTAATTTGGAAGAAGGACGACAGATTATCGTTAATTCGGTACGCAACTCTTATTTCTTTTCTTTCGGAGCTGTTAAACATATATATGTATATATATATATATATATATATATATATATATATTCTCTACGCTTTCTATTTTGCAGGAATCGGTACAGGAATATGTTCCCTGTACTATAAGTATCGAAGAGAATTCCAATTACTCGCAGACGGAGAGTTAGCAAATTAGTGGTGACTGTACGTCTACGAGCGATTAATATCCCTTTTTGTACAGCAATACACATTATTTTACAATTTCAGTAACAATACATTAATGGACATAAATATTCACCTATAGTAATTTAAACGTTATTGTTCGGTGTCTTTTGTACTCGGCGCTTTCTATTTTACTCGTCCGATTTCTACGCATAAGTCTGATCATTTTAATCTTGTACAGATGAATCATGTCCACGCGTTAGCGATGTTTAAAGTGCACGGGATGAAATTACTTATTTCCTTGCAATACGACTCGTACAGGTGCAATAATAAACTTGTATAGCAATAAAAATAAGTTTTCTTAGAATATCAGAAATACTGTTCCCTGGTGGTTTCTATTCTCAACGTACCATACTTTCTCGTCGCATGGATATCATTGGTCTATTCCATTGGCGCCCGAGTGAGTAGCCAATACATGGTGGGATTAGTGGGTGGCTTTGAGAATGTTTCGGGCGGAGTAAGATTCCCGTGCGTTGGAAATAAATCGTGGGGCCTAAGGTTGGGGATATTTATTGGAATGGTGTCTTGTGGCCGGTGATGTGTTATGCGGCGGTATTAAGGACGGAATCTACGAAATTTCATCATATTACGTGATAACTGAGAAACGCAGGAAATATGGCCCACCAGCTGTTATATTCAGCTACCAAATTCGAAAGGTTCATTTTGAAATCCGCGTATAAAAATGCCGCTACAGTTCAGGTACAAATTGTAACCTCACATAACCTATGCCCCTCTATACTTTCATACAACGATTATCTCCGATATCCTTCGTGATTTACACTTTCGATCTAATCGCTCAATTGTCCGTCGCTATTAAGATGTTCTGCACAGGCTATCATACGTTTCTATCCATTTCATATATTTTAACATTTATCGTACAATTCACTCTAAATACACATACATAGGGTGTTTCCCGGTGGTACAACTGAAAAGTTAATGATTGATTCTGTCCGAAATATTCATTCGACAGCGTAGAATAAAGATTTAGCGGGCGAGGCGTTGTTTCGGAGACAAATGAATTTGGATTATGCCTTGCTGTAATTCACTTCGCTATAAGTTACTTATAAGTCTGTTTACACGTTTATAGTATTTGTTGATAAACATTGCAAGCTACTTTTCTCCGGAACGAAGTCCTTTGCGTTAAAGTCTTACGTTATATTTCCAGCTGATTTTCCCATGCTCGGTTATTAGCTTAATGTGATGAGCCTTTCGTGTCGAAAGGATCGACTATAACGACAAAGAATGTTTATTTAATGAGAAAGTTTAACTGTGTAAATATTTTCAGTTACGGAGGTACTTATCACTGATCAAAAATAGCAATGAAATGACAATGATCGAACAGTTGCAGCGACAGTGGAGGTTACTATGTAATCAACCACCGAAAGGTTTTGAGAAGTTTTTTAAAGGTCATTACATTTCTGTCAATCTGTTTTACCTAATGTACTTACACGAAACGGATTGAAACGTGCATTTTGTTTCTGTAGGCGGAGGAAAAGGATCTCCTAAAACTACTGAGAAAGTAACTGAAAAAGTTAAAGAAGGATCGGCCAAAGAGAGCAAACCGTTGTCGTCTAGCTCGTCTTCCCGTAGCACACCTCCGAATCCTAGTAGCGATAAAACAGGGTTCCAATGGAACTTCGACTTTAATCTAAGTGGACCGGGAGGGAAGAAGCCGTTCGAAAATACCAAGAACGAGAAAATGCTTCTATTCGGCTTCATAATTATGGCAGCTACGCTCGTATATATGCAGCTGCTGTCCAGTCCAGTGGCAGAAATTACGTGGAGAGATTTTATATCACAGTAATTGAATTATGAATTATTTCTTGTTAGGTTAATACTCTGTCTGATATGTTCGTTCCGTAATATGCAACCGAATGACTTGTGTCAATTCTCGTCAGGTGTCTGAGCAAATCAGTCATAGACAAATTAGAGGTTGTCAATAAGCAATGGGTCCGTGTAAAGCTATTACCTGGACATTTTGTAAACGGAGCAGTGAGTTTGTAAAATTATTGCGCAACATATGACTGTATATATGGTACAATTAGCAAATGCATAACTGCTTTAACGCGTTCCGTAGGATGTTTTGTGGTTCAATATTGGAAGTACCGAAACATTTGAGAGAAACCTAGAGAATGCACAGATCGAGTTGAACATAGAGCCACAAAATTATATATTAGTAGTATACAAAGATGAACTTGAAGTACAACATATTGTCAAACTGCTGCCGCAGTTAATAATGTGGGGTAAGTTACACTGTTCGTAGCGACGTATCAATTGTCGGTGACTTTGATGTTTAATTACAGGATTCCTTCTATTTATATTTCGAAAGTCAATGCAGACATTCACCACGGGCGGAAAGAAGGGTGGTCTCTTTGGTTCAGTAATGGAGTCGACAGCAAAATTAATCAACTCCAAAGACATCGATGTTCGTTTTAGGTAGGTCGTCCAAATAGTGACGTACAATTTTCCTCTATCCTTTAGCATGTTTGAATTATGCGTAACCGTTTATCATTTTCCTTTGTTACGAAGTCATCGTAAATGTTACCATGTGTGTTTAAAAATTTAGAGATGTCGCTGGATGCGAGGAAGCAAAAATTGAAATTATGGAATTTGTAAATTTCTTAAAAAACCCACAACAGTACATAGATCTTGGCGCGAAGATTCCCAAAGGTGCAATGCTGACGGGTAAGCGTGCTCTTTTCTTCCTTAATGTCGTACATTAGTTCTACGTTTGGAGAATGCTTTGCAAATCTTACGCTACGCTCCGCAGGCCCACCTGGTACTGGAAAAACATTATTAGCCAAGGCTACGGCTGGAGAGGCGAATGTCCCTTTCATCACAGTATCTGGTTCTGAATTTCTGGAAATGTTCGTTGGTGTTGGTCCCTCAAGAGTTCGAGACATGTTCGCAATGGCACGCAGACACGCCCCATGTATATTATTTATCGACGAAATCGATGCTGTTGGACGGAAAAGGGGAGGTCGTAATATTGGCGGTCATTCCGAACAGGAAAATACCCTTAATCAGCTTCTAGTTGAAATGGATGGTAACGTCACAGCGTCAGCCGAACATACGAGACATACATGTCACGAGGCTAAATTTAATCAAACATTCGTTTCTGCCTTTTTCCAGGATTTAATACAACGACCAACGTGGTGGTCTTAGCGGCAACCAATCGAATAGACATTTTAGACAAAGCACTGTTACGACCTGGAAGATTCGACAGGCAGATATTTGTCCCCGCTCCGGACATTAAAGGTCGAGCGTCTATCTTTAAAGTGCATCTAAAGCCTCTGAAGAGTACGATAGACAAAGACCAGCTGGCTAGGAAGATGGCTTCCTTAACCCCCGGATTCACAGGTATAAAGATCAGATTAACCGAGCGAAGTTTCGTCGGAGGAGCGATCGACGTTACGTTGTCAGAGTATCATATATAGATGTTTCTAGGAGCTGATATTGCTAATGTGTGCAATGAGGCAGCTTTAATAGCGGCGAGAGACATGAACGATAATATTCAACTGAAACATTTTGAACAGGCCATTGAGAGGGTTGTCGCTGGTATGGAGAAGAAGACGAATGTCTTGCAGCCCGAGGAGAAAAAGACAGTCGCGTATCACGAGGCTGGCCACGCGGTGGCAGGCTGGTTTCTGGAGTACGCCGATCCGCTTCTGAAGGTGCAGTTTCTTGATCCTGTAGTGTGCCGCTCCTATTTAATTTAACTTGAAAACGGCTTCGTCTTACCTGTGACAGGTGTCGATAATCCCGCGCGGGAAAGGCTTAGGCTACGCTCAGTATTTACCACGCGAACAGTATCTCTACACGAAAGAGCAGCTGTTCGACAGAATGTGCATGACGCTCGGCGGACGAGTGTCGGAGGAGATATTCTTCGGTCGCATAACAACGGGAGCGAAGGATGATTTGCAGAAGGTTAGTGCGGGTTATACGTTGCTACATCGCGCTCCCTAATGAAGATCACAGCATATTCCTTTCTCTAATATCACCGTCGTTCTTCCTCTCTTCAAATCAGATCACTGAAAGCGCGTACGCTCAAGTGATCCAGTACGGTATGAACGAGAAAGTCGGCAACGTCAGCTTCCAAATGCCGCAGCCGGGAGAAATGAGTTTCGACAAACCGTATTCCGAGCACACTGCTCAGCTAATCGACAGCGAAGTGCGCGAGTTAATCGAAAAGGCTCATGTGCGCACGCACGATCTGCTTACGGAGCACAAGGAGAACGTGATGAAGGTATGGACTATGATTCCGGATGCTTGGCGAAAGCTGGACAGCTAGTTCATAGGGGAACGCATTCTTTATTTTGTATCCTCAGGTGGCTGAACGATTACTGAAGCAAGAGATACTGAGCAGAGACGACATGATAGAACTCCTGGGGCCCAGGCCGTTCCGCGAGAAGTCCACTTACGAGGAATTCGTTGAGGGGACGGGCTCGTTCGAGGAGGACACCACGTTACCGGAAGGTTTGAGGGAATGGAATAAATCTAAAGACACCCCAGAGGATAAAAAGGAAGTAGTTCCTCCGTCGTCGGACCCGGCCTCGGCCACCGCCGCCTCTAAAGATCACCCGCAACACCGATTATAATTATACAGTTTAGACTATAGTCTGCTAAGTACTTTGTATTATAGTTTGAAATATATAACTGTAATGAGTAATAACACAGGAGTGTCTATTCGATTGCATCGATTGCGATGACCATATTCTCGCGATCCGCGCGCTATGAAAGTTGTCGTCTGCGAATGCAATTGATATTGAATGCGACTCTGCGATTATGCTGCTCTTCGCGATTTAGCATTATCATTTTAGTGTAAGCGCTATTTATTAGCTAACAAAATCTTTCATATCGGATAAGCTGTGTAACGATGTGAACTCTTCGCGCTATGGCATTTATAAAGGTGATATGGTGTCGCAGGATGCAAAATGATGCTAGAAGAACCATACAATTGTATTATGCGTGATTACACTGTCGTTTTATAATGATTGAATAAACAGGTGTATCAGGTGAAATAACAGCGACAATTTATGTTGTTTTTTTTGCAACGTATAATTAATAAAGTTTACAAATGTAGTGCAATTGAACTGTCTTATCCTTAAGTATTGTAAGTACATTGATAATTTGTTAATTGGTAATTGGGTTTCGCTCTGGCGGAATTGTTGGTACCTTTCGATGGAACTGTACCATACGTGTCCTATGTCGCGTGTTTCTGTGTGTGTACGAGAATTGAATCCTTGTCTATTACATTCACCGAAAAGAAAAAAGGAAAGAAACAGAAGAACGGTTCTATTCGCGTTCTTCGTATAAGGTTTATACATACCCTTTATGACAAAGTTGAAAATGTTTTGACGTGACGAAGGTCTGTTTAAGGATAAAGCTCCGTGGCTCTAGGAACAATAACTTCTCAAATATGATCGATTAGTGGCAAATAGATTCTCGAATCTGCGACTTGTACCTCGACGTCGAGTTACTTCTACTTTGAATCGTTAATACGTATAAAAACGATACCAATAATAATTTCAATCTGGCATCTACACGTTAGAAAAGTAAAACTGTAGATCAAGTTTCCTATAAAGAGTACTTGAACGAAATCTGTTCAAAAGGGAACAATGATGTAGACCTTCATCTGCTCCCTCTTGGTCACTCGACTCTTTCACTCTTCATCAGGTCGGAACATTCAAAAACGATCTCCATGAGATAAGCTTCGAGCTCGTTCAGACGTGGGTTTTAACAGGATTTGGAGCGACAGATGTGCATGCATCTCAAAATATCCACTATCAGTCTTGGGATTTTCATTGAAATTTCATTACATGATTTGAAACGCCCTTGGGAATAAAGGTGAACGTTTAGTCTTGAGAAAAAGTACCCTTTCCGATCGAGAAGTTTCGTTTTCCCCAATCAATTCTGTTCGTATTTCGTGCAGCTACTTTTGCGCATGCGCTTTGCTTTGAAAATGAGAAACTACAATTTAACCTTTTTTACTGTTACAATGCGGTTCAAGAAATTTGAGTTAAATTCTTTAGTATGGTACATCGGTGCCTAAGAATCGCGTAAAATCTTACACAGGAATATGTTCAAACAGTCCAATTTTCATTTAATTTAAAAGCTACGATTCGCAAGATTGAGGTTATGTGCTCGATAGGAACCAAAATGCGCGCATGCTCAGTGGCTGCTATTTAAAGTTCGGTGAAATACCAAATGTGAATCAACTATTTTGTTCAATCGAACGAATTCACTTTTGTCTTTTTGTAATTACAGTAGATTCCAAAAAAACGCGGGAAAATGTTTCAAATATACATAATGGGAACAGTTCCGACAGTGTTCTTTGAAATTTTCTTCTGCATCGTTTTATGTTCACGATTCGTTCGTTGGAAAAAGTGGAATAAAAAAAACTTCTCGATCGATCGATCGTTTAAAGAAAGTGTCGTAAAACGTATATACCCGTGCATATTTATGCAGTGGTTATTTCACAGAAATCGGGGCCAGAATCTAGAAACATTAAAGTTCCCATTTCGCTTTAAATGTCCATATTGCAGGTTACTTTTTCAGTTCTTTCGTTCGCCGAATTCTCGACCGTGCATCGGAGCTGTACGGTGTAATGAATGGAGGCGGGCAAGCGGATAAACAATCGACATTTCGAATCGTATCCTGCGACGATATCTCGGAACAATAAAATCTCACTTATCGAAATCATCGGATCGTGACGACGATTTGGCACCATGTTTCGCGCATCGACAAGAAATACTGCTTCGATTTGAATATACCGTGTTTCCCGCCAATTTTCCAATCGACTGAATTCCAGGTAACTTTAACATTGAGCAGTCCAATATTTGTTTGTAAATTGATGGCACTCCAATCGACAAGGAATATGTTGATGCAAAGTATAGTCAGCGCCTTTGATTCTGGCTGCTCTAACAAAAAGTTAGAAGGCTAGTGGCTCACTTCGCATGCTTGGCATCTATTTCGTAAATAATTATTTATTGGTTCAAACGGTAAAAGCCTTCTATAAAAAGATAACATATTTTGGTAGCAATTTAAAATTGATACTAAATATCTTCTTCAGATGTGATAATACTAAAAAACAGTTCATATGTAATTTGAATGGCATTAAAAAGATACATTCAAAGCTATTCAAATTATATATAAAATATTTTTTGCATCATCACAATTGAAGATGATATTTCGGTAGCTTGCTTTATGTGGGACACCCTGTACGTTACAGAGTTGTATAAAGTGGTTCACTGTTTCCCGCGATTCTATTGAAAAAAAGAAATCGTAACACCAAAAGAATTTAGCCTGCTCTTTTTATTTGCGAGATTGCAAACTTATTATTTATCGATGGTAGAAATCCTAGCAACATTTCCGGTGAGTTTCAATTAATAAAATATAAAATATAACGTGCTTTTATCCTAGTTCCACAAAAAATTGTAGAAGAGTCTGCGAATTGAATGGTAACCATGTGAAGTGTGCCACTCGCCAGCGTGCATTTGCGTTGGAGTGGCCCACTTCACGTGGTTGGCATCCGTTCCCTGAATATTTCCACAATATTCCGCGAATATAGTTTAGATGGGAGCCTATAACGAGCTTTTCCTCTGAACCATATCCATATCCATGGACAAATTGTAGAACAGTTCGCGAAACCGATGCCAACTGTCTGAAGTTGGCCACTGGCCTCCGTGCACTTGCGTTAAGGCGGAACCGCACATTCGGGATTCGGCAAGCTGCACGCCAAAGTTTCGCGTATAGGCGGAACCACATATTCGGCACTCGACATTCCACAAACTTTTCACCAAAGTGTTAGCGTGTATCTCCACACTGTGCGCTCATTCCACAGATGACGCGCGTTTAGATGATCGCAAATGCTTGGGAACTGCGAGCATTCATACAGAAGCTCGCGCAAAACAATTGACAATCGGCGAGTAACGAACATTTGCCTCCATCGCTGGATCCACACGTGTAGTCTCGTGTAGTCGCTCGTGGAACGACGAACATTCGTTGTTTGTGGTTCAGCCTTTAGTGCCACCGGAATCGAGCGAGACGATTGCATAATGATCAATATCACGAAGTTATCGGCGAGGCGAACATTTCATGAAATCGCCACAGGATTTGTTGTCGATGCGTAATCTACGAAGAGGACAGGCGGAAAGTAACGCATTCGTGATCGAACGGGTGGAGTGCGGGGGGTGGGGGCGGGGTGGTTGGAGGGGGCGGGGCAACCTCACGGAATCTTGCTGCGTAAAGATCGTCTCGCGAAGCGATTGAAAAACTTTTATCGTCGATCGTCAGCCTTACACGTTTCACTAAACCCTTTCCCCCGACATTCGTCGCTTAAATCATTGATCCCAAGACACCGTTTTAATTATTTATTTTTTTTCATTTTTGCTCTCTGAAGTGGCGCGTCATCCCAGCGTTTCTACAAAACTATACGATTTATCGAGTAAATATTTATACGTTCCGAAACCTTTACCGTTAAACTTAGCGCGCTAAACTCACTAATCAAATATATCATACAATCACTAAATTATTGCTTTGTCGTACCTTGTATATCACACTAATCTAAACCCTATCTGTTTCTCTCAGCTACCTTACGTTTTTTTCACTTTTTTCCCCTGGTTTTCTTTCTACCCAGTTTTGTTCTTTTTTTTCGTTTTCTCGCCGGCTCGTTTCGTGAAAAGCCAGGTTCACCGATGATCATGCCCTGCCCCATCGCGGACCGTCGCTCGAACGGACGCGTCCTGTTAATTACGGTCCGTGACCGCGGAACTTCGGGCGTCCATGCGAAACTGACTTCGATTGCGTGCAAGTTAAGCGCAGGTTCCGTGCTTATCGACTCTGCATAAATCTTCAGCGAAATCTAAATTATCGTACGGGGGAGGCGAGCTAGGATCGCGCTCTAATTAATTTCGTAATTGGATTCATTAATAGGGCGGGGGAAGGGGGGAGGTGGAGGGGGCCAAGGATAACCTATTTCTTATCCACCGTTAACAAATTATTCGCTTAATTATGCCACGGATAATTCATTTCTCGCGCCTCCTTCCGTCGCCGCGAATAATTTTACGCCGAACTACCGTGTTCGAACGGCCTTGGTAAAATGGAGCGCAAGTTCGATCGATAATGATCACGGAATTATGAACTATCGGTTGCAAGTAAAGCTTTCGTGTACCATTCTACGGCGAAAGGAAATTACGGATACAATGTTGAGATAGGACGACTCGCAACAGCGTACGTAAAATAGGTGCTTATTCGGTAATTTGCAAAGGATCAAAGGAAATATATTAAAGCTAACGTGTATAGTGTTCGAGGGCATAGGAAACTTCCGTTTTAACAAAATTCCTGTTTTCTAACTTTTTGAAATTGCAAAATGAAATCACCTTGACTTCAAGGAGCGCTCGTGGAAAGTTAATAGACATCAAAGAAAATGTATAACTACTACTGTACGTTCCTTCGTCAGTTCCATAAAAAGATATAAGTTACCTCGAACCTTCCAGAAATATACACACACACACACACACACACATGAAATCCCTCGAACAAAATGCATTTCGTTTAAAAAGAATTCCCTTTGTAAAAGTACCTTGGGTATTTTAAAGATGCATGGAAATTTCGAAATTAATCAGAGGCGATCATCCACGGGGAAGCTTCTGCGCGGAGCGTTGGACTACAATACACGTGAGTCGCACGTGATATGCACGTGGAATGAGTTAATTAATTACATTTACGCGGACAATCATTGTCGCGCGTTGTTCGTTGTTCTTTTTACCGTGTTTTCAAAAATGTACATCTTGACCCTTCGATACGCATTTCCCTCTCCCTTTTGCCGCTCCCCTTGCCATGCGCCATTGGTAATGCGTATCAGCCGAGAAAGCAATATCAGCTACAATTATACATTTATCGCTGCGTTAAGGGGCGCCACTGTGCGTGGGCGTGGTAACGTTTAAGTACTTTTTTGGTCCTCTTTGGAGTCTTTTTTTTCCATTAACACTTAAGTATGAGACGAGAACGGTAGATCGGTGACAACGCAGTGGCGTGGGAGTTAGCAGGATATTCGCCTGTCCGCCTGGTTCTCGCGTTTGGCTCGCGGCGCGGCGTCCCTTCGGCTCGCTTTACAGCTAAAGATACGTGGCTTTTATCGACGTTAAGCGTGTAATCGTGCCTGTGTGCCAGAGTCAGGGTCGGGAGCATTATCTAATAGAAAAATTCTGCTAAGCGAGGGTTCGTGACGTGGTTAACGAGCGCGACGGGAATCCGAGCTAATTGGCTGTAACGCCGTAATGCGCGCTGTCAACGAGTACGTCGATAAGGTAACGCGTCGCAATTACAAACTTCGCTTTAATCGGGAGGCGGAGCTTTTATCTTCAGATTGCTCCACGACAAACCGATCCGAACGATAACGGACGGCAGTCGCGAGAAACGTGCTTCACGTTGGCAGTTCTGCCTCGGTGGAGTGTAAAGCGGGTCCGCTAAATCAAGGGGAACGTATTTACAGGTTACTGGAGGATGAATCTGTGCAAACAGATAATTTTATGTACAGGGAGTGGACGAATAGTCACCGTCCTCAAATTTCAGAAGTGTCTTTTCTTAAAAAAGAAGTGACTGAAAATCAAAATCAAGTCTCCTTCATGGAGACGAACAGAAGAACAGCAAGGTTTATAGGAGGGATTAATGGAGTGTGGTGGGAAAGAAAGCAGCGCGTGCGAGGTCAAACCTCCAAGCTAGTTCAATCTAGCTTCCCTCTCTTTGGACATGCGCAGTTGAAGACCTCGGTATTGCTCGGTATACACGTGACATCGTTGCAGCAATTTAACTCGGATGACCGTCGTGCACGTGAACGATTTGAGCTCGATTTGGAAATCGAGCACACATTCAACAGAAACCTTTCCATCTTGGATTTTACGAGGCATGATCGTCCTAGGGCCTGGCTTGGATCATTTTCACATTCTAAAAAATAATGTCGACTGCCCGTTTATCGTGACTTCCATTTGTTGTAGTAGTTGTTGGCTTTTGTTCAAGTACGCTACGACGGATCTAATATTAAAATTTGTATTCGCGGGTATGAGTTCATTTCTCCCCCTCTCGTCCAATTGATTTCACAATGCGCGTCCTTCTCCCCTGAATTCTTTGCTACTCTTTGCTATTTTTCGGAGGGCAGGACGCGCATAATACCTGCGATATACAATTTCGAGAATATCTTCGACGCTGAGGCGTTCTTCGGCGGTGGCAACGAACCATGAAGAGTGGCACGATACAATTTGTAAACTGGTAATGCCAAGGAATGGCAGGCAAACGACTCCGTTTTCTTTTTTTTGAGAACGTAAATAAGGTTGATTGGGTTCGTAATTCTTTTTTTTTTTTAGTTTTTAAGTACCATGAGATGAAGCTGGATATATCGTCTATTACCCGTAAAAAATCCATCTCAAAATCCATCTTCGAATAGTAGGTAGTCAGAAAATTTTTAAAAAACCCATAAACCTTCGAATAATTTTCTGTTCCATATATTTCCAATTTCGTTATTTATCATTTATAGCATTCCCAGCATTTTCTTTTTAAAATTCTTCCCTCAGAGGATCGATGCAGCGCCGAAGAACGGTCCAACCGATAACGCTATAGTTCCACTCATTTTGTCTCAGTTATTGACTACCGTTACGTGGTTAACTCTATTTAATTTATAGATTCGATTGACTGCCGAGTATTTGTAATATAGTATAAAGACTGGTAGCTTGCGAATATCGTTAAAAGTGCGACCAAATCGCGAAGAATTGTTCATCCGACCTCCTCGCGGAGGTTATGTTCGGTTCGACGACATAGGCGTAAGCTTTGCGTGTGCTTCGCTTTCGTTTGGACTCGAGAATGCACCATTAAGGGCACTTGCACGTGAGAATCCTTAAAAAAATCGAACTTTTTCTTTCGTCACGTTTCACAATTACATTCTCCCGCGAATATTGCAACACGTATAGGTTATGTGCCAATAATATCTTTATAGAAGAGCCAGAAACAATTTCCCGCGTACAAAAGTACACATATCTCAAAAACTATTTAAGATAGACGGTTGAAACTTTGTACAGCGTCTTACATCTAGGTTTGAATGAAAGCAGACTATTATTACGTCTCAGGCTTAAAACTGAAACATACTTGCCGAGTTTCAATACCTATAAAAGAGTCACGTTTTCGGTCCGCGCGCATAAAAAATTATCCGCACAGAAACCACTAACGACAGAAAGATAATAGTAGTCTATTTTCAACGTTTGCATATCACGAGTATGTGGTAAAAATTTCAAACTTCTAGCTCCAAGATTTTTTGAGAAATGTGTAGACGAACTTATTTTCTGACAGCGTCCATCTTCTCGATCACGTAAATCTTGTTCTTCGATCACTTCAATTTCTGGCGTAGTGATATAATTTAACAAACGCAGAAACATGACCAGTCTTCCAAATGTGCTCACGCAGAAGTGCCTTGAAACGTCCCACAACTTCTCGTCCCCGCGGAAATGACCGCGCGAGAACGATTTCGGGGCAACGTTCCCCCGTCGCCGAATTTTATTCAGTCAGAATCAGACTCGCTTAACCAGCTACGAATCGAAAGAACGAAGACACAGCAACAACTACAGCTAGGAACTCTACTTAGGATCACAAAAATCATCTTATTGCTCGCTCGATCGTTCCGTGTGACAAAGTATCGGTGAAAAAATAATGGGGGATCTATGTACAGGTGAACGATCTCGATCATTCAATTTAACATTAGGATCGAACAAGCGCCAGGCAAGTCTATTTCTGACTTATCGCGCGAGCGATCGCGAGCAACGTGCAGGCGTCTTGTCGTTGCACAGGTGTACTAATTGTAAACAGTAGCGAGGTGTATAGGAGGAGCCTTTGATCGCTGATCACGTGATCGTGACGCTTCGATACAAGATCGTTTGCCAACCTCGATTCCTCCATTTGCTTTTCGCGGATGCGCACTGGAGACCTCGCCACTGCTCGCTACACCTACAGTCTACACCTCAACCTCGACCAAAGTCGAATTGTTCTAAATTCGAGGTATTCTAGCCAACACACTCCCTTTTCCTTTCTATTCTTCCAAAGCTTTGGTGCAATCTGCGGCGCTTGCGCGTTGCCCGCGCCGAGCAGGCGACTGTGGATGTTAAAAATGTGAGGTGTCAGCGAACCACGGTTCGAAGAAACGGCTAGACTGCTCGATGCCGACAAGTTTGTACAACTTAAGTGACTAAAGCTGTCGCGGAGCGTACGATCGTTGCTCCATCGGCGGTTTCCCTTTTCGATTACTTCGACTAACGGTCTCTTTCACCTTTTTTTTTTTGTCGTTTTCTCTTTTAATTAAATTAAGTACGCAATACGTTCGCCTCCCTTATCGTATAATCGCTCAAAATGTCTCGTACCAAAATATCATCTACCGTGTATATATAAAAAACTCGCGCCATCACGCGAAAGCAAGAGAGCAACGCGACGTAAATGAAATAAGATCTCGAGACCCCCTAGAGGATGAAACGACACAATTGAAGCGTAAGCACGCTGACTAGAGCGTAAGTCTCTTCATTTCCCATTTCCCATTTCCCGCATTCTCCTCGGGCTACTCTTTGGTTCCGCTCGCGGGACATTCTTGTCTCGCTTTGCAGGGCATTCTTTTCATCGCTGCCGCCTCGCTCCGTCGATTCGGCGTTTCTAAATTAATATCACACGGGGCAACTCGGCGCGCTTCGAGCTGCGGCGGCGGACTGGCCACGATCGGCCGATGCGTCGCGAGTGGCGCCTGGTAACACGCTTCCACGTGTACGGGGGTCAAAGAAGGAAAACGGGTGCTCAAGGAGCAGCTGCTTTTTTCCCTATCCTATCCTATGGTTTCTCATCGAAATTCGCAGGCCACCTTTGGGCTTTTCAGTGGAATGCTAATGATTCGATTTCGAGGTGAAGACTTTGCTGTAAAATCAGGCAGTTCCGTAATTTTATAGGTAGCATTGACTGTATTATAAAAAACATTAACTGTGAGTTAACTGAAGGTGAAAATTGTTTTGTAGTTTCTGATAGGGATGACGATCAAGCAGATCGTAATGGTGTTTGACGTAATTAAGTATTTTTATACAATTTCGTGGAAAAAAAGGCAGTTCTAAATTTTGAAAATTTACCCTGCCATGGAGACGAGATGTTTTTACTTGCAATTAGTAAAAGTGTTGGATGCTGTAGAATTTAAGTGGGTAAAATACTTTGAAGATACCTATGTCTAGAAATATTTCGTTAACATTATTTTTATTAGTTTTGCAAAAGTTAATACATTTGGAGCTGCCCTCAGCTTGCTGCAAAGTCTTCATTTCGCGGGATGGAAAGTTTACAGTCAAAGTTTAAATAATTCTGCACATATCGATTATAGTCTCTGGACAAGAATCCCTAATTATGCTTGAGTATTAGCACCTTAACAACTATATTCGCAATAAAGCGCGAAATAAATAAAACGTAATAAAGTCTTCTTCTCGCGTTAATTGCCGGTTGAACAAATTATCAGCTTTACTCCTCGGGAAGAATGAATTTTAAAAGTAACCCAGCACTTCGATAAAAAAAAAAACAGATGGAAAGAAACCAACTGTTGCATTACACGCGTCCCCCCAACACACGTAACTCTCCATTGAAACATTTCCCCATCGAACGAATGATTTGCGATTAATTTAAGGCAGCCCATCTACAGAATTCACCGAGTAAAACATTGTTCCTATCACCTGTACCAATCGACACCGAACTCTTGAGCACTCTTCCATCAACCCCCGCCACGCATCTCGAACCCTCAACGAAACAAAATAAATAAATTCAACGACTAACGACTAGAAGAAAGGAACGAAGGTGATCCAAGTCTTTTTTCATCTAAAAAAATATACATCTGACTTAACGACTAGCAACGAATTAAGAAACTAATAAACTCGATCTACGACTAGAGGATCACTAGAGTGTTATTACGAGCCGATGGTTACGGACTAGCGGCTCTTCTCGGCAAAGTAATTCCTCCGGAAGGGGGCAGTGGGTTCCTCGCGCGGTGGAAAAACATTTATCGATAAGTTTCAGCTAGACACGAGCGGCAATTGGTCGCGAGACTGCGCTCTCGCGTGTTTTAACAACGAGGAAATTACAGGAGGATGTTCTATAATTCAGGGGAGCAGAACGACCGACCCTTTCGCCACCGAATGGTCATTCCAGCGAGTTCAACAGGTGGTCCAGTTTACGTGAAATGTTGATGAAAACCTTCGACGTGTATCCAGGACGCGTTGGAACTTGGAGGAGGGAGAAAAGAAAGGACGCTTCGGTAGGTTGGCGAGGGAATAATCGCTGGAGGGCTCCGCGCGGGTCTACCGAGAACACGATGACGATGACTGCCCACTGGAAATGGTTAACGCGTTCCTTTTCCATCAACGAGTCAAAAGACTACGTTCAGCATTCATTTCATCTGCGATCTACGATTGTGGAGCCTTCTGGGTCGTTTGAAATACTGTGGGAAATACTGTGGAGTCTTGATTATCCGAACTATGTCATTGGGGAACGCGATGTTTGGGTGATGGAGCCTTTAAAATTTCAACCCTCGCCTGCAGGTCTAATTTTGACCCAAACCTTTTTCCACTCGTTAGTTGTTAGTAACGTAGTCACTGTTATAAGAAAATAAGAATTTTAGATAATAGCGAAATGAAAGTTTAATATAGAAGTTCATTTTGAGTATTTTATGAACGAATTTATGTTATAGATCAAAGTGGAGTCTATATCCTCCACTAAATGGCCAATAATTCGAGCAATCATAAGTTGATTCCTGGGTCTTTTTGGACCCGTAGTAACTACCCCACTGTAAGTATTTTAGACGACGTTCTTTTGGTTAAAATTCGTTTTTTCGATTTTTCAATGTCTTTCTATCATTATTTATTGTACTTGGTGATCGGAGGAGTGGGTCTAAAAACAGCCAGACACAGTCATTCGAGGGTTGATGAACGTTTCCATGGCAATATGAGTTTAGTAATTGTTTTGGGGTTTATGAGGTTGTGCAGAGTGTAAAAAGGGTGTTAACCTTGACCTTGAAATTCTGCGTTTGTTTCTTTATCGTAACATGTTTGACTCAGTAAACCGAGAAAAAGTGTCGAAGGAACTATGTTTCAAAAATGGTTACTTCGACACTTTTTATTCTCCCAGTGAGTAGAATATATTAAAATAAAAAAATTGAATCCTGAATTTCGAGGTCAAGATCAATTTTGCGGCACATTTTTTAACAGATCTCCACCGATCCAGAGATGTAGGTATGACATACAATTTTTTTACACCCTGTGCAATCCCTTTGGCTTAGGTGGAATCTCGCTAATCCGATGTGAGCTGGACCATAACTGGGAAGTCTAATATCTGAGGAACATTTGAGACTAATAGAAACCCTTGGAAAAGAGACACCTATCCACGAAAAGAAAGTCAATGTTGTCTTCATTAGAAAGTCTCTGGTCCTGGAGTAAAATTGAGAGAAAATGCAGTGTGAGTTTGTAAAACCTATCAAAAAATTTTCAGGCGTACTTTGCACCTCAAAAGATTACTTTTGCACAGCCAAGACTATTTGTTACCGCGGTACAATCACTTCAATTTGTACCATGAACTAGAACCAAAGTTTTGATATTGATGTAGGAAGTAAGATGAGCTGGGAGGAACCTTATCGACAAGTTTATCTACAATTTTCGGTCGCGTGGCGTGTACCGATGGAAAATTGTTAAAAAAAATCGTAACAACGTACAAAATATGCCCACTACAATAGATTAGCGAGCAGTGCTCAAGTACATACGTGAGACAATCAATGACACGTATCGACGCGCGTGTGGCTGTCACTGGCGGCCATTTTGGACAATTACTGTGAAGTAACGCTTCGAGGTAAAAAGTGGCTGTATCTTCTACGCGAATGGTTTTCGAGCGCATGTTTGTTAGAGCTTTTTCGTTTAATTTTGAGGTGCAAAGTGAGCACGTAGATTTTGTGACAGGAAATCTAGACTCACCTAGTTTATAACGTTCTTTAACCCCTTGCCTTATGAGTCACGCTCAGATTATGTTCCCTGTATTAGATCAGAGGTCGTTACATTATTCAATTGAAGGAAGAAGGAGCTAGAGAAGTCTTAAACAGTCGTTAATTTATTAATCTAGTCATTAACGATGCATTAATAAATAATCAGTCAATCTATTCTATTCTCCCCTTTTAGTTGACTCTGTTGCAAGCAACTTTTATGATAATCTGGAGGCAAGCGGTTAAATATCAAGCTCCTCAGTGCGGATCGTGAAACTAAACCGTTAACCGTTCGCCGTGTGCGGAAACCCTACAGTCCCACTTGTTACGCATACTCCTCGAACGCCTATGCGCGTTCCTCGCACCAGTTCTGTGCACTGAATAAATCTACATGTACGACTCTCAGCACCGAAAGGGTTAAAAAATGAAATTGAGGGGAAAGGCTACATTTCACGGTGACGTTGAGACTGGCAGAACATCGTTCTCAGATTCCCCAACTTCCACTGACCCCGTTTGCCTCGTCGACCTGGAAGTTCGGCTGGAGTCGATCTGGCTCCGTTTCCGCTCGCGGATCGACTCTGGATCGGTTTCGCGTGGCTTCGCCGAAACGAATTCTTACTCGCGAATTGGTGGTCCCACGATAGTATTGTATCGATTACACGCCCTGCCCCCTGTCGCCCGCGCGTGCTACGGGCGGGATCCTTAATTGCGAATAACGGGAACGCAGGGGCGTTCGGCTCGTGTTCCCTCGAAGCCCACGCGTGGGCTATCGATTCCTCGGCCACATCGAGCGCGGAGGGATGAAAAGAATGCCGTTCGAATCGCGTCGGCTCGCGGCGCGATCGATGCCGAAGAAGCTCGCGCCTCACTGGCGTCGGACAATAATCCCTATGCGCGATAGAAATCGATCGGTTCGGTAACACTAACTTCGGTATCCACCCTCAACGTTCCTTCGTGCTGCACGAGGAACTAACGCGAACGATTCACCGTGTTCCCGCGGCTGGCTCGTCTTCGGTGCTCATCAGCGGACTGTTAAACCTCGGGAGCGACTGCTGCCCCTCGTTCACCGCTCCCGTAGACGGAATTCGTGCGGTACGAACGGCCGAAATAAGTCTGAGATCTTTGTCTTACCCAGATAGCGTTCGTCGGCGCGCGACGACGGAATTTCGACGTCCTCGTCGCGACCTGGGTCACCTGTGGCGTCAACGATGACGGCTAGAGCTCCCCTTGCTCCCCACCGGTGCGAACGAAGGTATCCAACTCCGCACGTGAAGGTTTCTGGGGGTTTCGGGGAGGAGACAGAGGAAAGACGGTGGTGAAGTCGCCGTCACCGTTGAGGCTATCGAAATCCAAACTGATTGAGACGAACCTGAACGTGACACTGGGGCGGCGGCAGTGTGGGAACGTTCGTTTTCCACTTCCTGGCCGAAGAGCACGCGATATTCCTCACCTTCCTTGCGCAGCAAGACGTCTTTGGCGGCTTCGAGAAATCTGGCGACGCGGTTCTTAGGTCGCTTATCGTGTCGCTGGCTGGAAAGCAGAATTTTCAATACCGATTAGCCATTTTACCTCTGAGTTCACAGGGAACAGAGAATAGCTAACGATATGTAGGTATACCAAGCGATAGTGAGGTTTTTAGGAGGAGCTAGGATAAAGAGGCAGGTCAGATGGGAGTTCCCGTGCGGGATGGGAAACCCCGCCCCGGTCCAATAACCACGCTCCGATACTAGATCAACAGCGAAACCTCGATTCTAGTCGTCCCTATTCCCACAGACTACGAGCAGTGGAGTACACGAGCTTCATCTCCCCATTTCGCTTCTGCGCATGCGCATTCAAGACTTCACTACTACTTGGTGTACCTACTTTCGTGACATTCTCTTTCTCTCTCCCCTACACTAGTAAAGAGTCTCGGTCACAAACTCCAATCCATCTTCTACCTCCCTAAGGTGTTCAGCAAATTTACCTGACGATCAGCGGCAGCGGCATCACCGTGTGCCCTTCCGAGCCGGAAGCGCTTAGAGGGGCGTGTCGACGTCGTTGCTGTTCTCGTCGTTCTCCCTCTGGCAGGCGGACTCCAGGTGCTTGTTCAGGTATGACTTGAGGGCGAACGACTTGTGACACTTGTGGCACTCGTAGTTCTTGTCGGCGGAGTGTGTCTGCATGTGGGCGCGCAGATTCGAGCGATCGGCGAACGCTTTGCCGCAGTGGGCACAGCCGTACGGCTTCTCGCCCGTGTGACTCCTCAGGTGGCCTTGCAGCAGCCAAGGCCGCGAGAACATCTTGCCGCAGACCCCGCAGCTGTGCGTCAGTTTGTGGGTGAGCACGTGCATCGCCAGAGCCGGCATGCTGACGTACGCCTTGCCGCAGTGGATGCACTTCTTCGCTGACTGGGAGTCGATGCTGCGGTGCGTCTGCTTGTGCCGCGACAGGTTCGACGACGTGGCGTACTGCTTGCCTGGGAACAGAGTATTTCCATGGATGAAACACTGGTGGCGGAGGCGTGTCTTCTGGTGAGCGGGAGGAGCCGACTTGGGATACCCCCCGCCAATTGGTTTGCCAGAAGGAAGCTCCTCCTTTTTTAGTATATTCTTGGTTCACATCTTTGGCACTCAGCGTTGTGATGTACTGAATAGTTGTCGCGAGCATAAACCGAAGGGACTAGGAAAAGAGGAAGGAGAAGAAGTAGGGGACCTTTTGGTGTCTGCTCAATTCTACCAGCTTTCTTAAGTTTCTGTTTTAGCCCTGGCAGCTTTGCTCGTGACACCTATAATTTTGCCTTCTTCACGTGTAATTCAATACCCTTAGAATATAATAAGGTATAATAATATAATATCTAAGAATATGTGAGTTGGACAGAAATACCACTAGGAGGAAGCAACTGTGGGCCCTAGTCACATTCAATTCTAGGTATCTAGGACGCTCCTGGCGGCCCACAAATTCCAAGTTATCATACAAGTCGTCCTAACCAGCTGCTAACCCACAATGAATCAACGTTCTAACACCACAATCCACCCATAGCCCAACGATCACCACTTGAACAAGCCATTAAAGACCTACCGCATTCACAGCACACGTAGCGTCCAATCTTCGAGGTCTCCGGTGCCTCGACAGGCTCCGCCTCTTGCGCCTTCTGCGTGGACGCAACCTTCTTGTTCTTCGACCTTCCATCCGCCACCAGGAGGGTGTCATAAGTGTAGCTAGCTGGCTTGGCTTCCGTCTGCTCGGTAACAGTCTGCACCTCTTTATCTTTCTGGCTTGGCTGCGAGTTGGGATTGTTGTTCTCGATGTCGCTGCTGCACTCGGAGGTGGGCGGGGTCAGCGGTGGCGCCGCCTCGATGCTCTGATGCTGTTGCTGTTGCTGCGGCGGCGGTTGCAGTGGTTGCTGAGCGACGATTGGCGTACACGGGATGGACGGTGTGCTGTAGGTGAGCAGTATCTCCTGAACGGGCGACAGGGGGATGAAGACGCTGCCAGTCTGCTGTACTATCGTCGCGCTGGGCTCGTAGATGATGCTGGCGGTGGAGGGTTGCTGTTGCTGATGGTGAGCGTAGACTGTGGAGTTCGCCAGATCGATGGTGTTCACTTGGTAAATGGACTGCTCTGGTTGGTAGACCGTCATCTCTTGGATATCGGTCGCCGGGCTCTCTATGACGCTCTGGGGCCCGATAGCGACGCTGGGAGGTGGTAGAGGGGGCAAGGACCTCGAGAGCTCCAACAGGTCGTGAGCCGCCTCCGTTTCAGCCGCGGAACGGTCCTTGAACATCGAGGGCACGTGGCTGGAGACCACATTGCAGGTAGACCCTATCCTTAAATCGGGGGTCGAATGATTCGGGGTGTCTTCGAGGTGGTAAGGAGTCGCCGTGCTGGATGGGGGGGACGGTTCCCCCGGCGGCGAGTGATGGAGGACCGTCACGATTGCTTCCTGCTCCACGGTGGCTCTGGACGGTGACTTGGGCGTGGTGAAGGGCAACGTGAACGTTGCTGAGGTCTCGACGAGCGAGTTGACGGGCCCTGTTTGCAACGGCGTCGTCGACGACGGACTCGTGCTGGTGATCACCGTCGTCGTCTCCATCCGTGCCACCGTGACAAGCTCCGTAGAGGTCGTTGTTGCGTCGCTGGTCGAGGATATCGTCGCGTCGACATTGCTGGGACCGTTCGCCCCTTCCCTGGGCAGCTCCTGGTCAGGTGTGGAGTCCTGCGACTGCGATGTCAGGTATTCTGTAGCATACAACGGATTTTTGTGGTGTCACTTTTTGGTGGAACATAGACCTCCATGATGGGAAAATGAAAAAGGATGTCTGATGATCTTTAATTTAAAGAAAGTTGTGCTCCTTTCTTCTAATCTGAATAATGTGTACGAGTATCAGACACTTTGAACCCCCACAGAGTTCCACCTATGCAGTAGAGGCAACGTAACAGTTCCGCGCTCGGTTGTTACCCGGGTCCCAGAAGCTCAGGAGCTACTCGGCTCCCGACTGCGCAGGTCTGCAGTAGATGCGCCGCCCCCTTTTTCTCTGTTTGAGCATGCGCATTGGGGACCTCACTACTGCTCGATATCCCTAGACATACATGTGCTTCCACAAATATTCGAAACTTCTACAACCAACCAGTCAATCGCAATAATCAAGAAGAGTACAACCCACGGAAAAACAATCCTTGAAAGTTTAACTTGAAAAGATTCCCCAGAAGAAGCATCGAGTAACCGTAATTCCCCTCCACGCCTACCAATTAAACTTCTCAGAAAGCGAGAAGCCTCGCCGTGAAATCTAATATACCTTTCTGGGCTATTGGAATTTCATTTCTGATTGAAAAAAGGAAACTTTCGCCCGGGGCAGAAGAGACGGGGAACAAAGCAGCCAGAAAGCTGGGCAGGCTCGGGAAAGTACCAGGGTCTGCAAGAGAAAGAACAGGTATATACCTAACCTCTTGTTTCCCAGTTCCTCTCGAGGATATTAACGGGACGATTGATGAGAACCGCCTAACTCGATTCCCTTAATTTGACTTTTTAATCGAGATTTAACGACAATGGGAGAGGAGAGGGCTGGTGGTGGTGGTATCCCGAGTTCTGTTGTCGACGTGCCAGCGCAGAGTGTCGAACCTCAACGGAGAAGTGGCGCTGGAGGGGAGGGGAGGGGAGGGAGAGAGGGGAGGGGCCGTGAGGGGAGGATTATGACAACAAGTATGTCGGGAACGGGGTCAAAGGGGACGAGTGGATGGCTAAGGAAGGTCTACGAGTGCGGGCGGATATAAAATTTCACGATAACTCGGTTATGAAGCTGCGCGTTTCGTTGCAACAGCGGCGTACCGCGCCAGAAGTGACCGGCGACGTCTTTTCGAATCGTTCCAAGTTGTTGTTATTGTGGTTTTTGCCCGTCACTTGATCCCGCGGCAACTCTCTCGGGCTGGGACTTTTCCTCGATTAGCGAAAAGTGGATACAGACGATCGTGATATTTATCTGGGATCTCTGAGATTCGATTTTTGGAAAAATCTTGGGTTTTAATCAGGTAACTACTTGATTCTTTGTGGAAGGATGGAGGGGAAAGTATCAATTTGGAATGGAAAAGAAACGTCTAACTCCGTTGTAATTTGCTATGAATATTGTCAAGGATATTGGAGTGACTTAATTTGCTTTAATATTCTACGTGGAAATCATGTTTTTTTAAATATAAAGAATGAAATTGTTTACCTTACTGAATAGTGTAAATGGATACACAATTTCGGAATCTTAAATGGAACTGCTGATAATTTAGTATGATTTTACGAAGATTTTGTTAATCAAGTTCTGCTAAATAATTTTCAAAATAGTATTTTAAACGATACTGCAAAGTGTAAGTCGTAAGATGTATGTAGTGAGTTTCGAATGATTCGTGTGACTAACGCTAAGGGGTCTTCCTAGTGTGACGGCTGAAAAATATTAATTTTTCGGCAATTAAAAAAATAAATAAGTATTGCATGTATCCTTTGCAAGTTTGTAGCTTTGTCCTATTACCTTTTAAGATGATAAAAAAAAAATTTTAAGTAAAAATATCGATTTATAGGAGAATAGGAAGAGGGAGGAAGGAAGTATAAGAGAGCAAGTGGAAGAGGATTGTCCGTGGTCAGACGCGTCTCTGAACCAATATGATTCGAGCTGTAGACCTTCGTACCTCTTCGTACTCGCGTTACATATCTCGAAATTTATCTCGAATAAAAATCATTCACGTTAACAAGAAGTGTACGAACACACACAAATTTACTAACCTTAATTCCATTTAAGCTTCTTAAGCTACTTTGGTCACCCCCTTAGAAACATCCCGACGTTATCTTTTCTATAATACTACAAAAGTCTTCTCTACCAAGTCTAATAAAAGAAAATTACACATCCTTTAACTTATACATGTACTAAGAACAAATTCTTTATTCTTAATAAAAAAATTGCAAATATTACGGTCTCTTCACAGTAAATACTCCTGTACCTCAATTCTCATATTCCATACTGATGCTTCTGTACGTTCTATCATAATATTTCCATATACTAAGTAAACCTTCATACAAGAATAATAATTTCACATGTATCTATTTCCCAGAGACGACACTGTTTCAACAAAGATATACAGTGCTGGAAATATTTATTGCATCAGTTGAGTAAACGCTTTATATTGTCCTTGAGGTATATTTTTTAATATTTCGCTAGTACCTACTAATCATAAGAGAGGTATAAGTTATCTTTTATACTAGAAAAATATTATTGCTAATATGTGGAGCTCAATTCTTTCCAAACTAAGTTGGAGACGAATTATTTTCTGAATTATACCTATTGGTATGAAAATTCTGCATACTCCGAAATTTTTAGAGTGATGTAATAAATATTTCCAATACTGTACAAACATAGAAACAGTGTAAATGTATGCAATATACCATAAAAGTATCTCGTGTGGAAGGCGCGCAAGTTGCAAGTTGAATCAAGGCGAGTCCTAAATTTTCTTCAAGTTCCTTCGACTGGAGGAAGTGTCAGCCGATTTCAGGGTGAAACGTCGGTATACTTCGCATTCGATTGTCCTGGTTTCGAGGCGACGAGACAAGCGTGCGCAGGCATTGTAACGAGCCTTAAGTACGCTCGTTGCAGCTCCATTAGCGTCTCCGGCGAAGTTTCGCATGACACTTTCTCGTTCACTCGATTATGAATACGAAGCATAAACCGAGACCTTACGTAATGGGGGACCGTCGTTGAAACGCCACCGGGCAAACGAGAATTCAGACAATTAATGTAGTTTTCCTGGGAGCAGCGACATATTACCGCGAATTACATCCAACGAAACCTGATGTTCCCACCTCCAGCATTACCCTGAATATTTCACACTTTTTTCTTTGCGGATACTAATGTTTTTGCTCTGAAATTCATGAGCTTTGAGAATTTTTTTTGTTAAAGGCTATGCAATCTATACTCTGCAAGGCTGGCAAGGGAAAATAAGATTCTTGATATTAGAAGCTGAAGAATTAAGCAAAGATCATTTCACCTTCTGGAATTAAATGTCCACGAAGGGTTAGAGAATCAAAATTCGGATTTATTGAAGTATTAAAGAGGAGCGATGTACTCTAAACGAAACGTGCAACTCATTTTCCATTTCATCAATTTCAAAATGACTCTCCTCCTTGCTACTATAATACAAACCTCCATGGCACTAAATAAAACAAAATACCTACTGATTCTTAATTAAAAAAGGACCATACCTATTTCCCATTTCAATACAACTCGCATAAACATAAATATTGTGTTGGTATTGGATAGCATAACAGTTCCTTCATTTATGGCGAGGATACGATAATCACAGAAACTCAAAAAAATGAAATAGTTAAAAAGAAAAAAATATTTTCATTCAAACTTCTCTATGCGAAACGACAATTTCATACGCACCAATCTAATACATACACCACTCAAAACAAGTAAAAGAATCGTCTACCAAGACAAGTTGCGGAAATTTGCGCCATTTTGAAAGCTAATTACGCTACAAAAATAAAATATTTATTAAAAACCATTATTTCGCAATTCCCGCTTGACCAATGCTCCATTCACGAAATATTCCGAATAACCCACGATGTGTTTGCCACCTGATAAATTCGTCTGCATTTTCATGGTGAGCAGCTTTCGTGTGCAGAAATTTTTCTTCCCTTGGACGAAACACGCGCTCGTGTGCCGCGCCAACACGAGACGAACGATATATGGCTAGGGAGTGAATCAATACCGCGGGCCTTCGAAACAAATAGCGATATTCGCATTAATTGGACGTAATAGCCGCGGCCAAAATATCGATTGCTGTATTCCTTCACCGCGTTCTCGATGACGAATGGGCCAGCCATTCGGATCATCCCATTTCACTCGAGATTTCCCCATAATTCTGTGCGTGCATCGATACGCGGCTTTCTCGAAATTCCGAGTCCCAGAGATTTCGCGAGCAGTTTCTTTTCCTCAACTTTTGCTTGTGGGGGCTGCACGTGGTCGGAATGTTCGCGGAAAAAGACGATATTGCGTGCTCTGCGTGAGTGGAGGTTTTCCTCGAATATCTCGACCGACAGTTTCGAGGAAACGGTGAGGAGTTTGACATGGATTCAAATTACGCGTAATGTTGTGTAATGAGAGGAAATAATGATTGATTTGAGATCGGAAAAATTGTTTTTACCTCTAGAACACAAATGTTAGAGTAGATGTCCCAAGTAGTAGTACTTATTACTACCAGTGTCCTTATTACTACCACTTTATTTATTTCAGTTAATAAACACGTAATGTAGAAAGAATAGTGTACAAAAAAATGTATTATTGAATTGGGACTGTTTTTATTATTATTATTATTATTATTATTATTATTATTATTATTGTACACTATTCGTTATACTTCGCGTTTTTATTAAGTAAAATAAATAAAGTGGCAGTAATTGGGACATCTACCCTATTCCATATTCTTTTAACAGAACGTTTGGAAAATTCACCAATATTCCAAATTTTATCGTTGATTAATAGCTTTATATTACAAATTTATTGTATGGGTCACTTAGTACACATTAATGCTCTATGTTTCCAAAAAATGTTTTGCTACAAACAACGCAAAACATAGTCGTCATTCTGCTAAAAGCTTTGTCAGTTGTAAAATGATGAGTTATTATGTTGTGGGGTTAATGTTTAGTCTGGGACTTTTGTGTACCTGAGGCAGGTTAATTGGGTAATTTCTGATTTCTGAAGACTTTTGGTGTTCTTATACGTACACAATGCTAGTTGTGATGTAATGGTATAGTTATTTGATTTGTAGGAGTGCAGTTATTAAATCTTTGTCGTGCGTTGACCTTTGAAAGTGTGGAAGAGTTTCTTCGGTCTTTAATAGATTAAACTTTAATTGTTGACATCATGAAGATATTGAACTCTTCGATCACCAAATCACTGAGTTTGTGTTATTCAAATTGTACCCTCTTTTCACTACTTTGCGCTTTTTAAAACATTCAATTTACGTTGCACATTCCAAGTATCGCAAATAATGGAACTTTAAATATAAATGACAAATTTGAAGATTAATAATAACATGTAACTAGCTCATGCCGCCTCAAATTAATGAAGATGATTAAATTACAGCACTGAGGTTATTATACACATAGAATAGCATGTAACAAGATACTTCATCGTGTCGATTAAATACGGAATATTCTACAGAAATAGTATCCCTTTTGTTTGAACAGGATTTATGAAACAAGATCTGAATTTCAGAAAAGAAAAGAAACTTCTCATTCTCCAAAATCAAATCCACATTTATGGGAACAAGATTCAAAGACACAGAATATGTTAAAGCATCACCACCAAGTTGCTGGCATTACATGCGAATCATTTTGAAAAGAGCTCCCAGTAACGTCATCAACGAGTACAAACATGTATCGATCAACCTGAACGATATAAAAATTTCCAACTTCCCCAAATTGAAATCATTACAATATCATCATTACCTATTGATATGTTTGAAAATTGCTACCGGTAACCTGCCGAATTCCTGATCAATCTGAACCACATTAAAATTTCCAAATCCCCTATTAAATCCCACTATTTGCAATATATCCTCCATTAATCACACCGAGCGTACCGAGTAGCAGAAAGAGTATACAGCTTCAGAACGACACTGTGGGGTCATCGATGACGCCAGAAAATTGATAATATTCTCTACGAATACTAGAATATCAATCTTTCTCTCCCAAATTTAAATTTTCTTACTGTCCAAAATACCAAAAAATCTTTCAGAAACGTTAAGTGTATTTTGAAATATTGAAATTTCGATTTAGAGTAGCTCGCGACCACACAGTGTCGAATGCGCTGAAAAATTGTAAGAGCGTGGTTCTAAAGCTAGACATCGAAAGAGGGGAGGCTAATGGTCGGCGATCGAGTCGTACCTTGAGCAACAGGGGGTGCGACGCTCCCTTCTATGGGCGAGACGGGTATCTGCATGGTGGTTGGCGATGGCGTGCTCCTGCCGCGACCCCAGCTCTCGAATCCTCTGGCAACGCTGCTTATGTACTTGTTGCACAGGGCCTTCTTCACCATGTAGCACCGCGGCATCTTGGCTGGCCTTTGTTCTATCAGAACTGCTCAAACACGAAAAGTCGGAGCTCCTCTACGAGCTCTCGCATCGGTCCCTCCCTGCACCCACTCCCCACGAGCACCCCGGTCCTCGCGAATCGTTTGTCGTCCCCGTGCAAAACCGTCCTTAACGCCGATCTAAACGAACCTGTTCTGAACTCTGAAGAAGCCACGCGTTTCTGGGACACCGAGTGTGTGCCCGCTGTCGATCTTCGACTGTCGCGCGGCTGTTCCTCCGGTCCCACGCGAATTCGTCGATGGGAAACGTCGTCCTGGTGGTCTCCGCGGAGGCCACCAGGATCGAGACTCGCGATTCGATCCTTCGATCGATGATTTCACTATAAGAGAACGCTGTCCACCACTGTGAGTTGAATGCTCACTGCATCCTCGATCCACGAGCCTCCTATCCCGGTGGAATGTCAGAGAGGGTCCTCCTTTGTCGCTCTCAGCCCTGTTTCGAGGTTACCACTGCCTCTCCCGAGTCCTCCTCAAAGAAAGCAACCCCTTCTCGCGGCCAGCATGGGTATCGATCCTCGTCGAATCGGCACTTCCGTCTGGCGAGAGCGGAAACGTCCATCCACGGTCGGAGGTTATATCAGCGACGAAGTCAGAGGGGGCGGTGTATTAATTCTAGATGTCGTTGCACGATCGCTTAAAAGAGCTCCTGATATATATATCATGTGTATACATCTACTTTCTTATGTATAGATATATTTCTATGTATGCGTTTTACGTGTGTATATGTATCGTACATACAGAGACTTGTGTATAACGTGTATATTAAAATATCTTTCGGCGAGAAGCGAGTCAGTCCAGCCGGGGGGCGTGGACGCTTGGGCGATCGAGCGATCGAGCGATCGAGCGATCGAAGGATCGAGCGGCTCGCCGGCTGAAGCTGCTTCGAGGCGCGCGAACGAAAGTACGGCGGCGGTGGGATCGCGGTTGTGAGCTCGTTCAGGTGTCTACGGTGCGAATTGGCGCGGCTTTGCCTTGCTTCCTTCTCTCTATTTCTCCTCGTCTTGTCGCTTTACCTTGTTTGTAGTATTGCTTTCGTTGTATTCACGGGTGGAAGATTCACGTCATGGCGGGGGCGGCGCGGCGTGCGCGGGGGCTGGCACGCGCGTGTACCGTTCCCTTAATCCCTCCTCGCTGCTACATCTACGCTTGCTTTCCTTAATCATCTACGGTCTGCCCTGTTTTCCGTTTCCTATCACCCATATCGCCTACCATCCACGGGATAATCCTACTGCTAATCGTTTCCTTATCCTAACCGCTCGGCGCTCCTCCAGCTGCTTATCTTAATCCCTTCGCCGCTCCACCATCTTCCTGCATCCTTATCGAGTATCCTTCTTTCCCTTATTTCTCTCCCATAGAAGATCTCCTTAGGGTCTCCTATCAATTTCTTCGGGGGTGCACACGCTCGAGCGCTGAGGTGGCATCTACGAGTTCATCGTCCAGCTTGCCCCTTTGTTCGACTCTGCGAAGGCAGAGAAGTCTCGTTGGTGTCTCAAGGTTTACTCGCCTGGCTGGTCCCAACAACGTCTCACTCCGTCAGCAATGCTGTCGTCAAGTGTCGTGGTAGTCGGGCGTGTCCGTTTCCGCGACACCCTCATTTCGGCGACACCCGGTGCGCTGGATCCAGCAAATGGTGGTAGCTACGCTGGTTACTGGCTGCGGTGTCCGTATCGGTCGCTTGGATATTCCAGTCTTTCTTCTTTGGTGGGTTCTAATGGCGGAGAACGAAGGTCTTGGTAGCAGGGAATAGTTATTAGGCGGTGACGTAGATATTGGGGATGAAACGGGCTCCTGCTCTTCGAGAGTGTTTGTTCTTCTGGTCAGTGGGCTAATGGCTGAGGAAGGAGCTCCAAATGGGAATGATAGCGAAAATTCAACTTCTTCTTCAGGGATTTTTACTTTGACCAGTGTTCTCTGGTAGAGCGGTAAGCAAGCTTTCGATTCAGAGGGTATCCTGATGACATAACTAATTTTACATTCGTGGGTTCAGTTGGGTCTTCTGCTTATCTCTTCAACTGTTTCTATTTGGTTCAGTGGTTCAATAACAGTATCAATGGAGAACTGAAGAATGAGATTTCGAGGAGAGAATGGTCAGTGCTCGGGGTGCACCAAGGACTTCACCTTGGATCTTCCACTTCTCTTTGAAAGCTTTCCCTGTTCAGGGTTCACTGATGGACCAGTAGCTGAGGAACAAGACCTGTTATGGTTTGGAATGGAAGATTGATACTGTTCACAAGCCTAGCGTGTCGTCAAACATCCTTGCAGCTGCAATCCTCTTTTTAAAAGCTCCTGTTCAGCAGCGTACTTCACTGGTAGACCAGCAATGGAGGAGCCAGGCGAGTTTCGAATCAGAAATGACAAAATAAAGCATCTCTTCCTTTCTTCCCCAAATCTTTCTTGCTTATCCAGTGTTCACCATAAATCCAACAGCCAAGGAACGATTCAGGTATCAAATAGACGTGCAAAAACGACCAGTGTCTATAGGTGCAAGGTGTCAGCAACCATGTCTTCGACTCCAACCCCCTCTTCTTTCTAAAACCTCTCTCCTCTATCCACCACACGCCAGCAGGCCGAGGATCCAGGCGGCGACGCTTCGATTCAAATATGCCAGGGCACAGATGAAATCATCACCATCTGCATTCCGTTCCATCAGACATCCCATGAGCCCTCATCGAAGCACTAGGTAACCCCGAGCACGTTCCGTTTATCGCGGAAACCCGTGGAAACCGGAGGGATGTGTGGCAGGGTTTCGCACAGGTCGACGGCTTCCGTGGTCCCTCCACTGTCGCTGGCTTCCAATCGCGAGATCCGCGACGTCCTTGTTCCTTCTTCTTCAAAAACGGGTGTCTGTCATCGAGGTGGGCGGGTGTACCTTTTGCAGGGACGTGCAACAAGTTGGACAACAGGTCCGCGATGTTTGTGTATCCGTACGTGCGCGCTGTCGCCTTACGCGTGTGCCCGATGACTCCCTCTGCTGACTCCCCCACCCCTCCCGCCTCCTTCCACGATCACAGCCCCGTGTCGCTGCGTCCCGTTCGACTGGGCCCGCGGTCGGGACGAGCCACCGAAACGGGGACCCCCCTCGAAGCTACGAGTCTGCCCTCGCGCGGCTGTTCCTCCTCGCCGGCCTCCTGGCAGCCGCAGAAGCTTCGCAAGCTCCGGACACACTGCCGCCGTCACCTTCCCTTCGTCCCCGGCACTCGGATTTTTCCCGACCCGCTTAGGTCCAGTACGGGCCCCGTTCACAAGCGTCTTCGCATCTCCTCCCCGTCTAGGGGCACGGCTCCGCGACACAGAGTAGAGAAAAAGAACGGAAACGAGGAAACGGTGGTCGCGGAGAGGGTCACGCGACACCACCGACGCGCACCAAGCGTAACCACGACGGCCGCGACGACGACGACGACGATGACGACGACGACGACGACCACCACGGCCACGTTTACAACTACCGCGCGTTCGGTTAGCACTAGCAGCACCAGGTGGGACCGGGGGCTCAGCCCGAGGCTCGTCCACGGGGGGGCACAGGGGCGGCTGGACGACGTGGCCAGCCGAGGCGTCTGCGAGGACGAAGATCGAAGACGAAGATGTACCACCTGTGGGCGCAGAAGCAACAATTGTCCGCCGTGTATCGCGGTGGAGGGTAGCCCGACTACATGGCTCGTACCGGGTGTGGCTGGGGTGCAACTGCCAATGCAGCGTCGCCGAGCACAGCGTCGCCCAGCGTCCTGGGGCGCCTGCGTCCTCTCCTCCTCGCTTCGTGCAGCGAAGCTCTCTCTCCTTTCCCTCCCCGGGACCCGTCCGACTTGCCCCGCGCGCGGCCCTCTCTGTCCTCCTCCCGCCGCGCCGTCCACCCTTTCGCCCGCCGACGCTCGGCACCCCACCAACCCTGCTCGCTTCTCCGTTTCGCTTTTGCACCGTCCCGCCGGCTGACGGGCGCGCAGTTCCACGCTCTTCTCTCTCTCTCTCTCTCTCTATCCCCCCTTCTCTCTATCCCCCCTCTCTCTCACCGCAACCCTCCATCAGTGGGGGGCCGCGCAACGAGGAAGGAAGAGAGGGCGGACGGTGAATCGCCAGGGGAAACCCCTCGCGACGTCGATGTGGCTCTTGCCCATCGATTTTGTACGAGTTCGGGGCCGGAGCAACACCTGTTACCGCGTACGTTGGAAGGGTGCAGCGCGCGCGGGGGCGACGCAGACGGAGAGGGACGAGGAAGAACGGCGTTGGGGAAGCAGGCCGACGGACGGAGAAGGACGGTTCGAGGGGAGGGGGTGACGGTTGAGAGGCTTCCGGGGCGACGGAGAGGGGAACTCGAGTATCGCAAGACAGAGAGCGACAGCGGGCGTGACGGAGAGGGGATCAGCGCGAGCGGCGGAGAGAGGGAGAGCGGGCGAGTTGAGCGGAAGGAAACAGTGAGCCTTGAGGGGCGGCGATCGGGGGCGGGGGAAGGGCGAGCGAGTCGGTGGTGAGAATGCGCGAGGGAAAGAGAAGGTGAAACTGGACGGGGGTGAGTTAGCGGGGCGGAAGGGGGGAGGGAGGGACAGAGAAAGGAGACCTCGGCGGCGGGCAAATAGCGACGTCGAGGAAACGCCGACGCCAATCGATAGCAGCGACCCCGGCGTCGTACCGCGTACGCTGGCAGGGCTCCGCGATAGCGCATCGCTCACGTTCCCTTTTCTCTCTTCATCCGCCCGCCCTCCACTCGTCTCCTCCTCCTCTTCTGCTTCTGTTGCAAGGCTTTCACTCCTCCCTCCCTCTCTCTCTCTCTCTCTCTCTCCGCATCCCTGATCGCCCTCCTTCTCCTGCTTCTGCTTCTGTTGCAAATCTTCCTCCCCTTTTTGTCCCTAGCTACTCTCCAGCTCCTCTCTTCCTTTCCCCACACCGTCGCGTCGGGCTCCTTCTCTTCTTCTCGCCGAGCTTTTTCCTTTTTGCCATCAAACTGCTCAACCCCCCACCGCCCCCTCCGCCCCTCAGTCGGTTCCTCGTTTCGTTGCTTCTCCTTTAACCCTCCCTTCAACGTTCATCTTGCAGGCGTTTCGCTTCCTTCTCTAGCTCCGCAGGCCCTCTTCGTCCGCTCCTGGCCGTGGATCCACGCTCTCTCACCCCCTACCGCTTCGTGGCGATGGTTTGTATGCGCACCTTATAATCCCGACGCTTATTCTCGGACGTCGTCTAACCGCTCGTATCGTCTGCGTCGTTCGCGATAGCGCGTCGTTTCGCTCTTCTCCTCTTTCTTTTTTTTCCCTTCTTTTCCTGCCACCGCTCTGATCCTTTTAGCTCTCCCCCCCCTCCCCCGCCTCCCCCGCCTCCACCCTCTCCCCCTTTCGTACGTTTCTACTTCGCGTCTTCGTTGGCTGAGATACCCGCGGGGGGATGCGATTTTTTTTGTCGGTGATTTAACGTCGGCAGCGGTTTGAAATTCTTGGTTGCGCGGTGGATTGTTCGGGGTGTCCCTTTCGTGGGGATGGCGGGGGTTGTATTGTCGATTGTTTGGAATGTGGGATGGGGCGCAATTGTGGAATTGGAAGGTGGAGGGAAGGGGGATGGAAATTGTAATTAATTGGGAATTGTAAGTTTAGCGGAGGGAGGGAATTAAAGTTCGGATTTGACGGTTTGGGGATCCCTTTTGATCTGGGAATCGGAGCTGTGTTAAATTTAGAATGGAAATGGTATTGAGTTCAAAATTGGAAGTGTAATAAACTTGGAATTGCAACTGCAGGAAATTTAAAGTTAAAATAGTACTCACTTAAAAGTTGGAAGTACGCTGCTTGCAAATTGAAAATCTTTGAATTGAGAATTAAAAATTGACATTCTGCTAATCTAAAATTGTAACCGTTCTGAATTAAATAGACTGCTCCGAGTTGGAATTTAAAGCCACAGAACCGATAATTGAAACTTCACTAAAGTCAAGATTGCAGCAGTTCTTAATTGAAAACTGCAATCACCTCGATACCAGATATATTCAACCAAACAACACACTCCATCACACTCCACATGTACCCTTCTGTATATTCCTCCCACAATTCCTATCAACTATAGGTATTCCCGATCCCTTAAACTCTGAAAGCACAACTCCTTGGCTAACAACTCCCAACCACTAGCGACGCACTAAAATTTCCATTTCAATAATAAATTACCGCGCACCAAGGAACATTCCCCGTTGAAAAGAAGGATTATTCGTTTCGTACCGTGAAGTCTCCCGCGGAGCAGAAATATTTCCCCGGTTACTTCTGTTACGCCTTTGAGCGCGGAATTAGTATGTTTGTAGGAACGTTTCCCTCCTGGGAATGCCAGAGTCCGCTGAAAAACTCGAGTCGCCGCGCCGTAATGGAGAAGGAAATTTAAAGTCCGGCCTTTAAAAGGTTAACGCGATTGGAGCGTTCGCGGTCCGATATATTTCCCAGGCCGACCCTTTGCCCCGTCAATTTAATCGCGGGTACCATCGCTACCGCGAAGAGAAACAGCGCCATTTTATTTTCTCGCCACTGTGCCGAAGAAACGGTCCTGCTAATCGAGCCATTCTAACACGCTCGAAATGCGGACCGGCGACCGGCGATTTTCAAACGTTGAATCCATCTGGACGTATGCACGTAAGCTCGCGGGATTATGGGGGGGGGGGGGGGGAGGTCTAATTAACGAATCGTGTTATCATTCGAACCGTTATTAAACATATACGAATTTCCATTTGCCTAATGGCCACGATTACTCCTACTGCCGCGCTGGCGTGAAGTTGTTACGTTCGGGTAACGATTTTGGGTTTGGAATAGTAATTGCAGCTGGGAATTATGCGGGGCTATCGTGAACTGTCTGACCATACTCGCGGTGTAGTCCACTGAAACCGTGGCGGAAAGTAGTCTCGGTAGCGGTGCTCTTCTGAGGATTGTATTCGAAGAAGGGTTGACTTGGTATCAACCTGTGTCAACAAGTGGTTAAAGACACGACACTTTCACGCGAGCTTTCTAATTTTTATTCTTGTTTTAACGACAGAACGTTTAAGCTTCCAGATTTAGATCTTGGTCGCTGCAAGTGGTTAATAGATATTAGTACGAATAGTCGAACTATTCGAATGATTTCGAATACGAATAATTTATTCGAACACTACTAATTATTCGAATAATATTCGAATTAATCGAATCGCAAATTCGAATTCTACGGCTATTCGAATATTCCAATATTCGTGTCAGCCCTACTTGTGATCTCAGCTCTACATTGCGACGACCCTAAAAACTATAATAAATTATTCTAGCACTTACACCGTTTACCACCGTATTCACCATGGGATTTCCGTTCTTATATTTGCTTGGTGCTTACATCCCTCACCGTTTCAACTCCTCAATCGTGAACTTGTGAATCTGACGGAGTAATGTACAGACGTGGGTGTGAGGTTCAAGCCTAGCGAGAGTTTAAGGGCCCAGTGGTGTGTTTAGCTTTTTTAGCTTCTGAGTTAAACTGATCAGTATTAACTGATTTGGGTCACCGATTTCAGTTTATGAATATGGATGCTTTATGCGAGTCTGATATGTAAAATTATTCATCACTAATTTAGAAGGTGGATACTCTATATGGCCCAGAGTGAGAGCTTACAAGTCCTCTTCTTATTCGTTTTGTTAATTAATGGAGTCATTCATCAAGGCATGCTTTCATTTATCGTCCTGCCTAATTTATATGTTTACTACATCGTTACTGTCGATAATTCTAGGTGGCACGAGCAGAATTAAACAGGCTGGGCAGTAGAAGAGTGAGAAAGCTAGTGGAGTTAAGTGGGCCCCTAATGGTTGACTCGTTCTCCTTTCTCCTGGCTCTCCCAACCTATTCAACTGTGCTCGCGATATCCATGTTGCTCTAGTGACTCAAAATTGAACACATGCTTGGGCCTTATTACACCACACACTTCTAGAGATATAGGTATTCACATATTTCTTACCCTTTATCTGTGTTTAAGCCAACTCTATTCGTGTCGAATGAATATATTTAAAATACCAGTCGTGAGTCACAGAGGGGTCTCTTGTGGAAATAAGGCCCATTCGAGGATAGCTGAATCTGGATTAATTCTAAATTAGATACGAGTCGGATCATTTTAGGTCTGAGCTACATATCTATTCTGAAGGGCCTTTTTCAGGATAGATCTAAACGGGGGTATCGATCGGTACCGACACCAGGCACGCCAGTGGGTTATCACCCGTTGGTTCTCTGCGTACAGGTTAAATTAGGTGTAAATTAGATCCGCATAGGCTAGGTTTGTATTATGGGCATATCTATTGTGGAGAATCTCTTTCAGAACTATATTGAAGTTAGGTTGAAACGAGACACAGGCCAGGCCTGCGTTAAGTCTGCGTTAGGTATCTTGCGTGGGGGAGTCCCGCGCCGCTAACAATAAGCGTTCTCTGGTTTCAGCGGACGGCGACGATCGCGTGCGGGCCTCTTACCTTCGATCGCGTTAGATGGCCGGGTAATTGCGGGATACATTCTATTTTGCAATCTCCACCCGGTGGTAACTCCCACTTGGACGTCCGTTCGCTCGTTCTCGCCCGGTCCGCCGTTAATTGCGCATATTCACCGGTTGCTCGGCAACCTCTGACGCTCGGCATCGGCTGCGCTGCTATCCCGGGACCGGAATGACGCAAGCTGCGACCAAGCCGCGCGGACACCGTCGCCCTGTACCCAGAGGCTGAATTTTGAGGTCAAGAATAGAAATCGAACAGCCGTCGATCTGCCCGCGATTTGTCAATTCATCTGTGAGAACCGCTTTCGTCCCCTACGTACAACGGGTGTCTCGGAATAGGCGGTGTCCATTTCAAGCATTGACTTGGGACTAAGGGGCAATACTGTTATGTACATCGCGTAAACGTATGACCCATTTAACCTTGTTTCCGAATCGCGAGTCTTCTGGTCTGGCAACCTGTGCCTGCGTACACGTAGCTTTAAGGGAGGCATGGGCGTCCACGGGGGTGGAGGAGGAGGCGAAGGAGCAGTAGCCCTCCTGGCTTGAGATAAATCGCTTATTTTTAAAAACTAATCTCTATTAAGCTTACGCTAAAGCAGTGATTCTTAATTTTGAATTTTAAATTTTTAATTAAATTAGCGCCATAAATGCAATAATAAAGAGTTTAATTTTGTTTTTTCATTAATATACTTTTTTCTTTACCGTCACTGTTTCGCAAAGATGCCCCCCCCCTCCCTCCCTCCCCCTGGGAAAAAAGTTTGCGGACGTTCTTGACAGGGGGTGGTCAGAAAGAAAACGCGTGTATTATTAAAAGCCAAAAACATTTTTTAGGATATGTCACAACCTCTTCTTGTAAAAAATTCATGAAAATTACCTATTTTGTGCGTTTCGACCTCGGGATCCCCTTGATTATATAAAAGAGAGCATCGGAGATCTGAATATTCTGTGGGTACGGCGATGAACTAGATTCGGGGTCAAGCAGGCAGGGTAGGTATCTAACAAGGAGAGTATCTCAGATGTTCGCTCCGATTGCTTTGGTTTTTGGATATGTTTTAGAGGACCGAATAATAAGGAACGGGTGTTTTTTTTATTTTGGCCTTTTTGCATGTTTAGGGGGGAAAGCACCCCTTAAAGGTACCTGTAAGATTTTCAGCTGTTCGCCTTGGAAGCGGACACCTGGGTTACTCTTCTTGTAAATAGTATCGAAGCGTTACTGTTTCTATCATGGATTCCATCGTTTCGCAAAACCCGCCCCGAATCGTGAACCCGTCGAAACGCGTTTCACTACTTAGAGCGCCAGAAACGAGGGGTCGACGGTAGACGATGCTAAAATCGCTGATCGATTAAGGCTACCCGACTGATTCACTGGCTTATAGGCTGATCGCGGGTAGAAGTGGAACGTGGGTCTTCATAAATCAAAGGATTACTCGTGGATTATCCGCGAATGAAATACAAGCGGCCAGACAGAGTTCGCCAGCCGCCATGGTCCTGAGTTCCGGATCGCTCGTCCGAATCCAAGCATCCCGCGAATGGGGTAAGAGTCCTGCTTCCCTCGTGGATGAACGGCAATGTGGTAGAATTACTCACGCAAGCGGAGGAACGGCGCGGCGGATAGTTTCGACACCCTCGAAGCGTGCAATATGCGAGTCGACTTGCGACAGAGATGGACTCCTTCGGAAATCGCTGCACGTTTGCGCGCACCTATACGCGGCCACAGGGTAGCCTCTTCTACGTGATTTAATCTGCATACTAAAAACGCCAACGGAAGAGGAGAACAGATGTGGTAGAGCAATCTACTTCCCCGAGAATTGTTTCGTTCTCGTGGTACCAAACCATTTGGGAACAACCGTCTGTTCTTGCAACGTTTCTCAGAAGTTAGTTCTACGCTGTTCAACGACTCACACAAATGTGAGGCATTGAGAGCAACACGGACTAATCCTAGTAGGTACATACTCGGTAAACGGAAAAGTAGGCGATTAAAAAAATAAGGTTTCAACAGTATGTTGTTTTGCAAGCCTTGTTGCCAGTGTAGAAATAATTTTTAGCTTCTACGTAATTATTTAATTTTCCATTTAATTTCAATAAGTGAGAGGTCACCACAAAAGTTCAATGCAACAAATCAATTTTTCCTATTTTATATGATTACTACAGCGTATTAGGAATTACTGCTACTAACTCAATTTCGCCAAAAATATGGGTGTAAATATTGTGTAAATTTTCAACAGAACCTAATTTACAGCGATAAAACATTGCCAAATTGATCGGATAAGACAGCTGCAAGTACGTCCACAATGTCTTGCAAATAACAGCTGTAAAATGATTACGATTTACATAGGTATGAGCCGTTTAATGCAAAGTGCTGTAAAGTCAATTTTTTTAACATGCTTTTACTTCATTCCTCGTTATCCAGTAATAAATCTTGTTGACTTACACCTCGTTTGCATTAAACGGCTCATATATTTTTATCAATCGCGTATATTTTTTGGTACCCAATAGTAATGTTGTATATCCTCCGATTTCCCCAGAGTGTTAGAAAATGTCAGCACAAATATCGCGAAACCTGGCTATCGCTAATATAATGGCGCACTCTGGCTGACGCGTCGCCAAGATGGCGGTAGCTTAGGGGTCGTCATCTGTCTAAAACCTAAGTAAGACACTGAGGAATTCGCAGCAGCTGTTTTACTCTTTGGCACAAGATCAAACGTATAAATTATTATGAAATACACACACTGGACGTTTTATTAATACAGCCTTGTTTCATTGACACCGTTGCAGCTGTGCTTATGAACCTATCGTGAACGATCGCCCGCAGAAATTGGTCGAGTAAGACAGGCGTAACTTCCACCAGCTCACGGCATTATCTTAAACGCTCCTCGCCTAAGACAGTATACATCTTACTCTCTTCTATGGTCTCTCGCACTTGTGGGTCGTCCCCTCGACGTTACCTTCTCCAACGCGTGCGCGTTTATTTCGCGTCCTTCGTCGTTAATTCGCCGTTCCACGAAAACGACTGATTTCACTTGGTCTCGTTGGTCAGTCAGGTAGAAATGGGGATCGATAGTCTAACGATCGAATCGAGGGGAATCGCGTTGCCAATGATAACAGATGGAAATCAATCGATCAGTGAATACTGATGAGTGAATTAAGGCCGGTTCAGACACGTCCAGTAGTTTAGTCAAGTAGCAAATAATTTAGTAATTTTTCGTGTGTGGACACTAAAAGTTAGTCGAGTAGCTTAGTAAAACAATGGTAAATTACTAAATTACTCGCTACTCGACTAAATTACTGGACGTGTCTGTTTCAGCCTTTATAGTTGGTTATTAGTTGTTTCAAGTGGATGTCTGGATGACTTGTGTGGAGAGATTATTATAGGGATGACTGCTTCTACGCTTTTTGTTTTATGCATCAGTCTGCTGAGCAATAGTGAAGTTTGTAGGAGGAGATAAGGGGCAAGGGGCAGTGTGGAGAAGAAAGGATTCAGTGGGTGGTCTTTGATTGAGAGCCATCGATTTGATTAATAGCAATGCCGCGATACCAGATCACTTGTCAAACCTCGAAACTAGTTGATCGCCATTATCAAAGATATCGTGCTGTAAAGTCGGGGCATTAGGGTTTATACAAAACTCGACTTTTGAAAAAACTGGTTTTCGAATTCCACTATTCCTAAAAAACCGGTTAAACCTGTTTTCGAATTTTCACAAAAAATATATAATTAAAATAGTAAATAAATATTCGTACTTATTTTAAAAATGATCAGTTTCCTTAATCATTATGGAATTACAAAAATATAACAAAATAAAATATACTCTATCTTCACAAAACCAAATAAATAAATAAAAATTAAATTAACTAAAATCAGTACAAATCCATACAATTTTTGAGTTCATTTAATATTTATGGATGCACAAAACTATAACACAATCAAACAGACTGCATTCAAAACCAAATGAAAAAAAACTAAACTAAAATCCGCACAAAATATAAATCTTTTGCAGTGGTACCAAATTATAAATCTTTATTCCATTTAGTATTTTTCTTCAGAAAATATGAACTCCTGAAGATTAGTTTTATAGTAATGACTAAACTGTTAAATATGCTTGTGTCCGAGGCGATTTCAAGTCAAAATGTTAACGTTATTAATTAAATAATTAATTTATTTCTGCATATTAATTCTAGTATATAAAACCGGTTTTTTAAATTTTAAAACCGGTTTTCGAATTTTACAAATTCATAAATAAAACCCGGTTTTTAAAAACCGACAAACCCTACGGTGCATCCACTGGCTTTTCTATCTTCAGTTCGAGCACGCGCATCGGAGATCTCACTATTGCTCATTATACCTGTAGATTCATCTATATAAAGATTCTACTGTACCGAGTTCCAGCAATCCCGTCTCTTCTCTATCCCAGTCCACGAGCTTGGTCTCACCTGGTTCAAGGCGAGTGAGCTATTAGTTAACCCTAAGTAGGTTATTAGTTTACCCACTCTACCCTAAATTGATATCAGGTGCAACAAGCCCATGATCCTCCATACCCCAGCTCCTCAAGTTCGAGCTCATTTACCTCGGTCTCTACAAGAACAGAATTTTCAGTTTTAAATACATATCACAAGCTCAGTATTATCTATAGCCAGTCCCACAAGCGTAACTTCCTGCAATTCAAATCCCACGAACAGAAAATGCTCGATACCCGACCTCACAATCTTAGCCTCTACAATAGTGGTTAAAAGGAAGATTAAACTCTGAACGGTGACAAAAATAACATAATTTCGTTAGAAAGAATTATACCTTAAAATAGATCACATTTGGAAGTTTCCCAGGATAGACTAGCGATACCAGCATAATACTTAAAGCTTACTATCAACTTTCTCACACAGACATGCAAAAATGTGAGTTCTGACTCTCCGCGAACCAGGTGAATAATGTACATAGTGGTCTAAAGAACCTCAAAAAGCATAGGTAAATAATTAATTACAAAAATTATTGTAAAAAAATTTCTTCTCGCTCTCTGTGGGCTAATAAACCACATATTATAAGTATTTTGTTAAATTTTTAGTATAAAATCATTAAAAAAAATCCTAAAATCATTCATTTTCGCTGCGGCTGGATTTATGTAACCCCTTAAAACCGCTGTGGATTATTACACCACACATGGTTCGCGGAAGGTTAAACTTTCCTTTGACCACCATGTGGTCAAGTCCTATGGACTCACGCTTCGCCATTTTGGAACCCACAAATTGGAGCTCGTTGAGATCCCGCTACCCCTATCTCGATTCTCATGGTGCCCTATTAACCATGTACAGCATCGTACATTAATGTATTCTCCTACACGTATAATAGTGCTACTAATTTCCCAAACAAGTTGATATTCACGCGAAAGGTCTCCGTCGACGCGCGTGTGCCATCCTTGTTAAGCCGTCTGACATTTCTATCTCGCCTGCGGGGGGTGGGCAATGTTGCTGACACTGGAGTTGCCGCAGCAACACGTCCAACAGACAGAGAGGGACGACGTCGAGAGAGAGAGAGAGAGAGAGAGAGAGAGAGAGAGAGAGAGGCCAGGTCTCGTTTGAGGCTGTAAAATGCCTACGTTACCGTGCCGCTCGAGCGTCAATGCACGAGGGGATGATTCATCCCCGCTGCCGCGGAGCAGGGTCTGCTGAATCAGGAATGACTGCGCATACATTAAATACATCGGGCAAAGAAAAGTACTTCCATGAAGATACATGTGTCCCCGTGAACGAGGGCCACGTGTTGGAGTGATTAATTCGTCGAGCCGCCTCGTAATTAATCACACGAGGCACTTTCGGTTGTTCGTGGAAACTGGGTTGCCGGGTGAGATCCGTCACCAGTGGTCGTCGAGTTCTAATTTCTTTAATTAGGCTTCATTAGAATCCTCTGCCCATAACGCTCCTAATTACTAATTATACAGGAATGCGTGTATTAAATAGCGATGCTGGGAACGAGTGAATTCAAGATGGCTGTGTTTGGAATTTTAGTCAACACGGATATATTCAGATTACGAAGTATGGAATGAAATGTATGTGTGGAAGCAGTGGCGCATCCAGAGGGGGCCAAGGGGCCCTGGCATTAATATATCCACGACTCAAGTAATTCATCAGCATTGTAAAAGGAAAAGAAAACTGGATTTTATCCAGTAAGTACGTAGCTACTTAGGTATTTGTTTATTTGAAGTTATTAAATTAATGTGCATCGTTCAGTCTGGATCCCGTCGATTCACGTTCTACCTGTCAGTAGATTTCTGTGACCAGGAACGACGTTCTAGTTCCTTTTACTTAGTCACCGATCGATGTTTTCCTTACCGAAGACCTTGCCCAGCCACGTTTCCCCTGAATTACACGTAGATCTACGTCAATTAATGGAGGGAGGGAGACAGAGTTGTTCCGGTTTGCGGAGAGCTTACGTTACCATGGCGTTCGAGTAGCGCCGTGCATAGGGGATAATTTATTCAGGAAGTACGGCTATGGGTATCGCTTCAAAGACACTGCGAGCACGGCATGGGCACTCCGTTACCGTCTCTGTCACGTTTTACGATCTCCGTACGTTCTTGCACGTTTACGCGGGGACAAATCGCGCGGTAAAATGAAGAGTAACGCGAGATTGCGTGTTTTTACCAGGCCAAGTGGAAATCTTGCATGACTGTTCCGCGTCCTCCTTTTAGCGCGTGGAAATAATGCCGCGCCTGATTCAAATGGCTACCCGACGTCCAATTGCATTTAAACAGCGACCGTTTATGGAGCATTATTCTTTGCTCGCGTAGTAGTAACGTTTGCATGCGGATCGGAGTCACGTATTACTAAGTTGCACATAGACCAACATCACGTAAGTATTACTACGTCCGTCATGATTCCTCATAAATCACAGCATCGAGTATTGGCTTCGTTACTTCCAATTGAACAGCGCTAGATGCCGACAGATTACCAGGGAAATACAGGCGGCGTGGTACTACGTGTATTCAACAACCGACGCAAAGCCATGTTGCTCACGGGTCGAGGGAACTTGTTCGAGTTCTCGCCCGCCGGTGTCCAAGTCCCGCGAACGTTTACGCGGCCGGAATAAATCGTGTCCCGCGCCGCGCGTATTTCTTCCGCGCCCCCCTAGCGGAACGTCTTTCCGTTTCGTTACTCCAAGTTATACCGCTCGGTACAATTTTCCGATCCATTCTTTATAAATACGACGCCGCCGCTACGGGTTTACACGTGACCACCGGGGCAACCCTTTCGACCTAAGCTCGGAAGTATTTACGTTGCCCCGTGGGGGATGGTTTACCCTGGAGGTGAAGGAAGGGTCCGGCGCGGTAGCAACGGCAAGACCGTCTTCCAAGATTAGCATAACGCGGCACAAAGCAACTATAAAAGATGTTCGATGCGACGCTGCCTTCGATAAACGGCGCGGCGCCGCGCCGCGACACAACTCCCGTAAACCGTGTCGCACAAATACGCGTAGAAGCATTCCGTCGGTGTCGAATAAAATTTCATCCCTCGAACGTTGTACAATTCCTTGGCATTGAAGAGGCAGACGTCGAATTACTTTGCCCCCACAGCCACGCCGCGCCACAGGAATAAAATAGTATTACGTTCATTAAGAGGCGAGATTCATAGACGCCATTCTTTCGTATTATCGCCCTGTTCTGTAATCCAATCTCCTCGGGGTTAAACGATCGAAAATTATCTCAGCTTAAACGGCCGCGCGTTCTCCAAGCCCGATTAGCGGGTGATTTAAATTAACAGTTACTGCTTCCCCCTGAACCAGGAAAATCCGTCGACATCTTTGGAACGATGTCAAAATGGCAGGTTTCCTTTTTTAATATTACCTTAAGGATACCAAAAATATTATACAACAGAAATCTAACGATAAGAGAGAAACTAATAAGAGTCTGCTTGGATAAGACTCAACCCAGTTCATTGACAGATGTTCTAAGGGGTTACATATACCCTTGACAGGTCGGAAGATAGGGGGTCATTTCTATAATTTTTTTTTTCATATGAAGACACGCCATAGGTATTTAAAAATCAAGATGTACACCTTGTACGTAGTGTATAAATTAAGCTGTATTCTCGTCAAAGAGAAGTTTGATATCTTAAGAAATAGTGTCACAGCAGACCCCCCCCCCCCCCCCCCAAGGCCTCTTCATAGTTACAGAATTTGCGGTATCGAAAATATCTCTGAGATTACAACTACACCGATTTGAATACAATTTTACACGAATATTCTCAAGATTATCACCTGGTACTTGTCGGTGCCGATTTCGAAAAATGGCAGCTACTCAAAGTCAATCATGTGATTTTCGACCCAAGTTTTCATCTTCTTTTGTTAATAACAGACCCAACAAAACGCTAATCGAAAAATCGTCTCGATAAATACTAAGTAGATTATAGTCTTAAGAATATTCGTGCAAAATTTTATTCAAATCGCTCCACTATTCTTTGAGATATTTTCAGTGTCGCAAATGCTGTAATTATGAAGGGACTTTGGGAAGGGGCTGCTACGGCACCCCTAAAAGTATAAGATTAAAATATCAAATTTCTCTTTAACGAGAATACAGATTAATTTATACACAGCAAGGTGTTATACACACCTTGATTTTTAAATATGGCGTGTCTTGATATGAAAAAAAAAATCATAAAAATGACCCCATTTTCCAACGTGGCAAGGGTATGCCTTAAGTTGCAGTGCAGATTTTGGATTAATGAAGGCACGGAGGCAAAAAATATTCGTCGCGATCGGGAGACGGACGATTAAACTGCAGTGTCGTTGCCGGCAATCGTCGGATCGCATATCGATGTCAGGGGATACAAATGGATTCAACGCTCATCGACGGCCACAGGCTGCTTAAGTTGGATGGCGCAAGGAGCAGGGCTCGATCGTATCGCGGACATATGATTCACCGTGGATCTGCGGCAGGGTGCAGCACGAGCACTGGCCACGAGCACCCTTCACCCTCGATTAGATCTCCTGGATATACCCTCGGCATGCCTCGTGCTGCCCCCGATCCGCGCTCCTCGGATTTTCATTTGGAAGACACTTGGTAAGCTGCGGACCAGCGGCCGTAACTCGGGCTCGATACTCGCGAGGACTGTCAAGTTTAATGAAAGCATATTGCGTCAAAATGACTGTTTTCGGAAGTGGCAGATATCACGGGGATATCGTATTTTATGGTTAGTAGAATCATGTTATACACTATAACAGGAAGGTTACTGGAACTTATGTTGAAAATTCCGTTATCCCGATTCTATGGAACCTAATATTGTGATCGGTCATCGTTTTGGTAAAATAGAAAGCATTCAAACAACACTACGTGTCCATTTCATCAGAAAACAACTTTGGATCGTGTCACGATGTATATTGTATGGGGACGGAATTGGTTCAAGTGAATCAGATAATTTGGTGGCCATTCAGAGCACCTCCTCGACCCCTTTATGATAGATACACCGAGCAACAGTGAGGATGTTGAAAGAAGCCAAGAGGAAAGGATGGAAGAGAAAGTTCATATTGGGAGGTCTACTTCAGCTAATAGCAACACCTCGATACTAGATCGTCCACCAAACCTCGAATCTAGTCCCCGCTATCCCCCCAAAATATCTCCCCAATGGAGGGGGAAGTCACTCCTCCCACTTCCCCAACTTCGTGCGCGTGCGCGGCGAAAACCTCAACGTTGCTCGATACACCTGCCCGATTATTTCCCACACTCCCGCATACATCAACCCTTCCACTTTAAACTCACGAAACATTCCACGGCTCTTCGCGGCGCGAAATGAAACAGAGCACCGTAGTGGAGATTAAACGCCCGTAATTCGTCAAACGCGGATCGATCGGCTGCCCCGGGGCAGGAGACGCAGTTACGGGAGAGGATGCCGAGAGGGGGGGGGGGGGGGAGTGATGTCGCAAAATAAAGAAGCACGGGGGAGGAAAAGTACGAGGAGTACATGAAATTCCAGGGCGAAGCAGTAAATTCCGATGTCGCGGCGATATTTTCACTGTACGCGACGTTCGTCGAATATGTTCATCCCCCTGGCCTCCGATTCACCCCCTCCCTCCCTCGCCTGTCCTTCGATCGCGAGAGGGCGAGCTACGAAGCTGGAAAAGCCCGTTTCTGGTGCTCCAAATAAGCGAGCGTGCCGCATTCCTCCGCTCCCCCACCCCCGCGCAAACTCACCGCGCCGCCGCCTCCCTTCTCTATCCGCGGCCTCTTTCGAAACTGATTCCCGCGCCACTGCTGGCCACCCCCTCGAAATCTTCCACTCGTGGGCAAGGGTAGGAGCACGGCCCGCGCGCAATTCAAGCAGGAATGTAGCTAAGGGCGGTCGAGTGGGGCTAAGTAAGCTTAGCGTGTCACCCCGAAGAGGGAACTCTCTTCCATCCCCTTCTCCATCCTTCTCTCTGCTCCTTTTATTGTTTTAATCGAATGCACCCCCGCGGAGGGATTTTATTAAATCGAGGACGTTCCTTGGCGGCGACGAATTCTCGTTAACGGAATTTATAACGGCATCCGAAATGTCGGGCCCTCTTCTGGATTTCAATTTCGGGGGGTGGTTCGGTGGGAGGGCAGTTTTTGTTAATTATTTTGTACGATGTTTTTTGGACGAGAAGCGTGCCATGGTTCGCGAATAAAAACGGTGGCCCGTGTTCCCGATGCCATCGGGAGGTTAATTAATTTAATGTCCGCCTGCCGAACAGAGGAGCCAATTAGGGGGAATTTAATGAGAATTGTTTCGCGTCCATACTTTCGGCCGCGCTTCCAAGGGATGAAATTTACCTGCGCGAGCTATTTGCCGTGAAGGAGGGCGGGCTCTGCAATAAATGCTCCGTGTATTTATCAAACACATTCCTCCTCAGGTAGCCGGGGCGTTTAACGTTTGAATTGTCACGTGCTTTTATTAACGAAGCCGCTCGGATGTGGGAGGGGGGGGGGGGGCAGCTATCGTCTATGCAGCGACGTGGTCCTTTGATAAATGCGAGATTGAATTGAATTTAATAAAGCAACGGGAAAATGGATTTTTTGATGAACACTGCTCCATATTTGATCGTGCCCACTTATTTTCGATCCTTCCTCCCGTTATCTTTTAATTTCCTATGCTCTTGCAGAAAACCTGCCGGAGCCTTGACGCAAAAACTGCAGCTGGCAAGGGCTGCGCAAAGTTGGACGTAGCATCGCGAAAGATGCAAATTTTTCCACTTCCTTCGTGAAAAAAGCATGTAATGCAGTCGACTGTGATGAGCACGCCCGCCATTTACCTTAATTTTGCACTTGAGTCTAATCACTGTACGTATACAAGACTACAACGTTGAAAAATCCAAGGGATAATGATAATAGCTGAATCTTGTGTACTGGTATACGATTAAAAGAAAAACTGGGCGGAGATAAAAATTTTGCATGATAAAAGCGGTCGACTACGATACATATAGGCTGTTTCATAACAGCTGGACATAACTTGAGAACGTGTCAGGCACACAGAAATAATAAAAATATATAATTTCCTTCTGTTTATGTTACTGGCGCTTTTATGTTTTAATAAATACACTCGCACACTTAGCTATAGGTGTACCACGCACTAGTCTCTGATATGCTTGCATTATGAAACTCTCTGTAGTCATGGGACTCTCACTACTGCTCCAGACAGCTGTGGTCTGCCCTCGAAGAAGATGCTCGAATTAATCACCTTATACACACTTCGATACTCCAATCACTAAGCATTTAGTTAGTTATCAGTTTTCACTTGTGAGGTCAGTTGGGCCAAGTTGTGCGGATACCTAGCAACTCTCAAAATGCCAAAAAATGAGTTAAACATAATACGGTTCCTATAATTTTGTGATCGTTGTTTTGCAAAAAATTACCAACTCATAGAATAACTTTTACATTATGCAATTATTAAAACTACCAAGCGATTGTTCCAGTTTAGGCTTAAGAAACAAAACCTGCAGAAAATTTAAAATAATATTAATTATACTACTTACTATTAAATAATCCATTAAAATACATTGTAAAATAATAACAGGAAATAAAATATACCGAATAGAAATAAAGCTATTTTACTTTAATAATTAAAATCTTCAAACTAAATGAATTCAATTTCAGATAATTGAGGGTTGGTACCTTTCTACATAACTTGGTCCAGTTAGGCTACTTCTGTTTGTCGGGGGAACTATTTAAACGCAGAAACGCCCCCTGTAACTTGGGAACGAGATCAGATAAGATAAACGTTCACACGAACATTTTTCATCGTTTCTGTATGCCTAATTTGTTTTTACAGTTCTGGTCACGTGTTATGGAACGCCCTGTGTAATAAAGGAAATGGCATGTCTTGGACCCGTGATCCATGTCCAAACACGTCCCCGGGAATAATTCGAGTAAAGCGAAACATAAATACGTACCGTTTGAGCGCAACTAATGTGTCCACGCCTAAACGGATTTACCCATTAGATTTATCGCTTAAACCGATTTAAACGGATCGTGCACGCTCCCACGGAAGGACAATGCAAGAATAACGCGTCCAACATTAATAAATCTACCGAGACACGGTCGTCGATTTAATCCCAGCTGCGCAAATCCCCTACTCGACCTTCTAATACGTTATTTTATGCGATTCGTTTTAATACCCTGTTTGGGAAGCGCCGCTACCCGGCAAATTCTTTCTATTTACTTATTCATTTATACGGAATATACTCGTTGATATCTGCGCGCAGCTAGCAATTGCGGGCTTCTCAATGCGCATGCCTAAGCAAAAACGGGAAAAGTGGGGATGGTCATGAATTAGATTAGAGGTTTGTCAGGTGATCTAGTATCGAAACATTACTATTAGGCAGGGCTGGCGTGAACTTTTGCGGGACCGGGTCCAAAATTGTGGTGGGCCAAAAACAACCGCATTTAAGTATCTATACTTGTAAATTTTATAACAATAAATATCTATGCATAGGGGCCCCGTAAAATTTACCATAAGCTTTTCATGATTTGCGGGGCCTTTTTAAAGGCGCGGGCCGGGTTTTGGGGAACGCGCTGAAACCGTCTCGCGCCGGCCCTGTGCATTAGGGGGGCAGCAATAAATTAAAAACTATCCGTGGATTCGTTGTTATTCACATTCAATAATATTTCATTAATGCTCCACATTGAAAAGTCAAACACTTCTACAACGAAACGACAACAATGATCCTAAGAAACTTATATCTCCACTCCACATCAAGCACTTTAATCAAATCACTAATCCTGTCAATCTGTTCAGTGCACTTAAATTCTGAAAGATGAAGACTAGACTAAACCAGCTGAATATCTCAGAGTCCCCTAGCCAGAATACTTAACTTAACCATTACCATTCCACATCACCATCGCAATCTCATCTTCCAAATTTCCAGCATCCCCTAGTCAGACTTAAAGAGACTCGGCTCTCATTACCTTGATAAAAGGAAGCAACTAAAAATATATTTTCTGGACACAAGAAAACCTGCATTAAGCTTCAAACGAGTTTCGTTAAGAAGTCGTTGGGATACCACGCGATAAAGTGCAATTAGACGGCAACGAGGGGTGGACGTTTACGCGATTCGCAGCAAGCGGATGTTCAGAGGCGAGGAGTGGCGAATGTTTTTTAAATCCAGGTAGGAGCAGGTGGCGCGAAGAATTTAATTAAAAGGCGTCCTCCTAGCGAGACAAGAGAGAGAGGGAAAGGGGAGAGTGTTCCAAGGTTGGAAATTTTTCGAGATTCCTCCTCCTGGTCGCGCTCAGCCACTAGTTGCCATTCTGTTCCTGCGCGACTCGCGGAGCACTGGTGAAACGCGCCACCCCCCGAAATCAACTACCTGTGGATGCGACTTTAAGTGAGTCCGCGGCGCGGCGCGGCTGCTTGCAGCCGTTACCTCCCAATTATGCGCGATAAGGTTTCAATAACGCGAATTTCAGCCCAGACGCGGCCGCCATTATGCAATTAATCGGACACTTTCTGTATCCTTCCTCCGTCATCGATGGCAAACCAGCATCCGCCATGCTGATTGTCGGCCATCTTGTAACCGAACCCCGACGTCTCCTTGCACTCTTTTCTCGTTGTACCTTGGACTACTTAGGCGTCATGTGAGTAGGTACTAGTAACCATGGCGTTCCAGTCATCCCTTGCTGAGAGACAGCGAGAAAAAAATCGGATTCGTGCAATTTTTAAGCATATTTTTTAAAGGACTTGGTACACCAAAATGTTAGCCAAATCAAAATAGTAAACGATGCATCTTAAAGAGGAGACACTGATCTCTCTATTGCTTTTTTTGATAAACGTTCTACGTCAAAAGGACGATTTTTACTTCAAAGTTGTATAAGTCGGCGAAGAAAAATCGCAAAACAACCACTGAACACTGATTTTACACAGGAAAGTGGTCGCTTTCGACAGGCAAATGTGATCTGTGTAAAAAAAAATCGTTGCCGCGTGTGTCATCACAAAGTTTTACAAAATTAATTAGTTTGAGGAATGCATTAATCTAGGTATTAACAAATCTTTTGCACACATTTCATATTTCAGTTTAAAAAGTTTCTAGATGATACATGATTTGATAGTTCTGGAGATTTATCTAAGTTTAAGTGAGTAGGATAGTTTAACAATTTATAACATACAAAGTAGGCTTAACGCATCGATTGCTACTTCTGCGGTTTAATTGCGTACTATCAGAGTCTACTTACGCAATTAACATTCCACGTTATTCCCCTAAAAGAAATTTCGTTCAGGAGATTACAAGTGGAAGGGTATATTACAAGCATTCGAAGAAAAATCGCAGATTCGAAGCGACGATACTGGCGACCCCAGCTGCCAGTCAACCTGTTCAACACGAGAAGGTGCGTTATAACGAAAAATGGACTCCATTAAGGCGGATTCATACATACCAGTTCCGTGACGGTTCAGTGACGTCAGTATCAGTGGTAAAAAATATCGCCTTTCTGTTTTGGGATGGAGTAGACAAGACACTGAAAAATCACTTTTACCAAATGATAGTCTTAATTAAAAGAAGTAACTTTTGTCTGAAAACTGTTCTTCTATCTTTTACAGTTCGCGAGTGCTACCACAAAATCGGAAAACAGCCATATTTTCAGTCGCCAATTTCACCCCTTCAGTGTGAATTTGGGCAGCAAAAAAAATGCGTAATACATACCTATATATCCTGTACGTATCCCCAAAGTTTCGTAATTTTTTGAATTTGTGGGTTGGGGATCTTCCCTTGTGAAGCAAACAGTGAACCCGCCTTTATACCGCGTTACAAGAGCCCGAAGCGTGAACGAGGAATGCGACATATCTATCTCGCGAATCTGACATAAGAAGCCGACAGTCAACGAAATACCAACACGGCGTTGCCTATTACAGGGGGATATTAATGTTGCATGAGGCGCTCCATAAAATTCCTATATTACAGGCCAGAGTTGCCCGTTCCGCGAGTGGCGGGAGCTGCGCGATACCGCGATAACAGCGTGGCCAAATGAGAAGGGGCATTAAACGTTAATACGACGCTGGGACGGTCGACAACGCGCCGCGTTATGATACTTATTATTATTGCCGTCGTATTCGCGCCGCGGCCGCGGGGAGGATAACGATTATGCGAAATCGTTATTAATTACGCGCCGTTAGGCTTATCGTGGAGCGAAATCGAGGTCACCGAGCGCCGCTCCAATTATTTCTCCGCGGAAGTGTAACAGGGGGTGTAACGTTTTCGGCCACGTACGCGATTCACCCTTAATCTTGGACCAGGGGAGGCGAGGGTGGGACCAACGACGTCCAAGAAAAACGACCACCCGCTCCAGCAGCGTTTCCAATTTCCTCTCGCGCTTCGTTCCCGACTGATCGTCTGGGTGGATGGAGAACCGGGACGCGAAAATACGCGGCGTGTTGGTACGCGAGAACGCCTGTTGTCAAGTCTGTCATTAATAGTCATTGTTCCTGTGGATGGGGTAGGAGTTTTGTCTACCTCCTGAAGAGGAATTTCGGGCGAATTTAGGTTAGACGCTGTGGCGTAATATGTAGGGTGAAATGAGCTGAAGCATTTCCTGGGGCTCCACTTGGGGTATATGTATAGGTACCGCTCTTTCCACAGACAGAAACTCTGCGGAACTTAGTATTGCGACTTGGGGAGACACAGTGACTAGCCAGAGAACTACGCAAGACACCCAAGTGGTGCGTAGAAGCATATCCCTGAAGTTTCACAATACCAAACATGTTCTTTGGTCGTCTATTAAATACCTGCAATTACTTAGATGATCACATTCTTACACGCCCTAGTGTAGAAACGCTTCGACTGGCGTCGACGTGTTTTCACGCCCAGGGAGGCGCATCCTGTGCACGGTTGTGGCGTATTTCTACGTGAATAGTTTCTCGAAGGCATAAATGTTGTAATCCGTGTCACGTCCCAGCCCTACCGTGGGAGTGCGACTGTCAGTGCTCGCCAGCACCACCAGAGGTCTAATCTTCCAAACTCTTTCTCGCAAGTGGCTGGTCCCAGTCTCGTTCGTATATATACAAGTGCCAAGTTTATTCCTATCGGGCCCCATGTTTCTAGGGCAGGGTCCGTCGGCTGTACCCGAACGGTGTTACATTTTGAGAAAACCCTTACGTCGCTCGAAGTGTTTTTACAATATCAGCAAGACAAATCAAGGATCGTACTTTAGTGTTTGCGCTTGCATTCCCCCAGTTACACTTTTCTAATAGCGAAGTATCTCCCTGCCACACTCTACTGTTAAACGAAAACGAAGCTTCTCTGTATTCGCTTGGGGTAGGGTAGTAGGGTGTCATTAGGGGTGAGAATCCCGCGACCGAGGTGTGCGCGTCGAATAATTTACGAGACACGGGTCCGATCCGATTTAGGTCCCGATCCCAGGCACACGGCGGGACATCGCGGCGAGATTCTCCGCCGTGGGGATGAAAATTAGGCCCGTCGTGTATCCCCGCGCGCGATACGAATCGCCAGCGACACGCCACGCCACTCGCCCCCGTGGCCCGTAATCTTTGCGAAATATCTTAAGGGACACGCGGAGGGGCCAAATTGGTTCGGGCGTGCTCGGGCAAACGCGGAGATAAAGCTTCGAGCCTTGTGGAAACTTCGCGAATGGATTTTCGAGAAAATTCGTGGGGGAAGGTCGATTTCTATCGTGATGAATCGAAGGATGTTCGATGAATTTGTTGAACAATGGTGGATGGTAGTAGTGTTATCTGTCAAGCTTTCTTCTATTAACATTCCTTAGTCATTGACACTTTGAGTAGCGGAAGGTTTTGTGAAACACCCCTTCAAGTCGAGAAGCTTAACACGCCCCTCGCGTAAACATTCGGGGGCAATAATTTCGATGCTTTACAAAAATTATCGACGTGGAAACGCGCCAAAAGTGTGCACAGGATGCTGTAAACTTTGGGACTCAGCTTTTACGACCCCGCTGTATCCCTTCTAGATACTATACCTAAAAGCTCTGGAATGTGTAGGAATATAATGAAATAAGTGCAGCTCTGTGACAAGTGGCGAAAGACACATTTAGTGGATAGTACCCTTTCCACGGTTAGTGCGCGCTGGAGAAAGTGTTGACATTTGCTGTCCATCTCCTCAGCGCTGCAAAGTTTTAGGAGGATCGATCGTCTTGCCGTTTCACGCGGTACAAAGGTTCCATTTCAATCGCAAATCCCGACGTCTCTCTCGGACGGAAAAAGGGATCAAAGGGGAACTGGGAGCGGAAAGCACGTGCTCTTTGGTAATTGACTCTCTCCCCGTTCGTGCCCCGATTTCTCGCCCCACCCCCATCCTGCCCCCCTGAAACTGTTTTCGCGAAAAACGAAACTTTCCAACAATGCTCTCGAACCTCTCTCCTTTGTGGCGTGGCTCTGTCGAAAAAACTGTTCGCTTTTCCCTAATACCTTTTCCCGCGTTCCTCACGCAAGAATGGAAATGAATGGGAAGAAAGGGATGAAGGGGAACTGGATTCCATGAGAATGGAAATTCTCTTTCGACATCGAACTTGTATATTACATTTGCATATGTGAAATGAAACTAGGGATCTCGAGTAATGGAGGAAACGAAGTGGAACGATGGAAGATCGATGAATTGCATAGAAGCAAACACTTGCGGCGCTTAAGTTGGCCGTTAATTCACCGTAAGGGCTTTTCGCGCGGGATGATTCTGTGACTCGCCGACATCTCGGATATTCTCATTTAAAACAGACAATACTAGCTTAAAAAGGACAGATATAAATAAGAAATATGTGAATTCGGTTGAAACACCGAAAGTGGTACGTGCGAAATGGGCTTAGCTTACAATTAGACCACGATTATCGCCCGATATCAAATACACTAAACATCACCATATAACCACACTCAATCATAGAAGAATATAGTGGTTACAGGTTTGATATTCCTAGTGAAGCTGTTGGTAAATAGACGGATTAGCCCTCCCCTCCTATCGAAATCAAATTAATTATCACGTTCCATACAGACCATTCAGAACGAATCCTATTTACCACTGTTTTGCGTACAAAACTATTTGCCTCGTAATCCCATTAGGAGCGGCCAGCGTTGTTCCCAGGCACGAGCAGCACGCGAGCAATTACTCGCGGGAGAGCGTCCGAGGAGCGATTTCTTAAATAAAGAAATAAAACGAGGCAAATGGAGGGAGCATCGTTGCACGGTTCGTGTGACTTCAATCACCGAGGCCCTTTGAGGGGCACACAATTTACTTGCATCGAGGAGGGAGATCAAAGGGCTTCTATCGTACGTCGAAAGTACTTCTGGGTTATTTCCTTCCTTTCACCCCTTCTTCCTCCTACACTCCCCGATCTTCTTTTTTCAAACTCATCTCTCTGTCTCCTAGGATCTTAAAATCCCTAAACGAAACATGTACCTAACTCGCGCAATCCTTTGAAAAGAGTTGCTCCGTTTATACGCAAAATTTTCACCCTCCCCCCTCTTTATGTCCCTTCCCCTGCTTTTGTTCGGGCAAAGAGTGCCGATAATCGTTCTTCTTTCCACCCGTTCGCTCCTTGCTCCACCGCGTCGTCCTTTGGCCGCGCTTCCAGTCCTCCCTGATTGCTTTTGTTCCGAATTCAATTACGCGGCGTCGACAAAGGAACGAGGTGGCGAGTTTCGCGAACGATCGATTAGAAAGGCCGTGCAATTTTCAGAACGGGAACACCGGGTTCCTTGTGGCAATGGAACGAGCCGAACGTCGCGCGCTCCTACCTTCGCTCCTTCTACATTTCCTTTTCCCCTTTTCTCGGTCTGGCGATTCCTTTACCCCACGATATTTATGGTGTTCCCCTGGAAAGGCGAGCACGCTACGGCGAACGAGATTCTGGCACGGGGAGCGCGTTTCTCAGGCGCGCCTTCGAATCATTGTTCGTTCAGCTGGAGATAGGTACAGTCTTTTTGTACAGCTTAAGGTGCATTCTCAAGGAACGTATTTTACAGTAGTGTCTCGAAACGGGAGCGGGGATTTCTGCCTCCAAGTATGGTGAGCGCTATCCCCCTCCACTTCTGAGTGTTCATCAGATACGTTTATAACGCAGTCTTTCTTATTCAACGCGATACGGTTTAAGGTTAGGTAAGAAAACAGTCTTACAACTGAACCTTGTATTTGCGCAATTTTTCTTCTGTATTTTTTCTCTTTCTGTCATATTCCTATTTTTTTATTGTGCAATAAAGAAGCTTAATAATAATAATAATAATAATAATAATAATAATAATAATAATAATAATAATAGTAGTAGTAGTAATAATAATAATAATAATAATAATAATAATAATAATAATAAGGCAATAAAGGAAAGTCCGTAAAGACTTCTTCTTAGTTTCAGAATTGAAACTCTTTTTCGAGACACATCTGTCAGACGCTAATTGACGCTTTTTCGACTAGACAGACAGTGAGAACCCGCCTTTAGCCAGACTCATGTAATGACTTCTTCGTATGACACTTCGTGTGGAAAACAAAGCAAGTTCATACGAAGTTCGAGTTCTACCCTTTGTACTTGTTCTCTGCACGTAGCGATCGCTGGAAAATAGGTACCTGATCGACTTGGAAGGACGTGTTCAGAACCCCGCGCTAGTCGAAGTGCTAAGCTCAACTCTAAAGCAAACGTTCTTCGATAGATTTTGATTAAACCTATTTGGCGATTGTAGTCCCAATTTATAATATTTGTTTAATTGAAATACACTCAATTAATATATAAATAATAATAATAATAATAATAAATAATAATAATAATATAAATAATAATAATAATAATAATGATATTTTAAATTAAGATTATCTATTAAATAAAGACCCCATACGAAACCGTGTACAAACTGAAATTACACTTCTTTGAATAACTTCTGCCAATTAACCATTACTTTATTAAAAGAGTAACAACAATATAGTGTAGGGGAAAAATTCTAGGAACCATTCACACGAGATGATACACCTACTGATTAAACGAGAACCTGCATTTTAAGAAGCATTAAAGACCTTTTCACAATGAGATACTTTTGTGATTCCTTCAAACACATTTCCATATTGTTATCTATTATGGTCAACATGAAACTAACAATAAGAAGAAACATATAGCGATCAATTTTCGGTTAAAATCTGTCGGAGTGAAGGTGTTAAGCTCCGTTTTCAGGTATAAATTTTGTTTCCGCGAAACCACGCGTCCATTCGTTTTCATATTTCATCGTGAAAAACGGGCCAAAGCGAGGAAAATAATAAAGTTGGCGTACTCGGATGGTTACGGTCAAAGGAAAGCAAGCTGTTGATCCATGAAATTGAATTACTAAAAATTCTAACGAGGCAACTCCCTTGTTTTCGACCTGTTTCCCTCCCTTTCGCCGTGCCCCACGTCGAAAGTTCAAAGTTTCAGCGAACGATCGATCAGGAGGGGCATAAATTAATGGCTTCCTCCTTCCTCCGTCGTTACGAAAATCAAGGACGACGGGGGGAAGGGGTGGGGCGGAGGGGGGGGGGTCCGGATACGTCGACCTTTGTGAGCGATCCTGAAACCCCGGAGCCATCAACGACAGGAAAGAAAGGGAAAGGAGGAGGAAGGGGGATGAGTCATTACGGGTGACCTGATGCGGCTGGATCTGCCATTAACTTTTCTTTTATCCGAGATATTAATGTATAACGTTCTGCAACAGCTGCGCGATAAATCGAGGGCGAAGGCAAAGCTATTTGCGCAAAGAAAAACACAAGCAATTTGATTGCACTAATCTAGCTTCTACTTTAGACTTCTAGTTGCTACTATGTTTTGTGAAAAATCCTCTTTTGTTAATAATTTACGTCTATGAAGAAAGCGTCTAAGAGACAGGAATGTTTCTTTTTTTAGGAATAAGGAACCAAGGTAACCATTAAGTTGATGTGAAACCAAGGATAATGTTTGTGAGTGCATATTGAAAAATAATGTTTCCCGTCAAGGGGAGGCGTTTTTCAATTATTTTGAAAAAGATTTCCAATGTATTTTGACTTCAGTTATTGTTGTGTATGTACTACTTAGGCCATAGTGAGATTCGTATGGCAAGTTAAGAGAATGAAACCTCGAAACTATACATATATGTAGATCACCTGGTAGACCTCGAATCTAGCTCATCCCCACTGTTCCATCTTCTGTTTGGCCATGCACATTGCAGACTTCACTGTTGCTTGGTTCGCCTATACTGCAGGGTTGACAACTGGTGGCCCGCGAGCCACCGGGGGGCTGAACGGCCCCCTCCATACCTACCAGACTCTGACGATCGCAGTCGAAAAGAGAAGGAAAGAAGCAGGAATCGACTGCGATCATCAGAGTCTGGTCGGTATGGAGGGGGGCCGTTCAGCGTGGCAACAAGGCGGAGGGGCCCCCGGTGGCTCACGAGCTACCAGTTAGTCAACCCTGGCCTATAGTATTTATCAAGAATTTCGTAGAATATTTATAAAGAAATCCAAGCACAAACTTGACACCGCGTTTTCACAATCAGAACACCACAGAAAGGTAACCTGAACAGCAAAGAGATTCGTAACAGTAAGAACTATTTAAACAGCATGTGTCATAGTGAAATGAACAGGTATTAAATAAAGTAGAGGCACCATGGATCGACCATCGAGCTCAAGAAGGATATCAGAAGCTTTCCAGCACGGAATCAGGTTTATCAGCCAGCAACTGGTTCATGGGTAGTTCCGTATCATTGCGCGAGGCGGAAGATTTATGCACGGCATCGCAGATTATCGCGGACTCGAAATTATCTTTTGAAAGTGGGGTAGCCCCGTCACGGAACGGTCCCAACCTCCCTATTGCCACGAGTGTTTTCACCCCTCTGTAAGTGCGTGCCAACTGTTATAAGGGGTGGGTCTAAAACAATACGAAAGCGCTGCAGACGTATCCGCGGGACGCTTTATCGCGATGCAGGACAGATTTACGGTTTTCGTGGCGATGGGGAATCGAGGGATTTAGATTCCGTTCCGCGCATCCTCCTATCGACAATGCGCAATCGATGTTTGATTTGTAACCCCCGATTTCCTAGCGTTCTGCTACTTTTCCATGTATTCTTGCAATTCTTACCTTCGGATCATGCTGCAGGTCAGTGATTCTCTCGATGTACAGGGTGTTAAAAAAGTGACGGTCACTGCTTTCAGGGGTGAATCCGTTGGATCGGTGGTCCAGGAGAATTGTGAAAAAAACTTGCTGCAAAATTGTTTATAACATTGCAAATTAATGTTAATTTTTTTTTTGGATGTAAAGTTCTGCAGTAGAATCTTCGCCCCCTCTACGTGATAGGAAAGAAAGCGGGCGAAGGCGTGGTCCCGCCCCCAGAACAGACTTCGTGAATTCTAATTGGCTAATGTTTTAACAATCTTTTAGGAAAAATAACAATTCACTTGAAATGCATGATACATTTTGAACATTTCTTCCTCCGCGAGAGTGGAATTCATAGAAATACACAGAAATTGAATTTTGTTCGTATATTAATTCGTGAATTTCGTGATCACCATTTTTTTCCTCGCTATTATTTTTTATAATTAAAATGTTTCTGGTTTTTCATTCAGTAATAAAAAAGAAATCGGGATTTACTGTATTACATTAAAGAACATTTTGTAACACCAACCGAGCATGTGGGAATCATTGCAGTGCTCGGTTTTTCATCTTTGTTTGAGTCGTTTAAAGAATTTTCGTTTTAAGGTATGAAATATTAAGGCTTTTGAATGAAAAGGGAGGATATAGCCGGCAGCGCCTCGACCAGTTGCGCTTTCGGTGTAACTTTTCGTTTTAACCACTCTGAAGCTCGAAAGGCCAGAATATTCCCTGCAGCATTCTACTTTACTTTTCAGCCACCCCTTCAACATAAATTTAAATGTTGGCTTACGACATCTCTGCTAAATATGAGAGAAATATATCGCATTGAAGAAACTTTCCGTTTACATTAGTTATTCCCTAGAAAAGGAGTGAACGTCGAGCTTTAACACTCTAGCTTTAAACGTACATTTTTTAATTTGGTACAATGTTCAATGGCATTTGATTTAGGAAATTATTGTCAATACTAATTGTTTCCGCCGATAAAATTCTCTTAAACACCAACTAGTTTCCCTTGCACAGCAACGAACCTAATGAATAATTAATTGTAAGTAACCAGCTTGTGATTCAACATGATTCATTTTCATCTTGGGAAAACCCCAATAATTCCAGCATATCCCACAATCTAATTCACAGAAAGGGATACCAAACAATAAGATATAAAAACGAGAAAGAAATAAGTTGACTATGATAAGGTCTATAGTCCCTAATTACTTCAACATCAACACCTTGATACTAGATCGCCCACGGAGCCTCCAATCTAGTTCCCCCTATCCCCACAGAGTCAGGTGGTTCACGCGGTTCACGCGGTTCACCCACCTTGCATCCCCAGTTGGCGCACGCGCATTAGAGGCCCCGCTTTCTCTCCGTACACATACGCCATCACGATTCCCGGCCACACAAGCCCATCATATCCTCAAACAAATAATATCCCTCGATCGACGTTCGTTACCCTGCTGACGGTAATGCAAACATTTACCCCGACACAGCGTCGTCTTCGCGTCGCGGTCGTTCCGCGAGGGGATCCGGTCGATAACGCGAAACTCGCCGCGCCGGGGCGAAGTGAATTTCCTAGTTACGTAGGCAGGAACATATCTGGAACTTTATCCGATCCCTCTTACGCCAATCTCTTGGCATTCTGCCCTTTTGGCTGGCGATGCTGGGCATCGGGTGGCAAAACGTCGAAATAGAGTCCGCGCCCTGGGAAAGATTAGTCGGCGACGTGTTCGCGCGGGGCTCGTTCCATTCCATGCCACGACGCCACTGGAAATTCCAGGCTCTTACACTTTGCAGAATCTCGGGGCCCGAGCACTGCAGCTTCCATTGGGTAATTGTATTTGAATTCAGGTGGAATATAGGGTGCCACAAAGGAAGATGGCCACTTTAATGGAGGTTGGTGGTTGGTGGTTGGGAATCGTTACCGAGCTGGCAGATCTGTGCGCATTAACGTTCTGTGTAAAATGCGTCGCCGGTTCCAATGGAAAATCTGTCATGGGTCACCGGTGACCCATAAACCTAATATTTCTGTTTCCCGAACGAGTAATAACGCGCGGAAGAGCTGTGTCGAGTCAACAAGTGAGGGAAATAAATAGCGGGATTCCTATTCTCTCGCTCGCTACTCGCTCGTGCCATGTTTTTGCCGCGGGGAATCTCATTACCATCGAATACTCTGGAATGGCACCGGGTGATAGTTCTGTTTCTGCTGAGCAGACCGTGGCTTTGAATGCCGTGATCGCGGAGGCAATCGCTTCGTTCCACTTCATTCCGCCGACAACGGTTCCATCGAGTATTGCGTAACGTCAATCGTGTCCGCGGGATCGATCCGACACCGCCACGAACACCGACGAAAACTGCTTTCGTAATCTAAATCCCCCGCTCTTAGCAACAGGGGTTTCGAGCGCCCCGTGACAATAAAGCCCCTGCTCTTTTTCTTCTCTTCTTCTCTTCTTCTCTTCTTCTTTTTTTTTTTCAAGTAAGCAAGTAAGCCCTGGGAGGGAAGTATAATGACACGTTTCTCGCCAAGGGTGCAGATATCGAGGATGCCACTTCCGAGCACGAACACCGTCCCTTAGCTGGCAGCTTCAGAAACCTGCTTTGAATTCTTCCAGTATCCAGGCTCCGTCAAAGGTGTAAAATACTTTCGATAGTCTTTAAAAAATGGGAGCGAGCTACATCGGGCATGGATTCTCTGCAGCAAATCATTATAATCTGAATGTAACTCCTACTAACTCCTACTAACTCCTACTAACACCTACTAACTCTGTACTAACTCTGTACTAACTACAAACTCCTACAACATACTCTTCGAATCCAAGTAGGTATATCTTACTGTACTGCAATTTGGAAAAATGGGAAAGTGGATGGAGCTCACGATATCCTCCACTCCACAACGCTATCTCTGCGAAGATAGCGACGACAAGTTTCAGTACTTGCTACCTGACTCCTTTCGCGCATGCGCAGCACAGACCTCAGTAAGTAGTCGCTACTGCTCGGTACACCTATACCTGCCTTGATTACCATTTCGCGAACACCAAAGCGACAAGCAAAGATTTGCCCACACTTTTCCATCGACTCTAACAATTCATCCCCCACACCCCACTTTTCGTATACTCCATTTCCAAACTCGATCCTCCATACAATCTTGCCCTCGCTAGTTTCCTTTCAACCAAACTAACCCCCCACGATTCCACAGCTCCCCCTAGTCGCTCCTCGCACCTTTCATAAAATTTTAATATCTCGTACCACCTATCAGGCTGCCTGCCCGCGTGCCCGTGCGTGGGCAGGTGAGAATCAAAGGGGGAGGAAGCAAAAAAAAAAAGGAAAGAACCCGACCAGCTGGTGAGTGAGCAAATGAGATTAGGTTGTCGAAGGGCGTGCAAGCGTGACACGTTGGGGTGCGCTGCGCCAAGGATGCATACGCGGAGGTCAGATAAATCACGGGCGAGCAGGGGAACGTGTAATAAGACCTAGCTCGCGCCACCGTTTAATTACCGATTGATTAGATAGCCCGCGAATGGTGAACGCGATACCAGATAGGGATTACGATGTAATAACCATCGAAGTTAACGTAGAGACGGCGCAGTTAACAGCTTGACGAGTTTATACGTCGAATTGTGGGGAACGTGGAATTAAGAAGGAGCGAGAGTTAGTGTTCGACCCTCGAGCAAGTAACGCGCGGTTGTTGGCCGCGATTAACCCTTCGGGGAAGGGTCTCTCGCGATTGTGAGTTATTCTGGTCAGCGACGCGTGTCGATCGACGGTCAACCCCCAGGGGAATGAATCTTTAAAGCACTCCGGGCGTAAGTGGACTTATGGCAATGGGAAAAAATAGCCGTACACCTCGATCACTTGATTTCAATGTACGGCCACTTGGCGTACACTATGGTGATTGTGTAATACTACCGTAAAGCCTCGTTCACATTAGTCGAGTTGTATTTCGAGGCAGGCGAAGTTGATAGAATCTCTACTCCGCTCGAAACTTGAAAGAATCCTGAAAGTGAATAACAGGTTCACATTGGTAATGCAGTTTCAAGTTACTGGACTTCAAGCGACTTGGAGTCAAGTGACCTGACTAATGTGGACGAGGCCTAACAAGGTGAGGGAACTTGAACCCTAGGGACAGCCATGTTCGTTGCACCTAATCTACATTACGATCGATCTGCGTCCAAAACCTGTAGAAAGTTATCGTAGGTACAAAGTCTCGAATTTCCAGACCATTTTTCCAGCTGATCCCATTTGATTTAAAAATTTAATCGCCAATTCCATTTCACGTTTACTCGCTCGTTTCATCTGTTTACCATATCTTACTGCACACGCTTACACCGACTGAGTGTTTGAAATGATTTAGCTTAGCACGTTTTGTACACTAAAAAGTCCTTCTTTATTATTATTATTATTATTTTTAATACTTACGTAAACGGGGCTAGTCCTTGGTACACAAATTGTACAGTTATAATAATTATTATATGAGGCATTATCTATATACAAAGTTTCGCCGTGGTACCCAAGAGCTCACGCCTCGCAGTTGCTACGTTTTCCCGTTTACATAATAAATAATACCAATCATAATAATAAAATTGAAAATGGTATCGAACGATTCGTCTCGACAAGTTCTTTTCAGTGCGCTATGGTGTCCTGAAATCGCTTCACCCTCGCAGGTCACTAATGACTCCACAGACTTATCACTCATAAGTGATCGCAGTGTCCCCTGCGAGTGACTGTAGCAGAGGAAGCTCTACAGGTGCACGCAATTGTTTCCACGTGGCACCGCCGAAAAAGATCTCCGACCTCTATACTTGCCGCGAACAGTTGCTCTTTACAAGACCTTCAAATTACACTCTTGTCTCCCAGCTGAGCACACAGCTTCGAAGCGTCCTGTCGCCGTAATCCGTGTTAGGGGATTATCGCCCGCTACAGGGCACGGGCGCGTCCTATGAACACACGTTCCCCGCGATCGATGTTGCGAATCGAGAGACGGGACACGAATGCATCAGCTGCCTCGCCGCGCCGTCGTTTCGTCATATGGCGCGGTTATTACCGGCCACCACTTAGGAAGTTTGCGGGCGTTTGGAGGAACGGCAACGTCCGCGGTAAATGGGAGCACGAGGAGGAGTTCGGTGAACATCTGTCCGCGAAACCGGGCTCGGACCAATTTCGATATTGTCGCTAAGCGATCGGTGCAGTCGAGTTCTCTGCTCCGTGGAAAAATTGTGGTCGGTCCCTTGCTTCTTCCATCTTACAATTAGTGCGTTCTGTTTATTTATTTCGGTTAAGGGGTCTCCCTTGTTTGACGCTCTGAAAATAAGGCAAATTTTGGATAATTTAAAAAGAAAAAAAGATATCGAGTATTGTAATTCCAAATTTTGTACGTTTATTAATGGACATTCGAAGATTGTGCTCAATTTTGTTTATGCAATAATTATAATTTTGTTCAAAGTTACAGTGGTAATAGTAAGAGGGGGTTGAAAACAGTTTGTTGCTGGCGAATATGATCGTCGTAGTCATCTGAAACAAAAAATGCAAAGTTTTTCTTAATCTATGTATATGAGTGTGGTTATCGTATGAACTACATAGAATGCATAATGAATATTGTAAGACACAAAACTGGCAGCATTTCAGATAAAAGTTCTCATTTTTCGGGAAAGAATTTGTTAGTTTTCTGAGTTGCAAAACTCAAATTTTTCAAATCATAATCTCATAGCTTTAAACTTTAAAGTGCAAATTGCGAGAAGATAAGAGACTTTCATTGCAAGAGGTTTCCAATGACGGTTCCGATGGAAGATTTACTTTCATAAACGGAACCACATAGTTTTTGTATACAATAATCGATGTTTTATTACTCTCTATAAGAAAGCATTAAGGTACTTGTATCGAGAAGGGATACAGATTACAGGATTACAGGGAGTCTTTTCGGCTTGCCTTTATTGCCTTATCGCGTGGAATGAGAGACTGCGAATGAGCGAGAGAGACTGAGCGACCCTCTCGCTCATTCGCCGCGGCAAAAACGGAACACGTGGGGGGCAGCGATCACCTTAGGTCGAGGTAATACTGTAGTTTGAATGATACTTGAACTGCAATTTTCTAACATATTATGGGCACCTATGCTTCCATATTTCTTCTGGACACGTTTGGTCGTGGTGGCTAACAACTTGTATATATTGGTAAAATTCATTAGCAATGGAAGAAAAATAAGAGAGTGGAAATAATAGAGATAATTAGCACAATTAAAGGATAAGTACTCTTAATACTTAAAAGTCTAATTGCAAGTGACTCTATCTATATAAATTGGGAAACTGTTCAACTAGGAGGTTCCCTTTTGAAGGAAATACCTTGAAAAGGTTTGAAAGTTGGCCTGCGTCTATGATAAAGGTGGTGATATGCGTTATATCTTGCAGAACGGTGGATTCCTAACTTCGGATCGATTAATTGAAGATCTTGCAGAGGAAAATCTCATCCTCAGAAATTTCGAAAAAGATGAACAATTTGAAGTATATGAAGATTATCTAGGGGTGTTCGACGCTTGCTTAGTTATTTCTTATTTTTTAAATAACTAGTAGAAGAGCTATTTGAAAAAGTGATACCCAGGATAGAAACATGTACTTATGTATTTCCAGGAAGTATAAGGAAATAGTGATGCAACACCCCAACGATATTAAGAGGGACAGTGGCTACCACTAGAACATCACCTGCAGCGCCCTTATCTGGCTTGCTTAATTGTTCAGCTGGCCAATTAAAAGAGATTTGCGATCGATCACCCAGTGATCCGATGCGTGAGCGTAGGGTAGCTTAAGTAGGCGTCGGCTACAGGGTACAACGGTATCAGTGCATCAGACCTCTGATGAAGCTGCAGCTGCAATGCTGGGACGTCGATGCAATATCCCAGCAAGGCATGGTTTCCACGCTATAGCCTCTGGTAGAGTATATTGTTATAAATAGTACACCACTCTTTACTGTCAAAATTCACTCTAAAGAGGCGAAGCTCAACCCTCGAAGATTGAACTGTTCCACACCGTATCGCGAAGAAGAAACGCTCCACGTGTATATGACCCTTTTCATCCTCGAGACAAGTAAAATATGCCCATCTCGACGACGTGTGCCCTGAAGGATATCATTAACGTGGTACCAGAATCTCGAGACTCCCCCTACCTAAGTACCTACAGCATTGGTCAAAAGAAGGTTTAAACTCCGAACGGTGACAGAAGTAACATAATTCCATTAGAAATAATTATATCTTAATATTCATGTCACAGTAGATTGGAGAACTGCCAGACTAAACCAGAGGTACCAACATGCTACTTCAAGCCTAGTATCAAGTTAGTTACGCAGACATTTGAAAACAAGAATTTTAAACTTTCTCTTAAAGCAAGTTTTCTATAATTCTCTACCATCAACAAACTAACAATGAGAAGTACAATCTTAGATCCATTTATGAGACATTCTCATGTAGCCTGCAAGATAAAAATGGTCCTAAGATCCCTCCGTCGAACGGTGTACAACGATCGCCACCCCCCCTCGTTGCTCAGAGAGACGCATGGTACGCGCGCGAGTGGTGTGTGTGACCCGAAATCGTGGAGCATGCTGGCCGTTTTCGCGACGTAACAGTTGGTATGTACACTCGTCCGTCCCATTAGGAGTGTTCTCCGCGAGAGGAACGATGAAAGACACGAGGGGGGTTGGCGTGGGTCAGTAGACAGGACAGGAAGGCCAGACCGTGATATTCGATAGGAGGGATCGCGTGCGCGGGGTGGTCGGTGGCACCCTAAACGTGGCACGTGGGGCGCTACCAGGTGTTCCCTTGGCCGTCGGGTCGATGACGAGGGAGGGCGCGTGCGCGACCTCCCCTGCCCCTCCCCACTCCCGGTGCAACACACTCGCCTAACCCTCGCGGACATTTAGGGTCCCACCGCCTAGCCGACATTCCCGTTTCTGGCTCCTCCACCCTCGACTTTCCCCCGTTCTCCGCAGCGCGGCGAGGGGGAGAGATAGAGCTATCCCTCTGCGCCCCCTTCGATTTCACCCCCAACGCGTGCCGTCACCTCCTCCCCCTCCCACCAACACCGACATCGCGTTACCAACAAGTTCGCGTGGTGTGCCGACGACACAGCGTCACCGCTATGCAGCCAATCTTCCATAGGAATTACCATCGGCCTTCCCCTCCCCCTAGCGCGCGAGCAACCCTCGGGAGTTTACACACTCGTCGCGAGGCCAGGAACGAGGACGGTGCCCGTGGCACCCCAGCCAGCTGTTCCCTCTTCCGTTCTCGATGTCTACATTCGACACGGCCACCGAACGCAACGCGGAGAGAACCCCGTGCGCCCTTGTCGCACGCTCGCACCAAGCTTCGCTGGGGGCGAGCTGAGGGTTCGCTGGCCTCCCGTTTCCGTGCGGTCTAGCTTCAGGAGAATTCGGAGCACTTCGAACGTCACGTTAACTTGAGGAGTATTGAATTCAAAAGACTTCGGATCAGTAGTCAACTGGATCAGTATCGAATTTGAAGAATTTCTAACGTGACCTTAACTTGACGAGTAGTGAAGTCAAAAGACTTAGAACGCGTAGTCAACGCCACGAGTATAGAATTCGAAAGATTTCGATGTACAATCTAGCATTGCTAGCATAGCAATAGAATATTCTAATATCGAGATTAGATAATTTAGAAACTGTCATGAGAACTCAAATATACGGACACCAATGAATAGGGAGAATTGAGCATGTTTAGGTTTCCAAATTCTGTTTAGACATGCGCTTGTGAGACGTTACTATTACTCGGTGCATCTACATATACTACATGTAGATTCTACAGCCTTGCTGTACTCGGCATTGTAGGAGTCACTGATGCTCATAAGCTCCTACATTTTAATGCGAGTTCGGTTCGGAGAAAGCTCATTCAGGTCGTGACCTTTTCTTGAAGGTTGGACGCGGTCAGTGCTCACGATGATACCTGAGCATCTATAAATTCTTGTAGTCTCTGAATGAGTGAGTCGTTCTCCAATATTGAGCCGTTTATTTTGAAATTCACGTTTGACCATTTTTAAGAAAAACGATAATATGATCGCTATGATTACAAAGTGAGGTTAAGTTTTCGTTTATGAAAGCTTTCTAAGAAAGAAACAGTGGACCCACATGACAAATAAAAAACATTCTACGCATCCTTCTCGATTTTTTCGATACTTGTTCTCCACGTTTAAGTAGTCTAATCCTCCCTATAGGCTTAATTTCTTAAAATTCATGGAATTACTTGTTGGATTACGATAATCTGTAAAATTTCAAGGATAATTGAAGTCGTATTCATCGTCGTTAGGGTAGCAACAGAATGTAGCATAGGAAATTTGTGATGCAGAGAGACTGCGACGGATATCGAAGGATCGTCAATCTTTCAGTCGAGGCTGGTTATAGTCCAGACAAACCAACCCCGGCGCACGGTACTCCAAGTACACAATTCCCGCGGACTACCATAAATCCGGGTTTGCACAAAGTGCGCGAGAGTACACGGGACTGTGTTCGTGGGGAGAGAGAACCGCTCTCCTGGCGTGCACCCTCATCGTCGCGGCGCAGGGGTGTCGCCAAGCGGGGATTACCGTCCGCATTTTCCCTTGGGCAGCCTCAATTGTGTATCGAATCCTAAAATCGTCCATACACAAATTTCTAATGAAACGAAGACAAAAAAGTTCACAAATTGTATCGCTATGAAGCTGTTTAAGGGACACAAATAATCCAAGTACAAAAATATTCATTACAGGACTGTACAGGTTGAAAACACCTGTTCGTGTCAGTCTACAAAAATCTTTCATGCCAGCATCTAAAAACTGCAAGAAGTGCAAGTCTACGCCCCTCTGCCAAGTATTCTACTCCCCCCCCCCCCCCTCCGCCCTCTGCTCCATTATCTACCAACAGGAAGAATATAACGAGCTACTTCACCACACTGAAGTGCCATCTAAACCGATACCTCGAGACTACGATTCGCGAAATCAATTCCTTCCCATTCGTTACGAAGTCCCGACAACCGCCAAATGTCTGACCACCTTGCTCTCCTCAAGCGTTCCACGCAACAGTCGAAAAGCCACAAACGAAAACGTAACCTTGCACTCGAGACTCAGCCCCATACTAAACCCTCTAACCTACTATATTGCATCCAGCTAGGCAACAATCTGAACAATCCCATCGCGTCGCTGCAACGATCACGGAAAATAAAGGATCGCCCCGCGGCCAGAGAACTCTGGCTACGCCAATGTGGACGGTCGCGCGTGCGCCTGGCGCTGGCTCGCGCACACAATCAAAGGGCCTGCAGGAATCGGGAACTGGCATCAGCAGCCTCGAGGGGTTGCGCAGCCATCCCTCGCCGCGGCGTAAACCGTCAGCAGCGACGGTGGCGGCGGCGATGGAGGCAGCAGCAGCGCCACCCCGCGACGCTCACTCGTTGGGGGGAGCCGCATCGGAGGGGCGACGGTGCGGCGGCTGACGGTTCCGCGGAGGGGCAGATAGGGACGAGGAGATCCGCTAGCTCGGAGGAGCGACGGAGACGGTGCGTCTGGCGGAAGGGTGGGGGATAAGCGGACATCAGCGCCACCGACCAAACAGTCGCACCCCGTCGTCGTGATCGTATTCGAGGGCACCCCCTGTCACTGGCGAGAGCCGCGACAGGGTGCGACCTACAGAGAGAAATATCAGACGGACGAACGAACGGACGGACAGACGGACGGACGGACGGACGTAGAGAACAGGTCGGTCAGTCAGTCCACACGCTCAGGCCAGCGAACGAGAGTCAGTGGTGGGACGGAGGGTCCAGTGTACAGTCTCGGCGAGAAGGGGAGCACGTCGAGGGTGGAAGCCGACAGAAGAGCGTGGAAACGAGGATATACACATAGGGGGCAGGCGGACGGGACGGGAGTCTGGTAGTAGCCAAAAAGTAGTAATATAGCGAGGTAGTTGTCCCCGGTAGTGGTAGTCGAGGGATATCGGGTGGCGCGCGACAGATAGAGGGCCCGATATTATAGTCCGTGACCGTCGAGGGGCGAGGCCCGGGAAACGTGGAGAGAGAAGACGGGTTGCTGGCGGCGGACGAAACTGGCATGGTGGCGGTGCATCCCACGAAGGAGCTGCCCTCGCCGTGCCGATGACGAGGCTGCAGATCACGCCCCGACGTGAGCAAGGCAGGACGAAGAGGAAGGGCGCACCGTGCACGGGTAGCTCGGCCGCCCGCGGGGTGAACAGGCCGCCGATTCGTACGGGGCTGGGCGGCGACGGACGGCGTCGACGGAGACGGCGGCGTCGCGACGACACCCACGACGACGTCGTCGACGGCTGGCGGAACGGGGGACGGGCGAGCAGCAACGCCGGCGACAGAGGTGGCGGGCTAGGCGTCGCGGTAGTCGACGTCCTCGGGATCGTCGATCGGTACGGTGTTGCTAGTGGTGCGGTTGGTGAGGGTGTTGCTAGTGGTGCAGCCGGCCGGGAGGGTTTACGTGACAGGGATACTGGTATCGTCGCGTCGGTCACGCCGGATGAGCGGCTGACGGTGATCGTCGTAGCGTCTACGGGCGGCGGAGGTGGTAGCGGCCAGGCGGGACGGGGTAGTCGCGACATCCACCGGGCGGCAGGATCGCGTCACCATGCCGCGCTGCCTCATGGCCAAGAAATGGAAGGCCTACCCGTGGCCGGATCGCGTGGACGATCCTCAGGAGGAGCAGACGGAGCAGCACCCGAGCCTCCTGCAGGAGCACACGCCCGGGGCCCACGGGATCCAGCAGACGGCCGCCGCGATAGAGAAGCGGCAGCCCAAGCATGAGCCGGAGGACGAGGAGATCGACGTGGTCGGGGACACTGACAGCAGGCAGGTCGATCATCAGCAGACCTGTTGGGGTCCGCACAGTCCTACCGCTGGCGCCACTGCACCCAGCCCGCCACCCCTTAACGCCTCTGGTGCCCTTTACTATCATGGTGAGTAGACTTGCCTGCCCAGTTATCGACTAACGGGGAGACACGTCACCTTGATCCCTGCCCGTTCTAGCGGCGGCCAAGCTTTCGTGTCTGTTACCCAACAGGCGTGCAAGCCCGGAAACCTGGCGCGCCTAGCGCACCTAGCGAACCATGCTAACCTTGCTGGCAACGGGGATCTCGACGAGTGTTCCCCTTCAATTTTATCTTGCTTCCGCTAGTTCTTATCTGTAGAATATCATCGGTAGACACTTGATAGAGAATCTAAATTAATCTACCTTCAAGTGTACATTGTTGACACGGATGTACACGGGGAGGGAGTGGAACGCAATATTCTTTCTTGTTCCTTCAAATTTGATTGGGTCTCTTTTTGTAGGGGTATCAGATATCGCCAAGGCATGAAAACAAATTCCGAAGTCACAGTAGTAAAAAGGGAGGGGGGTTCGATCCCCGACCTCTAGCCACCTTGCCATCTCAGTTACGTCACGTTTCTCACCTTCCACAACTACGTCCCGAGAACCTCGGGCTTAACCCCTCCAGCGTCTGCACCAAACATTCCACGGGCAGCAACAAAACCATCCACCACCCCGGAGAAAGCAGCCCCCGTATCGATATAAAACCCCCAGACTACTTGGAAATTCCACGCGCAGAGGTCCACGAGAATCTCATCAGGCGTCCCGGGTGTACACCCATAATCAGAATCCCTCGCATTTGCATCCCCGTGCCACGCCCTACTTTGCCCGCGTACGGAACGGCTCTAATCCCGCGCGATCGTAAAAAAAAAATAGGGGGAAGGAAGCGATAGAGAGAGGAGGAAGGACGAAAGGCGAAAACGTGGCCCCCTCCCCCCCCCCCGTTGGATTTTCACCCCCCTGGGGGAGCCGACCTTCGGAGTCTGGCCATGCGTCGAGCCACGGGGGTGACACACCCGCCGATTGGCCGATCGGCCCGTGTGCTATAGAGAAATTGCGGCAGTCGGCCGCGACGATAACACGGGCAAGCTCCCGCGAGACCCCCGGCGAGCTGAATATCCATCGGGTGGCCTATACTTCTGCCGCGTTAATGATTTCCCTCGCCTCGTAGCGCCGATCCGCCGATGGATTCTGGCCGTGCGTCGCACGCGCGCATACGGCCGCACATGCACGCGGGGCGGAGGAGAGACACACAGGTTCAGCGACACACCCGCTGGGCCGATCGTTGATTTTACTGCGGATCTTGGGGGAGGAATGATCCCTCCCCTCCGCGTCCCATTTGGGTCACGTTCCTTTGACGAACAAAGCGGTCCACGCGAGCTACCTTTTTTTCCTCTCTTCTTTTCTCATCCCTCCTTTGGGCACGCTCCCTGCTTCGCGCTACGGCGAATGGGGACGCAGCAATTTTTCGAATCGGGGACGTTAGAGACATCTTGGGCGGTCTTGCTCCAAGGAGGGGTGGTGGTGGTTTCGGGGCTGTTGCATGCCACACGGATCGATCTTGTTGCTTTGTTGACTCGTTTTCGGCGGGGCACAGGGTGGGGGGCTTTTGGGTGGCTACAGTCGTGGGCAATCTTCTGTAATGTCGGCTCTTTTTGAGGCTATTGGGGAAATGGGGCGGTAAGTGGTAAATTGGATATTGCGGGTGGTAAACGGTGGAAACTTTGTGTAGATTAATAGGTAATTTCGTTTTATTAACAGTTTTTGGGAAATGATTTGTAATTTCTAAGCTTCAGTGGCTGAAAATGGTATATTCGTGAATTGTTATATGCGATACCTATACGATGCTGGGAAACTTTATTGCATCACATTCAAATTTACGTAGTACCTACTCATAATTTTCATAGCAATATGATTGAAAAAATTATTCGTATCCAACATATTTTGGCCAAGATAGGGTGACAGGCATTTTTGCTATAAATATTTCACAATAATATTTTCCTAGCACTAATAATCAGAGACAAATTACAATACATTATAGACAGTTAAAAGAAGATTTGAAATTTGATTTTTGATGTATATGTAGTTTACTAGCCATTGGTCTCTACTGAGAAGTTCTATTCCTCTGTGTTATACGAGTATGTATAGACTGTGGGGTATACTTTGTTTAGTTATAAGATCGTACTTTTATTATAATTAATATTTTGGAAATTTCCTTGATTGCGGCTGTGGGAATTGGCCATGATTTAGGCGAGATCGTCCTTTGGGAATTTCACTTTTAAGTAATGACTACTTTGAGTGATACGTACAAAATTAAGTGATGAAAGTCAAGCATTAAGGCAACCGTTCCCATTCATCCTAGGACAAGTTTCTTTGACGAGTTGCAGTGCTCGGGATTATTTCTGCACCTGCATGCACTCATCTCAGAATTGCGTTCACTTATTTGTGACTAAAAATAGAAGGGTGCAAACATTTTTTCTAAATTTTCAACCAACTTACGTTTAATATTATTTTTAAAATATATCGACAAGTAAAGTATTTTAGCTCATATGTATGGCTAAGCTAATTAAAACGATAAAACAATTTCATGCAGGGATTGACATTTCAAAAAAAAAAATTTACGCGTCATCGAAAAAGTAATGGAGGAGGATAGCTTCCGATTTATTACTTGAACTCCAGTTTCAGTGTTATATAACCATTTCCAAGCGTTGCACAAGTTTTCGCAATGTCAAAGCCAGAAACCCAGAAACAACACATCCAATCACCTACTCAAAATCGATTTTCAGTAATGCATCCTTAAATCGTCACCATTTTGTGACAATCTTTGAATTTACAATACCAGAAGTATAATAAGTATTCGACAGTTTTAATTGAAATGTAATATTGATCCATGAAAAATCACTACGCCTAGGTTACGTGTTGAACACGTTCTACAGGTAGATTTATAAGACTTATAGCCTCTGTTCGATTTTAAAGAAATTGAATATTGTTTCTCTAGTAGATGCTAACCAATCCCTCTGTCGCGACACGTACGTAGAAACCGTGTTTTCAAAATGCACCAAACATTACGATCAACAAATTCCATATGTTTCCCCACCAAAAATGAATACCACCCCCACTTCATGCGCACTAAATTTCAGAAAAAGCTCCCTATACTAAAAAAACTCTTATATCTATTTTTTCGAACTGAGCCCATCCCCTTTTCGACACACCACGTGCCACAGAATTATTATTCAAATTCCCTACGTGGTACACGTATCAGTTCCTTGACGGTTCAGTGCCGTCAGTGTGAATGGTCTCTTTGTTTCACTGTGAGTAACTTGCAAGTGTGAACTGCTCCATTCCAAAGCAGGGAAGATATTTTTTACCATTTACACTGCGCTCAACCCTCGCGGAACTGATTTGTGTGCGCAGACCTTTACCCCCCATCATCTGACAGTGAGTAAAATGGGTGCATCTGAAGTATCAGCTGTGACTGACAAAAGTGTCCCGTGCGAAAAGGGCTTAAATTAATCGCATCAGGGGCGTTAAATCGTTGCGAAAACCGCGCGAAACGCAGCTGTTAATTGAATTTCGTTATCGATTGTAGAGCTCTTACTTTTTGACCTGTCGGATGCCCGGCTACCCGGAACAACTTCAACCAATTGAATGTTGTATTGTCTGTGGTATTGTTTGATGTTAGCCAAAACTGATGGAACAATACCACATTCAATGGCTTGAAGTCGTTTCGGGTAGGCGGGTACTACCCGACGGGTCAAAAAGTGAGAGCTCTAATCGATTGTAGGCTCGCGATGGTCCGGTCTTTAACATGGCGCGAAGCGTTATGTAACACGTGCGCATCTGCGACAGCGTGTACGTGAAAAAGAGATTATACCAGCGTCCATGAAAATCGAAACCATCATGGAAACTCTAAAGAGTTTCCAATTTGCATCATCCACGAATTTGCATGCGTGCACTGGCAATTTTTATTTTCATTTTTCAAGGCTGCATCAAGCACTCACGATTTGCAGAATTATTTCTAACAATATCCTGTTCCATATTGTTTCTTGCATGAAAGAATGCACGTTTGCGTTATCATTTTCTTACTTTGTTTCGTGTAAGCTTTCTTTCTGGTTCTTGTCCCTTTTTGTTTGTTAAGTGGCGGAGCGACCCTGGGCATGAAAGTTGACGCAGGCTGATCAGAATTCAGGTCGAAAATATGTAACGGCCACGCGGCATCGATTAAACGGCTTCCTTTTGCTGTAATTCCATCATGAATAACGAATTGCATTCTCCTCGTGACGGTCACGTAATGCTTCATTGTACGGGCTCCTTTTCGCGACGGAGGGTATTCTTACTTCGCCGTCGGTCTTCTGATTAATTAACAACGCCATTGTGATATATTCGGTTCGGTGCGAGTATTCCACTTCTCCCTGCCGATGTTCGATATTTCCTGTTAACTCGTCAATTGGGTCGGTTCCATGCCAGAAGCGACTCCCCTTTGTGTCGTTGCAAATGATTTACAGCGAATTAACTGGTCTCATGCTAACTTCTTCATCTACATATACCTATAGTTCTAAAAGAGAAAACCTCGAGTGACAATTTTCCCGATTTTCTTCAAATGCACCAACCTGTAGCATCGCAGAGGCGTAAATACCTGTTAGAGAACAAAACCAGGCATTTTACAGGAATGCTTCGATGCTAAGTAGATCTCCCTCCAGAGGAGTCAGACAGCGAAATTTCCTATATTCAGGCATGTGCACTGCTCAAGTCACTGTGGCTTGGTATATCCCTACATTTTGACATTTCGATGAATTTCATTAGAAACTGCACCAGCGTTCCACAAGCAACCCTAGCTTCGAACAAAGTGTTCACACTGGCCACCCTGCCTGGTACCATCTTCCACTTGTGGAATCAGTCACGTTAACTAAATTTGTATCGAAAATTACATAAAAAGATCACCTGTAACTTAGGAACCACGTCGGACCTAGAGGATCTAAATTTTATACGACCTGCCTCCCGATCTTACCGTGTTCGATTCGTCCCCGTGACGCGCAAAGCCGTCACACGTGTTACGAAACAGCCTGTACAGTGTACACCCTCGGCGAGCGATTCGCCTAGCATGGCACAGTTGGGCGAGCATTGTGTCGGCCGTGTTTGCTGGAAACGATCGGCGGACAACAACGGCAAAGGACCGCGCGTCGCCCTTTCGGAAGGCTAGAATCAACAGACTCGTGGGAGCGTGCAGAGCGTTCATTCGACATTATTGATTCTCACCCCCTCCTCTCGGTCTCGGCCGCCCACCGCCCCTCCGCCACCCCCCTCTGCCGTTGATGAAATGCACTTTCAGACACGGCCACTCTCCTTTCCTGCTGCCCTGTGCGTGTGCCCGTGGCCCGTGTGTGCGCCGACTTCCTTTTATTTCAGCCAATAATAGATGCGCGCCGGTTGATCGATCGCCCTGCACAGTTTTCTGATTTATTGCTGTCACGCGTCCCTCTGCCCCTACCGCCGCCCCTTCAGCAACCATCCAAGGAAATAGGCCCCCTGCGATTCATCCAGGCGGTCCTTTCTCTCTCTTTTTTTCTTTTTATTTCTCCTCCGTTAGAGAATCGTCCCCGATCTGATTTACGCGCGAGGGGAGATCGAGGCTCCAGTCCCCGCTAACCGATCGATCTGTCCCCCCTGGATTGGACGGGTGTTATCGGGAGGGTCTTATCGGCGGAGCACGTTTGAAGCTGACGAGTGGGATTTTTTCTCTCCTTTTTTCCTGTTTTCGTTTTTTTTCTTCTTTTCGCTACGAGCCACGAGGTGTGGGGCAAGAGTGCGGGGACAGTCGACGGCTGATGGCTGCTTGATTAATTGGGCTGCGTTGGCGCCAAATGCATCGGATTAACGGCTGATGGGTGTAGTCAGCCACGGATACTGGGGGGTAATTAACGCCTGAGTGAGGAGGATGCTGGGTTCGCTTTGATTTGGAATAGAAGTTCGTTTGTATGTACCTACAGTCTGTTGCGGAGGTCTGTGTAAAGCTATTTTCGGAACTAGGTATAATATTTCAAATTCGTGACTCAGACAGATGGACCTCGCATTTTGCACTCTACTTCTACTTTTGCGTATATTATATAATTTCTAACTCTACTATTTTTCCCTTTCTTCTTTTCCGATATGTACCCATTTATGTTTTTTTATCTGCTGGTGCAATTATTCTTTTAGAAGTGGCTTTCACGTGGAACTGACCCAATTGTTCGAATTTGTCTGAGATAGAAAATACCGTTTGAACGCAACAGTTGTCTCAAAGCTTTCTGATCTACATAGAGTGTTTTTCGACTTATCACCTGGCACACAAAGAATATTATAATATACATAGGGAAACGTTCGTTTTCCACACAACCCATTCCCTTGTATCACCGGTTACGGGACACCCTGTATATGAACTGATCGACTTAAGGGGACATTTTCCAAAACCCAGCGTTACTCGAACCGTTCACTATGTGTCAGCTAATTTTCCGACGTATGGTTACGTGAAACATAGCTTCTGACGTGGATAAAACGGGCTAATTCGCACTTAATCGTTTGTGAATGAACAATGAAGGTTTCTAGTCGCGAAATTAGGCTAGCGGTTAACAGGTGAAGGGATTTCTGTTACTGGCCGCGATTGTTTGGCGTACTGGTTATAACACGGCAAATTGTGGAATTAGTGCAGTAATGTTTGCATGAATATGTAACGGTATTGTAAATCATGTAATACTGTTGGTTGTTTGTTCGTGGCCTGTTCTTGATCGCGCTATGAATAATTTATGAACGGTCCGATCGCATTTGAATATCGCGAATTCTGATTTCATTTTACCACGGGAGATGTATTGGAGCGTTTCGAACTTTATAAAATGGATTGCACAGCTGCGATTGCAATCAGAGAGCACGGGGAACGCGCTGACAAATTGCCAGAAGCGTAGAAGCTACGCGTAAAAGATATTCTGGCTGCGAGAAATTATTACATCAACGATTAACTCGTCGACTGGCATGGGCGCGTTTTCACGCCAAGATGCGGAAAAACTTTTATCCGCGACGTTTAATTTAGGAATATTGAAAGCACAATCGGTTACAAGGTAAATCAAATTTCATTTCGCCAGTCAACTGCGCGTGGGGTTATAGGGTCCATTTTGACCCATGAGACAGTTTCCTTCATACACATCTCAGAATAAGCGTTATTATGATCTAAAATTCTTATTTCCTTAACGACCCTCGAGAGTCCGAGACCCTAACGGTTTTTTCCCTTAGGACCGTTTTATTCCTGAATCAGAAATTAGTTATGTTATTAACAGCACTCGAGCTACATTTCTCTAAAGTTTCAAATTTTTTTTAATTTTCCAGTTGCCGAACTTCCCTGGGAAGTACATTAATATTGCATACCTGGCTATTGCACTCACAATATTCTCTATTTTCATTTCAAACGCATAACAATTTTTAATTACAATTAAACATTAATTAGGTACTTTTAACGCAGTATGATCAAATAATACCACTGTGTATGCAGTTTATGTTTGGTGAAATGATATTATTGAGTCGATTCACCAATAACCATGCGCATGACGGTCAACCTGTTAAACCCTGTGTATTTATTAGTTAACAATTCGATTCCAGGGCGACTGCGGGGTCAATTTTGGCCCACAATTCAATTCACGATTATCTAAAGTCCTGATTTCCTTCAAGAAGTGTAATGGTGTGTAATGCGAACAATTCGATATTTAAGGTAGGTTTAAATTGACCCTGCATCCACCAAGCGAGGGTTAAACTACAAGCTGAATAAGTGACTCCAGTTGCCATCCACTAAACGTGGCACCGTGCCGCGCCGCGCGCTTCGGATCGTCCAATATCGTTTCGATTCGATCCCTTTGTCCGGCGCTTCCGTTTCTTGGTTTCGCGTGACGCGTCTCAAATTGTTTAAGCGAGCGCCCCTTCTTTTTATTGCCACTGTCCACGCGACAGGACACGCGACAGTTAGCCTTCGATGCCTCGTTGCCTTCCACTGGACACGATCGATACAGCCCGCTGCGACAATCTAACGCAACATTTCGCGTTGCCCCCCTAACTAACGGGCGAACGTGGCCGCGCGCAAAAATCGCTAACGCGTCATTTCTCCCTTTTCGTTCTCGGAATCAGCTGTGCACTCTTTTCGAGCACGAATGCAGCTTCTACGGCGCAGTTGCACGGAAATTTGTGGCGTAACTACTTACTAAAGTGATTCTACACCTCAAAGTAAATCGACATTGTAGGGTAAATTTTTTAGAAATTCATTTTGAAAATCCGTCGAGTACACGCGTGCACTTGACTCAGGATTTCTTGCATTTTTTAAACTAATTTTCTTGGAAAAGGATGTTATATAATATCAGGGCTGTATTTATACTTTTGGAGGCCCTGAGCGCAACGTAATTATGAGGCCTCAAAAGTACAAGTCTATTTCTACGGTCGTGTGAAATATGTAGCTATAGGGAACAACATAGCTATTACCCCAATAGTTTCTTGCCTCGTTGATGGTACGCTCGCACGGGTACATGAATTTTATGCAATGCAGCAGTTCCTGTTAGCTTTATATTCTAAGGAAAGAAAGAGGTATTTCAAATTAGAGCTGTAACGCATATCGGAATTAATCTAATTATTTTAATATTAGAGTTTTATTTCCGATGGAGACGGGAGGCCTGACAAAGTTTTCAGCTGCCTGTAGTATTCGTACTATGAATTTAACATTTAAAAAGAAGTATTTTATTTTACAACTATAACTAGGCTCTTCTTCATAGTGTTGTTTATGAGGAGTACATAAGGTTTTAAAATGTGGCCTCAGCTTGCGCCTAGTACGCCTCGTGGTAAATTCGGCCCTGTACAATATTAGTATAGAGTTACCTCTTTTTCTGGTTGCTAGGTGTCGCGAAGATAGTAATAAACAGTTAAAAATAATATTCCACGTGTCTGATTTATTGTTTCGAGAGGAAACTATTTTTCACGAAGTGGACGCAAAATTTCCCGCTACTGCGCAATTCTTTATATAGCGCCACGTTTCAGAAGCGTCCCACAGGTCGCTGGTCTACCTTATCGATCAATTTTGCTCACAGCCTAGGCCAGCTTAATCATTAATAAACGGCGCACACGTGCATAGAGTCGAATAATTCTTTCATGCGGCGCTGCTCGTGTTTGTCACTGATGACGTTAACAACTTTGCGTTATCGATCTTCCCCTGGGGATAGCGAAGCCCCCTTCCTTTGGATATATGTACGTAAAGGGGATATCATCTCTTCCCACGTTTGAGTAACAGGAAATTGCGATTCAGCGAAAGAAGAACCTCAAAGCAGGGCTTCATGACGCAAAGTAGATTGATAGGGGTCGCTTATTGTTAGAAACATCGCTAAGGGTTGTACGAAATTATCAAGGCATGTGATAAAAGATTAATTAAAATGGATAAGAAGAATATCCTAAATCAACACTTAACAAAAATTTGTTCACAAAGCTTTAGATGTGAACAAGATATAACAAAAGTATACTAAATCTTCCGTTACCTACGTGCGAATCGGTGGAAAATGGAGAAATCTCAATAGGACTCGATAAAAAGGAGGAGCACGAATGCAGCCACGTGCTGCGAATGTGGTAGCCACGCGACCGAGGGATTCGCAGAAATACATTATTTCTTTGGAAAAGACACCAGCAACAGATACCCCTCGTGATATCGCGTAGAAGCTTTTTCACCCCTCGCTGTTTCTCCCTGTCGTTGCTCTCGTTGTTACTAGCCACTTCCACATGGTGTGACCAGCTGGCACCAGGAAATGAAACCGACGCACCGGTCCCAAGTGATTCACGAATTCAAATATTCATGGCAAGTCCACGAAGGGTGAACCGTACGGCTGGGGCAGGGAGGAGGTGAAGGAAATGTTGCGTTACATAATTGGCGCCCTCTAATTTTCATCCAGAACGTCATGCATTTCGTTCCGCCCGAGGAAATCCACGGGAGTCACTAATGGCGGATGGAATTGTGGCTCAGCTGGCTGTTTTCAGCGACTTTGCAGTATTGTCTGGTTATAACTTCGTGTCTCCTGTTTCGTTGGAAGTAGATTTCTATCCCCACTGAGAATGAGTGCCCTGTCGCACCTTCTCAATCTCCCGTACTTCCCGCGGGAAAGAACAAAGGCCAGCTGACTAGCATACCGTTTCGTTAGAATTTCGACCTGTCCCCCGAGCGTAGAACTTATAACGAGACAAAGCTGTTCAGAATTGTAATAAAATTGTAATAGTGTAATGAAGACACTCCTGCCGAATCCTGCTAAAAAATTCAATTGAACCAGCTATAACCTTCCTGTTCAGGTTACACGCACGAGTCATGGATCAACCACGAGGAGCCACCGAAGTACGCGACTCTTCGGTCGGCAGCGGAGCTGGCCCGACCGGTAGTCCCTTCGCCGCCGCCACCATCCGCGCCGCAGGAGCTACCGGTGGCCGTGACTGGGTCCAGCCTGCACCAATCTCACCCAGCCCCGACTACGATCCCATCGTCCTCCACGTCGCTCAGCCTGCCTCCCAGGAAGAGCCTCGCCATGTGCTTCACCAGCACGGGGACTGCCCTCTCGCTACCCCCCAAGAAGAAGGACATCTACCGGCCGTACAGCCTGCAGCCGACGTCGGAGATCCGCACGTCGGCGGAGGAGGACCTCTCAGCCGCGCAGGCGATCCTCGATCTAAGCGCGTCCCCAGCTGCGCCAACGCATTCGGTCTTCATCCACACGTTATCGCCGCCACCACCCGCAGCGCCGACGGTGGCGCCAGTGGTCGCGGCAGCGGGACAGCTGCAACCAGCGCAGCTGCAATCGGCGCCCGCCGCGCAGCCCATACCGGTGTCGGTGCTGGTACCTGTGCCCAGCTCGCAGACCAGCCAGCTGCGACAACAGGAGCAAACACAGCAGCCTCAGTCGCCGGCCACAGCGGAGGCCAACGCGAGTAGCTGTACCAATAGCAGAGATGGGTGAGTATCTGGGGTGGAATGGATATAGCGGGGTATAAAAGTGACTGGGGGAAGTAGAAGCTGAAGCTATTGGGTATTGGGAATCAGCAAGACGGGTATGATGTTAACGTAGTTCTTGGACATCAGTGTAAAAGGGGAATTCCAGAGTGAATGTAGGATATAAAGGTCTGCTTTATCTGACCTTCTTCCCGAGTTGCAATAGAAAATCACTTAGCTTAGATAGTAAGAAGAATCAGTGAAACCGAGGAACATGATGTGTAATGTAGAGGGAAAGTCAAATAAAGCAAACTTCCCACTAAAACTCCTACAGACCCCCGGTCAAACCGTCCAAATCCGCACCGAATGTGTCTTTAACCGGTATTATCATCTTCAACATAGTTCACCTTCGCCCAACAGCAGCAACAAGACGGTCGCCTACACGTACGAGGCGTTCTTCGTCTCTGACGGCCGCTCGAAGCGTCGCGGGAGCAGCACGAACGGCGCCGCGGTGCCCGACAAGGAGGCCGCCGCGGTGCCGGACAGGCCCAAGTTCACTTGCACGGAGTGCGGCAAGCAGTACGCCACGTCGTCGAACCTGTCGCGGCACAAGCAGACGCACCGCAGCCTCGACTCCCAGTCGGCGAAGAAGTGCATCCACTGCGGCAAGGCGTACGTCAGCATGCCGGCGCTGGCGATGCACGTGCTCACCCACAAGCTGGCCCACAGCTGCGGGGTCTGCGGCAAGATGTTCTCGCGGCCTTGGCTGCTGCAAGGCCACCTGAGGAGTCACACGGGCGAGAAGCCGTACGGCTGCGCCCACTGCGGCAAGGCGTTCGCCGACCGGTCAAATCTGCGCGCGCACATGCAGACGCACTCGGCGGACAAGAACTACGAGTGCTCCCGATGCCACAAGACCTTCGCGCTAAAGTCCTACCTGAACAAGCACCTGGAGTCCGCGTGCCTCCGAGACGATGAGGTGCCGCAGCAACAGGGCGGCAACGGCGGCAGCACCGTCGCGGCGGAGCACCAGACGGGCGGCAACCGCGGTTTGTAGCAGCGCTACGATGACGGGCTGTCGGCTATGGCAACGCTCGAGGGGAGCTTGGACGCCGCTAGGGAGAGCTAGCGGGTCGTTCCTGGCGGAACGACGACGTGTGAAACGAGGTTTGCCCGTAGGTTTTAAGTAGAAAAGTGCCAGTAGAGAATGGGAGCGTAGAGCGTTTAATCGGAGGGAGGTAGGATGACGACGATGATGGGTGAGAAGGAGGTTTTCTTAAATAATGTCTAACATTAATAAAAACGTCCAGTAATGTTAAGTCTTACAAACGAGAGAAAGGGAGAGAGAAAAGGCGCGCGCGCGCGCTAGCGCGCGAAACAGAGAGAGAGAGAAGGAGAGAGAGAAAGAGGGAGAGAGTATGAGAAAGAAAGAAGCGAGAAACAAAGAACACGTCGAACGGTGACGTCCACACTGCAGTCTAGTCACTCTAGTCGATTATACTTATTACATTACGATATTATATTATTATATTATATATATATTATATTATTATATATATATAGTATATTTACTAGCGCGTACGGTTCTAGTTGCGAGCTCGTTACGGAGACACCTATTTATTAATAATTAGCTGCCTGAGAAAATATAAGAAGGGAAACCGATATCTCTGTCCGAGGATAGAACGAACGAGGGGGGGATTATTCAACGTGATGATGGATTCGAGATACGACAACGTCGCTAAAGCTCGAGTCACGAACGAGTCGTTGGATCGATCCCGCGGCTGATTCCCGATCCATTTTGCTATCGTCCGATCGGATAATCCCCGCGGGTGTCCAGGAAGCCGACCGCGGTGGTCGATCGTTCGATCTCGTTGGAACGCACAGCCGCGACTGTCGACTTCGTTTCTTCCTGAACGCCTTCGACGACCGCCTCTCGACAGAGAGACAACGACCCTCTTACATGTTCCTTCTCGACGACCCCTCGCTGGCTTCGAATTCTATTCGACCGGGGATCGATTGACGGGACGATCGACGTCCTCGATGGAGTCGCTGGTGCAGGTCTGTGCGTTCCGTTCGATTTATTATGAAAACAGCCGCGCATAACTGGCGCGTGTAACGTGGATACAATCCTCCCTAGGGGGTGAGGATTTTTGTTTTACCCCGCTTTTGATTGCTCGATGGGCAAGTGGTGGGCCAGTGAACTGTTTAAGGGAACTTTGCGAGGAACACTTAAGGGTTGCAGTTCTCCTCGAGGCGTTTGAAAAAGTATTAGAGGGGAGAAAGTTAGTTAGGCTTCTTGGATCCTATAGAGATTAATGTGAATTCATGTTTTTAGATTGCTTGGTCGATTAATTAGTAGGTACAGTTTTGTAGTGTTCATTGTGTTCTTGCAATTTAGTACAAAGTTGTAGGCTGAACCAGGGGAACAAAAGGGAAAGACCTCTGGTAGGTATAAGAAATGTCTTATAGACGTAAAGGAATTTCATATCGTCCACTTTCAAAATTTCATTTTTTAATCTTCTTTACTAATTGCACCCACGGTTTACTGAACGGTTTATTTCGAAAGTGTCATTCAATATTCATTTAGTAAATGAAAATGTATTCCCTATAATGTGAACGTGGCAGGACAAACTTATCGTAACATTAACATTGTAAGTATCGATATCGAATCTTAGAGATTGTAATGCTTACGATTTTCAACTTCGCTTCGCCCACCACTCCTATCGCAAATTAAACGCATTTACTACTATACATCATTTAAATATGCTGCTGTAAGCAGGATAACATTGATATTTTACAAGAAATTATCGACCTAATTTTAAAAGCTGCAAAGTCATTTTTTTAAAATTTCATTCTGTTTCCCCCAACACCATAGCGTTACACGATCGGCTATGCGCGAGCACGTGCGGGAAACCGAAGATTCCAAACGCGTACACATATACATAAGCACACGCATACAGACACAGAAAGGGACACGAACACGTAGGAGAGGCAGAGAACAACACACGCGCGCGTATACACGTATATTTAGAGCAGAATCGAGCAATAGATTGCGTAAAGATAACATTGTTATACACATATTTTATAGAAGCAATATAACGAGTAAGGGATAAAAAAATGACGACGCGTACGGTCAAAAGCAATGTTTCGACACAACGAATTATATAATTATACATAGACAGAGGCGAACATCGAAGTTTAACGTGATAGATGAACGATGGTTTGCTTCGGCATTGGAACTTCTTCGATCGTCCCACCACACTCTTCTGTCTGTCCATTTGTCGAAATATTCATGAAGAAATTGCCGCTCGAGTTGAACAAATTTTCTGACACGCGGTTCCAGGGACCTGTCTCTTTGCGAAAAAGAAATAGAGAAAATTCTCGGATCCCTGTAGGGGAAACGATATTGACGATATATATGATAATTACGAGATTGATCTATTTTCGATTTCTTGCCATTTAGTTGCTAATAATACCATTAAATTTGTTGAAGTTACCTTCAGGTTACTGTAAAAGGAAAATTCTAATAAGTGAAATCACTTTCATTCAAATCACAGCAACAGCAGTGAGTATAATTGTAAGTAAAGTACTCGAGAAAAATTTGACAATTGCGTTACTGACATTACTCTATTTCAAAGCACCGCGTTAGTTCCTTCCAAAAGAACAGGACTTTAAACTAGATTTCATTTAGTCCTTCAAACGGTTCCAAAAAACAGCATTGCAACGATAAAATCAAAGGAAATGATTCTCGAAAATCCACCCCGAGTAATTCCATTATAAAATTCGTACGCAATACACTCCCCAAAGTCCACACTAGCGAACGAAAAGAGTATACTAAAGCAGCGCAAGGGGAGGGTCACTGAAACCCCGTCAACCAAAACCCAGCCTCCATTATTAAAATTTCATCGCAACAAAAGTAATAATCGTGCCGCGCCTGATTCGCCCATTCGCCCATTCGCCCATTCGCTGCACGTCGAAGAAAGACGAGAGCGGAAGTAACGTAGAAAGCAAATCGCGAGTAGGACGAAGAAGAAGAGGGTGGAACGACGCCAGCCTAACTGGCGCGACGATCCAACGAGTCCTTTTTGTAATAATAATTGCCGACAAATAATTACTGCGTTGCATGTGTACAGAGTAGCCGGCCTCGCCCGCGAGCATAACCGACACCGAGTAATAATAATAAGTATCGAGATTAAACGAGGGAGGGGGGTAAAGAGAAGAAAAAAAAAATACGAAAAACGTGAAAAAAAGAGGACGAAGCAACGGGAACGTAACGAACGCAGCACGATGTCCTTCGCAGTGTCGCCTCTAGCACCGTTTTTTAGAGCGATCCTAGCGCTGTGGAAAGCCCAAACCATGGTGGTCTATGGTGGTTCAGCTTCGTCCCATCGAAATCTCTATGCAACGATCGCGCCCCAGCGATTAGTCGTGCACGTGAACGTAGAGCAATAAAACCCTAAGCAATATTAATTAATTAATTAATTAACGAGCTAACGAGCTAACGAGTTAACGAGTAAATTAGCCCCATTCGGTTCGGGTAGAGAGCAGAGACATATTTGCTGAACCAAGTGCACCGTTTGACGCGTGTGTTTGTTGTTTTAGTGGATATATAATATAAAAGGGCGAGAGAGGGAAAGAGAGGGAGAGAGAAACGAAGGGGGGAGCGACGAAATCGAAACGTTGTTTCATTTTCGTTCTCCGCCGAAACTCGAGCGACCCTCGCTGACTTCCGGTTCGCTCGCTTCACGCCTCGACATAACTTCAACCACCGACGCTCGGTACTACCTACCACATCTCTCAAGTTTCTTTTCTTTTCTCCTTTCATAGGCGTACGGTCGGATTATTCATGATTATTCATTGTTTTCAATTACCGTCTGTATAGTATTTATTTTTTGCGAATTGTTGTCAGTATTATTATTACTATTATTAATACGTTTGCAGCATTATCGTATTTATTATTGTCATCGGTATTTATTATATTTATTATTATTATTATTGATATTGTGTACTTTATTTATCCTTACATTGATTCACCTTATTGCAATGTTGAGTTTCTGTTCTTATTGTTACTATTGCTGTTGATATTATTGGGTGGTGGTGAATAATGGTGATCATTATTCCTGCTTATTTCAACTTTCCCTGCATTCATACTCCTTTGTTTAAGAGTTTTAGTGTTTGAATGATCTATTGTGCGAAGGTTACTGTTCGAATTTTCTAATATCTGAAAGTTCTTCTATTGGAAAGTTTTACCTTCGGAAGTTTTATTATTCAAAGCTTCGAACTTCGAGCGTTTTATTATCTGAAGTTCATTTAAATCTTTAGATGACTATTCGCGAAGGAAAAATTAAACAGTTGTAAAAGTGTGGTTCAGAACCCTGTGAAATATCAATGTGTTGAGGTGCAACGTACCTAGCATGTGTTGAGACCCAAAGCAGACGCTTTAAGCATTTCCTTTAAAATCTTTTGTATTTCAGAAAGTGTGGTTGTTCAAACTCCATTTTTAATCGTTTCATTGTGAACTTTCACTCCCTGAAGTACTGACACGCTTTTATAATCACCCTGTACATTCAAACGCGCAGTCCCCAACTTGTGGTTGGTGAGGGTGGCTTTAAAAACGTCATATCACAATAATTCTCCAGATCTAGATTGAAAAATTTCCAAATAATTCAACAAGCTTTTCTGGAAAGCTATATTAATTCTAAAAAAAAACTTGACACTAAACCCAAGAATCTAACAATCATACAATTTTCAAAATTTTAAAGCTGACCCCTAAATCTGATCTTTAAAGAAACCAATACGATGACAAAATTAGAACCTCCAATTTCTAAACGCCAATCTTTTGAAAATTTCGATCTTGAAATCCATTCCAATCAACTCAATTATCTCCATGCTCGCCAAAAGAAGCAATATAAAATCAAAACAAAACTTACAAAACACTCCAAACCTCTGATTGTCAGATTTTAAGCAACCTTCCCTCCATTCTGGTTTCGAGTTTGTTTCTTTATGGCCAACGACTGCGATCGAATAGAATTGCGCACGTCGATCCGTCGATCTCCAATTAAGTCAGTGGACGATGAGAAAAGCCTATGGTGGATGCAAATAATCGCGAACGGGGGCGTAGGGGGGCACCAGAGTTCGTTACTGGGAATTGCGCTGGTTCGTTAGGAAGTCTCGCAGACAATTAAAGTATTTTAATTGGCCAGGCCAGCCAGGACCATTTCCCCATGCACGTCCCAACTTCGCGGCATTACCACCGGCTGAAACGAATCGCGTTCTCAGTTCTCCAAATAATTAAAAGTTTCTCCACCCTGCGGGAACTTTCAGCCCCTATATTCGAGTATTTTTACTTGATCCTGGAAGGGGGGGGGGGGATAATTGTTTACCTCGCGTCGCGAAGGGAATCGTCCCTTGTGTCTCGATAAAAACGGGATCTCCATTATCACCGTTTACTTCTTCACCCTTAAAACGAAGCTATTAACACTTTTCTGTTTCACCCGTATAAGGGTGGCAGCATCATTTGCACGAGTACGAGTAATAATAATTTGCATAATTAGGGGTCATATTAGGCTACATCAAGGGACATCGAGACATCACCTTTAGCTGTATCTACTTCACGTATTTCGTCTGTGTTGGCATAAATTTTATCAAGTAAAGTCAACCGGTAATTGCACACTTCGTCAAAGTCATTATATTTTTATTATTATCTCAAGTTTATGGTGTCGCAAAGTACAGCAGCAAATGTGAACAAAAGACACGAAACGCAAGCTTCACGAATGAAAAGCTTATTACAATAGGTCTCAGTTTTTAAAGATAGGTATTTTGTTGAAATGTCACTTTCACTGTATATTTATCGGCATGACGGGATGAAAAGTAGAAGTCCGAGTCTGGGGGGTTAATAGGAATTTTTAATGGAGGCTGTTAGAATCCTGAAGTCCACTAAAAAATTGGTAACGTGACTATTTATTAAAAATTGTGGCTGCTGGAAAATTTTTCTTTTGCGCATGGAACCTTGCACCTTCCATTCGCCCGCCTGTAACTCACGACGAACCGGAAGTGGCGGTCAGAATCGAATGCCGCGCTTTCGACAGCAGAATAGGCACCTCGACTTGCTAGTCCTAAGTAGGAACTATTCTTGCCCCGTTGAACAGTATTTTTCATATCGACACCATCGAGAGTGCCCAAAACTGTACTTACTTCTATCGCTCGATCGTTTACTACAAACGTTCGCTATCTCTTTCTACTGTAACGTCTCGTTCCGACGTCCAAAGTGCTTGCAAAATACTTTCAGACGCGCCCGAAATATCCAGGAACGCCCTAATGAGATGCCATTTTGCAGAATTACCCACTGTCCCTCTGTAGCCAATTTTTCTCGAGGAGGACTATACGTCGCCTCATCTATAGTCAAGAAGCGTGTACATCTCAAATGATGCATTCTGTACATACACACACGCACGTATATATACAGGAAGTATACATGTATAAAGCCATCCTAAGGATATACACGTAAGAACACGCGTACCTACGCACGAACACAACTACAACTACATACTCGGTAGATCTATTATCTCTGTAACGCGTAACTACTTAATCTAATCTTCCTCTAATTAGGCGATCGTCCGTCGACCTCGCCTACTCTATCGTTCACCTCTTCGCTTTGAAACGTCCACGTGGACGACGTCGACGTTCTCTGCTCTAACAGCAACGGAGATGTTGCGCCAATCAACTTGGTTGGCAATCTCGCTGATTGATTAGTGGGAGTCTGTTTGGATCGTGAAACAGCTCGAAACGGGGCAGTATCGTGGAGAACCATTCTAATATTCATTATCCCGTCCCTGCTCAGTGAGGATCCTGTCGACAGCGTTTTAGGTCGATTGGTCCAAGATATTCAGGGTTCACATCCATGTGGATCTTGAGGTGTCGATCGGTGTTCGATCGCGATCGACAGCAGGTCTCGTGGATCAGGAGGATTTTAATGAATAGCGAGGAATTAACATCGATTAGAATTGGTAGAATAGGTTTGGGAATTAAGCTCGATGAATCCTCCTGAAGATCTTGATTATCGAGGCGGGATTTCTGTTGGTTCGCGTTCTTCACGGTGTTGCTGGCGCAACTGTTGCTGCTTCAAGCTTTCGTGTCTCCTCGACTGCCCGCGCTATTCCTTCAACTCCTACCTCCAGTGTCTGCGCACTTTCGTGAATTTCTGCCGGCGCTTTGGTGACTTTCGCGCGCGACGCGACGCATTACCCATCCCCCTCGAACGATGATCCGCCCGATCTATACTCGCCTGGTGCTCCGGGTATGTATGTCGAAGATCGATCCAAGGACTCGTTCAGTCTCTATTTTCCAAGCTCTTTCTCACTACTTACTGAATTAAATGACATTCTTGCCCATCCGCGCAGCAACTTTCGTACGCAGGCGCAGCAGATCTAATGGTCCGCGTAGTGAAATGAATTTGTAAAAAAAATTGCATAGTAAATCAAGTGAAGGAAAGGAATTATTGGTTAGTAAGCATTGGACATACTTTTTTCTTTGTACTGGTGGAAATTTAACCTATTACTAGAAAAAATGTATAATAGAAATATCTGGAACATCATCCTTAAGAATCACCGAATGTTTTAAAAATTGGAAAGAAATAACGTTTCGTAAACGTTAAATGTTAATATCGATCTGCTCGCATTGTTTATTAGCCCGTCCACCAGGAGACTTTAAAAGAACATAAAGGGATCGTTTCCAATCGGCATTTTTCCCAGTTCCCCTTGTATCCGCGTCAGTTTTGTTTACACAACACGGTCGGATTAATCGAATTCCGATAATCGGAGGTCCAATTAGGAATCGCAATTTTCGAGCTACCATCGAGTCGACCGTGGCACCTCTGGACACGGGGGAGCCATTAATTTTAATTGGAAACGCGATCGCTGGACCAGCTTCCTCGATTTCCGATATGGAGCGCCGCTCCAATACGCGAGCGAGAATGATACTGTTATCGTTGGAAAAGGGAGCGAACCTCTCCGAAAAGACGAATATTTCCAGATCACGGGATATTTCTATCTGTCGCCCTCAACTTCGCCTGAATCTTTGCTCTTTCGAACGCTTCTAAAATCTAAACACTTCTTGATCGACTCTAGATCACGCTTTTCGTTGTAGCTCGATACCTCTATCGAATCCACAGTATGGAAGGAAAAATAAATGAAGAATATGTGCGTTAAACGAATTCTGTCGTCAGAATGCAACCAATACCTGTGGGAAGATACATTATTTCGTCCCTCGCTTTAAATGGGGTGGAAGAAATACAGAGAAAGGGGTGGTACCTACTGAGTAACATGCCCATGCCCATGCCCAAGTAGGTGGGGATATCGATGAACAATATTGGAAGCTTAACGGGCGATCTAGTATCGACGTGTTGCCATTGATAGCAATTAAGCAACTACCAGCAAGACTTTTCTTTCTCACCCCTTCCTCTTAACTGCTTCCACAAATTCTTGGCACCTCAAAAGGCCCTACGATTCCCAGCATTGCAGGTCATTGAATTCGTATTTAAATCCTAAATTGAAATTTTTACATCAGAAAGTGTGACATTTCCAAGAAGAGAATTGTTTGCAAGTATTCGATGCGTTTTATTAGGCAGGGGCTGTTTCGGGATGTTAAAAGTGGGGGAGTTTTTCGATAACGAAAAGGTACAAGTATATTTCCGGCCTGTATTTCTTCCACCTGCGACTCGTCTAATAGGTGCGATTCAAGATGATGAAGCAGGAGCATGGCTCGTGACTGAAATGCCAAATACGAGCGGAACTCGTCGTCCTTGCTGCATTAAGGACGAGACTCTCGTTCCGGGTAGCGTCGTTTCGTTATATTGGGCGTAGCGCCAGGATTATCGACTCGCCCGCCCCATGGCTGAACTTCTTTATTCCGAGGTTTGGCGACGAGCAGGGCGGGTTGCGTTTCTCGGCGCGTCACGTTTCAAAATCCTTCCAACGAGAGCCTTGAGAATTTTTTAACTATTCGTTAGTTGCCTTAGAGTAAGCGGAGAGGAGCGGAGGTGAGGAAAGAGCAAATATAACGGGAGGGTCCTCTGGTCCAAGCTTTTGAAAAGCGAGTTTAGGATCAAGCGCAAGTGTTTCTTTTCCGACTCGTTGCTGTTCTTAACTTCATCCAAATTCTCATTTGTAGCATCGGTTCACTCATTCGAATTGCTTTTGAGTTTTGGGTAATTTGCTTCAGGAGGATCTAGAAATTGATTGATGTATATTTCTTCTTGTGATTGAAACTATAGTAGGAATAGTCCTTCTTATAGTTGGAGCTCTATTTTAACTTAGTGTTGAAACCCTATTTCTTCGTATGGTTGAAACTCTATTTCTTCTTATTACCAAAACCCCGTTCCTTTCACGATTAAAACCCAAAAATCACCGTGACACTGTAACCAAACAATAAGAAACACTACTGCGCGATCAACGACCATCGCGGCAGACCAGTTCTCGCGTCGCGGAACCAAAGCGAATCTGAGAAAGATTTTACCGATTCGATTTCCAGCGGGCCACGTGACCCACGAGATCCAAACTCGTCGACGGCGACCCGAAATTCAGAATCAACGGGGAACGTGAAAACGGCGCGTCCCACGTCGGCGATTTTATATTAGCCATAGGCGCGTAACTTAGTGGCACTGACATATATATGTATATACGATATATTATTATACATAATATATTTTATATATTCTGACGAAGGCGTAACGATAACGATAATGGGACTCGTGTAGCTTTGCCAATCGGTGACTTCCATATAACGCACGCGATCGTCAGCGTGACGTCTTTCACTTTTTCATTCATCTTTCCTTCTTCAGGCGTCGAGATCGAGAACGTCAGCCTCGTTTTCGGGACGACTTCGAGAGACACGGGTACCTTAGACTCCGTCGATTGATAATAAGATGCGCTTATGCGAGAGCAAAAAAAGAGGAATAAAAAACAGCCACGATACGTCAGTTTATTAGAGAGAACGATGTGTTCAGGATGTAAGTAGTTCTAGCGTTAAGTACGTACGCATCGGGCCTAGTAGCCGCCGTAAGCGTATTCCTCAACGATCGATCCCCGCCGTTAATTCAGCGTACCTTAATTGCTCCGGTTCTAATTCGAACACTTGGATCGTGGCCCGTTCCCTCGAGCTCCCGCGAACCCCCGCGAACCCCCGCGAACCCCCGCGATTACCGCGGAGAATGCACGCATCGCGAGTGGCTGATTCGCAATAAGGGCGACCCAATTCAGGGGTAACGTCCAGACAATGGAAAGATGGCATTGTCGCGGATCACGCTGATCACACTGATCACAATGCACGTGTGCGAGCTCCATATTTCCATTACCAGTGGTACGTTTGAGAATGCCCTGGGAAATGAATATTGAGCGAAGCCGGATATTACGCGAGTACGTTCTCATTGAAAATTTGAAATCAACCCTCGCCATTTTCCGTTCGAGTCGATTCGCTCGCTAATGAAAGTATCAATTGTCATAGTTCAGCACTTGTCGTTGTTATTATTAATATTGATTTGGGAATTCAACGGACACAATCATTTCAAAACAGGCAGAAGCATTAATTCTTTTTTACTACTAAACAAAGAATTTTAACGTTTGGAAATAGGGCAATATTAAAACATTTTCAATGTGTAATTAACACGTGTGTAATAAACACTAGGTTTGCTAGGTTACACGATGGCAACATTGCTGTTTATAAAATTATGTCTGTTTGCTCGCCATTATTTCTTTTATCCGAAAATTGCCGCAAGTCATACTACAGGTAATAGGTCTGTAACTAGGCACATCCGCGATTATTCAGATCCAGCGCCACTAGCGTGCTCTACCGCAAGTCGCTAGTCGCAAACTTTCAGCCTTAAAAATTCCCTACGAAATGTCGGGGAAGAACCAACTCGTCCAAAGGGCTCCACGCGCGTGCATTCTCCACGGAAATCGTCCGCGTTCCAAGCTGGAGACGAAAGAAGATTCCCCTCACGACGAGCCGTCAGAAAAGCCTCGATTTACAATTAGTTCCTCGTTCATCGCGCCACCTGCAAAATTGTCCGGGTCTAAAGTAACTATACACAGCGCGTGAACGCGAATATGTGGAAGTCGCGCAGCCGTGTCAGCGCTGCTTCCTTTTCCGTTCGACGTCGACCAATAATATAAAGTAGGTACATTTAAAATGTTGGAGAACGAGATGCAAAGGCAGAGGGAAGAGCGAAAGTGCCCAGAAGAGATGAAGAGAAGCGTGACGGAAAAATGCAGAGGAAGGGAAACGAAGAGCTACGGAGAAAGAGAGTCTATATTATATTTTACCAAGGGATGCAACGAAAAGACATGTTCGTTATATTTTCAGGAATACGACGAACGGGCACAGTCGCGTATACCCGATCGCTCACGCACATTCTTTATATATATATATATATATATAAATATAAATATATATATATAAATATATATATAAAAACATGAATATATATTATATAGAACGTATACACCTATGATATATATATACATACATATATATATATATATATATACATAATACGCAAAGCGAATTAACGAAATCTCGACTATGTATCGGCTATTATGGACTAATACCATTGCGATGGCATTTATTTGCCGTTTAAATACGTTTAATAACGATCCCTTCGTTCAGTCGCTATTCGTTTCCCCTTTGGTTTCACATTCTAATGTAAATATTGGGAGTCCCGCGTAGAAAGTGGTGTAACGAGTTGTAAAGAGTCACCGTAGGGTTAGTAGAGGTATTAAAGGTGGGAACTTTAAGGGCGTATAGATATAAGGTAAGGAATCTCAATAGACGAGGTACACTATACAAGTAAGTAACGTTAGACTGGCGAGAACTGGGCTCCCCAGTCGGGCCAATATTCGATAAATATCGGTGTGAAGGTCTAGTTACTTTTCTCTTTGCCTACCAATTGGGTTCGTTCGTGATCGCGCGACGATCGTTGCTTTTCTCGGATCAATAGAAGCCTGCCTCGACGTGACATTGCCCGAATTCGTCGGCCGCGAGAGGTTCAGCCTTGTTTCTATCGTGTCGATAAATAAGGTCGGAATGTTCTCCCGTTTCTCGGGCGCGCGCCCCGTCTTCTGGATGATGATATTCATGATGGCGATAGCGATAGATCTCGAACGCGATTAGCATCGATGGTAATGAATATTGGAGGTAACAGTACGAGCTGCGTCAGCGGTCGACACAGCACGCCGACGATCATTTCAATCGTGGTTGATCTGCTGCGACGTGCATTAATCAGACGATAATAATGGTAATCGGTGTTGATCGGGACCAACAATAGTCGTGGCTAACCCAAACCTAACCTAATTCAGATCTATAGATTGATAGCTACAGCTTATGTTGATCCCAATGAGACTGATCGATGACATCGATGAAAATGTAAATGCATCGTTGACGAGATGTGTACTTGATACAAATCGGTAACGACACGTCCGATTATATAATTCTGAGACGCCGGTAGTGCAAACCGACTTGAGACTGGGTACACTCTTAGATCTGATGGATTCGCTGACTTTTAGGGAAACGTAACGTCCAGTACTCGTACTTTTCGAGGTTAAACACGATCGCGAAAGTTAAACGCAAAGAACTCGCGACCGCTCTTCTGGACACGCGACACGCGAATGGTTAAACGCAACGAAACACCACACCAAACAGCCTTAAAAAGGGATGGGAACCTGACAAACGATCGAGTTAACCGAGAACTTCGCGGGGGATATTACTTGAAGCGTTTTCGTTTGTCGTTCAAACATTCCCAGATAGCACACAAACGTCTAAAGACGCCTAAAGACGTCCTAAAGCCGTTCCGATCTAAAACGGACGTACAATCGACGTCTTTGTGACGTCTGTGCTATGTGGGTTACGTTCCGTTCTGAGACATCGTACATCAACGAACCACGTTATGAGATAATAAAAAGGCAAAGAATGTTTCATTGAACTTGTATTCGATGCTGTTGAGTAGCTCGTAACAACTGCAAGGTGGACATCAGTTTCGAGGATCACTATTTAGGTCGCGTGCAAATCTTTCACTTATGACTTACGTGAACGTTCCGAGGGAGCGAGAAAGCTTGGCACGCAACTACACACCAATTACGCTCAAAACACGAGATTAAATGGCTACCTGTGTGTAACCGCATTTACGTCGATGTTTGATGTTCGTGGGAGAGAATTTGCAACGAGAGCATGAAGGAAGTGTTAAATGTTCAATTATACTCGTAAATATTCGGTAAGGGAATAGGGAAACGTGTCAATAATAATTAAACTATGGAAACAAGAACACCATGTTGAGAACAAAAAAATTTTGAAAACGACTGGACCATTCGGATGATCATCGAAGCGGCAGAGAACAGCTATGTTCCTAGCGCTTCGACGCGAGCTCAAAGAACGAAAAAAAAGAAGTGATACCTTAATTTCGCTGATGAATTCAACGATTCGGCTCACATCTAATTAAATGTAACTAATCTAATTCCAGTCAGGCCGAAAGCAATACTCGATGTAGAATAATTTCTCGCGCGTAAATGTCCATGATTATTGTACAAACGTTCGAACACCGTTAAGCGTAGGGAGTTGTCACGATTAATCGTGTTCGATGATCGGCAATTCGTTGCGAGTGAAGTTTGTAACGCGACTCGACCGGTGCTCGAAACTCGCGCAACACAGCGAGAAGCTATGGAGCTAGCGACATAGGGTGTGTTCGACATACGCCCAAATCGCCCGCACGGTCTCGATATGTAATGGATTCGCGGGCATTGCGGGGATTTGGGCGTAAGTGGAACGTACCCCCTAAACTGCTCCGAGCGTTACTCTGACTCTGCATCCGGAGCAATCGCTTGCTCCCAATTCAACCACTTGCGCAGGCCTGCCCTACGGGAAAGAAGTGTTTGAATGACGATCTTTTGCAATGAGAAAACGAAATGGCCCATAAACGTCGAACGTTCGAGCATCCCGTTGGGTCATCGTCGCAGGCTAATTTACATAAGCAATAATAACATACTACTCCGCGTAATAATCATACGAGCAACCCAGCGACCCAGACCATTCTGGGTTCCCGTTGTAGTTCCATGTGTGACACCCGATAACGTGAAACGCAGGCGGAAAGTGCGCGCGATCGATATTCGGCTTGCTCAACAACTAGTAACGAGTCAATAACGAGTCAATAACGAGTCAATAACTTCGTGTCTCGTTAGTTTAATTAACGATCGTAGCGAGTTAATTGTTTATATAGCGGCGATATCGAGTACAAAGAGGAAGGACAAGGAAACGGAAACAGGAGAACGCGTAGCCGACGAACGCAACTACGGCTCCATGAAGTATCACTTTCTACGCTCTAGATGTCGATCGCGCGCAGTCTCCGTCGGTAAAGCAGATCGGGCAAAAGTGATCGCCGAAGATTGCGGGGCTCAATCGAACGCGACATTCATGGAAATTCTATAATTCCCTACAAGGGACATGCATGGTGTTACTAGTGGTTACGAGTGAACATCAATCGAAGCTTTCGATTTTCCCCGCTGGTCACGTGACGATCACTTTCTTCGCTTCTCGTGTCACGAGAATTGTCTCTCTATGACTCTCACTGTTCGCTGTACTTTTCACTTCGTCTGCGACCTATACACGCGTACGTCGACCACCAGTCGCCAAAATCGGCAAAAGCGTTCGCAATTAATAATGAAACTTTTATGAGGAACACGTATACGTACATACTGATTGTAACGACGCTGATGTTTTATAGACGTGGGAATCTAACGCTGCATGGATCATCCAAGTATAATTGAGCATATATATTTTACCTAAACTTGATATACATATACGTTTCATTCTCAAACGATAGATAGCTTCTTTCTCGAAAGCCTCTTGAAAGCGCGCAACTAACGTGCGAAGCACAAAGTCAAAAGCGTCTTAAGATCATTGTAGGCCCCTGGGGCAAAGCAATGCACTGGGGCCCCTGAATATGACTTAAAATCAGACTTTCGTTTATTTGGAGGCCCCTACTATCATGGGGCCCCTGGCGACTGCCCAGAGTGCCCATGACATAAAAACGCCACTGCACAAAGTACCACGTCCGTAAACAGGTGCGCAAATGTGACGGAAGTTATCTCGCTCGAAATCCTCCTGTCTGTCGCTGTCCCTTTCCGACTTCAATTTCCACCTTTCGACTTCAATTTTCACATTCTGGCTACGATTTCCAGTTTCCGTTCCCGCGCAAACCCACTCTAACCTCTAACAGCCGTTGCTGCTGCAATGATCGAGAGAGTGTGTGAAAGTGGTGTCATACAGACAAGAAAAGAACGAACGACATTCTGTCGTTGAACGACAAGGCTGCTTGCAGGTTATGGGGCGCGGGACGACTCGTCTGTCCTCGCTCCTAACCCTACCCTTTCACTGTCTCGATAACCTTTCGTAGATCGAAGCGATTCGATAATTCCTCGGTGTGACACGCGCGAGTTTTTCATTCGGGCCCGTAGCGTTTCTAAATCTGAGAAACGGTTGTCTGATTACGAGGGAGGATCACTTTTTGGGGCTGAGGAGCTATCCTCGTCAAAAAAAGAGTGTAGTGGGGTTGGTAGATAAGTTCGTAGCGCAGTTGTTCTGGGTTAGCGTATGACCGAGAGCGAGAGTGAGAGAGAGAGAGAGAGAGAGAGAGAGAGAGAGAGAGAGAGAGAGAGAGAGAGAGAGAGAGAGAGAGCACGAGAGATATGAGATGAAAGATTGAGAGAGAGAGATGAAGAGAGAGGAGGGAAGGTGAGAGCGGAGAAAAAGTGCCTATACACCAGTAAAATTATTCGTAGCGTGTATACAAAAAAAAACAAAATGCGTTCCAACGAGTACGGACAGTGTCAATTACAGGTTTAAAAAGCAAAAACGCGACGAAACGAGATGCAACGCAGAAAACGAAAGGTGATACGGAGGAAGACGACGAGCAAACAAAAGCAATATCGACTATCGAGAGGCGATCCGAGATTACGAAACAAAAAAATAATAAAAGCAAGAACGCTTGTGAGTACCAATTATTAACAACGATTTTCGACGACGACGATAATGATTGCGAACTATGATTATTATTATTATTATTATTATTATCATTGTTATTATTGATTGCGAACCTAAACTAATGAGCTAATCACCGCGGGACGTCGTTCGAGCTGCTCGAGGATGACCAGATGAAGTTTCGAATCATTACAGCGATCAATTTTGGGAGTGGATAAAAATTACAAATTTGAGGATAGTTATATAGACGAATATGGAATTAAAGAAATCGTTCAGAAGAGGGATTATAGTTACTGTTTCACATTGTAGAGGGAACATAGTTCCGTTGAGAAATTTGTAGGTTTTAGAAGAATGTGGTTAGGAAATTGTGCTTCCGATGCATTGCGCCGACGATCCTCGTGAGCCCGCTCGACGTGAATCGCGGCTGATTAGGGACGGATGTGATATAAGGGTGAACCTTAACCTTACCTATAAACGCATATAGATATTGATATTGTATGCATTGTGATAGTACCCTCGAGGAAAACGACAACAACAACAAGAAACACCAAACATTCCCCCGCTCCCCGATCTCCACTCCCCTCCCACTCCCAGAAACTGTAAACCGAGTAACGATAAAAATCGACTAGGGATTCCTGCCTCCTCCAAAGTGCGACTGATATTTACAGGATATTGTTCCAATTGGATGCTCCCAGGGAAGCCGGGGTATTCAAAAGCAATAACTTCGTAGGCGGTCGCGGATCCTCGACGAGGCGCATGCGCGACCTATTAATATAAATAAAATAAATAAACGGCGGAGAAATAAGGGAGATAAAGCGATTCATAGGCCAATGAATTTTTAACCGTAAAATAATTTTAAATTGTAACGACGACCTAGCGACGCAGGATCCACGCATTTACGTCACACGAGCCTGGATCACGACATTTACATACACCGGAAACAAACGTGTACATGCGGACACGTGGACACACCTCACACACACACACACACACACATAGAGAATAAGGGTTTGTTGCTCGATACAACAATAATCTATGGAATAAGGAGTAATTAGCGATGATAGCGAGAAAGAGAAGGAGAGAAAGCGTGAGTGAGAAGCGGTAGATAAAAGTAGAGATAGCGGATTGTTTGAACACTGGCGCCGTGGTCGCGCGCACACGCATGCGCGGGTACACCTCCCCCACTCCACGTATACATCGACACACGTACATACACACACGCAGTGAGCCTAACGAACAGTTTAGTAAGACTTATTATTGTAATGATTATTATTATTGAAAGAGGAAGAACGATGATGAGACAGGGAGACTAGCGATTGCTTTTATAAGACGATGTAACGCGACAAACGTGCACCACTGGTTACATTGATATACATAAATCTATTATATACATAAATATATATATATTATATACATAAAATATATATATATATATATTATAATATTCGAACTATAGTTCGAGGTAAAATAGCGACTACACGACGATCGAATAGAGAGCGCAAAAGTAATTACACTACGTTTCGTCGTGATCATTCGAGCGAGTAAAATGGAAGAATTAGAGAGAGAGAGAGAGAGAGAGAGAGAGAGAGAGAGAGAGAGAGAGAGAGAGAGAGAGAGAGAGAGAGAGAGAGAGAGAGAGAGAGAGAAATAGACGAGTGCGTGGAAGTGTGTGAAAGGAAAGAAGAGTAAATTTAAAGAGAAATTAGAAATTGCGCAGGTATCCATATTTTGTAGCTTTTTCCTTTAAAGGTACGGTACACGCGGAACGCGAAGTTAACTATATTTATAGAAATATGTTGGCACGGTGTTACCGATGATATATATTAATATATCGAATTACGGTAGACTGGTATTATTGGTATCGTTCTCATTATCAATATTGTTCGCATCGTTGGTACAGCAACGCGTAAACTTCATATTACGACGCAGCCGGAAGCCAGAAAATGACGATTACGTATTTAATTAGGAAAGAAACCGGCGTTACCGTTATTATTGTCATCGTTCTAACCACGATCGTTTTACGCGGGTCACGATTATCATTTGAATCGACGAACGAATACCAGTTATATTGTATCTATTAACGGTGAAACAAAAAAAAACTTATACCTTGCATGACTACGTAGGGCTATACTGCCGCCGAAGCAATACAAAGAGCAATATAGAGTTAAAAGAATAATTAACGAAAAAATTAAAGATACTAAAGGTAAACGATATTTAATAACTTGAGAAGGGAATGCCGTAGGTACATTTACACCGCGTCGACACTCACACACCACTTGACACACAACACGCACATACACACACACGTGCGCACAACTACAATTACATAAGACACGCGACACGTGGACACTATATATGGTCATTAGTTTATTCTGATCGTAGTGCTAATTGTACTTAGCATTTGCGTAGATAACACTAATTGCCTAGGTCGACCAGCTCGTCCAGAGTTCCCGTTACCGTGTGCATCACCCGCGCCCCGCTCTGCGCCTACTCCTCGATCCCCTTCGCCAGAGACGGCGATGCAACTGTACTTACTTACCCCCATTGTCTCCTACGGGGCTCATCGACGGCAATGTCGGGAATTCTGGTCGATCGAATTCCGCCTAATAAAAAAAGGTAGTGATATATAGAGTTATCGTAGAGTCGCTAATGTATTTCACTCGGTGCCTGTGACAGCTAAGATCGCTAACTCTGTTCAAGAACGAAACGATTGACAATACATTGTTGGGTAGAAGAGCAACGCAATTCAAACCTATTCACCTTCCTCCGCAGACACGGCGACGCGCCGCGCCGCGCCGCGCCCCCCCCCTTTCTTTCTATCTTTCCGAACCTTCAACTGTCAACTTCTTGCCTATAAATACCGGAGGATGTCATTTCGTCGGTACACCGTTCATTCCGGATTCCTCCGCTGCGAGACGCTCGAGTCCCTCGAGTTGATCGAGAAAGTCTTGCTTCTCCTCAACAGGCCGACTCCTTACCTATTCTACTTTCTCTGATTTTTACTGGAATGAAGTATGATTCTATGATTTATGTCGGTTCAAGTGTCTATTCGAGTTGGCCTGATTTTGTCGAATTTGCATACAATTTAAAATTCAGCTTCATAGCTTTTCGTACACTTTTGATTATATAATCAGGCACTTGAGTTTTATAGAACTTTTGGAACACCTGCGACTCACATTACTAATTGTAAATAAGTCAGTCGGCCCGTTGAGCACGTTCGAAATTGATTTTCGATCGAAGGTGGATCGCCGTTCGGAACGGGCTTCACCCCCACGGAAAACGAACGGCGGGATCGTTATTTACTTTCGATTTGTCCCTTCGAAACGACAATTCCCCGTACTTTTCCTTTCTCACGTCGGAAACACGTTCGACCCGACTACGACACGGCTGTTCACGGGTACCACCTGGAACACGTAGTATTAGCATGGTGTGAAAAAAAAAAACGATAACGATGCTAGATGAATTAGCTTTAAGCTTCTTTCTCGCTAAGAGAGAACCTATTATTATTATAACGATATTTACATACATTTGTATTATTTGTAAACTAGCGCTAATACAAAACTCCAATTGTGCATCGACACGCGAAACTAAAGAAACAAAAAAAGAGGACAAAGAAAACGAAAAGAAGAAGATGAAAGAGATTCTCATCCTGAAACACATTCTCCCGGAACCCACGAAGCCCAAACGAGGGATGAGTAACATTTGAACAGACCCCTCCCTCTACCCCCACCTTGTTCCTTGTCCGCTCGATCGAACGGACGACAATTTTTGTAAAACCCGGAACTTCCGTTTCTCCGTTTCAATCTGTAATCTGCTCTATAACGTCTTATCGTCTATGCAATTTCTCCTGTATATCGGGCCTTTCCTCCAAACGAAGTAAAAAAGAAAAATAAAGAAGAAAAAGACAAAGAAGACGAAGATGAGGAAGAGAAAAAAAAATATGAAAAGAACGTGGATTAAGAGAACACGACATTACCTGTCCCGACATGCTTCTCATAGTGTTGGATGGTAACGTTACATGACAAAAGGGATGAAAAAAAAAACGTTAATTGAGCATTGTTATCTATGTAATACAACATAGGATGTTTTGTATTATATTTTCATAATAAATAGACACGTAGAAAAAGACGTATTAACCATACCAGTGTTATTTTTGTCTCTCGACCCGTTTCTCCCTCTTTACACTCTTTATCACGAAATATATCCCTTTTCTCTTTTTTCTTTTTTCTTTTCAAGAAGATATTCATTTATAGCAATGAGAGTCGTGAAATGGTCGATTTAAAACGGAAGGAATGGTGTAAGGAAATATATTTTGATAAATAATATAAAATTGAATTAAAATAATAATCATACATTTAACAAAAATAAAATAAAATTGCAGTATATGCGAAAGGCCATCTCACCCGGATTGACCCATATAAAAAATACATGTTATGACGTTAATAAGACGAAAAATTATTTCTTTTTCTTGTACAGAACTTTTCCACACTCATTTCATAAGTTCAAAAATTTTGAGCCTCCTTCGTGAAACCATTTCTTACAGCTCATACAGCGAACCCAGTTATCGGGTTTCGATGTACAGCTGTACTGCTCCCCACAACCCACCCATTTTGCCAATTTGGACTGCTTCTACGGCTTTCAACAATGCCTCGTTTGTCCGTAACTTACTACGCTGCTTATATCTTCGTTTATATTCCGTTGGCATGTTCTACAGAAACATTTACTAGCTGTTATGCATGATGGGCCAACTATTCTCGAAAAAATCGGGGCAATTAACTCGAGAGTCAAGGAGCGCTGACTCGCTTGTTTTTTCAATAATGCTACGACAATATCTCATCACAAGAACGTAAACATAACATCTAAACATTATATTAACGCACTGCATTTTAGAAAAGTCATTACTTTTTCGTAAAATGTCAGTAAATTATAATTGAAAGAACACGTAGAAATTGAAAAAATGTATGGAATTACAGTAAAAAATGCACGAGTCTGCACATGAGATCGCATAACGACAAAACTGCATGTCCAACTTTAAACGTGATTTCCCAGAAACTACGTTGTCCAAAACGTTGAACATTTCGTGTGAAAATACAAAGTTGACCTCCGTATCTCATTAACCCTTCCCAAGGGAATAATATTATTGTTACTATACGGTTTCCACAAAATTATGCATCTTTTGTAGAAAATACCTATTTCTATGACATTTTATTTAAAATTTGTATATTAGAAATATTTCAGGTTATTAGGTGTTGGGTGACACACCCTGTATAAAGTACAATAATTTTTTGTATTTGAAAATTTGAGGTACTTCCCTTTCACCGAAGTTCGTATCGTAATTGAGTCCAAGTGTCAGAGAGAAGCGGGTCCATCCCTATTTTTCTGCGACACCGTCGCATGGTACTCTCGCGAAACGCTGCAGATGTACTCCGAAGAAGGGTTCGCGAGCATCTTCAGCCTCACAGTCTGGAAACGTGATATCGAATGGTTGGCGTTGCTCCGTTCACGAGAGCCATGAAAAGGATCTATACAGCCGGTCACGTACTCGCTCTTCCACTATAAAAGCAACGACTTCGATACCCTTTTTCGTCGGCTAACAATAGGAGGTTGCACGTGTTGAATTCAGGGAGGCATGCCGAGAGTTAGCCGTTGACGAAATCCGAGTAAAAGCCAATGAAAGAAAGCAAGAATGACGCTGTACTGTTCTTTGAAAGGCGTTTCATGTCGTTTTAGCAGAAGATTTTCGAAAATCTCACTTTAAGTCGACCAGACCTTTTCCAGCGATCGCTTCTGCCGAGAAATTTCTATTAATTCATATGGACAATACATTCGATACTGTCCAGAATATATCGACGTACAAAACTCGAAAACAGGAAACTCGTGTTGTTCCCACTTGTCGCAACATTCTTACGTGCATAATAATGAACATAAAATTCCATATGATAGTGGCAGTGACTGTGACAGTGACAGTGACAATGACACCACACACGTAACTCACAATCTATGCCCGAGGCTTTGAAGCCACATTATGTAAGTCTAAAGGCAGCCACACACGGTCCTTCTTGCCGTTCGATTTACTTGTACAGGCTGTTAAAAAATGATGTTCATTGCTTTAAGTGGCGAATCTAAACCTCTGGATCGGTGAAGATTATTAAAAAAATTTGCTGCAGAATAGTTTCTAACATAGAAAATTAATGTTAAAGTTTTTTCTTTACATCAACCTGTCCAGATAAAAGTGCTAATGCAGAATGGAGCGTGTGTGCAGAAAGCGGCCGACTTACAATTAGTATGCGTGTACCGTCAAATACACAGTTCGACAGCCATCTGAACTTGTAACATTCAATAGCCGTTTCTTATAGGTTTTCGTGCGCTGAAAACGAACCTGTAAACCGTTTGTCGCCATCACGCTTAGTTTTTGAGAAATTCGATTCTGAAAAAAAATGCAAATTTTCGACTTTGAACATCTTTTATGCCGAAACGGCAACAGTTATTCGGTTGCTCGTTGCGTCAGATTATTCTATGAACCCTCCCGAATTCAACGATATAATTTATTATTGCATTATGAACATATAAATATGTTTAAACAACGATTAAAAGGGAAAAGGACACCCGAACTGCACCCATTTTTGAAGATATCTTTCAATTTATTTCCAAAACTAAGGGTCTGGGAGAAAATCTGACCATTCCACGCGATGCAGCAGACAGTTCTCCTTCGGAAAGCGTCAGCAGAAGTGACATGTCTCGTTTTGTTTTCAATAGAGAAGCGAAATGGTTTAGCAAAACGCGCGAAGCCGATAGTAGTAGTCACACTAGTCACGCGCGTTATAGCTCGTCGCCCACTAAGCCGAAGCGAAGCGCGGCGACCACGCATCGCCCATATGACAGAACAGAAGCAACCACGCGATTGTGTAACTATTTCGCTTCTGTATTGGAAACAAAACAAGACATACCACTTCTGTTAACGCTTTCCTCAGGAAAGCTGTCTGCTGCATCGCGTGGAATGGTCAGATTTTCTCCCAGACCCTTAGTTTTGGAAATAAATTGAAAGATATCTGCAAAAATGGGTGCATTTCGGGTGTCCTTTTCCCTTTGGTCGTTGATTAAACATATTTAAATGTTCATAATGCAATAATAAATTATATCGTTGTATTCGGGAGGATTCATAGAATAATTTGACGCAACGAGCAAACCGAATAACTATTACCGTTTCGGCATAAAAGATGTTCAAAGTCGAAAATTTGCATTTTTTTTCGAAATCGAATTTATCAAAAACTGAGGGTGATGGCGCCAAACGGTTTGCGGATTCGGTTTCAGCGCACGAAAACTTATAAGAAACGGCTATTGAATGTTACAAGTCCGAAAAAAGTCAAAATTTGTCGAACTGTGTTATTATTGCCGGGCATCAACACAATCACCGCGAGGTTCATTTTTTTGTGTGTAGGTCCGATTTGTCGATAAACAAAACGGAATGCGTATTGTGTAGGCCACGGGCAGTCTTGCATTAAGACTATTTCATAGCGAAAATGGCAGATTTAAGGGGCTATAACCGTTTGAAAATTTCAGAAATAGTTTTTTATTCTTTTACACATTTGCATAGATTGATATTTTAAGAACATTATAAATTAAGTTCGATGTAGAAATTGGGAAAATTTAGGAAAATATAGAATTTTTAACGGAACGACGCAGGTAGCTCGGCGATAGGTGTGCAGCATAAAGCTGTTACGAATATTTGAATATTTACAGCTCCATTGTACTACTGTAATACAGTATTCCCCGGATTATTGAGAATATTTACTCTGACCCCGAATTTTTTAGGAAGACAATGTGTACATCCATAATAGTGGAAACACTGATGTTTCCAACCAGGAAAATGAAGTTAAGCACGTTGAAAATGTATGCATCGCAGTCAGCAAATTGCAGACCGAGCAAAAGTGCGCATTGTTCAATTGCGAATCGAAATAAAAAAAAATACACGTGAAACTATGAGTTGTCGGCCTCCATGGAAAATTAACAGGGAAATTAATTCATCAACTGACAGGTTATTATAGAAATTCTACTGCAGGACTAAGAAAATAAATTTGGGCAACCTTTTTCGGGAACAACTCGTGGTGCACGTGGTAAAAGACGAAAGGTGAAAAGAAAAACGAATATAAACATAAGCCTGCTCTGATGAAGGAAGATACCGAAGCAATAGGTCCCATCTACGAAGAACTACTTAGAGGTGTGACTATCGATTATCGATATCTTATTGATACTTAACGATATATCGCCAATATCGTTAAAATATCGTTAAGGCAGCGTTGACATTTATCGATAACTGTATCGATAGTCACATGTCTACGAAGAAGTACTTAAGTAATGACTATTTACTGGAACGATGCCTGGGCAGCTTCACTTACAATCAGAACAGCAACGAAAGTTTGAACGCGCTATTTTGGAAAGTCGCTTCTAAGACCAACTCCAATGGTGCAAAAATAATGAAGATAGCGGCCTTTGTCGGAACCGCTGTGATAAAACCTATGAAATGTGTTTAGACTTTAGAGAAGGATGCTGACCGCGCTACGAAGGGTAACGCTAATAGCTGCTCAAGAAGCTGCCTCGTTTGCAGAAGTCTTACTCTTATTAAGACTGAGTTACAGAAAATTGCATTTTATTTAACTTTTCTCAAAACTGTATTTCTTATTACGGCGGCCCTGACTAACTGACTTCGAATTTTGCGCGCAGGTTCCTAGTAAGTTTGCGCATCTGGTAACGTCGCCTTTTTTTTAAATCCGACACTCCGCTTTTTAGTTGTAAAAAAAGGAAATCGAATTTTCTTGTGGAAAATCAACCTTTTCTTTAACGTGCTACCGTTTCTTTGTTTTTCAAAAATTTGGAAATCAGCTTGGATGACAGCTATTAACGTATTTAATAAAAAATTGTTAATTTTTTCATTTCAAATATGAGAGATACGCACCTTTCGAGGGTCACCGCGCAGGTGTGTAAAAACAAAGGATCTTCGGGCATATATTCATAACTTCTGAATAAAATTGATTTCATAACTGAAACTTTTATTATTTTTTTTAAGTACTTTGTAATATTGTGTAAACATAGTAAAAAAATGAAATCTTTTTCATGCAGCCGTTGAGTTGTACGTTCAAACGGTTAAACCACTGTAAAGTTACACACGTGGCACACTAAGGCGTTCGTGGGGTCTTATTGTTTTTCTCATTACAGTATCTTTTTTTGTTATACATAGGTATATGAACATATGATCTGAGGCAGTTCATTATATACTTCTTCGTTCATAGGTAAATAGTTCAACCAATCTACAGGTTGTAACTTTAATTCATTTAGTAAATGGACATGATTTAATTCTGCTCTCTTCAGTAACAATTGTTTTGACCATTTTACTCGCAATCTTTGCTCACTTTTCTTTTTTTCTAATAATATCCACTTCAAATAGAGTCATATTGTTTATAAAAGTGCCAAATAATGTGCAAGAAGGAGCGTGTGCGGCGGCCTTTATTACGTACATCGCCAGAAACTATATGCATTTTAAGCAGAATGCATCGGGACAAACTCAAACGATTACTACGGTAAACGAAATTTATGACATTCTGGAACAATGTGTATTGTTTGCACACGGTATATATATGTAGATTTAAATATGTCCAGGCATTGCACAGAAGATGTTCGCAGAAAGAGGAAGTATGAAGCACGCGTTCTGCTGGGTTGTTGCCGTCCTCCTGACGGCGGTGCATTGCCAAAAGCTTACGGAGGTCGTAATGACCGATAAGGGTGCGATTCAAGGCAGAGAATTTGAGACAATTTCGTACTCGAAGCCATATTCTGCCTTTATGAGCATACCGTTCGCGAAACCACCTGTTGGCGATCTTCGATTTCGTGTAAGTCACATTTTTAATATTTCTGAAGCTAGACAAGAAGAAGCAATGTCGATGTAATCACATGAGAAGGAGAACTAGAGAGGGTCTCCTCAAGAATCCTTTTAACCCATTTAACGCCCAGACCCTTATTTCAAAATTCAATGCTGCGTCTTTTTATTTTCAAATGGGAGATATCGATTTTTAAAAATTTTTTATAATAAACTTTTCGGAGTACTAAAAAAAGTAGTGACTTTTAAAATGAGTGTTGCACCAGCGCAACATTGGAAGTTAAAGGGTTAATGAAGAAAGTGCTCATTCCTGAAAAATGCAGGACCCGGTCGAAGCAGACCCATGGACAGGAGTGAAGAATGTGACTGACGACGGCACCATATGTACACAGTTCTTACCTATTGGTCCAAAAGGTCAGGAAGATTGTCTATATTTGGACGTGTTCACCCCAGTGGTACGCTTCGCCTCTGATATAATTAATAATAGTATAATTAATGCCTCGAGAAAAGCGGTTAATTCGGCGAATATTTGGTAGTTGAATTTCACGAACATTACAACGCTGAAACCGGTGATGATTTGGATCTACGGTGGTGCATTTGTAATGGGGGCGTCATGGCACGCGTTATTCGGACCTGACTTCATTGTGGAGGATGATGTGGTTTACGTCGCCATGAACTACCGCCTTGGACCTCTAGGTATTCCATTGATTTCTTCAATTCGATGAAAACGTTTAGAAAACACCAACGACGATTTCATGTTCCTTTAGGATTTTTGGGACTGGGGCTAGAAAACGCAGCGGGTAATCAAGGTCTGAAGGATCAGAACTTGGCTATGCAGTGGGTGCAGAAGAACATCGCCAAATTCGGGGGTGATCCGAATCGAGTGACTATATTTGGCGAAAGTGCTGGTAGCGTTTCCGTAACATACCACTTACTATCCTCGAAATCAAAAGGTAAGAATTCAAGGGTACAGACACAAAACTAGGTACACAAGAGTACATTTCTCATCGAAATCAAACATTTCGCAGCAGTATTCCGACATTCTGTAGCTTTACTCCGCATACTCTCTAAGTAGTTTTACTCGATATGCTTGAATACGTAAGAGAAGACCATGTTTTACAACAGTTCCACAATATATCTGTAATTTAATTCTTCCCGCTTGCACCGCCGCGCCTTACAAAAGAACCACCTCGAACTCGCGGACATTCCGATCTGCTCAAACATGTAGAATCCGATTTATATTATACGAATTTCCACAGGCCTGTTTCAACAAGCCATAGCTCAAAGTGGCAGTGCCATATGTCCTTGGGCTTATCACACACCACAGCAGACTGTCCAAGTGGCGTTTGACCTTGGCAGACACATGGGTATTACAACTCTGACAAAAGAAGACTTACTGGAGTCTCTGAAGAAAGCTGATGTCAACGATATAGTATCTGCAGCATTCAGCATGGTCAATGTGGAATTGCCGGTATAATATAGTACATTAATAATTCAAAGCGAACTGACATTTCACCGTCTTTTTTTGCAAACTCTTTAATATAACACTCTATGTACATATTTTGTAACGTTATGAAGTCTTTTGAAATCGACAGACTGTATAATGGGAGTTTTCTTGCAACAGCTTCCAGTCACGGTAACATTTGGTCCAACCATAGACGTCCTTCCATCTGATCCTTCGGGAGAGAAAGCCTTCCTGGATGATTGTCCCATATCGAAATTGAAGTCTGGCAACTTCAACCATGTACCTACCATGTTAGGCTACAATAAGGACGAAGGGATTTTATTCACAATAGGTATGCAACAGTGCGCCTTACTTCAGTGCCACAGATATGTATGTAGGAATAGGTTTCGTCATTTATGTGTTCGCCCCTAACCAACTCCCCCAACGCCGATCCTCCGAGGTATCTTATTCCGGGCTCCCTTTTATCAGGCTTCCTGAACCCACAGATATAACACGATTTCGTAATATAAATAAAAACTCCAACCCTGTCCACTAGTCGACGAGAAGGGTGTATATATTCTCACCGAATAGAATGCTTGCACGTTGCAGCAACTGCAGCATAGAAGTTTCTTTCAGCTACCACACTGTGTTCGCCAAAGTATCCCTTTTTTACGCAATTAAACAAATTAATCAAATTAATCAACGGCCGTGTTGATAACTATGACTTTAGTAACGGAGTTTTAATTGGTGCCTGCCGAAGGCCAAAGCAAGTTCGATTTCTTTCTGCCAAGTCTTTCTTGCATCTCTTATTCTGTTCCTTTCATGTGGATACTTGTAGCATTGGAGTTAGTAAGGCAAATACTGTTGGACGAGCTAGACAACATACTTAAGTTCGACATCACCAATGTGGAAAAAGGTGTCGTGAATGTATTGAGCCAATTTGCGAGTGGTACCGATTCCGAACTCATACGGGTAAATATTGGCATGATTTTGTGATTTTAAGTTTTTGTGTGCTAACGGGGAACTACTGATTCCTGGTGTGTTTTTCAGGCATCGACAATCTATTTTTTCACTGCACCTATCGATGAAACGCAAAAGTATTTGACTAAATACAATGGCGATAACCCAGTTTACTACTATCAAATGTCGTATTCGACGGACCGAAATTTTCATAAACTGTATAATCCAGAGATAAACGGTAATTGATCTGCATGCACATATCCTTTTTTTACATCTGACTCATCAACACCTTGCCTCGAATGTTTTAGGCACAGCACACGGTGACGATCTGGCTATGCTATTTTATAGTTCGATAATTTTTCCCGTTACTCCTGACGCATCGTTCAACGAATATCGGGAAAAGCTCGTCTCGCTTTGGACGAACTTTGCCAAATACGGGTAAGTAATGCAATAAGGTAACGCGTCTTTATTCGAATTTGAACCGTGAAACGATGTAGGAACAAGTTGTTTGCTAATTTGTACAAATAGTAGCTATCTAATCTACTATATGAAAGCTACTTGTTCACTTTAGTGGCATAGTGGCTGAATAATACGAGGTGAAGCAACACGTCGGAGCATTTATCATCATATGAATGTGTTTCTCGTGTTTGCAGGAATCCTACACCTAACGGTGAGCCCATCTACGGTGGAGTCTGGTTACCTTCTGGCGAGGAAGGTCGGCAAATCGATATGGGCAACGAGGCGTTTACGATGCACGGTCGATTACTGGAGCCCACAGCTCAACAGTTCTCGTCGCTCTACACCTCCGTCCTGCCACATCTATCTGCATGCATGAATAATACTTTGAACCCTCTCGGCCTACTACCCAACCCGTTATAACTGAATAATGCTCCTAACAAATCTATCCAAGGAAGCTGGACACTAACATTTCCGTATTTTAAAGTCACTCATCATGCAATTAATAAGCTACTGTGAGCGTGATATCTGTAGAATTTAATGTACACTGATATAAACATACAGGTGTTGGTTTTTACTATGTCGATGGTGTATGCAGTTGAGCCCCGTACTCTCTTCCCCATCAATTCCCTAAAATTCCAAACAGTAGAATGTGACAAAGAAAGCATTAGATATAGGAGAAGGATGCGATAAGGAGAATATAGTGTTTCAGCTACCAGTTTGGAGTGTGAGCTATCAACTGGAATTGAATTGTTTTAATTTGTTGCATTTTTAAATATTTACAGCGGAATAAAGTATAATAAGCTGCAATGCGTTCTTCTCGACCACTGATTTCGAAGTTTCACTTTTAACTGAACCACTGACCGTGCATGTGTACCCAGTCAGCCACGTTCGTTTTGCAGACTTTGCTCAACGCCTGAGTACAAATGTTTGTATCAGAAAGACTACAGATTTGATACAGGATTTGTTATATTTGATGATGAAAGAAGACTAACAGCAGGAAGCCAACAGATTGTACTACCTTAACCTGCGAGCAGATTGGCGGCAGGATCTGCTGATACAATTTAATGGCAGGAATCGAGCAGATCTTGCGCAGCGCGATCTGACGGCAGATAGGCAGCAAGATCTGGTCGAAATCTGATATCAATCTGTGGTCAGATCCTGATGTCAGGCTCCGACCGCAGAACCATGGTTTAATGCGGACATAGGCTCCGAATCTGCTTCCAGTCTGCTGGCATACTGCGGTCAGTTTGTTTACTGGGTAGGTACTCGCCCCTCACTTTCGCCTATCGCACTGCACACTCATGGTTAGGCAAAAAATTATTTCAAATAAAAAATTTGGTTCGACTAAAAGACGAAAATTTTATTCGAGACTCACGAATAAGAATAATCCGAGTAAATTTTTAATCGAAGCGCCATGATTGAAATAATTCAATCATGGGGATTCAATCGTCGGCCGTTATCAAGGGCGGGTCCAGAGGGGGGCGATCGTCCCCCCCCCCCCCTCCCTCATGAGTAATAAAATAGAAAAATATTATGACATTGTGTACTATTCTATATAAATAATTAATGCGAATTTAGTTATTTAGGCTATAGTATCAGATAGAGATATTAAAATATAAATTACAAGCAAATTTTAAATCTTGTAAAAGTAAAAGACGGTTAAAAAATTGACTTATGTACTTTTATTGATTTATGTACTGCCCCCTCCAAGAAAGGCTCCTGAATTGCTTTAATCATGGGAGTTCAATCATGACTGACTGAACAATCTTCTCGTATTCATGCGTATTTTAGTCAATTGAAGCTCGACTAACTTTGGCAAGCCTCGAGACTGTCGACAGCCTTTGATCGAAGCCGCGCGACGGGGCCCGAGCCGAGCGACGTATCGTTAGAGTTGCCATACGTCCCGTATATACGGGACTGTCCCGTATTTCACTGTTCCCGTGAAATATTTTACAGAGTAAAATAAACCATACCTACCCACTTTTTTCATGTTTTATTTATTTATCACTTAAACGTTCCGTATCAATGCTTGGCAATTATGGCAACTACGTACCCACTTTTTTCATGTTTTATTTATTTAGCACTTAAACGTCCCGTATCAATGCTTGGCAATTATGGCAACCCTACGTATCGTTCACCGGTCTAAACTGGTGCCTGGAGTTGCTCGGCGATGTGTCATCGATTATACGCGTCACTCGTTCAACGATCAACAATCGAATCTCTTCCTGTGATGCCAGATCGGGGACGGGTTCCCTCGAGAATTTCCCCCACCTCGCGCACACTACGCCGGAGCTGCGTGTCCGTGAGTTGGACTCCGAAGCGCCGAGCTCACGAACACGCTGCTCCGGCGTAGTATGCGCGAGGTGGGGGAAATTCTCGAGGGAACCCGTCCCCGATCTGGCATCACAGATCTCTTCTGCCCGTTCGGGATCGCGTACACACTCGGACGCTATCGGGCGTTATCGGGCACTCTCGGTCGATCGCTCGCTGAGAACGTCGAAGACGCCTCTTCGGGTCGCCTGTCTATTAGGCAAGGCCTTACAATACATAAACAGAAATAAATATAATTAAAATCATACTCAACAATCAGTGGCTCCCGTTTCTATGATCAATATATCGATCCGCAGAATCACCTAGCTGGGATCCGATATGAGTGTGAGTGAGAGGAAACAGAAGCGAGTGGGACAACTATACGAGGCTCCCGAGCAAGGATGCCGAGAAATTTTGTGCGCGTACAGACTACAGATAACATGACGTCACATAGACCTATATATATACAACTGCGATGTCATTACATTTGTGAAAGCAAAACCAACAATTCAGGTAAACGACAATTATAAAATAAACTTGTTATATTTTCTAGAAATTAAATATATTGTGTTTTTATTCACCCAATTTCTTACATTTCGTATACATATACCTATACATATGTAAGCTGTGGTTTTCACCCTCTCAATTTAAAATCTGTGTAATTCAGTGCAGGTTTAAAATGTTCTACCACTCACCAGTGGCCCCTACCAGGATAGCTGAAACAGGCGATACCCCCCTTCCCGTCTTTAGCTGCAATTCCCGCATCCTTAAAGGGGAACCATGTGCAAAATGCATAAAACGGGGACAAGTTTGAGAATTTTTTTCAAACAACCAGTGCAACCAATCTGTTTGAAATCCTTTGGAATATGTCTCGCCACCGGAGTTGCGCATCGGTGTAGGTTCTGGCTTCTGGCCTCCGTTGTACACAACTGCAATGAAAAAAAGTCTTTCCGTCGACGTCGCAAGCGTGCAAGTATCTGTACCTTGGATTGAATTTACAATTCAGCGTGCGTAAATAGAAACGCACAAACGCACTAAATTCAGCTGCAGACTTTTATGCCCTTGATCAATTTAACGTAATACATGTACGTAATAATACTTCGACAGTGCTGCTTGGAATTTTATCACCTTGCTGACCGGCGCCCGGCGCTTTCGAGTCAGAACCATTCCGTGCGGCCGGCGCTTTCGAGCCAAACTCATTTCGTACGGCCGGCGCGCGGCGCTTCCGAACGAAGTAACTTGTGACAACGTGTTATCTGACCATAAACACTGCCACTTATCGCGTTACTCTTCGTGCATGATAATCAGCGTCAAACTTTTACGCGACAGTGACAGCACACGCGACACTCTACTTACAATCTACACCCGATGGCTTTGGAGCCAGTTTTTTGTAATAATACGTACATCGCCAAAAAGAATACGCATGTAAAAAGCATAAATTGGGAAAACGCTTAAAATATGATGACGGCAGCTGAAATTTATTACACTTTCCATGAATGATTAATATTTCCAGGTGCAGGGTATATAAAGTTTTGAAAATGCCAACACACCATACGGAAGGTGTTTGCAGAAGGAGGAAATATGAAGTACACACTCTGCTGGGTCGTTGCTACCCTCCTAACAGAAGTGCATTGCCAAAGGTTTACAGAAGCCGTAACCACTGATAAGGGTGCAGTTCGAGGCAGAATATTGGAGAATGATGTGGATCGCGAGTGCTATGCTGCCTTCACGAATATACCGTACGCAAAACCACCTGTTGGCGACCTTCGATTTAGGGTAAGTCCCATTTTATTTTGTCTTGGCGATGTAATCACAGAACTGAATTCTAATTTCGTCAGTCTAAAGAAGGACATGCGAAGAATTAAATTGCTTAATGTACAATATTAACAATAATAATGAGCAAACTTCACACGGTTTTCTACCTGAAAAATACAGGATACTATCGAAGCAGATCCATGGACAGGAGTACTGAATGCAACTGAGCGCAGCGCCGTGTGTGTACAGGACATTCCTGTGACACCACCAGGAACCGAAGATTGCCTATATTTGAACGTGTTCACCCCATTGGTACGAGTCGCTTCCGTTCTAATATTGTAGGAATAGATTTCCTAATTCCTATGTGTTGGGGACCCACGAAAAAAGGGGGCCTCAGGCGATAGGACTCGAGAACCCACGACCTGGCTTCCTGATCCCACAATATAGTACACCAATTTTAATCTTTCATTATTGTCGGGAGCATCACTCAATACGTAAGGAAAAGCTCTTGATCTGCCTAATATTTGTTAGTTGAACTTCACGAAGATCGAAAGGCTGTTACCGGTGATGATTTGGATCTACGGCGGCGCATATGCGCAGGGGTCTATATTGCGCGATACATACGGACCTGATTTTTTTCTAAAAGACAATGTGGTTTTCGTCGACATGAACTACCGTCTTGGACCTTTTGGTAACCGATCGATTTCCCCAATTCGATGAAAATGTTGAGCGGACACCTACAACGGTTTAATATTCTTCTAGGATTTTTGGCACTGGGGCTGGACGGTGCACGAGGTAATCAGGCTCTGAAGGATCAGAACATGGCTATGCGGTGGGTGCAGAAGAACATCGCCAATTTCGGGGGTGATCCGAATCAAGTGACCCTGTTTGGTGAAAGTGCTGGTGCCGTTTCCATAATGTATCACTTAATGTCCCCGAAATCGAAAGGTAAGTGAAGTCCGATTGTGAGAAAAGTTTCATGTAAATCAAACATTCGCAGCAGTTAACTATATATATAATAGGTATACTACTGCTTACTCCAGCGAAGGCCAGTTCGAGCCATTTGGGAGCCCGGGCTCCATGATGTTTACCATAGCCGCGCGGAAGGGGAGCTCGAGGGAAAACTGTAAGAGTGTAAGTAATAGCGTACGGTGCAGGCTCGTAGCCCTAGGAGTTCCAGTGGCAGCGATCACTGGGGCTCCCAAGAATCTCAGTGATTCAAGCCTATCGTACGGGTATGAGGCTGCAACGCACACTACTAGATTTCCCTATCCGTGGCCCGCCCACGTTATCATTGGCTTTCGATCTCTCCTTCCACGCGGCTATGGTAAACATCATGGAGCTCGAGCTCCCAAATGGCTCGAACTGGCCTTCGCTGTTTTGGACCTATTTAAGGATGTATTGGACCTATTTTCAAAATGGTACCAAGTTGATGAAAATTTGTGAGATTGTTCTTCCTAATCTTTCTGATGTGCTCCAAACATTTTTAACGAATTCACTAAAGGTTGCTGAGTTATAAGGATTTTAATTTTCACTGATTTTATACGTACTCTTATGGAAAGAGACGATCTTCACAGATAGAAAAGCTGAAACAATGTTGAAGAAATGGTACCAATGTTTTCAATTTTTTTGTACATGTAGTATGTGGGTAGATGAAAATATCTGCAGAGTTTCAATTGTTTCCACTACACCGTTTTAAAGAAATAAATTATAACTTAAAAAAATTGTGAATTCTGGGCATTTTCACTGGCAAAAGTTTAGCAAATAATGCTTGAGAAAGCATTTGTAAAGTGAAAGATACCTTCCTAGGAGTAAAAATAAGACTCCAACTGTCGTTCGAGTTTCTTACATCTAGATTTCCTACGTGTAAGACGTAGATATTCAAGTATTTAAAATTTCATATACTTTTGTCTAATATTGTACGTACGATACATCCTTAAGGTGAGATACCAGAATTGCAAAGAGCTCTCCGGTTCCGAGTAGCTCTTTGTGCACCTCTGATCTAACACAAGACAGTGTTTTCGATCCGTAATCTAATTGTTGGAAAGTGTATCGTGGTTGATTTCAGCAGGTTCTGCTTTGCAGCAAAAGCACTCAGAACTCGTAATGTTTCGAATCTGTTCACATATGTAGAATAGAATGCGATTGATGTTATTCCACAGGCCTGTTTCAACAAGCCATTGCTCAAAGTGGTAGTCCCTTATGTCCGTGGGCTTTCCACACACCAGAGGTGGCTGCCCTAGCAGCTTATGACCTTGGCGCACATATGGGTATTGTAGCTGAAACAAATGAACAATTACTGGACGCTTTGAAGAAAGCTGATATCCGGGACATAATAAAATCAGTGCACGAAGCAATAATTGAGCGGATATTGGTATGATATTGTATATAAATAATTCAAGGGAACCGACGCTTCACGAGTTTCTTTGTAAACTGTGAATTCTCTCCCGCAACAGTTTCCAATCACCTTGCCATTCAATCCAACAATAGACGTCATTCCTTCTGACCCTTCGCCGGAAAAAGTATTCTTGGACGATTGTCCCATATCGAAATTGCAGTCTGGAGACTTCCAGCATGTACCTATGATATACGGGTACAATAAGGACGAAGCAGTTTTATTGACATTAAGTATGCAGCAGTGGGCCTACTTCCCTGCCATAGATATAGCACGATTCCTTAATATAAATATAAACATAAATACAGCCATGCTCACTAGTCGAAAGCAAGGGAAATACATACATTCTCACTAAACACAATGCTTGCACGTTGCAGCAACTGAAGCATAGAAGTTTCTTTCAGCTACCATGCTCTGCTTGCCAAAGTAATCCTTATTTCGCTTTTATTATATGATTAATCGACGGTCGTGTTCATATCTATGGCACAGAAACGGAGTTTCAACTTTCAATAATTGGTGCCTCCTGAAACAAGTTTCATCTGCTCTCTTCCATGTGAATACTTCCAGAGGCGGATTTACTAAGGAGCGAAACGGTAAAACGTCTAAACAAACTATTTGCGTCCGACACGACGGGTCTGGGCAGGGGTTTCACAAGCCTATTGAACACAGTTGCGACTGGTACGCTTTCCGAATTGACAAAGGTAAATATTGTCAGGATTGCGCTGAGCTTATGCGTGTTCAGATGGACCTACTGATTTCTGGTGTGCTCTTCTCTCTTCAGGTAGCGACAGCCTTTTACTTCACTGGACCTATCGATTCCACGCAAAGGATGTTGGCTAAACACAATGGCAAGATACCCGTTTACTACTATCGACTGTCGTATTCGACGAACCTAAATGGTCACAAACTGTTTGATTCACACATAAACGGTAATTATTCCTCTCGATCCTTTCACATGTGCTGTTCCTTGTAGTAAACGCACGCTCCACATACCAATACTTGCTTTACATCTGACTCATCAACACTCTTGTGTCGAATGTTTTAGGCACATCTCACGCTGACGATCTTCCTTTGCTATTTACTGATGGGACGGGACCTCTCCTTGATCCGAACTCAAATTACAGCATGTATCGGGAAAAGTTCGTCTCTCTGTGGACGAACTTTGCCAAGTACGGGTAAGTAATCGGAGCGCTATTTGATGAACGATAATTCAACATTTCCTTAAAATGGTATTCTCTATGTAATCTTTAATTGAAGAAGGAAACTCGTCCTTCACTCGAACTTGTACCGTGAAACGATGTGGCAACAAATTGTTGGCTAATGTGTTGAAATCGTAGCTCCTATGCCTCCTACATGGAAGCTACTGTTCATCATCCTGACTGGCAATGAATGATATCCGAATGCTGGTGTAATAACGAGTCGGGGCATTTATGATTATATGTGTTTCTTGTGTTTGCAGGAATCCTACACCTCATGGTGAGCCCATCATGGGTGGAGTCTGGTTACCTTCTGGTGAGGAAGGACGGCAAATCGATTTGGGTAACGAGGAATTTAAGATGCATGGTCGATTACTGGATCCATTTATTGAAAAATTCGCGTCGTTCTACACGTTTATCCTGACACATATATCTGCATGCGTACCGAAGCATTGGAATCCTTTCGGCATATTATAAGAAAGACAAGACACAAATTATGGTCCGAGCTTTTCATTCAGTCTGTTTTGCATATGTAGGGAGTTTATTCAGAAGAGCCACATAATGCATGAATAACGAATTCTCCTCTGTTTGCGAGCAATAAATTCTTAAACATACAATGTTTGAATCAATCAAGGTGACAATGCAAATTTAATTTTTTCAAGAATGCCCTTTTTGTCTCCTATCTCATTGTCAGCCAGGATCAGTTGGAGCATTTGGTGTTTTCCAGAGCCGCGTGGAAAGGGAGCTCAAAACCAATGATACCGCGGGTGTAGGTACAACTATAACGGATAGGGAAAACTGTAAAAGTGTAAGTAGTAGTGTGCGGTGCAGGCTCGTACTCATAGGCTGAAATAACTGGTCCACTTGGGAGCCTCCAGGGCAATAACAATTGGCGTTCGAGCTCCCCTTCCGTGCGGCTCTGGTAAACGTCATGGAACCCGGGCTCCCAAATGGCTCGAACTGGCCTTCGCTGCCGTAACACAATCGCTTATCGCGCGAGACTACCACTGTCGGTACCGCGCATTTTGCCAAACTATTTCGCTTCTGTATTGAAAACAAAACGTGACTTACGATTTCTGTTGATGCTTTCCGAGGGAAAAATGCCTGCTGCATCATGTGGAATGGTCAGACTTTCTCCTAGACCCTTAGTTTTGGAAATAAATTGAAAGATATCTTCAAAAATGGGTGCATTTCGGGTGTCCCTTTTCCTTTGACCGATGTTTAAACATATTTAAATGTTCATAATGCAATAATATCTTACATCGTTGTGTTCGGGAGGGTTCATAGAATAATTTAACACAACGAGCAACCGAATAACTATTACCTGATCGACACAAAAGATGTTCACAGTTGAAAATTTGCATTTTTTTCAAAATCGAATTTCTCAAAAACTGAGGGTGATGACGACAAACGGTTTGCGGAGTCATTTCAAGCGCACGAAAACCTATAAAGAACGGCTGTTGAATGTTTCAAGTCCAGATGGCTGTCGAACTGTGTAATCAGTACAACGTTATTTGTACTTTAAAGTTATTGCCGTTGTTATTCCTAAATTCCCGTTGATGTGATATTTGTTGACGTTAGTGCAGATTCGTGTAAATGCTAGTAAAAGTGATGATTAATATTATTTTGGCAGTTAAAAATATAACATGTAATCATGCGGTAAAGCGGTCTGTAGACGTTCAATATTATTGCGCAATATTCAATATTGCACAATATTATTGACCGTCTGTGGATTATATTGGAAGGTTGCACAATAAAATTGAAAAGTTGCGCAATAATATTGAAAGGATGTACAATATATTGCGTGAATGAAGAAGATAATCAGCCCCTAGACTAGACGCTCAATATATTGTGCAATATATTGTAATATTCATATTGCACAATAATATTGAGCGTCTCGTCAGACCGCTAAGAAAGGAAAACGATAAGGAAAATACAGTGTTTAAACTTTAAACGTTACATTAACAACTGGAGGTATATCGTCGGTGATAGTGCAAAACCGTGTATGAGCAGTTTGTAAATACCGTCGATTTGCGAAAACAGCAAAATTGAGATTTCGCGCCCACGGTTGCCAAGCGCTGTTTCGCTTTTTTACAAAGTCACACCATTGATGTTAGTATTTATTACAAGGAGTGCTAAAACTGTCGCATAAAAGTTCAGTCAAAGAAATCCCTTCAAATGGCTAAGATATTAAGATTTTTCTTCCTCCTGTAAAATCGGTAAAATGCAGATCCGTGGTATTTACAAACTGCTTATACGCGGTTTTGCACTATCACCGAAGATATACAGGGTGTTCGGCAACCAGGGCCGTCTTAACAAATTTGAGCGCCCTGGGCTAAAAAATTGTGGCGCCCTAGCCCCCAAGACTGCAACTTCTTCGCAATCGGTGCAAGGCAGTACATCACAACCCCGGGTCTCCACCAAGGCAAACACGAACAAAAACAATAGTAATTTTTGTCTCCAAAATTGAAGAGAAAAAAGCATTTCAACATATTTGATTCTTAAGCGCCCTTGGATCACGGGCGCCCCTGGGCTATAGCCCATTTAGCCCATTGGTAAAGGTGGCCCTGTCGGCAACAGCTGACAGAAACTTTAAGGGGACTCTCCAGTTAAAAATTTTCAGAAAATCGATTTTTTTATATACATATATTTTTGTAGTATAACATTCCGAGAATACCCCGTAAAAGTTTCACACCAAAATTCGTAACGGTACTATAGATTCTACAGTCACATAACCAATTCAGGCTCCGAACGCAAGGTATGAGCAGGGATTGCAAATTTACCGACTTCTTCGATTAGGTACCGGTAATTCGGTAAAATTTTCAATCAAAACCGGTTTACCGGCAATTTACCGGTATTTTTTTATATTATTGAAAATATAAGAGTAAACATTACAAAAAAACTTTGTTGAACTCTGATCCAGCATTATAATAAATATATGCAAATAAAACTATTCTGAACATAAAATATAAAATGGGATAACATAAAATAGATATATTTGTATAACTATTGACAATATCTACTTATTAATATGGAGCTTTACCACGAAAACAACGAAAAGAATTTTAACTTACATACATAATTAGGTAAATATTTTTTATTTAACAATTCTTTTTAGCAAATAAGCTCGCAAAAAACAATTTTTCTAAACGTTGGTCTCTTGATCGCGACCTGTTTTTTGTACAAAATAATCCAGTCACGGATAAAGCGTTCTCAGATTCTACACTTGTTGGTCGGATAGTCATTAAGCAATCATATGCCATTTGAAGCTATGTATTTTCTCCTTAGTTTTTCTACTTGGAAATACGTGCATTTTTTGATGACTTGATTCAGGTTTTTATTTTTCTTTTGGATCAGAGTTGGTTCTTCATGAGATACTTCGGTTTTCGTCTTTATTAGCAATTGAAATTGTTTTTCACTGCCAACGTAGCAGATGTGGACGGACTTAATGAAGGCATACATGCGCTCTATTGCTATACGTAATTTATCGAATTACCGGTAAAAATTTGAATGTGTTTCTCGCGATTTACGGTATTGCAATCCCTAGGTATGAGCCGAGAACACTTTCAACACGATTTTCCCGAAACACGATATTTCGAAATGGTAACCACGATTTCAGAAGAACTAGCGGACCGATTCAAAAAATCCTTGGGGCATTTGATTCGTAATTGGACTCGCTATCGCAGCACCCTATAACATAATTTTTTAAACACGCTTTTATTTATTATTTTCACGCGGAAAATTATCCGCTTTTTTTGCACTACTTGGATCAAATGTGCACCAATCATCGTAGTTTTGGTCTTTCTTGCCCGAAGATTTAAATTTTGGATGATCCTGTGAGTAAATTTCGTGGTTACCGTTTTGATATCCCTTTAAAAACATGAAACAAACAATTTGTTTTGCACCCCAACGTATGTATCAATAAATGCCAAAAACATTTTTTAGGATACGTTATAATCTCTTCTAGTAAGAAATTCATCTATATGTGATGATAAAAATCAATAAGCGACCCCCGTTCCCGGCATAATTCATCAAATCGCTTATTGACGACGGCCGTATCTCACGAAAGTTTCGTACTGTCGTCTATTGACAACAGCCGCAGTTAAAGGGTTAGGGGGTGATTTTACATAAAAAAATATGTTCCATACAAAAAATTGGCCTTGAATTCTAGTTGAGTACACATAGGCCGAAGTCGAGTTTTGTACTACGGGGCATGGCGGTCCTCTTACCTCTGTGTGCCAGCAAGTCGTCAGAAATTGTGATTCGGTGCACGCGGATTCGGTTAAGTTAAAATTCAAAGCCAATTTTCTCGAAAGTGAAACGCGGTATTCAATTGCGCTGCGTGCGTGGCAAATTTGAAAAGTAGAAATAGTGATCACCTTGAATTGTACGTTACGTTGCTATTACGTTGTTGACATATATGCCGCTAACCGTGCGTCATTTATGTTGCAGATAAGTACAAAGGCTATATAAATGATTCTCTTCAGGTGAATGTTCCTTAGTTTCGTGTGGCTACGTAACCTGGTGCCAACAATTTTTCCGTACTTAAACGGATAAAGCAGATATTAAAGTCAACTTGCCATCTATCCGTTCCTATTCAAATTTAGTACTGTCGAATTTTCGTTTTCCCGCCGATCAAAATTCAAACTTGTAAACAATTTCCACGTATTCAATAAACCAATTGGTAAAAATCCACTATCATCTTCTTTACCTGATCAACACTGTAGGCAGTCTAGTTTTTCCTACATGTACGCGCACTGAAAAAGACCAGCTGTAGGTACGCATAAATACGGGTAACTGGTGCGCAGCTCGTTCGTTGCCGCTTGGCCGAGCCTTCCGCGCAGGGCATAGGTACTTACAATTAGCGAAGTAAGCAAGCCGGAACATGTATTAAACAGTCGAGGAGTTAGCAATCGAATTCACAATAAGGCACAATTCACGCAAGACAAACATAAACACTGCACTACTGCTCCAGTGACAAGAAGACTGTTGCGGCAGTACATGCAAGTATTAAATTTTCTACGATAATTACGACTTCAGCATGTACAGGGTTGCACTGCGGGTGGGCATTGTGTGTATCAAGTATTTATACAAAGTTTTATTCAACACAATGTTACAATATTCTTTAAATAACAATAACAATAACAACTTTTGTGCCTCTTTTTATGAACATTGACGGGTGGATTTATCCACTAAATATGGGCCAAGATAAAGAAACGCGTATTTTTTATTTCTCGGCAGAGACCAGAAAGAACAGTTATTTTTTAAATTTTTTCAAAAACATCATTGAGAAAAAGTTCATTTTTATTCAAATGGAAGTCAGTCTTCATTAAATACTGCATAAATTTTCTGAAATATGAGGTGATTAAAAAATATTAAGACTTATCTGTTTTGGTTACTGATAACCATTATTGTGGACGGAAAAATATTTTTGTCACTAATAACCGTTATTGTCGACGGAAATATTTTTCCGTCACTAATAACTGTTATTGACGACGGAAATTGTTTTTAGTGACGAATAACCATTATCGATAACCAGAATGTTTTTTTTTATTACGAATAACCATTATCGATGACTAGAATCTTTTTGTAATATGCAAAACGTGCAAAATAACATATGCAAAACGTGGAAAATAACAAAAAAATTTCAATACCGAAATATAAATCAAGCAGGGTCCCACTAGTACGGTCTGTTTGTAGAAAGTTGCGCAGTCTGTTGACAAGCTGTGTATAAAACCTCTTCTACTTTGTACAAAATATTTCTCATTGTCAGAAATTATATACACATTCACACACTATTATGCACGCTAGTAAATAAGTTAGTCACGCAGAGGCGAATACAATAACACTATTGTAAGACAAACGGCAACAATGTAGAACTCTCGATCTGAACGTATATAAACCAGACTTATGAACTCTACTACATGTGTTGGATTAATGACTTTCACGAAGGAGGAGCAACAATGAAGTCCGCTCTCTTGTTGGTCACAAGTGTCCTCGTGCCGCTGGTACGCTGCCAGAATTTCACCCAAATCGTGGATACTGACAAGGGTCGCGTTCGAGGTAGAACGTTGGAGACAGCTTGGCATTCCATGCCCTATTCTGCATTCATGGGTATACCGTTTTCGAAACCACCTGTTGGCGATCGTCGATTTAGGGTAAGTCGATATAATCACGAATGAATTCACTCAGGAATTAAATTGCTTAATTTACAATATCAACAATAATAACGAGCAAACTTGGTCACGGCTTTCTACCTGAAAAATGCAGGACCCCATCAAAGCCGACCCATGGACAGGGGTGTTGAATGCAACTGCCGAAGCCCCCGCGTGCATACAACATGTGGCCATTCGTACAATAGGGCAGGAAGATTGTCTATATTTGAACGTGTACACCGGTGTAGTATGTACTCAATAATTACGCTCCATCTTAAATTGTCCATTAATTTCGAATTCTTCTAATATTTGGCAGACGGACTTCAGGAACATTAAAACGCTGAAACCGGTGATGGTTTGGATATACGGCGGTATATTTATATCGGGGATGGTGTGGCACGAAATATACGGACCTGACTTCTTTCTGGAGGACGATGTGATTATCGTCGCCATTAACTACCGTCTTGGACCTCTAGGTACTCGATTGATTTCTCCTGTTCGATGAAAACGTTAAGGAAACGGTTTAATATTCTTCTAGGATTTTTGGCACTGGGGATGGACGAAGCACGGGGTAATCAAGGTCTGAAGGATCAGAACTTGGCTATGCAGTGGGTCCAGAAGAACATCGCCAATTTCGGGGGTGATCCGAATCGAGTGACCCTGTTTGGTGAAAGTGCTGGTAGCGTTTCCACACTGTACCATTTACTATCCCCGAAATCAGATGGTAAGAATTCAAGACTATCTACCTAGCTACAGCAGTTAGTCTTTTCTAATCCGAATGAAATAATCTGCAGCACATCTTGTTCTACAGGCCTGTTTCAGCAAGCCATTGGGCAAAGTGGCAGTCCCTTATGTCCCTGGGGGTACCACACACCAGCGCAGTCCGTCCAAATAGCTTATGAGGTTGGCAAACGTATGGGCATTAGAGCTCAGACAAAAGAACAATTACTGGATTCTTTGAAGCAAGCTGATGCCGCGGATATTGCCCACGTAGCATTTCTCATGACCTATTTCGAGTTACCGGTATAGTATAGACAAATAATTTCGAATCTCATGGAGTAACTTGAAGTCGCCAGGCTGTATAATGGCTGTACTCTGATTCTTGCAACAGTTTCTACCTAGGGTACCATTTACTCCAACCATAGACACTATTTCTTCTGACTCTTCGCCGGAGCAAGTTTTCTTGGATGATTGCCCCATATCGAAATTTGAGTCTGGGAACTTGAGCCGTTTACCTATCATGTTAGGCTTCAATGAACACGAAGGGATTTTCTTTGTAATAGGTATGCAGCGGGCGGTGAGCCTACTTCCGTCCCATAGATATAGACACTGTTCCTTAATATAAATAAAAACTGCAGCAATGTTCACTAGTCGGCGAGAAGGGAAACACATGAAAGTCCCTTTGAGCTACCGCACTGTGATCGCCGAAGTATCCCTTTTTCCCTTTTTTTTTCTTACGTAATTAATTAACGGCCGAGTTCGTGTTTATGGCTCGAACGCGGAATTTGAATTGGTGACTGCGGAAAACAGTTGATTTGTTCTCTCGAATTTCTTCTGCTTCTCGCCTCTTATTTTCTGTTTCTTCCATGCTGATACTTGCAGTGTTGGAGTTAGTAAGGCAAGTAGTGTACGATATTCTACAACAGCTATCGATGCTGGACTTCACAGGCCTGAGTAAGGGCGTCATTAACGTAGCCAACGGAGTTGCGAGGGGTATCATTTCCACCCTAATACAGGCAAATATTGGCACGATTCAGCTAAGTGTATACACATAATCAGAAGGTAATACTGATTTCTGGTGTGGTCTTCAGGTAATGACGGTCTATTACTTCAGTGAACCTATCGATATCACGCAAAAGTATTTGGTTAAACATAATGCTGATATACCCGTCTACTATTATCGACTGTCGTATTCTACGGAGCGAAGTTTGCACAAAGTGTATAATCCCCAGATTAACGGTAATATTGATTTGCATTCTGGGAAGTGCGGTGTTATCCCTTGTACATAATAAACGTATACTCCAGGTGTTCTTCTTTTACATCTAATTCAATAACACCGTTGTGTCGAATGTTTTAGGCACAGCTCACGTTGACGACATTGGTTTGCTATTTCATATTGGGCTGCTCTCTCCCATTGATCCAGACACACCGTACAACCAATATCGGAAAAAGCTCGTCTCCTTGTGGACGAACTTTGCCAAGTACGGGTGAGTTAGCATCGCGCCGCTAGTTGATGAAGGATAATTCAACATTTCCTTGTAATAGCTTCCCCTACATCTGAATCTGTAAGTTCATATGGGCTTTTTTATGTATGCAGTAATCCCACACCTAATAATCAGCCGATTAACGGCGCTGTCTGGCTACCTTCGGGCGAGGCGGGGTTGCAACTACATATCGGCAACGAACAGTTCCAGATGCATGACCGTTTGCTCAATCAAATTGCTCAAAGCTTGGAGCCGTTGTACGTCACACTACTGAAATTCCGATCCGATTGCAGGAATGGATCTTCGAGCCTTTTGAACATATTATGAGTGGATAATACTTGTGGCAATTCTGCGGACGAATGAAGAATACGATGTTACTTGAACTTTAAAGTTATTGACTATAAGTAACTTTAAAGTAACTATAATACTACTTGCAATTAGGTTATAATGAATATCGTGTACAGCTCGTTCCATTTATTCATTTCAGGACGGTTATTTCAGGTGTATAAACTAAACACTGTGAAATAACTGAATATAACTCATATAAATAACTCGGCTCTTTTTGGCTAATTCAATAACGTTCCAGGCAAATGTTGGTTAGTTTCAAGGAGTGCATAATCTGGTCCCAAAAGTTTTATCGTGGCTGAAGATAAAATGCAGATATAGAACTCAATTTGCGACCTATCTGTAGGTACGCACAGATTCAGATTTACATACGTCCACCCAATTTTTTCGTCGTATTGTTGTCCCGAATTCATATTTACTTCTAAACAATTTGCGGACTATAATCTTTTTTACCTGACGACCACTTAACAAGGCATTATAGTTAGAGCTGCCATACGCCCCGTATATACGGGACTGTCCCTTATTTCACTGTTCCCGTGAAATATTTTACAGAATAAAATAAATCATTACCTACCCACTTCTTTCATGTTTTATTTATTTATCACTTAAACATTCCGTATCAATGCTTGGCAATTATGGCAACCCTAAAAATAAATCACTACCTACCCACTTTTTTCATGTTTTATTTATTTAGCACTTAAACGTCCCGTATCAATGCTTGGCAATTATGGCAACCCTAATTATAGTCCTGTCCACTCATATGCGTGGTTGGTGTATGACCATCTATCCACATCGGAACGAGGTTGCGTTAAGCACCTCGTTGTTTCATGCTTGGCTGGGTATTCCAAGCAGAGTAGCTATAATTAGCGAAGCGGTTGAATTGGGAATTCAAGATATAGTGAGGAATTTTGACATTGTTGCAATTACGTAATACCACTCAACACCACACAATTCTCGCATGTACCTAAAGTGTTTTCAAGTATGATATTTTTTTTACGATAATCACACCAAGAAATTCACTCAAATCGCGGATATGATATACTGACTTTATGGTCCGAGTGTTTCAATCAGCTTTTCTTTTAGATGCAGTGGATGATACCCTGGACTACGTCAGAATGTACATATGAAGGAATAACTGTCTTTCGTTTACGAGTTATGCCTGTCGCGTGTGTAAGGTGGGATTCCACTGAGGCAACGCAAGTCAACATGTCGCATGCGATGAGTGCGATAGTGATTGCGTGTGTTGCATGCGAAAAAAAGATGCGGCGATGTTGCCGGTTGCCGGTTGCCAAAAAGTTGCCTCAGTGGAATCCCAGCTTAACGCTTTTTATCTCTCTACCTGTCAGATTCTTCATCGAATTTGCACGAAAGTGATATCAATCGCCTCCTTGTGTTTTCCCGACGAAAATGATACCGAACCTGACATAAATTAAACTATAATTAACGATATTAGGCATACAATTAATTTGCAGGATTGGAAGCCCGTTTCGTTAAAAGTAGTCCGATTTAAATAATTTTTTTGTCAATTTAATCGGGTGAATGCAAGGAATCCATTGGTGTCACTTTCACATCGCTGAGGAACTCCGCGCTGCAGTGAATACGGGTGAACGATACAATGTCGCTCGGCTCGAGTAGCCGGCGGCTTCGATCAAAGGCTCCCGAGACTCGCTCAAAGTTATTTGAACTTCGAATAACTTTCGTATAAAAATACGACTGAACCTGAGAAAATCATTTAAAACTTAAAATGAATTCCCGTCGAATGAAAAAATCATGCGGATCCGTCGAATAAAAAAATTATTTGAGGCGCTTCGAATAAAAATAACCCACAGTTATTTTTATTCGACGACTAATAAAAATAGAGTCTTATATTCGATACATTACTTCAATATTTTTTTATTTAAGTAATGCCCATCTCTGGCGCACGCAAAGGACGGAGCGTCAGGCCGTCAGGCGTCCGAAAGACGGAGCGAGACAAAACATCGACGCGTCGTCTGTCTCGTACCGTCCTCGCTCGCATTCAGTGCCTCTCGCTCGCTCTCCTTCCACGTCGCTCTCGTCTCCGCCGGACACGAGTGAGACAGAAGTGGTGGGGATAGCGAAAACTCCACATTGTGTACACCAAACCGAACCCGTAACGAGACAATACTGTACGACTGTGGCAGCACAACACTGCCGCCACGCATTTGGCGTGTTTTATCACGTGTTTCAACGCGTGGTATTTCTTTTTTCCTGTTTCCGGAGGTATTTCTAACTTTCACTTTTCTTCTTCTTCATACCTCTTTACGGCTTTTTGCCGTTTTTTTCTTTCTACCTGGTATCAAGGGTTTCCACAGGCCTGGTCATCGTCCGCAACGTTGGGCGACCAGGCCCTTGCCAGCCGGAGGACAGTTTTCTTTCAGGACTTTCACTTCACTCTCTCAATGTTTTTCTCTGTATTTCTGTCCTCATCTTCGTTTCCGGGATGTCGCTATCTTCCTTATTCGGTATCTCTAACTCTATCATCACTTTCCTATTTTAATCGGCGAAAACTCGCGGTGCAGCCACTTGGTAACGAACCGGCTCTCGGTTTTGTAACGCGCACGCCTTCTACTGTTCACTGTTTATTCTTTTAATGTTAACAAATTGAGTTGTATTGCGTGCTGCGCATCATTCATACATCGAATTACCTCAAGATCTTGTTGCATACAGGGTATTCGAGCACAGATGTGCAAAAACAAGCACGAAAATGACGAAATTACGTTCGAGGCATCGTTTTCAAGTTATTAATAATTGTTCAAGATTCGCGAGAAGTGCATCTAACGCGGGGGACTAAACAATTAGACTACTGCCGGCACGCAGTAGTCAGGGCAGGCACGGCGAGGACAGTGCCGTAGCCACCTAAGAAGATGGTGGGTCCACCTACCTCGTAGTCGAAGTGATGACATACGAGGCCACGCACAAAGTGAGTATAATATGTACTGTCGTTTGCTGAGATGTTGCCAGCAGAAGCTTGGTGGTCCGATTGATACATTCCCATAGGCTCACGTTCTCTAACACAATCGTAGAGGTAGGGCACACGTATTGTTTCTATTAGCCGACGTGACAACGTCGATGAATACAAATTAAGCGAACGGGGCACAGGCAGGCCCGGATTAAAGGGGGGGGGGGCTGCAGCCCCGGGTTCCACTTTCCCGGGGGGCCCCGTTCTAAGCGATTAGCTCACCCTGTCTGCATTGGAAATGTTGTATCAAATATATTGTCTGAGTTCCACAACTTCCAAATTTTTTAGTCGATCGACAAATGATTCATATTTTCCCGAATATATGCATTGCGTACAGATTATTTGTAGCTACACCAATCACAAATTGTGGGGCGGAAAGATCATTTTCTGTACTAAAGAGAATAAAGAATATGTATATAGCGACGATGTTAGATGATCGGTTATCATCCTTAGCACGTTTAACGATTGAATCTGAATTATTAAAGATAAGAAAAAACATTTTAACTAAAAGTTAATTGTACAATATCTTTTTTTACCCCCCCCCCCCCCCCCCCCCCCGTTCAACCACGGGGGGGCCCTCGAAGTTTTGATAGCCCCGGACCCCAAAAATCTTAATTCGGGCCTGGGTACAGGCGGTGGGAGCCAATGCGAGCGAAGTAGCCCCCTTGCCCCTTGTATTGTCCGGGTTTCATCTTCTAAGCAAACGACAGTACGTATATGTGCATATATGTATTTCTAGGTGGCTACGGCATCGCTAATCTTAGTTTCCCGCGTCAGCCGCTTGTTACGCGTCGGTATCTGCACGGTGATTCTCTAGCTAGAGCCGTCAAAGGCGATGCCGCCGGCAATCACGCGCCTGGCTGAGTTTCGGGCCCTTCGAGGCATCGACGCTCGAGACCAGCGGGGCACCGCTGGGAAAAATCAATTTTTCGCGTAATTTCCTTAATTATGATCCGAATTGTGTGGCTTTTGGGGCCAGTTTCATCGGGAAGCATAAGGAATCGATTGACGTCCATTTTCCAAAGATCTGATTAGAAATGTCACTGTTTAGTGTGCAACATTGTACGGCCCCGCTGGTTTCGAGCGTCGAAGGCCCCGAAGCTCAGCGAGGCACGTGATTGCTGGCGGCATCGTCGTTTTTGAATAACTCGGAAACGAATCCTGAAACGTAATTTCGCTATTTTTGGTTTTTCTGTTATTTTGGTACGTAGAATCACCCTCCACAACAATGCCCACAAATATTCGAATACCCTGTATATCGTGGCCGGTACTATACTCGACCTAAATCGTAAGCAAGTCCTGTATGTGCTGGAAATATGCAACATATTCAAAACATATGCGATATGCGACGCATGCGAAGTAGAAAATATGTTTTCAAATTTCATATATTCATAGCCCTGTAATGACGAAACATCTGTTTATCAAAGTCGTCCCACTTGTTCAGTCCTTCCCAATTAAACTAGATACATTTGCAGCAATGTTGCGCAGTCCAGTGACGAGCAACGTTTCAAACTAATGCAACTTTATGTCGTACATTTCTCAGTAGTATTTTGCACATTCACACACTATTGCGCATGATAGTAAAAAACTGAATCACCCTGGGGTCCGCACAATAAGGCTAATGTGAGACAAACGGGAACAATGTTCTATACTCGATCTGAACGTAGGTATATAAACCAGATTATCAACTCCACGACATGTGTTGGATTAACGACTTCCACGCAGGAGGAGCGAGTATGAAGCACGCGCTCTTCTTGGTCTCGAGTGTCCTCCTACCGCCGATACTCTGCCAGAAATTCACCCAAATCGTGGATACTGACAAGGGTCGCGTTCGAGGTAGAACGTTGGAAACTGCTTTGCATTCCATGCCCTATTCTGCATTCATGGGTATACCGTTTGCGAAACCACCTGTTGGCGATCTTCGATTTAGGGTAAGCCCCATTTTGTCTTGTCTTGTCTTGTCTTGTCAATGTGGGTAACCACAGAACTTAATTCTAATTTCGTCAGTCTAAAAAAAGGATGCCTCAAGAACTAAATTTATTAATTTATAATATTTATAATAACAATGAAGAAATTTAAGACGGCTTTCTTCCTGAAAAATGCAGGACCCTGTCGAAGTCGACTCATGGACCGGAGTGTTGAATGCAACTGACGAAGCCCCTGCGTGCATACAGCATGTAGCTATACGTACAATAGGCCAGGAAGATTGCCTATATTTGAACGTGTACACCAATGTAGTAAGTAACGCTCCATCTTTAATCATCCATTAATTTCGAAATAAATTGATGTTCAATGTGCGGAAAAACGATAATTTTATTCGTATAATATTTGGTAGATGGACTTCACGAACAGTACCACGGAGATACCGGTAATGGTTTGGTTGTACGGCGGTGCATTTATAGTGGGGACGATATGGCGCGAAATATATGGACCTGACTTGTTTCTGGAGGAAGGTGTGATTTTCGTCGCCGTCAGCTACCGTCTTGGACCGTTTGGTAACCGATCGATTTCTCCAATTTGGCAAAATCGTCGAGGAACCACCTACGATGGTTTTGCTTTCTTTTAGGATTTCTGGGAGTGGGGATTGACGAAGGACGGGGTAATCAAGCTCTAAAGGATCAGCACTTGGCTTTGCAATGGGTGCAAAGAAACATCGGCAAATTCGGGGGTGATCGGAATCGAGTGACTATATTTGGTGAAAGTGCTGGTAGCACCAGCACAATGTACCATTTACTATCCCCGAAATCGAAAGGTAAGAATTCAAGATTACAGTACTTACGAGGGACCGGCCTAGATATTTAGTTTTAAACATTTGCAAGCGTCCTACATTTCTGTAAGAACGCCTATATAAGCATACATGTACATGTATATATGGGATCACGGAAAAAGGGAGCCTCGGCGCGGGACTCGTACGTAGCGCGCTGGCCCCGGCCGCCTTAACCACCTCGACTCCCGCCGACTCCCCGGGTATTAGTTCATCCGTGTCCTCTCTTATGCTATGGGGGGTTCCTGATCCCAAATATATTCTGCATCGGTAGAGTGAGATCTACATGCGTACAAAGTTGCATTAAAAATCTGCCACGTCCACCTAGGGACGTTCCCTCGTTAGTCATGTAGTCAAGTCCCTCGTTAGTCACAAGACGATGTTTTCGAAGAGCACCACGATATATACGTTACTCAATTCTTGCAAGTTTTCCAGCAAGAACACTTAGAAGTCGTACAGTTTCAAATCTGCGCAAACATGAATGTAGAATAGAAAATTCCACAGGCCTGTTTCACCACGCCATTGGGCAAAGTGGCAGTCCCTTATGTTCCTGGGGGTACCACACACCAGCGCAGTCTCTCCAAGTAGCTTATGAGGTTGGCGAACGTGTGGGTATTAGAGCTCACACACCACAACAATTACTGGATTCTTTGAAGCTAGCTGATGCCGCGAAGATTGCGCGCGTTGGATTTTACATGACCAGATTGTTATTACCGGTATAGTAGAGTCTCCGTGACATTTCACGGGTTTCTTCGTAAACTACCTATTTGACACGGGGCTGCAGTACTCTATAGGTGCGGTCCAGGCGTCACTTCAAGTCGACAGGATGTATATGTAATATGATGGAATTTTCACGCAACAGCTTCCAATTAGAGTACCATTTACTGCAACCACAGACGCCATTCCTTCCGACCCTTCACCGGAAAAAGTCTTCTTCGATGGTTGTCCCTTATCGAAATTCCAGTCTGGGAACTTCAAGCATGTGCCTACCATGTTAGGCTACAATAAGGACGAAGGGATTTTATTCACAACAGGTTTTTATTCACAATATGTTTTTATTCACAATAGGCTGCAGTTTCGTGGCATAGATATAACACGATTCTGTAAAATACGTTCACTAAGTAGTCGAAAACATGGGAAATACGATCTCACTGATCACAATGCTTGCGCGTTGCAGCCACTAAAGCGTAGAAGTTTCTTTCAGCTAAGATACCTACTACCAGCTCGCCAAAGTATCCCATGTTTTGCTCCTATTGCGCAATTAATCGACGCGACGGTCGTGTTTATATCTATGTCTCGAAAGCGGAGTCTCAATATCTAATTGGTGCCTTCTAAAAAAATCGATTTGTCCTCTCGAAGTTTTCCTCACCTTCTATCTTCGGTTTCTTCCATGTTGATATTTGCAGTGTTGGAGTTAGTAAGGCAAGTAGTATTTGACGTTCTAAGCCAGGCATCTCGCACGCTCGACATCATAGGCGTCAGCAAGGACATGCTAAACATAGTTAACAGAGGTGTGACAGGTATCATTTCCACACTGATAAAGGTAAATAGTAGCAGCATTCTGGTAAGTTCGTGCATGATCAAACGGAAGTAGTGATTTCTGGTGTGGTCTTCAGGTATCGACAATCTATTTCTTCAGTCAACCTATCGATGTCACGCAAAAATATTTGGCTAAACACAATGGCGATATACCCGTCTACTACTATCGACTGTCCTATTCTACGGAGCAAAATTTACACAAACTGTATAGTCCGCAGATAAACGGTAATTGATTTGCATTCTGGGAAATGTGCTACCCCTTGCAGTAAAAACGTACTTACACTCCAGATGTTTTTCTTTTACATCTACTTCAATAAGACCCTTGTGTCGAATGTTTCAGGCACAGCTCACATTGACGACATTGGTTTGCTTTTTTATATTGGGCTGCTTTCTCCAATTGATCCAGACACACCGTACAACCAATATCGGAAAAAGCTCGTCTCCTTGTGGGCAAACTTTGCCAAGTATGGGTGAGTTATCGCGACGCTACTTGACGATAGATAATTCAACGTCTTCTTGTAATAGCTTTTATTATATCTGAATCTGTACGTTAAGGAATCCTACACCTAATAATCAGCCCATTAACGGCGCTGTCTGGTTACCTTCGGGTAAGGCGGGGTTGCAATTAGATATCGGCAACGAGCAGTTTCAGATGCGTGATCGTTTACTGAATAAAGTTGCTGAAGGTTTCGAGCCGTTGTATATCGAACTACTGAAATCCCGATCGAATTGTGGGAAGGGAACTTCAAACCTTCTTCAATATATTACGAGTGGATAATACTTGTGGCTATTGGACTTTAAAGTTATTGATGGTGTAATATCTAATTAGAGTAAGTGCCTATTTATGCGATATTTATGGAAGTTAGCGCACATTGAGTGGTGATTAATACTATGGTGGTGGTGTCGACACTGGAGTCCCACGTGTTCCTTTTCTTTATCTAAACAGTAAAACCTGTCAAATGGTAGCATATAATACTGTATTTAAAGAATTAACTAGAATAATATCCCGGATGTTCGGCAGCAGGGGTCTGAAGCTTTACGGGGTAATCTTATATGAAATGTAGAATCAAATTTTTCAATATTGTGCTTGGTTTTCGATAAAATTGACTTTGAATTCTAGTCCAGTATGCGAGCTTCGAAGTACAGTTTTTTGCGCCTTGGGGTCACGCTGATACATATAAAGGCACGGTTAAACACGTGTAATGCGCGCTACAGAACACCATTAATAAAAGGGTCGATCTTTATGGCCCGGCGCGCAACGAGGGACCCCGTGCCGTATTAAATTTGGAGTGTTCGGCGCGCGACGCGCGCTGTTGCACGTGTTTAACTCTACCTTAACCCTCGGAAGACGAATGGTGGATATGGTCGCGTGAGACGAATGCAGGGTCAGTTTGACCCATAGCAACATTTCTATGGTACACGGGTTGCACGAAAAAATTGAATATAAAATGAATTTAATAATTCAAATTTCTAAAATGAACTAAAATTTATTAATAAAGAAATACATAAAAAAAAACATTATTTGTGTACATTTGATACATAAAATAAGTGTATCTCCTGTATGATTTTTACAAATAATGTTACTGCAATTTAGGCATTTTATACTATATTTTGCCATTGCCAACACAAATATAACATCGTGATAGACTTTGTCAGAGTTGGATCAAAATGACCCTGCATTCGTTGTACGAGGGTTACGGGGAACGGTCTACGGAAAGCGCGTCTTGGGTGATTCTATGACAGAATAAGAAGAAAATCAGGAATAGCAATATTGCGGTTGATGCTACGTTTACTAGTTATAAGCGTTTAAAGATATGCGTAAAAGCAGGGGACAACTCAGGCGAGGGGTCGAGTTGTGGTAGCCAAAGACACTGTCGCACGGAGTCCTTTACCTCCGAGAAGCTGCGACGAAATTTACAACAGTCGGCATGGCCACACGATTCTACGACACTTAAGCAGGTTTTTATGTACTTTCCGTTTCCAAATAAACGTTCTACATAGTACATAGTACATAGTTCTGGTTTTGTACATTTGTTTACTAATATTTTGACAAATACTTTTCCTTCCTGTCCTGGCAGGGACCATTTAAGGGAACATTTTATCCAATACAATAGCATTTCTATAAAATACTGTAACATATTTTAATCTTTGTTTTATTCGCAAGCAATCCGGGAAGGGGGAGTATCGTAGTGGCGAAATTATGTGCAATTGAAGGGTAAGGGAAAAAATACAGGAAATGTTACAAAGCAGCTTTGTCGAGAAAAATAAATGTCACGAGAAATGGTCAGATGTCATGACTTCAGTTTTCAACTCGATCTTCAGCTATCGTCAAATATTGTCTTGAAGCAAATATCGACCAGTTTTTCTGAATCAGCATAAAATTCTCAACATATTCGGTTCATTCTGATGAAATAAATAATGCCAGAGTTAGTTTTAAGTTTTAACAATTTTATGTTACGGATACCGGCAGCCCCGCATTTACCCTAATAACGCATAACGTTTTCCTACACCACGCCTTTGGCATCTTTTATCAGACGCCTGGCATTTCTTTTTTCCTGTTCCCGAACGTATTCCTAACTTTCACTTTTCTTCTTCATCGTACTACCTCTTTCAACGGTTCGCACAGTCCTGGTCATGGTCAGAAACATTTGGCGACCAAGCCCTTGCGAGCCAGAAGACAGTTTTCCTTTCCCACGCGTTCATTTCACTCTCTCAATGTTTTCCTCTGTATTTCCATTCTTATCTTCGTTTCCGGGCTCTACTCCTACCCGTCCAACAACGAATCATATGCGGCAACCAAATTTCGCAACGTCCTTCGCCCCATAACTATTCAACGAAAACATTCCTAAACTCAAAATTCATATCATTAAACTCTACACAACAAGAACTTTCTATAAATATGCAATAATTTTTGGTACCAAAAAAATGTACCAAATAAATCTAAGAGTTGAAGTTCGCATAAACTGAGTTGTGTTACGTGCTGTCCATCATTCATACCACGACCCACTTAATGGAATTGCCTCATACAGGGTATTCGAGTACAGATGAACCCTTTAAGTAGTTTAAGTGGATGATTCTACGGGACGGGCAAAAACAAGACGAAAATCCAGGCTGGCGAAATTACGTTTGAGGCTTCGTTTCCGAGTTAAAAATTCTTGAATATACACGTGAAATGCGTCTGACGCGGGGGATTTAGACTACTGCTAGCGTGCAGTAGTCAGGTCAAGCACGGCGAGAAAAATTCCGCAGCCACCTGGACGACATGACATCGCGACATTAGAGTCCCACTTGTTTACTCCTTTCCTATGAAAATATATATTTGCATAAAATTTGCACCGTCTAGTGACAAGCCACGTGCCAAACCAATGCGTCTTAAGAAGGTTTTCGTTGAGGATCGCCGTCAGCAGGGAATGACTGCCATCCACGAGTTACTGGTTCAAATCCCCATGACCATTCATTTCTGAAACACATTTTTTTAAAGAACCTTCGATTTACTATGGAAATACACTCTATTAAATGCAAATGATGTCCGGAATATTATATAATTTTGATTAAATTGTTATTGATAATAAGTAATTAATAAACGGCGACGCCCAACTAAAATCTTCACAACACTCCTCAAGGTGATGACATTAACTACATTTTAAAAAATGATTAGAAGCGGGGGCGTCTCCCGTTTTGTGAATATTTACCAAAGTTAGTCATACAGGCAATGGATATCCATATATATTTACTAGAAGACTATTTAAGGCTGTTCGAATACTCGGTTCTTCGAGCCGAGCCGAGCCGAGTACCCGTAAAAACCGAGTAGCTCGATAAAACCGAGGAGCTCGAATTTTTTCGTACGGCTCGAATATACTTCGAGCAGATTGAAATTTTCGAGCAGACCGGCTGTGTCGAGTAGCTTGAAGCTTGAAGTTTGAACGTTTCGGGCAATACGAATGTTTCGTACATTTTAGGTTACGTTTATCTACTGGAATGTAAATAATGGTTCTGAATAAGTAATGTGAATAATTAAAATGTAAACTGTAAATGGATATATTCTGTAACTTTTGAAATTCAAATCTTTCTTTTTTTAAAATTTTTTTTGTGTATTTATGAAAATTAATTACTTATTATTTATTTATTACTCTACAATTCATCTATTTAAAATACTGTAAATATTATATATATTATTAAAACATAATTATTCTATGTTTATTATCTGTCGTGTTTTTATATATTCTTTTACAAATATTTACCATCTCCATTCAAGCAGATTGGTAATGCAATCTTACATTAATTAAATATAAAATGAGAAATTGAAAAATTAATAATGCAAGGTTTCCATATTCAAATGTTTACAAGTACTTCACGATTCTTTGCAATTACACTTATTTATATTTATTTAATTATTTATTCATTTATTTATTTATTTATGAGCGGTTAACGCCCTGTGTTAACAATGGCGCAACAGAAGTAAAAACCATACGAAGAAGGCGAAAAAGTAAGAAAAAAGAAAAAGTTAGAAGAAAAGAAAGATAACATAAAGAGAAATGTATGAATACGTTCATGAATACGCGAAAAAGATGAAAAAAAGAAAGATTTGAATTTATTTTCAAAAGTTACAGAATATTTCCGTTTACAGCTTACATTTTAATTATTCATATTACTTATTGAGAACCATTATTTACATTCCAGTAGATAAACGTAACCTAAAATATTCGAAACATTCGCATTGCCCGAAACGTTCGAACTTCAGCTTCAAGCTTCAAGCTACTCGACACAGTCGGTCTACTCGAAAATTTCGATCTGCTCGAAGTATATTCGAGCCGCTCGAAAAAATTTGAACTTCTCGGTTTCTTTCAAGCCGCTCGAAAAAATTCGGGCTTCTCGATTCTTTCGGGCCGCTCGAAAAAATTCGAGCTACTCGGTTTCATCGAGCCGCTCGGTTCATTCCAGCTACTCGGTTTTTACGGGTACTCGGCTCGGCTCGGAAACCGAATCTCGGTTCGGTCCGAACTTCAAGCTACTCGAATATTCGAGTACCTACTCGAACAGCCTTATTAGACTTAGGCAGTCCTTTCCCGTGAAAGAAACACTTTTTTAATCTATTTGTAAAAAAGATGAAAGCAAATCCAGATGTATCCCTTTATCCAATGTTTATTATTATCATTATGGAGATTGAAAAAAAGTTAGTATGAAATATGCATGTGCTTTAAAAATGACATTTTAATGTTCTTCTGTAGTTTTCATGTGATATTGGTGTCAAAAAGTGACGTAATCTAATTTCAAAGGGTGATTTCTTGTTTGTTACATCCGTAGTTTCCCAAGGAGCCAATAAAAACGAAAATTAAAACAGAATTATTAAATTGGTAGCCGAAAAATGGCGTTTATTTCAAGAAAAATTCGGTCGTGTTTGTACGCTACTAAAAATCCGCGGCTTTTTAATTTTTTTATGAAAATTTCGAATTTTTACAGACCATATCTGAGGTTTAGCGGGAAATGGCACATGATTTTATTGTTTTACACATCCTATAATTTTTTTCAAGTTGTTCTGAACCTCCGTTCAAAAAAAAGCTTCGAGAAAAACGCTTTTAAAGTTTCTGGGCAAAGGCGACGCTATAAGTTACCGCTTGACCTTTTTCGCTGCCAAATCAACAATTTGGCGAATTTTAATATAAACCAACCGGAATTTTATTCAGAAAAGATAGTACTTTCGGAAAATGCAATAAAAAATCGATTTTTCGACTGGCTAGTCCCCTTAAGGGGTAACACCACTGTAACAGCTTGAAAAAAGGCGTTTTTCTGGCAATTTTTCTTGGATGGAAGGAAAGGTCATAGAATAACAATACTGGAGGAAGTTATTAAGCATATATTATGTTATTAAAAAAAAAAATGGTTATTGAAAAATATTAAAAAATGGCGGCACTGAAGCCATTCTCGTGAAGCATGTTGAAATTTTAGTGCTCTGCGGCACGCAGTGTAGCTGGTGCAAATTTGAATCTAGAAAATGGAAAAAAACATCTCTCAAATCTACATGTTTATAGCTAGAGAAATACGTAGGGGATTTTAAAAATATCGATTTTTGTGTGATTGGTGAGTATTTGAATAAAAAACGTTCAATTTTCTTTAAAAAGAGGGCAATCATTTGTTAATAAGTAATGTTTAAATTAACTTATCGAAAATCCCGTACTTATTTCTCTTCAAAATGTTATTTTAAAGATATAGTTAAAATTTCGAATGAAAAGAATGAAAATTGTTGGAGTTATGCTGCGTGCCGTGTTGAAAAATCGTGTTTCGAGAAAAACGCGTTTAAACCGTGCGAAAGCAAAATAGCGGAGGCACTAATTGCCTTCGACGACCCTAAAAAATACGTTGTCGCTAACATACTTTTATTTGGAAATGCTTCTAACTGAACATAAAAACTTTCTAACAACATCCGTTGTGTATTAGAGAAGTTAGAAATCAAAAGGTAGGACATTAGGCTGTACCTTCCCAGCAGGGATTAATTTAACGCCGGTAGTCGTTTCGAAGCAGTCCGATGCGCTTGGGGAAGAGCTCGAAATTTTAAGGAAACAAATTAGTTTCAAGTAATACAATTTTTTCCCCATATTCTAAAGGGTTCAAAGCATCTTTTAAGCCAATAAAAAAAAAATCAATTTTCCGAAAAAATTTACAGTGGTGTTACCCCTTAAGGGGGGCGACTCGTGTAACTCAACGGAAATGAGGCGATCTTTGTGAATTATTTTCGAAGAACTGGTATGTTGGATCTTTTTGAAACTTTTAGGATATTTAATTGAACATGTAAGAAACTTGTGAAAAATTTATTTTGTGTAGAATTATTCGTTTATTGCAAATTGCGGAGGTATTTCTCCGCGTCCTCGGCGCAGAAATAGTGAATCAACGTCCGTTGAACTCACCTAAAATTTATGAAATTACTTTAAAGAAAATGTTCTGTGAAAATCGCAACTTGTTCTGAGAATGGTAGCACGTTTGGCCGGGATGCACATGCTTTGTATCGACGACAGGAAAAAGCGTATATATAAACGCCACTACAGCGTCAACCATCATGCTGGGACGTACCAAGCATGGCTACAGAATTAAACTCATAACAATTATTAACTATGTTACATTACGCGAATTACGACCTCGCCACATATGAAGTATGTACCGACTCAGCGTGCGGACCAATTATGCTCAACAATGAAGGGGGGAAAAACACCTTCAGAGTGGTGGTAATGGTGTGCGTGACTGAACAGCGTCAGTTCACGCACACCATTACCACCACTCTGAAGGTGTTTTTCCCCCCTTCATTGTTGAGCATAATTGGTCCGCACGCTGTGTACCGTGGCTACTACTATACTTGAGCGCATTTGTAGACAAGTTCTGTGTGTGCCAGAAGTTTGCAATATATGCAAAACATATGCGATATGCAAAACATGCAAAATAAAAAATATGCTATTAACATCCTCCAATGATGACACACATTTCTATCAAAGTCCCACTGTGTTGTCCCTCCTTTCCTATAAAAATACCTATACATAACGGGTGTTTATAAATATGTGGAACAATATTTGAGGGTTGGTTCTACTCATCAAGGTAACCAGAAAAGTTGGTATACGCATATGTCCGATAATGCTTAGTTTTGCAGTTATAAGCATTATTATATTCCGTAAAATACCGGCCCGAAACGTCTATTAAGGTGCAAAACCACGATGAGACAAAAATATCGTGTCTAGCATGAAACTTTAATCTGCATTATTATTATTCTATTATTTTCAGTATTTACATTTTGTTGTCGCTGAGATTTTTGTCTCATGACAGAAAAGTCTCGTGTAAAATCTCATCGTGGATACCGTTAAAGGGCAACCGGTAGACTGCCGCGTTCATCAGTTGGCCTAATCCTTTCCTTCGTGCCTTTAAAGAATATATCGATCAGTAGAAAGTCCGAAACACAGCTGGGCTTCGTTTAATAGCCGTTTCAGTCTCGCGTTTCACGAAATTTAAAAATGCTTAAGACTGTAAAACTAAGCCTTATCAGACATTTTCATATATCAACATCCTGAAAAATTGTCCCACATATTTATAAACACCCTGTACAGGTATATGCATAAAGTGGGGCAGTCTAGTGACGAGCAACGTATCAAACCAATGCAACTTTATGTCATACACATTTCTCAGTAATATTAAGCACATTCACACACTATCAAGCATGTTAGCAAAAAACTGAATCACCCTGGGGTCCGTACAATAATGCTAATGTAAGGGAAACGGGAACAATGTTGTATTCTCGATCTGAACATAGGTATATAAACCAGATTATCAACTCCACTACATGTGTTGGATTAACGACTTTCACACAGGAGGAGCGAGTATGAAGCACGCGCTCTTCTTGGTCTCCAGTGTCCTCCTACCGCCGATACTCTGCCAGAAATTCACCCAAATCGTGGATACTGACAAGGGTCGCGTTCGAGGTAGAACGTTGGAGACTGGTTTGCATTCCATGCCCTATTCTGCATTCATGGGTATACCGTTCGCGAAACCACCTGTTGGCGACCTTCGATTTAGGGTGAGTAGGAGTTAGTAGTATCTTTTGTCTCTTCGATGTGATCACAGAAGTTAATTTCACCAGCCTAAAGAAGAACACCTCAAGAATGAAATTTCATACTTTAAAATATTAACAACCTGCTTTACTACTCGGCGTCGTCCGAAATTTAGATTCAGATATTATAACAAAAAATTTTTTTTTAATTTTTGTTTCTGAAAATGGTCACATTCATCTGCATTAGTCAGGCATAATGAGCTGAGGCATATTTCGTGATCCTAGAGTTTATCGTTCGAAAGTTTTTAGGCGACAGACAAACACAAACATGTAGAAGCTTTCTGCTTTATATATTAAGATAATAACGAGCAAATTTTGTCATGGCTTTCTACCTGGAAAATGCAGGACCCCATCGAAGCCGACCCATGGACAGGAGTGCTGAATGCAACTGCCGAAGCCCCCGCGTGCATACAACATGTGGCCATTCGTACAATAGGGCAGGAAGATTGCCTATATTTGAACGTGTACACCGGTGTAGTATGTAACGCCTCTGTTGCACTATACTAATGTACTCAATAATCAAGCTCCATCTTAAATTATCCATTAATTTCGAATTCGTCTAATATTTGGCAGACGGACTTCAGGAACACTAAAACGCTGAAACCGGTGATGGTTTGGATATATGGTGGTGCATTTATAGTGGGGATAATGTGGCATGAACTATACGGACCAGATTTGTTTTTGGAGGACGATGTGATTCTCGTCGCTATGAACTACCGTCTTGGAGCATTTGGTAAGCAATTGATGTTTATAATTCCATGAAAACATGTAGGGAACGCTTACGACGGTTTAATATTCTGCCAGGATTTTTGGGAATGGGACTCGACGGCGCACGGGGTAATCAAGCTCTGAAGGATCAGAACTTGGCTCTGCAGTGGGTGCAGAAGAACATCGGCAAATTCGGGGGTGATCCGAATCGAGTGACCCTGTTTGGTCAAAGTGCTGGTAGCGCCAGCACAATGTACCATTTACTATCCCCGAAATCGCAAGGTAAGAATTCAAGAGTACAGTACTTACAATTAGTCCTTTCTAATCGAAATCAAATAATTCGCAGCACTTTCCTGTACGTATAATACAGCTTACTCGTCCGCATGTAGAACCCGATTGATCTTGTTCCACAGGCCTGTTTCATCAAGCTATTGGGCAAAGTGGCAGTCCCCTATGTACCTGGGGGTACAGCACGCCCGCGCAGTCTCTCCAAGTAGCTTATGAGGTTGGCGAACGTCTGGGCATTAGAGCTCAGACGCCACAACAATTACTGGACTCGTTGAAGGAAGCTGATGCCGCGCATATCGCGCGCGTTGGATTTTACATGACCAGTTTGTTATTACCGGTATAATATAGAGTTTCCGTGACATTTCACGGGTTTCTCCGTAAAATATTTGACATGGGGCTGCAATAGGTACTCTGTACGATCAGGGCGTGAAGATATGAATTTTCATCGAACAGGTTCCAATTAGGATACCATTTACTCCAACCTCAGACGCCATTCCTTCTGACCCTTCGCCGGAAAAAGTCTTCTTCGATGGTTGTCCCTTGTCGAACTTCCAGTCTGGGAACATGAGCCATGTACCTATCATGTTAGGTTACACTAAGGATGAAGGAATTTTGGCGACAGTAGGTATGCAGCAGTGGGCCTATTTTCGTCCCATAGATATAGCACGATTCAACATGGATACATGTAGCACTGTTGAAACAAGTCCGATTTGTCCTCTCTAAATGTTCCTGACGTCCCATTTTTTGTTTGTAACATGTTGATATTTGCAGCAATGGAGTTAATAAGGCAAGTAGTATTTGATGTTCTAAGCCAGGTATCTAATACGCTCGACACCAGAGGCCTGATGAACAAAGGTTTCATCAATGTAGCCAACGGAGTTGCGAGGCGTATCATTTCCACCCTGATACAGGTAAATATTGCCACGATTCTGGTGTGTTTATGCATGATCAGACGGAAGTGCTGATCTCTAGTGTGGTCTTCAGGTAACGTCAATCTATTTCATCAGTCAACCTATCGATGTCACGCAAAAGTATTTGGCTAAACACAATGGCGATATACCCGTCTACTATTATCGATTGTCATATTCTGCGGAGCAAAGTTTTCACAAGGTGCTTAATCCACGGATAAACGGTAATTGATTTGCATTCTAGCAAGTCTGCTATCCCTTTCAGTAAAAACGTACTTGCACTCCAGATGTTCTTCTTTTACATCGAATTCAATAACACCCTTGTTTGTGTCGAATGTTTTAGGCACAGCTCACAATGACGATCTTACTTTGTTATTTTATGCTGGGCTGCTCTCACCTATTGATCCAGACACGCCGTACAACCAATATCGCGAAAAACTTGTTTCACTGTGGACGAACTTTGCCAAGGACGGGTGAGTTATCGCAACGCTACTTGATGATGGATAATTCAACGGTTTCTTGTAATAGCTTTCATAATATCTGAATCTGTACGTTCAGGAATCCTACACCTAATAATCAGTCCATTAACGGCGCTGTCTGGCTACCTTCGGGCGAGGCGGGATTGCAACTAGATATCGGTAACGAGCAGTTCAAGATGCATGACCGTTTACTCAATCAAATTATTCCAGATTTCGAGCCGTTGTATATCAAACTACTGAAATCCCGATCCAATTGCGGGAATTGATCTTCGAACCCCTTTGGACATATTATGAGTGGATAATACTTGTGGCAATTCCGTCGACGAATGATAAATACAATGTTATTTGTACTTTAAAGTTATTAATGTTGATAATTTTTAATTCCCGTTAACGTGCTATTTGTACACGTCAGCGTACATTGATGTTAATGCCGAAATTGTGACTTTTACTATGTTGTCGGTATCTACACTTGAGTGCCGCGTTTTCCTTCTCTTTAACCGAAGCACTAAAAAGTGCCAAAGGTAGCATGCAATCGTAAGATAAGAGAAGGAAGCGATAAGGAATATATATTGTATTCCAAATGTCAACTATCAACTATCAACCGGAATATATCAATATACAGGGTGTTTGAGGGGTGATTTTTTTATATCAAATTTTTTGATATCAGGCTTGGTTTCCGAGAAAATTTTAGGTACATATTTGGCGCTTTGGGGTCACCCTGAGATAAGGGGACCGGTCTGCGGAAAGAGCGATGGCGCGGCGCTGCGCGCCCGACCCGTTCCCCTCATCGAAGTGCATAATACTGCTTACAATTAAGATGTCTTTAAAGTCGTTAAAAGCTCCTTCTATTTATTATCTACGTCAAATGTACGAACTGCATTTTTGCCAAGTAACTGAAAATAAGTCATTTGAATAACTCGTCTGCTTACATGTGGCCATATTGAATAACGTTTCAAAATTTTTCCGTGGTTGAAGATAAAAAGCACAAGTTGCTACCTACATACCTGTTCCCAGATTCACTTCCATTCAATTTTTTCGTCGTGTTGTTGGCTCGAATCTAGAGACGTGAAAAAATGCAAATTTCAACTTTGAACATTTTTTTTAGTTCAAACAGCAATAGTTACTCAATTGGTTGTTCCGCCAAATTATTCTATGAACCATCCCGAATACAACGATATAAGTTATTATGGCATTATGAATATTTAAATATGTTTAAACAACGATCAAAGGGAAGGACACCCGAAATGCACCAATTTTTCAGATATCTTTCAATTTATTTAAAACTAAGGGTCTAGGAGAAAATCTGACGGCTCCACGCGATGCAGCAGACATTTTTCCTCCAGAAAACATCAACAGCAATCGTAAGTCATGTTTTGTTTTCAATACAGAAACGAAATAGGCAGTGGTACTCGACGGCCGCGGGCGTATCCATTACCGCTCAGCGTAACAGTCGGCACCGCACGTTTCGCCAAACCAATTCGTTTCTGTATTGAAAACAAAACGTTGTTTACAATTGCTGTTGATGTTTTCCGGAGGAAAAATGTCTGCTGTATCGCGACGAGTAGTCACATTTTCTCCTAGACCTTTAGTTTTTTAAATAAATTGAAAGATATCTGAAAAATTTGTGCATTTCGGGTGTCCTTTTCCCTTTGATAGTTGTGTAAAAATATTTAAATGTTCATAATGCCATAATAAATTATAGCGTTGTATTCGGAATGGTTCATAGAATAATTTGGCGGAACAACCAATTGAGTAACTATTACTGTTTGGACTAAAAAAATGTTCAAAGTTGAAAATTTGAATTTTTTTCAAAATCCAATTTCTCAAAAACTGAGGGTGATGGCGATGAAACGGTTTGCGGATTCGTATTCAGCGCACAAAAATCTATAAGAAACGGGTATTGAATATTACAAGTCCAGATGGCTGTTGAACAGGGAACTATCGGCAAAAACAGATGTCGCTTTGAATAGTCACTTGTTTACTCATTCTTAAATTTGAATCAATACGCCATCTTCTTCTAACTCATAACTGATAATATACAACAATTCCATCTATGTATCAGATGATACACTATTTACTTTACACGAATTTCTTTTAACTTGTCGGCGTGACGGATCGGCGAAAAATAGTGTCGAGCACTATATGTAGAGTTGCCATACGTCCCGTATATGTACAGATACGGGACTGTCCCGTATTTCACTGTTCCCGTGAAATATTTTACAGAGTAAAATAAACCATTACCTACCCACTTTTTTCATGTTTTATTTATTTAGCACTTAAACGTCCCGTATCAATGCTTGGCAATTATGGCAACCCTATGTATATGTCGACTGTCGCTGCCGCGTATCTTTTACTCGTAATCCGGCTAATCCAACCTTACCTGAAACTTATTTCATTAATATCTCATCATGCGTGCAATATTTCCTAAATATAAAGGCTTTTTTCTTATGTAAACCGCATATAAGTTTTCGAATAAGACCAAATTCAATAAAATCGGTCCACGCATGACAGAGATATCATAATATCGTCTCATGGATCTGTCGGAAACGGTAAGATTTTTCTTATTCTTATGATTCTTCTTCTTCTTCTCTAGTCAAAATTTTTGTCGACATAATACGTATACTCGTTACACGCACACCTTCAGTCAAAAGAAACTAACACATGTTTCGTTTCTAAATGGCTATCTTCCCTATGCAATCTACTCCAAATTTTGACAGCTTACCGTCAAGTTATAACCTGGCGAGTGTCAAATAAGATAAGTTGTCAAAATTTGAGATGCCACGTGTTTTAACAAATATGTATCGTGTACATACCATTGAAATGCAACCAAAAGGCAGTCTCAAACACAAGGTAAGTTGCCGAAATTTGAATTGCGACGTGTTTGTATATCATCAAACTGTTTTTTATTTGTAACTAAACTGAGGATTTTATGTATATGTAGATAATCGAAACGTAAAATGATGCTGTGACCTACGCCAGGCTATGTACGTACGCATAATTTTGCAGGAGGGATTTCGTATACATACTTGTTCAGTTATTTTTATACATAGACACCTTCGATAATGCACAAATTTAATCAGTGTTTCTTGTATGTACTATACACAAATTACTATACATATACATAATACATGTAGATCGGCAATGCAGTGTACAAGTGTTGTTTCCATAGCTGTTAAACCTGCATAGAATTTATCCTGAATTCTGTCCCGTGATAAGGCTGTTCATTGCTGTTGATGATGAACCTTTGTAATTTATAATATTAAAAATTATCTGAAATCATTTCCTATGCAAATTATCTTTGTAGAAAGAAGTGAGATCCCCATAAAAAAAATTAAAAAAGTAAAAAAGTTACGCCAAGTACATGAAAAAGTCGAGGACGAAAAAGAATATTATGAAATAAATCACAAAATAATAGAAGATAATAATAATTGAGGCATTTGATGGAAAAAGGGCACATAGGCGTATGTGCCATTTTTCCTTAAATCGTTACAATCGACTCAAGTGCATGTTATATATATAATATATCAAGGGCACTACTTTTCTCGCGTTCAGATTAGCTAATTGCTGTTTTATTACGTAGCGTGATCGACACGCAGCTACATACGTAGTCGCTGAGCAGCCGCGCTAGCGTGCTGTCGTGCAATAAGTACTTTTGTTTCATAGAGGATTTTGTATAAGCGAGGAAATATGGAAAGTGAGGTGAGTATCGAATCCGCAAGGAAAGATGCTAATTTAGAAAAGAAAAATTTCATTTGGCAGACAGCTTGCTGCGAAAAATCGAAGAAACTAATACTTACTTAAAACATTACATTTTTTGTTTATTTTTGTGCTTCATTTTGTATTTTTTATTTAACCAATGAATAAAAAATGTGTAACGAAGTAAATACCTCAGAAAATTATATTTAAATAACTAAACAAAGAAGCAACTTTGTTACGAATTCACCACATTTACGGAAAAAGGGCACATAAACCACTTGCTTGAAACTTATAAATAAAGACACATATCATTTCCAAATCATGACTTCGGTTTTCAAAACGTTTGAAGGACACGATAACTACATCCCTAAAATAATTGGATTTAATTGCATTATTTTTTATTAAGTTATACTATAATGAAAACTTTGAAATCGATTTTCTTGAAATTGCATTTTGGCGTATGTGCCCTTTTTCCACCAAATACCTTAATTAGTATATAAAAAAAAAAATGTGAAATCAAAATGAGCTGCAAGTACATAAAGGTGCTTTCCAACTGCGCATAAGATGACACAAATACATATACACAGCTAAGATGCTGTGTTCATACATTATATGATGTCTGCGGCGTGAAAGTCAAATACTTGGCGTGACCACGCAAGGTATTCTCGGTTCATCAATACCCATACCTTCCCTTTCCCAGTCTTTCAGATAATTTGTCAATTTAAAACTCTGACGATATGAGTACATTTCCATTATATTGCGTTTTAAAATAATTCTTATTCATCGACACCTTGAGCTAGTCTGGCCCCGCCAAGTATTTGACTTCCAGGCCGCGGACATCTAGGCAAATGTCTAGATGTTACATTTTATCTTCAGATTATTAAAATGTCCGCGATATGAGTAATGGAATGTATGAACACAGCATTTTAGCTGTGTATATGTAATTGTGTCATCTTAAGCGCAGTTGGAAAGCACCTTTATGTACTTGCAGCTCATTTAGATTGCACATATTTTTTTTATATGCTAATTATTATTATCTTCTATTCTTTTGTGATTTTCATATTTACTTCTAAACAGTTTCTACTTATTATCCACTATCATTTTCTTTGCGTGCTGACCACTGTTGGCAGTAGGTTTAGTCCTGTCGGTGTATGACCATCTATCCACATCGGAACAAGGTTGTATTAAGCACCTCGTTATTTCATGCTTGGCTGGGTATTCCAAGCAGAGCACAGGTAATGAGCGAAGGAAATAAGTAGTTCGTCAGCGATTCAATACCGAAGACCTAACTGAAGATGTAACTACAGCAGAACTTTTACTTCGTGGCAATGACACGATTCCACACAACCAGGCGTCGTCTACGCAAGTTTATGTACATATACCTATTATTCCATCATTAGTTCCGTATTGTCTGTTAACAGAAATCCTCCCACCACGATGCGATTTCCTTAAATGGCGTCGTATTACATGAAAAAATTCGGCTTTTTTTCTTTTGCTATTTTCGATATTAAAAGTAGGTTAAACTCAATGAAAATACTTGGTTGTAGTCCCTGCGAGAATCATAGGTGTGCAGAATAAGCAGCCAAATTTATAAAGCAATCAGTTCGATAAATTTTGAGATTTTATCTTCACGGTGTGAAAACATAATGTTTCGTGAAAAACGCGTTCAATGTTTTCATTTATAGAGGCCGAGTTTCTGCGCTCCCTTCAAAATGCCCCTGTAGAAGCTAAAATAATCAGAATTTTTCCATGAAAATTTAACAGTACATTCTTGAAGATATGTACTTTCGAAAAATGTTTTAAAAAATCGATTTTTTCGACCCGTCTAACCGGCATGACCCCTTAAGGGGGGGAGCCTCGTGTAGCGGGTCGAAAAATTCGATTTTTTCTTTGCATAAACAATAGTAGAACATCACGATAATATGTTCCCAAAGCCGCAAAACGAAATTCGAAAAATTAAAGCGGATATAGCCGGTTTTGGTACGGAGCGCCAGGTTACCACAAAACTTGAAATGTGTTTTACTCGAAACGACAGTTTTACAATTTGCGAGCAATGTAACTCCAAAAGTATTCAACCGATCGACTTGGCCTTGTGCACGGATATTTTTTAACATTTTCTTCACAGAGCTTAGTTATTGGTATAATGATATTGTTTAAATAAATAACTTTTTTTTACACATTTATAGTAAAATTTCGTTGGAAAAAGTGAATTTTTTTTTCAAGTGGCCGCCATTTGTACAATTTTGCATCTTTTAAGTTATGAATTTATACGATTTGTGCGTGCACTCATAAAATAAACGAAAATTGTTCGATTTTTGGTTTCAGATGAAAGAAAAAGGCGCTACGTTGCTCGCAGTGGAACAATTGCGTCGCCAACGGACTGGACATAAGCCCTTATAACTTTGTTATTTGCCGCTCTTTTTTAATAATATTTTTTTAATCTACATTAACCTGATAATACAATACCCTGAAAGTTTCAGAAAGATCGATTAAATACTTTCTTTAAAAAAAAATCCCGAAAAATGCCTCGATTTTCAGCTACTTAGATACACCAGACTCCCCCCTTAAGGGGGTATACCCGTTTGAACCCTCGGAAAATGTGTACATTTGGTGGATTTTTTATAAGTTAACGGCTTGATGAAGATTTCTCGTTTTTTTACTATCTATACATAGTATTATGAACTACTTAAAAAAAATGTTTCAGTTTAAAAATGATTGTTTTTCTGATGTTATGGGTACATATCCGAAAGTCTCTCGATTTTAGACGGCTAAACGGTGGCCCTGAAAAAATCTGTATGTCGTGTCTGAAATCAAAAACAGTAAAATGTTCTTATAAAATGTGTTAATAGCTATCGTCCTACGGGGCCGATATTGAAAATTTTTAAAAATAAAGAAATGGTGACAAGTCAAAGGTAAAGTTAGATTTTTCTAAGAGAAAAATCCAACTTTCTTCTTTATAAATAATAAACGGGGAATCAGAATAAAAAAAAATCCTCGTAGGACGATCTGGAATCTTATTACAATTCTGCATGCAAAATTGGAAGTGAATTGGTTGAACGTACCGCAAGTTTTTAGGGTCACCGTAATGAAAAAAAAAGTTCCGCTGCGATCGGTCGAGTCGCCGCCCCGTGCTACCTGGGTGGTTCCACTCAAATGCCTATAAATTTGTCAGTCTTCCGAATTTGTACATCGGACTTGATTTATAATATTCCTAAAACATCGATCTCGACCCGTCCATATTGGAAAACCCTTTATGAAAATATGTAAAAAGAAAAAGTCCGATTTTTGACACTTTCAAACGGTTATACCCCCTTAAGTAACATAGAAACGTGTGTGAACTATTATTTTTAAGTTTTCTTTTGTCTACTGCTGCATACACATGAATTAAGTCGTCTATATATCCGACAGCTTATTTCAAAGCCCCTGAAATCAGTATTTTTAAAATATTGGTATATTTAAGAATGTGATTACATATTCCTGAATCTCAGCTCATAATACGATTGGCAATCGTTGTTAGTGCAACGTACAGAACAGTAATAACTATTGCATGTGAAGCGAGCGGGTCATAATTAGAACAACTTAAGCAGAAAAACATTAGCACGATGTATGAATGTCACTCGCCATAGCCATAAAACATTTGGAGGCTACAATTTGATTACGCGTCTTGTGCATTTAATGTCGTATTGTGAAAATATTTATATACATAGTGTAACACAGTTGTTTAATGCTCCATGCAAGCAACCGATTACGTCCGTACATTTGTGATACTGGCTACACTAACTATTTATAATTTATATATAGGTATAATAAAATATTAAGTAGTTTTTCTAACATGTTTTTGATATTTTTGTATTTAGGAGTAACTTCTAATTATAAAGAGTCACGTTGCTTGACACCAGTGCGATCTAGGGCAGCGTTTCCCAATTAAAATTTGCCATGGGACTGTTCCAAACTCACTTAAATTTGTAAAATTTGATGGATCCTCCAACCTCAGCAGTTTATTTTATATGCAGCGGTGCGCTGACGTCACCGCGCCGCGCCGTTTGCAATATTGCCGTCAGGTGTACGTTTTCCGCTCAATAAGTTACACATTCTATTAATATTGAAATTTTATTAGAAGATAACATTTCTCGGAACATCAAATGGGAACCGCTGATTTAGGGAAAGAACTTGAGGCACTACTGGAACAAGACGATATCATCAAATACAGCATTGAATCCTGGCACGTGGAAGAATTTGATTTATCGATCACCTGCGTTTGTTCCCCGTATAAGTTAGTCGAGCGCGTGCCATTCCATTTTGTAAGGAAAGGTCGATCGACAATATATACGTATCGAGTGACGTGGAGCGCAGCACAATATCCAATGTTTGAAAAATTACCCAGGCAAACGAAAGATGTATTGTTGCACCGACCTGGTCACGTTGCACCTTCGAGTATATATACTGGTCCGTTGACTGTCCTCGCCATGTTTTTGAAGAAGCTTGCATCGACAAAACATAATCTTCCCCAAAATGAAGTTCGTGCTCTCATTGGTACTCGTTGCCTACGTGGCGACAGCAGTAGAATCCATCTTTTTGAAGGTAAGTCTGACTTTGCCGTACAAACCCTCTCTGCATAATCAATCGTACTGACTTTCGGTCAGATATTGTCATTGAGCCAGTCGTTGTTACGATTTCGATGAAGGGAAGGTAACTCCAGGTCGGTCTCTTATTCACTACAACAAGATCAATCGCTATTCGATTTTATGCAATAATTATAATCCGTTTAGATGTTGTTGAGTAGCTGCTTAATTTGATTAAATATTTTTCCCGACGTAAAATCGGTAACATCCACTAATTGTAAGTAGGTCCTCCCATCAGTTTGCGACTGCGGCAGATGCAGTGTTAAAAAGTACATAGTAACACACCGTGAAAACAGGTTTGCTGGGAAATTGGTCGTTATGTTACCTACTCGTTGTGCTTACAGGAAGCTCTGGATTCGATGAAGAAACTTTCGTCATCAGACTCGTACTCTTCACCTTCGTACTCTTCACCTTCGTACTCTGCACCTTCGTACTCCGCTCCTTCGTACTCAAGCTCATACAGTGCACCTGTATACGAGGAGGCGGAACCTGTTTACGTAGTTAAACCTGAAAGCACGGAATATGTAACTGAAGTCCGTAAAGTTAAACATGTAAGTCACACTTCGTGTTAGGTGAACCGCCGCGCCGCGTCTGAAAGAAAAATCGGCTCATTTTGTTTGTTGCATTTGCAGGTGCCAGTGTACCCGGTTAGGAAGTACAAGACTAAGCACGTTTACTCCACTGTAAGACACATTTCTTTTTAAGTCCAATATCACGGTTACAAAGAATAAGAAATTCATGGTATTTGTTGCATTCGCAGGGATACGACTCCGGTGATTCCTACTCACGCGAGTCAGACGAATATGGCACATACAACAGCGGCAGTCATGTAAAACACATTTTATATCAGTAGAAGCGTGGTCGGTAAAAGAACCTGCTATTTCACATTGGGTTTGGCACTTGCAGGTGATTTACCGTCGTGAAGCACCCGAACCTGCACCACCTGCAAGATGGAATTGGAATAATGGAAATAATGGAAATCCCGGAAATAATGGAAATCCTGGAAATAATGGAAATCCCGGAAATAATGGAAATCCCGGAAATAATGGAAATAATGGAAATCCCGGAAATAATGGAAATCCCGGAAATAATGGAAATCCCGGAAATAATGGAAATCCCGGAAATAATGGAAATCCCGGAAATAATGGAAATCCCGGCCAGGTATGATGCTTCCTTTTACAGTTTGAGTGGTGTCGGCGTGTTTTCGCGTCGGGGGATTCGCGTGTTTTCTCTGGAAAGCATCGGAAGGTTCACCCTAGAGTCCCCGAATGTTTATCGTGAAAACGAATTAAGCTTAGAGTGTGTTTCAAAAGCTTGCCCCACTCACAATGTTGACATCGATGCCCTGTTTACAACGAACAATCTTCTGACGTTATTTGCTTTGGTTGCAGAACGAACCGTGGAGAGGTTGAACACATTCTGTCCTAAGATGAACATATCGCAGTTTCACTGGACAGTAAAGGAAACGATTCTTATTTCGATCGCGGAATCCACGAAAATATTTTGTAGAAAGCAGCTATAATTATCCAATATATAATATATGCCCTATCCGCTATTATGTTCTGTAATTCTTCCCAATAAATTTTCTTACCGCAAACAATGTGTCATTCCTTCCGATCGTTATTGTTCAAACGACGTAACGGATTGTGAGTTACAGGGACTTAAGTTTTACTGTTACTTGATGATAGAAAAACCGTGAAAAATCGTGATCCGACTGATTTCTATCACAACTTTCTCAGCAAGCTATTAACACCACTGTCGCGAGAAGGCAATGTAAAATAGAGAAGTTGAACATTTCATATGGAATTTAGGAAAATCGAGAAGATTGCGATACTACGCGCTTAAATCCTTTCAAATTCCTTAGACATAATTTCATCAATCAGTAAGGATGGATAATAAAGTTATGTAATCCATTTTACTTGTACATAGTACCACGTATAAGAATTTGTTATGCAAAAAGAGCAGTGATGGCACAGAAGCCCGCTAAAAATGAAAATTTGCAGAATGACAGCATTTTTAAAGAAATGTTGGATTTTTACTAAAAATTTAGCGGTTTTCGTTCTGTAAAATTAATCTTTTACAAGATAGAAACTCCTGCGTGGTTTCAATCACAGCAATAAACCTTACTTTTTCCATTTTAGATGACTTTAACAATCCCCACACCATCGCCCGACGGAAAAGATTTTTTTTCAACAAGCTTGCGACACCGACTACGTATATCTATATGTGTATAATGAGATAAAAGCTCAAAAAAATTCCAAGTGTTGCAGGCTAAATACCAGACAGTATAAACTTATAGATTTTGTTAAATAAATTCCCGAAGATGGCGATGAAAAACGAGCAGTTACACTAGAGTAGATATCACAATTACAAATCGTTGAAGGAAGAATAATAAAAAATAATCATAGTAGGAACTTCGATGGAAATTCTAACGCCCCTACCCATATTTGGGAAAGTTACGTGTAAATGGCGGCGGGACTACCGAACGAATCGTCAGTTTGCTCTCCGGATGGCCCCAATTCCCCATATCGCACAAGAAGTAGAGGCCGAGGTGTCCATTGATGATTTCTCGACGAAAAAAAAAGTTGGTCCACAATTTACCTAACTTGGATCGAAACTGGTTGAAAGTTGGAACTCTTTGCCAATCATTGGCTCTGGATGTTACTGCTACTCAACATTTTTTATTACTCGAGCCGTTTGGAACGCCAGCCTTCCAGTGTAAAATGTAAAAGGAATGATGGGTAATTAAAGGGCAACTATGAATCGTTACCTCGAAATCCAAAAACAAATTTCCTTCTTATCTTTTGTCTATTCTAAAAGGAAATTGCATAGGTTTCACTAACAAATTACTTCATCCGCTTGGAAGGAATTGGTCATTATTATAGTAGCTAATAAGTTGACTGCGGTAGTTTACGCAAGTGTGATATTTATTGCGATACTTGCGACCTCGTTAATTTGTAAGCAAGTTCTGTAAAGGTATGCTAGAAATATGCAACACATGCTATATGCAAAATAAAAAAAGTTTAAAACCCTTTAAGGGGACCTTTCGGTCTAAAAGTCGATTTCTTTTTATTTCATTTTTCGAATGTTCAATCTTTTAGGAAAACGTGTTTAAAAGGATTTGTTGACATTCGTAAAATTCCCGAAGTTATTGTCATTTGAGTAGCGGCAAATGCATGGGTAACACCCGGCCACTCGGCACTCACGTAAAACTTTAAACGCGTTTTTCTCGAAACAGTGTTCTCAAAACGGTGGGTCCTGTATCTCCGAAAGTTATTATCCGATTCGACTGAACCTTTTTTTATTTTGAAGAATATACTTCTGGCTAAGGGGGGAACTAGAAAAAAATACAAAAAATTGAAAATTTATAATTTTCAAAGACGTTGAAAGGACGAAAAAATTTTCTAAAAAAAATGTCATTTTTGTAATTGTTTTCTAGCCCCCCCCCTAGCCAGAAGAATAATCTTCAAAATAAAAAAGGTTTCAGTCGAATCGGATAATAACTTTTGGAGATAGGGGAAGGTGGGGTAAAACGGAACGCTTAACTTTGGAGGGTGATAACTTAATCGGGAGGAGAAAAAGACTTCAACAGCAGTCTTCAGTGGACCTTAGACAATAAGAAAATCAAGGTCATTGTTAAGAAAAATCTTTGGGAACGACGGAAAATGAAATTTACCGGAGGTATTGAAATCTTCGTCTTGCTCAAATGGTGGGGTAAAACGGAACACCCACTCGAAGACCGTGTAAACGTACAAAATCTTTATTTTTATGATTTAAAATGTATTAATTTATGTTAAAATCTATAAATATATGTTTTAGGTATAACTATTGCAAATAAAATATAACAAAAATATATATTATACATATAAGAGAAAATATTTTATTAGATAACATGAAAATTACGGAAAATAATCAAATATAAATGTAATATCGTAAAAGAACGATAAATTAATAGTTTGTTTATTATTTTATGAACAATAAGCGGGCCGGAATCACCCGCTGGCTGGAATTATACCCCGCTTTCCCCTACACGCGGATTTTTACATGAATATCAATACTTGCATGGAGAACACTTCTGCATTAAATGATTATGTTATTTATTACAACTTAAACTAACAGTTTGATCGAATGAAAGATGTATCTCATACATCATAATTTTCTATACAAAATCAATTTTTTTAGAAACAAGGATAATAATTAAAAGTTTAATCTACAATCTAATAATTAAAAGAGATAATAAACACGTACTAAAGAGACGTTTCCATTCTTCCCCATGTATAAAAGGCGTTCCGTTTTACCCCGCGAAAAGTGTTCCGTTTTGCCCCACGTGCAATCATTTAGTAAACATTTAATATTTACACTTCAGCGTGAGGTAAAGAACTTTTTATATACGTCAAAATGTAGCGTAAGGACCATAGAATCCAACGATGTACTTGCCGTTATTAATTTTCGAAATCCAAGTACCGAAAAGTGGTCGAAAGTCCAACGCAATATTGAAACGTTGATACCGGAAATTTTTCCAACTCTCTTAATGGAAAAATAACTTGTGCAGGGGTCTATGGTCTATCACAAAATGCTATGAGGACCCTTTAGTTCCATGTACTCAATACCAACTCATTCGCTGCTTTTATCTAACAGAAACATTGGTGTTCCGTTTTACCCCACTTTCCCCTACATGTCCCACCGATTTGGATTCTTTTTTTGACGCCTTGACTTTAACGATTCCCCATGACCGTCTGCAATGATTAATTATAAAACAAAAAATTTATTTCTATAATTTAAGACATCCTTAATACAGTGCAAAAAGTCCCATTAAATTATATATTGTAGTTTTCCTTTAATTAATTCCTAAAGATCACCTATTTTTTTGGGCTCTAGACCGGAAGGTCCCCTTAATGTCAAAACATGTTTCGACTACGACAGAACCTTCGATTGTGGCTTCGATTGTGGACGATGTGGTACCTCCGCAGGAACAGTATGGAAATAGCGCGGGAATTTTACTGTCTTACTACTTACAACTAGATGAAAGCTAAGAGCAGCCGGAAGCTTGGCAGCATTAAAGAGCGCGTCGGCTGGTAACTGGCAAAGGAGCATCAATGTCGTTCCAATGTCGCTGATGGAACGCTGAAAGTTCGAATAACCCAGTGATTACGATTGAGACTTGATTGAGAAACATAGTGACACGACTGGCCTCGACGTGTTTTCACGCCAAAAGTCACAATAATGGCGCATCGTTCTAATAATGACATTAACGCAAGCCGGTATAGGCGTGGCGTTGAGTAGCTAAAACATTCAGACATAAAAATTCTAATAAAAAAATTCAAACACCGCTACAATCAAAGACACGTCCCATTAGTTACCCCTTACGACTGATCTAGGTATGCACTGCATTATGGATAAAATCATAAAAAAAGAAAACCAGAACAATAGATTTTGAGGTCTGCAGAACTAACACATAATTGAATAAAAATTTAATTTCTCAATTTATGAAAGTAATGATGCAGAAACAACTAGCCTATTGTTTATCAACACCATGAATTTTAAAAACAGCATTCAATACAGTATCAAATAAACAGTTTGCAAAATAAGGATAGGTATGATAACCTAACAAACAGGAAGCTAGGATTTAATGAAGAAGTTATCCAGTGTGTTATTTGCAAACAGAGTTGGGCATTAACTAAATAAAAAATTATGTAAATAAGGATCAAATAAATGTTACTTTAACTTTAGATTATTTGACGAATAAAGTTAATTTTTTTATTCGATGAGAATTTATTCGACGAACAAAGTTAATTTTTTTTATTCGTTATTCGAAATTTTATTTAAATAAAAATTTTGCCCTTCTCTGTTTGCAAGGAATCATTTGACAAAGATTGGGTGCAGTGTACCGACTGTGACGGTTGGGCACACGTCGAATGCACAGATCAGGAGAATATTAATTATTTTATTTGCAAGTTGGAAGAAATAAAATTTGAAAAAATCTTGTATTGTACTAATTAATTGTCTTTTTATTAACATTGTTAATCATTTACACTTAAAAAACTACTAATTTAATAATTGGTCGGTACTGAACGACAGTTTTTCGTTTCTTAGAAATTACAACTTTTTTACTTTGGCGAATTATCAATTCTTATTATTAAATTTCACAAAAATATTTTCCCTCCTCTTACTAAGTTCCATCTATACTACAAACTCGTTTTTGAATTTCTGATTTTTATCGACGCTACCCCAAGATATAACAAAAAAAACTTAGAGCGGTCGGTACTGCCCGTCTCTCCCCTATATATAATATAAATTTTGTTATAAAGTAACATTTCGTGGAAGAATAATTGGGAAACACTGGTCTGGGGAAAGAACTTGAGGAGCTACAGAAACTGACGCTACACCCAATACAGCGTTGAAACCTGCAACGTGGAACAATTTGATTTATCGATCACCTGCGTTTGTTCTCTATGTAAAGCAGACAGACACGTGCCATTCTATTTTGTAAGGAAATGTCGACCGACAAAATATATCGTGTGACGTGCGACGCAGCATAATGCCCAATGTTTGCAAAATTACCCAGGCAAACGAAAGATATATCGTTGCAGCGACCTGGTCACCTTGCACCTTCAAGTATATATACTGCCTAGTTGACTGTCCTAAGCATGTTTCTGAAGATCTTTGCTTCATCAACACACAACCGTTCCGAAGATGAAGTTCGTTCTCTCGTTAGTCCTAGTCACCTACGTGGCAACCGCAGTAGAATGCGGTGTTGTGCCGGTAAGTCTATCTTTACTGTACACCGAAACGAATACTGGACTTTAAGTCAGATTGCGGGTCGGTTTCCTTAATTCACAGAATTTCTTGAGCTTACTTGCGATTCCTTGGGGTTAGATACAAGGGTATTTATATGTAAATATAACCGTATGGCAAATCACGCTTACGTGGTTACGACATATAAAATGTTATAGCCGTGTATCCACCTGGAAGCTAAGCTAATGCTATGCTACGCTACGCCTGGCTGTGGTATAAAACATAAAAAGCATAGCACCGCTTAGCTTCAGAGGTACCAATACACCGCGAAAACACGTTTCCTGCGAAGTTGGTCGTTATGTTTCTCGTTGTGCTTGCAGGACTATAAGGTCCCATCTCTATACGACGATTCACCTTCATACGCCACTACACCCGCGTACGGGACAACTGCTGCATACGGAACTACAGCTGCATATGCGGCTCCAGCCAAGTACGAGACTCCAGCTCCATACGCGGCCCCAACTACATACGCGACTCCGGCTCCATACGCTGCTCCAGCCAAGTACGAGACTCCGGCTCCGTACGCTGCTCCAGCCAAGTACGAGACTCCGGCTCCATACGCTGCCCCAGCTAAATACGAGACTCCGGCTCCATACGCTGCCCCAGCTAAATACGAGACTCCGGCTCCATACGCTGCTCCAGCCAAGTACGAGACCCCGGCTCCGTACGCTGCTCCAGCCAAGTACGAGACTCCGGCTCCGTACGCTGCTCCAGCCAAGTACGAGACTCCAGCTCCGTATAAGGCTCCAGCTACATACATGACTCCAGCTCCGTACAAAGCTCCAGCTACATACGCCACTCCAGCTCCGTACGCGGCTCCAGCTAAATACGAAGCCCCACCCAAATACGAGGTTCCAGTCAAATACGAAGTCCCAGTCAAATACGAGACTGTAACTGTTATCCGTAAAGAACATGTAAGACACACTTTATGTTAGTTGAAGCGCCGTGATTAAAAGAAACTGTCATTTCATTTTGCCACGATGCATTTGCAGACCCCCGTGATTGTGAAGAAGCATAAGAAACATCACCGCCACATTATCGTGAAGGTAGGACACATATTCCTTTAATTCTAATATCACCGTTACAAACGCTAAGAAATGCACATCATCAACAAATATGTTGGATTTGCAGGAATCCGGCTCCGGCTCCAGCTCCGATGAATCCGATTCGTCATGCGAGTCGAACGAGTCTGCCTCATACAGCACTGAAAATGTAAAACACATTTTATTTTCCTACAAGCCCCGTGTATAAAAACAACTGTCATGTAATGATTTGCTTGTCGCATTTGCAGGTCCTCGTGAAGAAGGCACATAAGAAACATCACAAACTTATCTTGAGAGTAAGACACACTTTCCTTTAATTCCAATATCACGGTTACAAAGGCGTGAAGGATAAGAAATGCACATCATTTTTTGCGTTTGCAGGGATCCGGCTCCGATGAATCCAGGTCACGCGAGTCAATCGAATACGTCGAAAGACCCTCATATAGGCCAAGGAACTCATATAGCCCAAAGCCCTCTTATAGCAGCGGGAATGTAAAACACATTTTATTTTACTATAACCGTGGTGTGCAAAAGAAACAGCCATTTCATATTGCTTTTCGCATTTGCAGGTGTACTAAGGTGTAATAAGACGAACATAACGCACTTTCACTGGACAGCAATGGAAACGAATCTTACCTCGAACGCGGTATCGACGCCAATATGTGCAGAAAAATCATAATTATGAAAGTTATGAAAGCAGCTTTCATCATATAATACCTAAATAATATATGCCTTAGGCATTATTATGCTTTGTAGTTGTTCGCAATAAATTTACTTACCGCAGAAACTCTGCCGTTCCTTTTGTCCCTTATTGTTCAACCGACTCGACAAAGTTATAGGGATTTAAGTATATAGATTAGGTAACAGCGTGATTCGCCTGATTTCTATCGTGAATTCTCAGCAATCTATTAACGCCATTGTCGTGAAATGGCAATGAAAAATAAAGAAGTCGAAAATTGCAGATGGAAATTAGGAAAATCTAGAAAATTGCGGTACTACGCGCCTAAATCCTTTTAATTTCCTTATACCTTGTTACGAACAAAGAATATTTTTCTATTCTTTCTCTCTCTCTCTCTCTCTCTCTCTCTCTCTCTCTCTCTCTCTCTCTCTCTCTCTCTCTCAAATCATTTTCAAACTCGCGTGGGAGAAAGAAAAACGCCCTAGAACCCCACCTGCCATATTTCAAATAATGTGGGGAGCATGATAATTTTATCCATTTCCTTCCTTAATACATGTTAAGTAGCTGCCAATGTGTCCCTCAGTTTACGGTACCTATACTTACCTAATTGTAAGTGTTGGAATGTTAGTTTGTATACTATAGCCTCGTAGCATTATAGGTAATGCGATCCACCTTTAGCGGTAAAGATGTATTTCTGTGGGTTTATCTCACACTGCAAAAATAATAAAGTATATTCTAGAAGTTCGATCTTTACAATTATTGTTTAGTGTACCTATAATTGCCGCGGAAGCTAATTCCACCTCTATAGTTTCAAACGCATCGAGAAAATCTGGGGCTCTCAACGTACTTCACGTACTGTACAGTTAAGTTGAATACCCCAAGGGGTAACTCGTTCGCGTTAGCCTTGTTCGTCTAAACGTGCTAAATAGACTTGAAATTAACACCCGGGTATGCATTCGTAGCCCTTTTCATACTGTGAAATTGGACTTGGAAAGTGGTGGGGACATAAATGCCTTCAATTAAATATCAGTTTTTCGTGGAAAACCTCTGTCGCACCACACCACAGCAGGAAACGTGCATTCCGCGCACTCGAAACGGTTGAAATGTCATTCCACTGTCGTTTCTATTCGAGTACATCGTGCTCGCCGCTAAAAAAATAGCTTCCGGGAGAGTGGCAGCTATTCCTTCATTTCTTAATATTTTTCTATAACAAAATCACCGAGACTTTCTGAATATATGTATTTTTACAATAAACAAATAGACACTAGATTTTTCTTTTACACTAGATTTTCCGTAAAAAATTCCAGAAAATCACGTTCTTTTTCGCTTGACTCCAGGGATTGTAACCGTAACCGGCTAACCCGAGGCATCCAGGCACAGATTTACCCGGTTAACCCGCTCTCAGAGCGGGTTACAGTAATACGGTAGAGGGCGTAATTTTTCCCTATTTTCGTCACATTTCTGTACTTATGAATTTTTATCTCAGAAACTGTATATCGCATTAGGTTCATTCTTTTTTTATTTTAATGTAGAAGGTTTTGCCTATTTGAATAATATTTTTTTGAAATTGTAAAATTATTTATGTAACGTCAAATTATAAACAAATTTTTATTATGCAAATTTCTCCTCGAGGGTGACATGTTTCTAAATTTGAATAAAAATGACAATATTCTTTGAATTTCGTATATAATAGTTGTGTTACAAAATATTATTTTTATTATAAATAAATAAATTACCTTTCGAACTTCTACAGAATTGTTACGACATTTGTTATAGGCCATTCATCCACCACGGTGATGCAATTTGACCAAGAAACGATTTGCATGTAATGTCGTGGGTATAACGCAAGAAAATTTGTCACATTTTTCTTCGAGAGATTAAAAATTAGACCGAGAAACAAAACCCTGCAAGTGATTGACGTCGTTGCATGCAACCCGGTTCTTGTTAAAATTGCAGTTGCATCGCAGCGGTGGACGAGCGCGGAGCGACAATAGTCGGATTTTGGACGTAGAACGTCGTATGTCACTTGTAACCTGCCCTGAGCGGGTTGACCGACTCTCTGTACTCTTTGGGAGTCGTTCCTTCGGGGTTACTACGGGTTACAGTAACCGTTCCTCGGTTAATCGGATTTGGATTAGGGTTAGACGGCGGTTACAATCCCTGCTTGACCCCTTAATCTTTAGGGGACCGGCAAAGCCCTTGTTGGGGATTTGAGTAAACACACTACATAAAAATGAAATAAAGTATAAATACGTATGTGTGTGTTAGTGTTTGACTGTGTTTTTGTGTACGTTCGACTATAAATTCGTTCTGTTCAAACGAACACAAATAATACGACAAAATAGAATAATTCCTGAAACAACACAAAAATACCAACAATAATAATAAAAACATGGAAAAAAAGAAGAAAAATGACAGGAAATTGATCATTAAGGGGCATAACGAAGGCAAGATCTATGGCGAAATAGCCAAATTGTTAGGGAGAAGTAAATCTACAGTTTACTACATAGTAAACAAGTTAAAAACCACTGGAATCCTTCGAAATAAAGTCCGTTCTGGCCGACCCAAGACGTTAAAACGAAGAGGGAGGAAAATACAATTGTGCGTGAAATCAAGAAGAACCCAAGAATTTCTGGTCCCAAACTTGCAACACTAATCGCTAATAGTTTAAAAAAAAACAAGTTCATCCTGAATTTTGTCGGAGAAGTCTTCGTGAAAATAATTTTCATAGTCGGATTCCTCGAAAGTAACCATTCATTAGCAAAGTAAATAAACAGAAGAGACTAAATTTATTTTGGAAACGTGTCATTTTTTCGGACGAGAGCAAATTTAACATATTTGGTTCAGATGGATGTCATAAGGTTTTGAGATTAGCAAACAGAAAAATGGATCCTAAAAATCTACGCCCAACCGTGAAGCATGGGGGTGGATCCATAATGGTAATGGGGGTGTATGGGAGCCAATGGTGTCGGAAACCGCGGCATTATTGAAGACATATTAGATAAATATAAATATATGCAAATATTACAAGATAATTTGGTGCAAATTGCGGAAAAATTAGGACCAGAAGGAAATTTTCATTTTCAGCAGGATAATGATCCGAAACATACCGCGTATATTGTTAAACACTGGATCATATACAACATTCCCCACATTTTAGAAACACCCCCACAAAGTCCGGACATCAACCCCATAGAACACTTATGGGCAGAAATTGACAGACCAACTTAGTAAATATAATATTAGTTCAAAGGAAGCATTAAAAACCGAAATTTTTAAAGTTTGGAGTAATATAAAAGAAGATATTACTGAAAATTTGGTTGACAGTATGCAACGACGTTTAGAAGCTGTGATAAGTGCTCTGGGTGGTCCGACAAAATATTAAAACACTACATTTATTTAAAATATCTATTTTGAATTTAGTCGTTCGAATACTTTTGTGACGGTCATTTAGTCGATGTTACCAAGAAATGTTTTATAACTATTGTTGACGTCATCAGAGACACTTGAAATTTTACATGTATAATCATGATACTTATATGTTATTATAAAAATAAAAGTATTTTATAATTCGTAATCCATTCTTACGGAATTCTCAGTTCATTTTCACACTTGTCTCAATAAACTTCTGCAATGATTAATTTTCCATTAATTTTTAGCCCCTACGTATTAAAAACTGCCCGGCACGTGTGAAATTAGTTAAATATGACTTATAAATTTGTTGGCACGCGCAGCTAAAAAGGTTCGCCACCACTGCTCTAGGTCAGCGGTTTCCAATTAAAGATTGCCACAGAACCCTTAAAAACACACTAAAAGGCGGAATCAATGGTGATTCAGTACAATATTGCAGTCGGGTGTGCGTACATTTTTAATATCCATATTGTATTATAAGATAGTGGGGAAGTGTTGATCTAGGGAAAAAACTTGAGCAACTACTGACGCGAGACGCTACCCCAAATACAACATTGAAACCAGCCATGTGGAAGAAATTGATTTATCGACCACCTGCGTTGCTTCGCGTGTAAAATAGATGAACACGCACCATTTCATTTCAATGAAAACCTATATATCTTTTGTCGTGAAAGGCAGCACAGTAGACAATGTTTGTCAAATTACCCAGACAAACGGAAGATATATTGTTGCAGCGCCCTGGTCACGTTGCATTTTCGAGTGGTATATATACTGGTCAGTCGGCTGTCCCTGGCATGTTTCTGAAGATCTTTGCTTCAACAACACACAATCACCCCTAATATGAAGTTCGTACTCTCCATGGTGTGCGTCGCCTACGTGGCAACCGCAGTAGAATGTGGCCTTATATCGGTAAGTCTATCCTTGCTCCACACCATATGCGCCATACTCAATAATTGTACTGGACTTTAAGTCAGATATTACAGACGTTGTTACGATTTGGATGAAGGGAAGGTAACTTGCGGGCAGTAAGATACACTTTCGCAATTGTAAACAGACCACTGACCAGTGTGCTGCTCAACAGAGTGTCGGTGTGATTGGCCTTAGGCCCTTTGGCTCAAGTTTAACTGACTTTCTTGGCCTTTCTTGGATTTTGATACAAATGTTTTTATATGTAAACCCAACAGTATGCCGGTGGGTTGGTAGGGTACACGTGGAGGACGTTACGTAGGCATCCAAGCCTTTGAATTTGTGGTTGTTTAGGCGATAATGTATCGTCAGATATCATACTGGTGGTCTAGTATGAGCTAACACTGTCAGCAATTACATACTAGCGAGCTTGTATTCACCACAACAAGCTCAATCATTATTCGACATGACCGAATTATTAAACCGTTTAGAGGTTGTTCAGTCCTCCATTTTGGAGCAACCTTACGCTCACCCTTGTACTTCAAATTTCCCTTTTGTTAATGGTTTTCTGGTGCGTACGCGATAATAAATCGAGACGGTGAAAACAACCTTACGTGGCTACGGCAGATAAAGAATTAAGAAGTAGAAACACAACGTGAAAATGTGTTTGCTGGGAAGTTGGTCGTTATGCTACTCGTTCTGCTTGCAGGGCATTATGGACTCAAGCTCGTACTCAGCCCCTAGCTCGTACTCGGCCCCAAGCTCGTACTCGGCTCCAGCTATATACAGCAAACCAGTATACGCTGAGGTTAAACCTGCTTACAAAGTTGAACCTGCATACCAGGAGGTGAAGCCTGTATACCAGGAGAAGCCTGTATACCAGGAGGTGAAGCCTGTATACCAGGAGGTGAAGCCTGTATACCAGGAGGTGAGGCCTGTATACCAGGAGGTGAAACCAGTATACAAGGTCGAGGAAGTGAAACCTGTATACCACGAGGTGAAACCTGTATACAAGGTCGAGGAGGTGAAACCTGTATACCACGAGGTGAAACCTGTCTACAAGGTTCAACCTGTAATCAAGGAGATTCATACTGTAAGACACACTTTATGTTAGTTGAAGCGCCGTGATTAAAACAAACTGTCATTTCACTTTGTCACGATGCATTTGCAGGTCCCCGTGATTGTGAAGAAGCATAAGAAACATCACCATCACATCGTCTTGAAGGTAGGGCACATTTTCCTTTAATTCTAATATCACCGTTACATGGACCGCTAAGGAATGCACGTTGCCAACAAATATGTTGGATTTGCAGGAATCCGGCTCCGGCTCCAGCTCCGATGAATCCGACTCGTCATCCGGCTCAAACGAATATGCCACATATAGCACTGAACATGTAAAATATATTTTATTTTCCTACAAGCATCGCGTCTAATAGAAACTGTCATTTCATTTTGCTTGTTGCATTTGCAGGTCTCAGTGTACCCGACTAAGACCGTTTACGCGAAGGTAAGAGATATTTTCCTTTAATTCCAATAGGTATCACCGTTACAAAGAATAATAAATGCATGTTGTTTGTTGCATCTGCAGGGATCCGGCGAATCCTACTCACGCGAGTCAAACGAATACAACACATATAACACAAAGCCCTCATATAGCAGCGGGAGTCCCATGTACCGCCGTTAATCACCGATTACGGAACCTTGAGCTTCTGAGACGAACACGTCTGACAGCAATGAAAACGAATCATTCTTCGAACGTGGAATCGACGCTAATGTGTGTAGAAAAAGCATAGTTTTGGATGTTGTGAAAGCAGTTTTCACTATATCATATATTATAATATATGCCTTACGCATTATTATGCTTTATGCTTTGTAGTTTCCAATAAATTTACTTACCGCAAAACTCCTGTCGTTCCTTTCGTTCATTGTTGTTCAACCGACGTAAGACTTAAGTTTTACCGTCGTCAAAAATTCTGTGCTGCCAGCCAATGTTCAAATAACATCGCGATTCGACTGATTTCTATTAGCATCATTGCCGCGAAAAGGCAATGAACAATAGAGAAGTTGACAATGTCAGATGGAAATTAGGAAAATCGAGAAGATTGCGGTACTACGCGTCTAAATCCTTCCAAATTCCTTAGACTTTAGACCTAATTTCAACAATCAGTAAGGATGAAACCTAAAGTTATTTAATTCATAGTTGTTAAACTTGCGTAGAATTTATCCTTAATTCTGTCCTTTGATAAGGTCCTGTAATGGCCGTTGATGGTGAACCTTCAGAATTTTTAATATTTCAAATTATCTCAAGTCATTCCCTATGCAAATTATCTGTGTAAAAAGAAGTGGGATCCCCATAAAAAACTTCAAAGAAGTAAAAAATTACGCCAAGTACATGCAAAAATCAAGGATGGAAAAGAGTATTATAAAATAAATCATAAAAACATACAAGATAATAATAATTACAATGTAAAAAGAATATGTGAAATCAAAATGAGCTGCAAGTACATAAAGGTGCTTTGTAATAATCACGGACATTTTAATGATGTGAAGATAAAATGTAACATCTAGACATTTGCCTAAATGTCCGCGGCCTGGAAGTCAAATACTTGGCGTGGCCAGGCAAGGTATTCTCAGATCATCAATACCCATACCTTCCCTCTCGCAGGCTTTCAGATAATTTGCCAATTTAAAGCTCTGACAATATGAGTACATTTTCATTATATTGCGTTTTAAAATAATTCCAAGATCATTCATCGATACCGCTACCCTTCCTCTCACAAGTTTTCAGATAATTTGTCAATTTAAAACTCTGACAAATATGAGTACACTTTCATTATGTTACGTTTTTAAATAATTGACCTCGCCTGGCCACGCCAAGTATTTGACTTCCAAGCCGCTGACATTTAGGCAAATGTCTAGATGTTACATTTTATCTTCACATCATTAAAATGTCTGTGATTATTACAAAGCACCTTTATGTACTTGCAGCTCATTTTAATTTCACATTTTTTTTCATTGTAATTATTATATCTTCTATTTTTTTATGATTTATGTTTTAATACTCATTTCCGTACTTGATTTTTTTCATGTACTTGGCGTAAATTTTTACATTCTTGAAGCTTTTTATGGGGATTTAATACAATATGATCCATCATCCTAAAGTTCTTGGTGATGACGAGCATTCGTCCAGCTTTTTCAGATGGCTCCCAGATTACGTCCCCCCAGTGGAGTTGCATCCTTCGGTGTGGGGTTGCTGCAAACTGTAAAGAATGGTGTGTAAAATCTGTAAAAGAATAACACGCCGAGAGTATGGTTTAGAATGTTTTATTTCCACGAAGAAGCAACGAAGCATCGTCGTGAATGATGTCTGTCCTCGGGCTCATCGTCTACAAGCACAATAATATTAACTCGAAATTTAACACGAGATGTCACAATTGTCAACTTATATCCTTTCCTCAAAGGACGGACAGATTAGGGCGATAATTATTCCGTGGCCATCTCTATTCTTTCTTAAGGTAGGATTTCCTAGACGCGATTCGCCGCGGCGGCCAAATACTAAGCACCGCTCTTATGGAGAAGCATGCATCTGTTTTCCTATGTAGATGCGTTTTCCGACCGCTGTGTCAGTGCGTCTGTCTCGGCAGCTACCTAGGCTACTCGAGACGCAACACAATGCAATGAGTGTCTGTTTTCCGCCGTTACGGCGGAATCTCCTATAGTGCTCGACACTATTTTTCGCCGATCCGTCACACGACAAGTTAAAAGAAATTCATGTAAAGTATATAGTGTATCATCTGATACATAGATAGCATTCTTGTAAATTATCAGTTATGAATTAGAAGAAGATGGCGTATTGATTCAAATTTAAGAATGAGTAAACAAGTGACTATTCAAAGCGACATCTTTTTTTGCCGATAGTTCCCTGTTCAACAGCCGTCTGGACTTGTAACATTCAATACCCATTTCTTATAGACTTTCCGCAAACCGTTTCATCGCCATCACCCTCAGTTTTTGAGAAATTCGATTTTGAAAAAAATGCAAATTTTCAACTTTGAATATTTTTTTAGTTCAAACAGTAATAGTTACTCAATTGGTTGTTCCGCCAAAGTATTCCAAAAAACTGTCCGTTTAAAGCCGGCTAATGTGCGGTATGCGCAATGACTCATGCTTCAAATATGTGTTACGGAATTTGGAATGTGTTGATGAGTCATGCGCGAAATATGCGTCGCAATAGCATAATTGGAGGGTCTTTTGGGGCTTTGAAAATTGGTACTCAACCCATTGGATGTATTTTGGAGGTTTTTAATTGGGGAGGTTTGAGAGTGGCTTGCATTTAATTTGTCGTATAGACGGGTGAGACGTGGTCTCGAGTTAAGTAGATTTTTGGGACGAAGGACTTGTTTTAGATTTAAATGTGTGGGAGGAAATCATGCCTCGTAGGGTGAAGAAGGGAGGGGAAGGGGATTTCGTATTTGATCATCCCGAGATGGGGATCGCTAAGGTATATCGTCCAGATGATCCGATGGTTGGGGAAAGGGTTAACAGTTGAGTTTTTATAGATAGTTACGGAGTTGTGGGGAGATTTATAGGGAAGATTTTAGTTACGACCGCGCAAAAAATAGTGGGACGTCACGTAACAAATAATTCATACGAAGGTTTGACGTCAATACTTCCAATAAAACTAAAAGAATTTCATAAACATACCATGGAAATAAACCCTACTTTTTCGCTATTTTTATTAATAATTCGATTCTGGAGTATAGACAAACGAAATCTTCGGGTGAAGAAATGTGAACTAATCGTTGACAATAATAAACCACTTAAAAAGAAGTGGAAAATGTTCATAGTTCGTGGGTGTGCTGATGACGAATTTTCTTAATTTGGTCAGAACTTTTTTTTGAAGAGTGGTCAAACGAAAATTTTGGATGGACAAACGTGGACAGATCGTGGGCAATCAGCTACCACTGACAAATAATTAAAAAGTTTTCATGGGGGGTGCTGGTGATTTTTTTTTATTTCTTTATAACTTTTTTTTGAAGGGTGGACTATTTGAAGGGTGGTTATTTCATTTAAAAAGTATAAATTTGTACGTGTGTTAAAGACAGGGCGGCGGAGTCGGCAGCCAAAACTCCCAACTCCGACTCCTCATTTTTTTTACCACCGACTCCGACTCCGACTCCTGCATTTATAATAGATTGTTAATGTACTCAGTACATGTGTATATATATATAAAACTAAATTACTAATTTTTAATATATAATATGTTTGTATATATTATATATCTACAGTATAAAAAGCTAAAGCTACGCTAACAGTAAAGGCAAATAAAGGAAATAACCGATAATGAAAACAAACTTTAAATTTAACTAATATATTCAATGGCCATTGAAGCACTTTTTATTTCAATAAAATACAAAATAAAATACTTTTTTTAAAAATTAAATATAATAAGTAAAGTGTAGGACATAGATTCGACGGGATAAGGGAAAGTAGCCGACACGACACGGGCAGGACGGAAGATGGCGACGGTTTCAGTAGACTGAGTTAATGTATATTTCCTTCATTGTCTCCTTGGCAGCGTCTGACCCACGACTGTCTGTTCCTTCTTCCCGCTTGCCTTAACACACAAATATCTGACGTGAGACGAGACGTCGCCGATGGCAAGCGGGAGATTTGAATGTTATAGTCTACAAAAGTTTGTTTATATTTTTATTTCAAATAAATGAATTCTGTCAAAAAGAAAAAGAAGTAACGAACAATTAATATAAAGTGAAATTCGTTTCACTGAAATAAAAACAAAATAAAACGGACTCGGATTTTTATAAAATTTACTAATATGGAGTTGGTGTTGGAGTCGGCATATATTTTTTCGACTCCGACTCCGACTCCGGTCATCAGAAATTCCTTCTGGTTTTTCGGTATTTCATTCGGCTCGCCTTTCCTCTTTGCCGTCGACTTTTAGTAATATCATGCCGCCACTACCTCGAACGAAAGAGTGAGCCAAAAATGAGGGTTTTTTTTCGCTCCTTTTTGGTACCACGATTTTGGATTTGAATTTTATGACAAATGATACCTTACGATGAGATATGAATCGCAACAAATTTTCAGGTTGAGGTGGCAATTAGTTTCTGAGATATGGGAGGTGAAAGAAGTAAAAATTCATTAACGCGTCAGCCCATACGCTTCTGTGTACGCAGTGGCGGATTTAACAGGGCGGCCGATGAGCAATTGCCACCTGGGCCCCTGCTCGGAAGGCCCCACCAGGGCCCCATCCTTAAAAAAAATTATGATTTTTTCCAAACTATATTTTCTTTCTGTATTATTACACTGAGCCCGTTTTCAGTAAACCACCGCTTTAGTTTCTCGAAAAATGGGCCCGCTCAGAAGGCCCCCTAGGACCCCACCCTTAAAAAAAATTATGATTTTATCCAAACTATATTTTCTTTCTGTATTATTACACTGAGCCCGTTTTCAGTAAACCACCGCTTTAGTCTCTCGAAAAATGGGCCCGCTCAGAAGGCTCCCTAGGACCCCACCGTTAAAAAAAATTATGATTTTATCCAAACTATATTTTCTTTCTGTATTATAACACTGAGCCCGTTTTCAATAAACTACTACTTTAGTTTCTCGAAAAAATGGGCCCGCTTAGAAGGCCCCCCTAGGACCACCCTGTCCTCAAAAATAAATTATGATTTTATCCAAGCACTTTTTTCTATACTTTTCTGTACATTTACCCCCTTTTAGTAAACTACCTTGGGCCTTTTTTCTTAAATCCGCCACTGTGTGTACGGACTTTTATATCAGTCCAATAATTTAAAGAGTTGTTCCCAGGGGTTTAGCTGACTGCTAACAGCAAATTTGAACTTAGATTTTCAAGATTCACAATGACCGATTCAATATAGCGAATCGTATGTCAAAAAATATTCTAACTTCCATAAAACTTTGGTCGAATATTCGTAACGTAAAGAGTTATAAAATGAATTTTCGAAACTAAAGTAATATTTATGGTTTCAATAATAATTATTTTCAATTATGTGGAGGCTGTGTATTGTGATTCACAGAATATATGTACATGCTTACTTACGCCCGTGGCCGCGGAGTGACTCTGTATTAACGGCATTCTCGCTAGGGTTGCCATAATTGGCAAGCATTGATACGGGACGTTTAAGTGCTAAATAAATAAAACATGAAAAAAGTGGGTAGTTAGTGGTTTATTTTTAGGGTTGCCATAATTGCCAAGCATTGATACGGAACGTTTAAGTGATAAATAAATAAAACATGAAAAAAGTGGGTAGGTAATGGTTTTTTTTACTCTGTAAAATATTTCACGGGAACAGTGAAATACGGGACAGTCCCGTATATACGGGACGTATGGCAACTCTAATTCTCGCAATAAACGTTGCGAATTTTGAAAATCTAGGTTTAGATTCGTTGTTAGCAGTCAGCAAAACCCCGGGGAACAATTCTAGGGCAGCGTTTCGAAATTCAAGTTTGCCACGGAACCCTCCAAACTCACTAAAGCTTGGCGGAACCATTTATGATTCGGTGAAAGCAATGCGCCGACGAAGACGCGTCACGGCCGTTTCCAATATTCCAATCAGATATGCACTTTTTTTTTTAATATTTAAATTTTATAATGAGGTAACTTTTCGATCTAGGAAAAGAACTTGAGAAACTACTGGAACGAGACGTTTACGCCAAATACAGCATTGAAAACTGCCAAGTGGAAAAATTTGATTTATCGACCATCTGCGTTTGTTCCCCGTGTAAAGTAGACTAACACGTGCCATTGCATTTTGTAATTTTGTAAAGGAAGGTCGATCGAAAATATATATCGTGTGACGTGGCACGCATTACAATGCCCAATGTTTGCCAAATTACCTAGCCAATTGTTGCATCTACCTCCTCACGTTGCATCTTCGAGTATATATACTGGCCAGTCGGCTGTCCTCGGCATGTTTCTGAATATCTTTGCTTCGGCAACACACAACCGCCCCGAAAATGAAGTTCGTACTCTCCTTGGCACTCGTTGCCTACGTGGCAACCGCAGTAGAATGCGGCATCATATCGGTAAGTCTATCTTTGCTGTACACCGAAACGAAGAAGTACATATGCACCGCATTCTCCAAAATCAATTGTACTGGACTTTAAGTCAGATATTACAGTCGTTGGAGGGAAAGTATGTAACTGCAGGGCGGTTTAAGACTCTCCAGTCAGATTCGCAACAAAACTTTATTGTGAGATATGCGTTCACAAGCGTGAAAGCAGGTCACTGACCAGTGTGCCGCTCGACAGAGTGTTGGTGTGATCTTAGGCCCTTAGGCTAAAGTGTGACTGACTTTCTTCGGGTTGGTTACAAGGGTTATTATACATACGTAAATCTAACAGTATGGTAGTGCATTGATGGGGGACACGTTGGAGGAAGTTACATAGGCATCCAAGCCTTTGAATTTGCTGCGAAGTTGGTAGTAATGTTACCCGCTGTACTTGCAGGGCTCTCTGGACTCGATGAAGAAACTCGACTATAATCCGGCACCTGCATACTCGGCTCCAAGCTCGTACTCGGCTCCAGCTACATACGCTGAAGTTAAGCCAGTATATGAGGTTAAGCCTGCTTACAAAGTTGAACCTGTCTACAAGGTCGAGGAGGTGAAACCTGTCTACAACGTTCAACCTGTAATCAAGGAGATCCACACTGTAAGTCACACACACACACACACTTAATGTTAGTTGAAGCGCCTTATTAAAAAGATACTGTCATTTGACTTTGCTGGATGCATTTGCAGGTCCCCGTGGTTGTCAAGGAGCATACGAAACATCACCACATTATCGTGAAGGTAGGACACATATTCCTTTAATTCTAATATCACCGTTACAAACGCTAAGAAATGCACGTTATTTGTTGGATTTGCAGGAATCCGGATCGGGCTCCAGCTCCGATGAATCTGACTCGTCTTGCGAGTGAAACGAATCTCGCGTATATATCTCAAAGCCCTCGTACAGCTCAGGGCCCTCTTATAGCAGCGGGAATGTAAGACACTTTTATTGTAGTACAACCGGCGTGTGTAAAGGAAACCATTGCCACTTCACATTGCTTTTTGCATTTGCAGGTATACTGAAGCGTCTGAGAAAAAGGCTTCTGTAATAAGACGAACATAACGCACTTTCACTGGACAGCGATGGACAGGAAAGTTGTGAAAGCAGCTTTAATTATGTGATATATATACTATACGCCTTACGCATTATTTTGCTTTGTAGTTGTTCGTAATAAATGTATTTACCGCAAAAATTCTATTGTTCCCTTTGTACATTACATATTGTTCAAAACTTCAAACGACTCAACTGACAATGAGTTACAGAGACTTGAGTTTAAATGTTGTTTAATGATAGAATAGCTGTCGTCAAGACTTTCTATCGCGACTTTCTCAGCAAGCTATTAAAAATAGGAAAATTCAAAATTTTAGATGTTAATTAGAAAAATCGAGAAATCGCCTAAATCGTTTGAAATTCCATACTAGGAACACTATTCGGTTGATGATGGAATCGCGCAGATTTTTTTATATGGATCGAAAGTATATGACACCACGGTCACAAAAATGTAAATTAAAGATGCTCCCAAAAGCTGGTCTGACCTTGAAAAATCAACGAAGGTGGAACAGGTGGATCTTTAATTTACATTTTTGTGACCGTGGTGACATACACTTTCGATCTACAGGGTGTCCCATCTAAGACGAGACAGCCGGTTTTCTCCTAAACTATAGGAGATAAAAATATAAAAAAAATAGGGAATTGCATGGTTCGAGGGGGCCAATTAATTAGCGCGAACGAATTTTTTTATCGATTATTATTTTAAAAGATACGATGGTCAAGTCCGGTTTTTCAAATGGAACTATTTTTTTTGAACACCTGGGTTGATAGTGCGTTCCAAGACAAATTCAATAAGTTTTAATGTATACACTTTATTTTCACTGGTTTTTAAGATATTGCGCTTGCAAATTTACTGATTTTCACTGGAAGAAAACTGTCTGCTATAGCACGGACCGGGGACGGTCTTACTGGTTCCACGGGTGGCACTGCCTTTTGAAATAGATACCTACCTGCCAAAGGTCTACGCCAGGCCCAAAGGCTGGACAATTTTTTTCCGTCAGAAATGCTACTTAGGTAGGTACATCTGCGGTATATTTATTTCGCACTTGTTTCTACGCTCGGATAGCCGGTTCTTTTGGGAGGGATGCAAGTTCGATTGGTTAGGTTAGGAGGAGTGAAAGTTGCTAGACTAAATTTCAATCATAGGGAGCAGATTGTATCAGAACCATTCGGATTTGCATTCCTCACAAACGGCTGCTCTCTTGGAGAGGCCCTCTTCACAGCAATGCCCACCTTCTCTCGCACGGAATACGTTAACGCTTGCTTTTGTTCTGATATTGAAGCTCGTGTTTATACTCGAGAGGACCACGCATCGACAGCGGGCTACCCCTTTTCTTCCTGTGTCTCTCCACGAGCCGTGCTGACGGTGGATTGTAGGTGCGTAGATATCTGGATGCCAGTTATTGAATTCAGGAGACGATAGAAACATTTTATTACAAAACACACATGTACTATAATTAAAGTAAATCGTATTCCTCTCGGACAGGAGTACTGATAATGATCGAACTTGCGCCCCACTTCGCGCAGACCAATTACACGGAGGGTAGTCGGGTCACACACTGCCCAAATGTGTGATGCGCTGGCACCCCGTGGCGAGGACAGACCTTCGCATAGCCTCACCCGATTTTTATGGCTTTTTCCGGAAAAAGGTACGAATCCTGGGCCGAACGTAGCGAATTGAGGTCGAGCCCCCGCAGTCGAGGGTGAAATATCCATTTGAGCGTACTAAGAAATTCTTTGCTTCGTCGTATCGAAAGGGAAGTGGTGCCAATGGATTCCTTATGTTTTTCTGACGAAAATCATACCAAATGTCATGCAAATCGGACTACTTTGACACAAGCTATTTGTATTCCCTATGTAAAAGTTATCCGATTTACACGACATTTTTAATAATTTTCATCGGAAAACCCCAAGGAATCCATCGGCGACACTTCCATATCCATACGATAGGGAATAACGAATTGTTTTATTTCTTAAAAAGGTAGGTACAGGCTGATTCTGGTGCTGCGCCCGTCACCCCGTGGCGAGGACAACACCCCGCAGTGACCCATAGAATTTTATGGCTCTTTTCGGAAAAAAGTACGAATCCTGGGCCGAACGTAACGAATTGAAGTCGACCCTCCGCAGTCGAGGGTGAAATATCCATTTGAGCGTATTAAGAAACTCTTTTCTTCATCGTATCGAAGGGGAAGTGACGCCAATGGATTCCGGGCGTTCTCCCGATTAAAATCATGCCAAACATCATGAAAATCGGACTATTTTTACATAAGGAATACAAATAGCTTGTGTCAAAGTAGTCCGATTTGCATGACATTTGGTATGATTTTCGTTAGAAAAACATAAGGAATCCGTTGGCACCACTTCCCTTTCGATACGACGAAGCAAAGAATTTCTTAATACGCTGTAATGGATAATTCACCCTCGACTGCGGAGGGTCGACTTCAATTCGCTACGTTCGGTCTAGGATTCGTACCTTTTTCCGGAAAAAAACCATAAAAATCGGGTGAGGCAATGCGAAGGTCTGTCCTCGCCACGGGGTGCCAGCGCATCTCCTTGACGGGCGTTGCTCCAGAATTACCCTGTATCATTTGGGCAGTGTGTGACCCGACTACCCTCCGTGTAATTGGTCTGCGCGAAGTGGGGCGCAAGTCCGATCATTATCAGTACTCCTGCCCGAGAGGAATACGATTTACTTTAATAGATAGTACATGTGTGTTTTGTAATAAAATGTTTCCATCGTCTCCTGAATTCAATAACTGGCATCCAGATATCTACGCTCCTACAATCCACCGTCAACACGGCTCGTGGAGAGACACAGGAAGAAAAGGGGTAGCCCGCTGTCGACGCGTGGTCCTCTCGAGTATAAACACGAGCTTCAATATCAGAACAAAAGCAAGCGTTAACGTATTCCGTGCGAGAGAAGGTGGGCATTGCTGTGAAGAGGGCCTCTTCAAGAGAGCAGCCGTTTGTGAGGAATGCAAATCCGAATGGTTCTGATACAATCTGCTCCCTATGATTGAAATTTAGTCTAGCAACTTTCACTCCTCCTAACCTAACCAATCGAACTTGCATCCCTCCCAAAAGATCCGGCTATCCGAGCGTAGAAACAAGTGCGAAATAAATATACCGCAGATGTACGTACCTAAGTAGCATTTCTGACGGAAAAAAATTGTCCAGCCTTTGGGCCTGGCGTAGACCTTTGGCAGGTAGGTATCTATTTCAAAAGGCAGTGCCACCCGTGGAACCAGTAAGACCGTCCCCGGTCCGTGCTATACCAGACAGTTTTCTTCCAGTGAAAATCAGTAAATTTGCAAGCGCAATATCTTAAAAACCAGTGAAAATAAAGTGTATACATTAAAGCTTATTGAATTTGTCTTGGAACGCACTATCAACTCAGGTGTTCAAAAAAAATAGTTCCATTTGAAAAACCGGACTTGACCATCGTATCTTTTAAAATAATAATCGATAAAAAAATTCGTTCGCGCTAATTAATTGGCCCCCTCGAACCATGCAATTCCCTATTTTTTTTATATTTTTATCTCCTATAGTTTAGAAGAAAACCGGCTGTCTCGTCTTAGATGGGACACCCTGTATATAAAAAAATCTGCGCGATTCAGACCCAATTTTGAACAATTACCCACACAGTACCATAACATTGCAGCAACGTCTCTGCAATATTGCGGTGCAAGATTGCAATGTTGCACCATAACATTGCAGAGACGTTGCAGGTTCAGTCCTATGTCCGCCTTCGCAACATTGCGGGTGTGTATTTTTGCAATGTTGCGGCAGCATTGCAAACATGTATACTCGAGCTCATTTTAGAAGGAACTTATTTCGCGCATGTAGAATGGGCTCATTGGCTCCGAGGAAGCGTTTGTTTGGGGTATAGCCAATAGTAGCATGTTTTGGCACCAATGAGCGCCAACATGCGCAGAACAGGTCTGAACTTTCTGCCAGTGGGTTCCTTCTAAAATGAGCTCAAGTATAGTCCTGCAATGTTCCGGCAATGATTCTGCAACAAAACGGCAAGCTTGTGGCAATTAACCTGCAATTCTTCAGAAATATTGCGGTGTGAGATTCCAATGTTGCACCGTATCATTGCAGGGAAGTTGCAGGTTCACTCCTATGTCCCCTCCTTAGCAATATTGCAGGAGTACATTCCCGCAACGTTTCGGAAATTTTACAGCAATGGTCCCATCGCAACGTTTCAGGCAGTGAGGGACGCGACGAACACCAATGTGAAGGGTTCGATCCCAGGGGGGGATTCGAACCGAGGACCTGCAGAATCGTAGACGAACACTTTACCGCCGCAGCTACAACCGCTGATTGATAAGATTGCTTACGTATTCGAACTTATACTCCTACCGTGCAAAACTTTAAACTCAAATTATTTAAAAACGAAGGCTCATTTAACAAACCTATTAGGGATTTTTAACACTGTAGGTGCGGACTCTAACTTTAACCCGGTGTCATTTTAGGTTAGGTTGGAAATTAGTCTTTAGACTAAATCTTTGCATTTGTCTTTTTATCTCTCTTTTCTCTTGCTTGATTGTATATACATGTTTGTGCAATAAAGACGTTTAATAATAATAATAATAATAATAATAATAATAATAATAATAATAATAATAATAATTTCAAACATTAAAATATATAGTATCTACTCTATCTAAACAAATTAAATTCATTTTCAAATCTCTTCTATAATTTAAATTCATGTACAAACAACTCTCACAATAACACTTTTTTCATATCTTCAACGGCCAACGAGAAATTCTAGCATATCCAGTTAAAGAAAACATGCTGTAGAATCTACTCGATGTCATATTTCAAATTTCGTCAAAGTCATAGTTGCTTCAGAATATTGCTGTACTGTTTCTACAATATTTTCACTACAGTATTGCACGGCAATATGTAGGCAATTTTGCTGGGTCGTTGCCACTGAAACATTTCACATCGATGTGCGCGCAATATTGCCGAAATATTGTATGATCGTTGCCAGTGTAACATTGCACGTCGATGTGCGCGCAATATTGCCGAAATATTGTAGGATCGTTGCCACGGGAACATTGCACGTCGATGTGCGCGCAATATTGCAGAAATATTGTACGATCGTTGCCAATGGAACATTGCACGGCAACGTTCTTGCAATATTGCTGCAATATTGTAGGATCGTTGCCAATGGAACATTGCACGGCAACGTTCTTGTAATATTGCTGCAATATTGTAGGATCATTGCCACTCCAATAATGCACGGCAATAACGTGCAGGAACGTTCCTACAATATTGCAATGCAACCTGCAACAACGCAATATTGCAGCAACGTTCCTGCAATACAGCTGCAACGAAGTGTACTGTATGGGTAGTAGTTAGGTATGGAAAATAAAGTTATTTAATACATATTCTACTTGTACATAGTAGGTATGTACAATGTTGTACTGAGACGTAATACGAAGAATAAGAATTTTCTATGCGAAAAGATCAATATCGTGCATCGGTCCGATAATCTCATTACAGCCCGTTACGAACGGCAAAACGAAATCCAGCAATTTCTCGAATAGGAAAATCGGTTCGGATATCACATCACTGCGATTCAGCATTCTAAAGTTCTTGCTGATGTTGAGCATCCGTCCAGCTTTTCCAGATGGCTCCCAAATTACGTCCCCTAAAGGATTTGCATGTTTCGGTGTGGGATTCCTGTAAAGATCAATTAGGGTCTAAGTAGTTTCAGGAGTGCGATGAGAAGCAGAAATTAGTGTTTAAAGAACATAATCATATAAGTCGAGACATCTAAATATCTAAGAACTCACTTGTTCGCGAATTCACAAATTCAAGGGTTCAGATGTTGTAGGAATCATGGATTCAAGTACAAATGTTCAAGGAAAAAAAGAGGGTTTAGAGCAGAGGTGCATAAAGAGCCGCTTCGGGCGGTTCTTTATGCACTTCTGGTTTAGAGATATGTATTCAAGAGTTGAAGAGTACAAAAGTTCACGAGGTAAAAAATGTACATACATATCAAAGTCCAAATGTCCCTTACAATTATTACAACTAGTTGAAGAATGTAGGTAGTAAATTTCAAGGAAATTCCAACGTACCCATATTTGGCAAAGTTGGTCCACAATTTAACCAACTTCGATCGAAACTGGTTGACAGGATCCTGTGGATCTTTGGGTAGCTTAAAGTTTGGTATATTGAATAAAATCGGAACTTCGTCATAGTGGCCAGTTCCTAAAATCGATAGATATGTAGTCCAAACGTAGGTACACAATTTCATTTCATTAGAGCAGAGAAATTATTACCATTTATCGGGTTGTCAAAGTGTTTGTGAAAGTCGTACGGCGAGTCGTATAGCAGCACATAATAGTAAACAGGATAACCATCGTTGTTTCGTACCAAAAATCTTTGTGTCAGATCAATCGGTGCATAGAAAGATAAGTGCGATGTAAGCTGCGAAGATATTCCATATAGGTAGGTCGACCTATGAATCTTTCACACTGCACAGGATGTTCGATGTTAATGATGAAATTAAAAAAAGTTACCAATGATGTGTCATCTATTGCTTTGTATAATGCCCTTCGATCCAACGGATTGCTAGTAAAAGTGGCGTCCCAAACGTCTGCAGCACGGTTCACTAAATAAGTGAGGACTGCAAAATACGAAAACAGAAAGTGTTATTAACCATGGAATTGACGGGGCTATAATTATTACCTATTATTATTAGACGTCTTTATTGCATAAAGATACACAAATAAGGAATAAAATGAGGGGAAGAAAGAAAATAGCGCAAAATTCGAGGCTTAAAGGGAAAAGGAAGGAGAAATTGCGGCACATGTGAAATGTTAGCCAAACGAAATATCTTTGATTGAAAAGAAAGTCAAGTGACTTCTGAAAATTCCACTTCCATTTTCATATTATGAAAGATTGCCTCTCTATTTTACAAGCAATGAGCGAAGCAAAGGAACAACAGACTGGGGGTAGATAAATGTTGAGTTGAGGATAGTTGATTGCCATTAATTCTTGAGTGATTTTGCCAATTAAATTTCTTTCCATTTTATACGACGCAATTATGTTTGCACGCACCGCTCGCAAACGTAAGGATTTCGTTTTCAGTGAATCCCAACATCATATCCCCTTTGTTGGTACGTCCCGTTTGGTACAGCGTTATGGGACACTCCGACAGGAATATGTCCTCCGGATCCGCCAGGCTGGAATTCTCCTTCGTGGGTATAAAAGGCACCATCAACTGCAAATATAGAAGGAATTATGTTTCCGTGAACGATTTGCCCCAGAAAATATTGCTACTCGATCTTTACGATTACTGGAACGGGTGACGACTGGCGAGCCATGCAGCATATACATACATATGTGCATAATACATATACATACGATATGCAAGATATGCAAAATATATTTCTAAACCCCTCTAATGAGGAAACATGTATCAAAGTCCCACTTGTTTAGTCCTTTCCTATATATTTGCATAGACAATATTACGTATAGATAATATTGCTAAAACAGGATCGAGCTCAGATTTTTCTCGAGGAATCTAATGATCGGAAATGGCTACCATTTGTAATGTAAACTATTCGAACTTTCGATTCATACAGCTGAAGGAAGCACGTTGACGACGTCTGCCGCATGAATCATGTCGTACGCAGGAACAGTATGCAAAAAGCGCAGGATTTCTTCTGCGTTACTAGACTGAAAGCCAAGGACAGACGAGAGTTTGGCAGCGTTAGAGATCGCATCGGCTGGCGACTGGTAGAGGAGCAATAACGGCGATCCACTCTCGCTGATGGAACGCTGGAACAGACCTGTTGAAAACGTGCAAAGTTTAATAGTAACACCAGTCGAAGTTGCAGAGCATGTGACTAAATGGAACTATAGTGAATCTTTGATTATCTGAATAAATTGGGACTCATGCTGCTCGAATAACCGAGTGATTGCGATTGAGACCGGTTTCACGCCGAGACTATACCCCTGATGGCATCACAAGTAGTATGTATATATGTATGTACTACTGAAAGCAGAGTTGGGAATTATCTAGATAAAAAATTATTTATCTCTTGTTCGTTATTTGAGATTTATATTTAGATAAACTTTTGCCCAACTCTGACTGAAGGTTAGAGTCGTGCCGCGCCGGTGCGAGGCGGGTTCAACGCGTTCCCCGTAACGCGGTCCCGTGCTTTAAAGGGCTCCGCGGCCCACCAAAAGCTCATCGTAAATATTTCGGAATCCTGCTATATTCACAAGTACTTACATATAAATGCGTTTTTTTTTACCCGTCACTGCCGAAGATACTCTTGAGTATCTGTTATCTGTTATTCACTACTAATAATATCACTCGATTTCTGTGAGCAAAAGCACCAAGGGTGGAAATCGCTGTGTGGACTAAAAATTTACTACTGTGTACAGATTTGACAGATATCGGGAGTATTTGCGACTTGCCCTCATTGCGCTTATCGCATAGAATAAGAGAGACTGCCGCGTTCGCTGCAGGAATAACAGAGAAGTGAAGGGGATGGCGGTCATCTTATTCCATCTTATTTCAACACTCTATACTATACTGTACACGTTCCTAACATTATATCCTTTCCTACCTTTCGATCTTTCCGATAACAGATGCAAGCTGACTGACCCAGAGCCCGAACTTTCACCAAACAGCGTGACTTGATTTGGATCACCCCCGAATGCAGCGATATTACTTCTCACCCACTCCAACGCCTTCACCTGGTCCTTCAATCCAGCGTTGCCCAACGCGCCAGCGAGATTCAACGACAGGAACCCTAACGTTTCAAGTTCCTTCGATTAATTACCGCCGACTTATCATCCTAGGTGATGATAACATGTGTTTCGAGTGGTTCTCCACGCGATACATGTATCGTGCTTTACACAAGTAACATAATTATAATACCCAATAGGAGAGTGCACGAGGGACGAGGGTCGCCGATTTCATACAAAATCACGTTCAAAGTGACACTGCTTCCAGCATCTCGATGTTTATAAAACTTGCAACATATTTTTCCTATGGCCTATACATTTAATGCATTAGCATAAATGGCGGGGGTTCCCGTTTTTAGGAGTAATGGGGGACGAAGTCGATAGGGCCCTTGAGTATCTTGGACACTTCATATCAGCATACTTTTTACTTTTTAGACATTACACCTTCCCTCCCTCTAAATTCTAATGACTCTAAAGTAATCCGCCCAGGTTAATCACTGCAAGTGCACCTCTGATGCACACTATGCACACAGTGGTGCTTAAAATCCGACTTTTAAAATATTCCCGGTGTAACCCAACATTTTGTTCTCTATGCTGGTTAAGATTTTATTACATTTCGCAGTGAAAGAGCCGTCCCCTCATGCTCCCCACACGTTCCTTGCGCAGCACGCGTTTCATCTCTTTGTTCCGAGACCAAAGAGACGAAACGCGCTCTGTGTACCTAGAGGTCCGAGACGATGGTTGATGCTGACCAGGACCACATCCTCCTCCATAAAGAAATCGGGCCCGTAGAAGGTCGTGTTAGTGTACCCCCAAGCATAGGCACCAGGGTACACAAACACCATGACGGCCCGTCCAGTCGAGCTCCCGTCGAATTTCCTCTAACGTGGTCGAAACATTCAAGGGGGAACTCTATCAGTCGCGCCTTAATGTAACGCGTGCGCGTTTTAAGGTCCGGGCACACTTATCAGTTCCGAAGCCACTATAGGTAGTAAGATTGTATCTTGAAGCGCCATCTTTTCTAATAATCATAATATGTATATTCTGAAGAAATGAAATAAACCTTAACCTTGTCAATTCCGTGCCAGTTCCGTGGCAGCGTACTAGTGGCAAGAAGAAGAGATCCTCTACTTACGCCAGAGATGCACACGGAGTCGCTTTTACCTACCTCCGAGCTAGCTCCACTCTCGGCACCTGATCCGGTGGCCAGAATCGCGAGGAGGTAAAAGCGCCTCCTTCTGCACCTCTGCTCTACGCCCCTCTTCTTCTTACCCTCGGAACTGATATAATGTGCCCACTGCCCAGACCTTTAACCGTTTAAGCTTCTCTTTTACCTCGGGTGTGTACACGGTCAGGTACAGACAATCTTCGCGCCCCATATAAGTGCTTGTAAACAGATCTATTTGGGGGCATGGATTGGATTCCTTCGAGGCGTCACGCACTCCGTTCCATGGCGACGGCGGTACAGGTGCCTGCCAGAAAGATTTCGATCATCTGTCAGCTCCGAATGTTCTGACTCCACTCGTTCAAGTTGTGTACAAAGGGTGCGGTAATAATAGCAGAAATACATATACATACAAGAAATGGGTTAATATCTCGTGGGAAAAGAAGTTGAAATTGTAAAATAATTTTCACTCTCGAATGGAGCTGCGTTTTTTATCAGGAAATCTGTCCTTCAGATCTCTCTACTTCGACGGCCTGAAAAGCAGCGCGATATTTGGGATTTTTTTTAAGAGGAACCCTCAACTTATATTAATTGAAAACTTTATGCCTATATTTCCAGATATTTAAAAAAAAATTAATTAAAAAGTAACAGTACCTAAAAACGATGTTTTTCAAAAATCCAGCGATATTTTTGCTGATATCGATGTTTATTTTAGACGCTACCATTTTTTTTTTTACTTTTCAGTATTTCTCATTTAATCTAGTTCGGGCGATAGCCACACTCATACAGATTAAACAAATTTTAAAATTTTCTATTTCAGACAACTACAACGACTGATTATATGTTAACAATGCGCATATGATTTTTGTTGGGCGCTCTATTTGAAGCACTACAACTCCGGATATAACCACTATTTTTGCATACAATTTTTTTCATATTCTCTAAAAATTGACAAATGAAGCCACAAAGCTGGAAGTAAACATATTTAATGTTTTTTTTTTTTAAATTTCTAAAGGTCGCATAATTTTTCGTCCGTCAAGGTGGGCAGACCCCTTAAGTTTGTAGGTACTTGTGGCTGAACAAGCCTGCATTTTGATTGAGAATCAACATAATTCTGTACAGCAGTGAAGCTTTTCTCATGCAGAATCACGTCACCGGGGCTGACAGTCCGACAAGTTTATGTCTTTATTTGCGCTTGTCTATCTGTAAGGAACAGTTGCTTCCGTGTTACTCTGTAAATTAGTATTCCAGTTCGTTGAGGGATGTCTCACGGGTTTTTAGTGTTATCTAACTGAGTTGTCTAAGTGTAGGTAAACAAGGTGCGCTTGTGGGTACCTACATAGGCACATATATGTACGTGTTGCGAATACATCAGTATTCATAACAATTTACTGTGAAGGGCATAGCTTTGCACGCAGCAAAATTAACAATAACATGCAAAAGACGCATTGCAACGTGGCCCTGCTTCTATGTTTTCCAAATGGTATTGTGTCTAAGCTTTCGGGTGTTTAAACTATTAATCAGCTTGAATATGCTCTGTGCCTCTTCAGGATCAGTTTCCTATCAACCCCGGCGCACGCCGCCGCCGCCGCGCCGTGTCCATTTAATTAAACTGTATTTATTGACGCTATTCCCTTTTTCTCCATTTTTTCGCGTAGCCAAAGCATAGAATATTATTTCCCTGTGTCACAAACGATAGATTATAAGCAGGACCAGCACGTGCCGAAGTAATACGTAAGCAGACTGATTAAATGCAAGCAATTAGACAAGGCAAAATCTACAACGATGCAGAGATACGTCACTGAGGCTGCACATGTCGGTCAAAGTCGATCCCGCAAATGTTTATGGCCGTCAAAGTCAATGTCGAAGAACGTTTATGGCCGACCTACGCTAGTGTCAATGAACATTGTATGTCAACGAATGCTTATGTGCGTCAAGATTGTGCGTTAACGAATGTGTAAGTACTTATCGTTAGATCAAAGTCAGTGTCGACGGATACAATAACAAGCGTTTATATAGTAGATCAGTGTTTCTCAAAGTGGGCGCTACCGCACCCCTGGGAGCGTGTTTAAATTATCTCGGGGAGCATTAGGCATTAAGGGAGTGGAAAGTGGAGGGGGGAGGGGCGATTAAGGTTTCAATAACACGAGGTCGCACACGATTGCCCAACAAATTTCATCAAGTGTGAAAAACTGTAAAATCAGATTTTCTCATATCAATAGAATATCTTTTATATCAATTAGGATCAAGAATATTCGACGCACTGCAGCTTTAAAATGTTATTAAATGTTATTACATTAACAATTCTTTCTCTCAGTTTGATGTCGTATGTCGGTGACCGTTTATATCACTGAATGGAACGCGATATTCTTGACAAGACAACAGTGGCGGACTGGCCAAGGTGTCAGCTTACCCGATCGCTAGGGGGCCCTATGAACCCCCTTAAGGGGGGATTCTCGTGTAACAGACCCCGAGATTTATGATTTTTTTTCGAAAAAACTATTGATAATATTAAGTTAAACTCTTTTGGGATATAAGGAGGCATGTTTAAACTTGTATAATTCTTTTTTATGTCGATTCATCATAATTATTTATTAATTATTGTGGAATCGTGTTAACGACTCTTTTCGACGATGTTGGCAACAGGTGTAGCACCTGTCACAGGTCATCTGATTGGAAAAAAAAGAAAATTTTCTTAAAGTTAAATAATTTACGCTGGCCTCGACCTAAAATTTTAAATTTAGTTTTTATTTATAATACTTTTTTTCGTTGATATAAATAACAATAGGAAAAATTTGTCTAAGGAAAAAACTTACTTTTTCTTTCAAACACTATAACTCCTTCAATTTTTCATTTTTTTTCTTTAAAGTGGACCAATCCCAACGTAATCTATTTAATTTTAAGTAACATCTACTCTTTTTGCAATCAGATGACTGTGATAGGTGCTACACATTCCGCCAACAGGAGTTACATCGTCGAAGAGGTGGACAAGATTCCGCAATAATTCATAAATAGTATGGAAGATCGACATAAAAAGAATATTTTCTGCATGTTTAACCCTCGTACAACGAATGCAGGGTCATTTTGATCCAACTCTGACAAAGTCTATCACGATGTTATATTTGTGTTGGCAATGGCAAAATATAGTATATGATGCCTAAATTTCAGTAACATTATTTGTAAAAATCATGCAGGAGATACACTTATTTTATGTACCAAATGTACAGAAATAATTTTTTTTATGTATTTCATTATTAATAAATTTTAGTTAATTTGAGAAATTTTAATTATTTAATTCAGTTTATATTCAATTTTTTTGTGAAACCGGTGTACCATAGAAATGTTGCTACGGGTCAAACTGATCCTGCATTCGTCTCACGCGACCATATCCACCATTCGTCTTCCGAGGGTTAAAGATGCCTCCTTATGTCCCAAAAGAGTTTAATTCAATATGACCAATAGTTCTTTCACATAAAAATTCTTAAATATAAGTTACTTTTCGGGCTGTTCGACGAGAACCCCCACACCCCCCCCCCCCCCCCCTCTCCCCTGAAACATCAGAGAATATGTTAGAACTGTTAATGACCTTTTAGTAGCTTGACAGTGAAGGAAATATAATAGAAGTTCCAATATTATTACTGTGTGCAGCTAAAATTCTATTACGTAGGTACTATTTTAATAAAAAAAATGTAATAAAATCATTTATTTCACAGAAATTTTAATCGCACTTTCTTGCCATTTATGTATCTTTTGAAAATTTAATTCATTTCTTATAAAAATTAAATGATAGCCGCCGCCTGCTTTGTCTCCTGGCAAGCAATATTTTTAGACCCAGTTCTCAACGGCTTCGGGCGTAACCAGATTGCGCAGTGCACACGTGGTTACAATGAATTGTGAAAACACGATGTTCACCTTGAACCTGAGGTCTCCAACAGGCGGTTTCGCGAACGGGATGCCTTTGAACGTGGAGAACGGGACCGCGTTCCACACAGTCGACAATACTATACCCTGCACCGCTCCCAATTTCGTCTGAACCACCGGAGTCCGTTGATTGCCAGCGCATAGACTGAAAGACGCCAACGATACGATACTAAGTACCACGAAAACGGAGGCCGCCATCCTCCACGCGCCTTCTGCTGCCAAGTGAATCGAACGACCACCACCACGCTGTCATTTATATGGACCTATACGCGACCACTGTTTACCTGCTTATACGACATTAAAAATCTGCTACATACGATTACCGTTTTTGTTCACACATTAGAATTACGCTAATGGTATAGGCCATAGGGCAATATATCTACCACAGCCAAAGTGCTTTTCCGCAGAGCAAGCGTTACAGCTTAAATAACGGCCTCGAAATACCAAGCCACGTTCAAAATGAATCCAGCAATTTTCTCCGGTAGTTTATCTAATCCTAATCTATTCGGGGCAGTCAAGCGCTGTCGCGTGGTTTAATACGCTCCGAAAAGTTATTAGCACTTATGCAGTCAAGGTAGTGCATAGGTATGTGTAAGCATATTAGAGGTAATTTCTTGATAATTCCTGCACTATCTATCGCCGCCCCCCCCCCCCCCCCGTTCCCCTACAAATTAGTGAAACGTGGAGGCACTCCTGATTTGATGCAAAATGGAGTAGGATCGTTCTCTGATTGTGAGGCCGCGCAGCGTGCAATTTTGGTAATCCACCTTTACTTTATTTAAATAAAATTGTTCCTGAAGATAAACATCTTTATGTTATAAAAGAATTTACAGGTAATTTTTAATATAAAATGTTTGATTATACCTACTTAATTATACACCTTCCGATAGAATTAAAAAACTTTCACTCGTATCTGACTAAAGTAAGTAAACTATACTTGACTTTTTAAGGAATATAACAAAACGAATAGGCAGAAGACCGACGCGTTTTCATCTCGGACTGTAGACGTTGTTAAAAAATATTGAAATACCCTAAAGTTATTCACATTTGAAATTCAGCCACGAAATCGCGATACCAAATTAACTCCACCTTGCAAATAACTGTAAGAGAAATTCATAAAAAAAAGTCGCGTAAATTGTTTTATAGGTAATTATTTACAAAAGGGAACCCCTCGTCGATTTCGACGACTATGAAAATATGTTGTCAGGGACATGATTCTGAACAACTATTTCCTATACATGTTACCGTCGCTCGGCTCTAGTTTTCCAGATGTTCGAAAAAATCAATTTGGCCCCTACCAACTACCAATCATATGTCAATCTCATCGAAATAATTACCACTCTATGACATAAAAAAATTTATATTTGGGAATAATCTATATTTGAATAAAGTAATGCTAGATTGGCAAACTCGTCCACCGTGCGACCAGTCTCTCGTCTCTTCGATGTAACTTTAATGTGCACATTGCGCGTTGCATTACTCAGTGTACAGCGTATTATTAGCGATTATCACCGATGACGAAATGGAGAGTGCGATAATAGGCAGCGAGAGGCGGGAGCTTTGTTTCCACGCGTGACTCGCGTAAAAACGGTCTTATTATTTTCTTCTTTTTTTATCGGGCGCTGTGCTTGTAAATTTCTGATGCGTAATTTCTTTTAAACTTATCGTTAGCCTGCACCTGTCAAGCAGGAAACGAAGAAATAGAACATTTAAATTTCACTCTGATGAGTTCTGTACACGTTGAGATCTCTATAAATTCTGAATGTGTGGTATCGATGTATCGGTGGTATCAGTTGTCTGTATCGATGTCCCAAAAGGTCGATAGTTCCAGCGTCCCACTGATACGAGTATCTACAATCGCTGTTTTCTTTGATAATATCTTTACGTTTCATTTAAAATCTTATTAATTATATACATCCGATTAAAAAGTGTGGGTATTGGGGTTTTATTAGATACAATACTTAGTGTGTCGGAACAGTCAGCGATGAAAACTGAACTGATGTTTCATCATTCCGTCTCAATAGTATTTATATTATTTTTAGATTATTATTACTATTTTATAATTGTTTTTAGGGTAAGGCTTGAGAGCAGCAAATTGCTGAATCTCGCCCATTATATTATTTTACCATGGCTTATTTTTTGTTAATTGTATGCAGATGGGAATGTAATAAAGATGTATTATTATTATTATTATCGTCTATCTTTGAAACCATCCCTTTAACCAGTACCGTATATGTGTACACTTGTACAGTGCCGTTCATAAGTATTAGGACACACACGGTATTTGCAGAAAATGTGATATCTGGTACAAATTGAATACTTTTCACTGCTTTTATTTTCTGACTTTTATTTAAAATTTACGATACTCTCGCGCGTACTCTGATAAAGTACCACTGAAAAATAATACAGTTCCATCTGGATTTTCATGGTCAATATAATTTTCCTTACGCGACAACTTTCCTTAACCGTTAACGAGTCTGACTTGGTATAGGTGACCAGGTTTATCTATAATCTATATTCTATGGAAACCACGATCATGTAAAAACGCTCTTCACCCGATATCCCTGTTCCACACTGCCTAAAAAAATCTAAAGATCCCGAGAGATCTACTTTATGGTGGCAAATTCCGCGAGTGTTATCTAGACTGATAAACAAGCGCAAACAAAACGCGAGAAATAAGGGTAGTATTACTGTTCGAGGAGACAGCCTCACTGTTTCCACGCTGGCAATAAATTTTGTTGGGCAACCGAGCCTATACCAATACTACCAATACGCTCCACAGGGCGTAAACATTTGCAAACTACGATGTACGTGTACAATCGGATGTTGTGCTGTTTGCTGTGAAAACAGGAAACCACGGTCGTGGCATTTCTAATTAACCTATTGGCAAAACCCAGCTGGCAATAGTTCGCTCTGATCTGGAACCACCAAGTGTTTCGCATTTCGCTTGTGCGAATCAGCATACCATAGGCCCAAAGGCGAAACTCCTTTGAAAATCCAATCATTTCGTAAATTTCGTTTCTGATGGGAGTAGATTCCAACGGGAAAAGTTTGTACGGGGTGGAGCTCGCTTTCACGCTTAGGAAATGATGTGGAACAGACTTCTGACACACAGATTCGCATAGCCATAGAAATATGTCAGAAAATTTATTTATTTAATAATAGAATCTTTGAACTACAAACGTGGCGTAGTACCCACATGTGGTGTATCTTAAACGTTCAACTATCATCGAGATTATAACAATTCCACTGGCGTCAGCGTGTTTTCACGTCGATTTTTTGGAAAGCATCGATAGTACAGGTTGTCTTAGAGTTCCTGAATGTTTTCGTTGAACAGAACGCGACCTGCAACATTGATTTGTACTTTGACGAATCAGCAACTTTTGGTTTGGTTAGCAGTCGAGTCTGCGATGGGCGATGGGCATCTATTAAAGGAGGCCTGTCCAGGGATTTGCTCGTACTAGCAGCCACGAGTTGGTCTTCGCTCTCGGAGGCACCGAGCCAGGCCCAAGAGCGAAAGGTCTTCTTGGTGGGGGAATCTGTGAACGCCACTATCCCCACTCTTTTACGACTGCCGTTCTTACCGTCGCTCTTGCCTTCGCTCGCAACTACCCGCGGCTGCTCTTCGAGGACAAGAGCAAAAGTTGGACAGGCCTGTATTAAAGAAATTTTTTACATTTTTCTAATATCGGGGAAATCAAATTTATTTTAATTATTCGCATAGCAGTCAATTTTTCTAGCCTTTAAATGATAGGTACTTTTGTATAACGTCGGATCACTTACATTATTTACAGCATTATATTTAACGATTTAACTAACCAGACCTTTCTGTTCTTAATTGAAAGAGGTCACAAATGTCACTTCCATCCTTTTAGTTCATGACTCATGAGTAAGTAGCAGGTAAGTACATACCGTTGCGCCGCGTCGTTGCTGAGTTTCCTCATTGGTCATGGTCGTTGATTTATTTTACAATTAACAATTGACACAACAACACAAGTGTATTCAACTTTATACAATAAACAATGATAAGTCTAAATTTGTACAATAAGAGAATCAGTTCACTATGATAGTCGGTCCGAGATTGACAAAATATATCTATCAACACCGTCCTTGGCAAAAACCGACCACCGTCTTCTCTCTTCGGGTGCAAGCACCAGTAACCAATACTCATCATGTATTAACATATAATAAAGGAGTTCAAATCAAAGTGCTGGACGACCCAATCAAAACTTTTGCCCCATAAGCGATCCCTGAGAAAAGGATATTTAAATTTAAATTGACCTAACTACTTCACCAAACCGCAGGCATTCTACGCGATGATGTTAGCAGCAGGAACGACCGCTCGTTCGAAGCTACGTGATTATACCCACCATCTGTCAAACGAAACGTTACCACCGTGCTACTACATAGAACAGAAGGAAGAGATAAGAGCACCGACGCGACGTCCATAAATTATCAGGCTCCGTAGCCGCGATACGGCTGTCAACGCGGACGTTTTTCACGAAATTCCCCAACATTTCGAGCGGTGTGTTACTCTAATACGAAAGGAGGGAGAGGTGTCCTCGCCGATACAGCGGAACGAGAGAGCCCGCAAAAGCAAGAGAAACGTTCTGCTCGCTCGATCAGCCGCGATCTGAAGTGAAATCTGGCTTGCTCCCGCGTGCACGTGATTTTAGTGCAACTTTGAATAGTTGAGCGGATACCTTTCTCTCACACGCGTCGCGGTTCGCTCCTTTCGTTTCGAAAATGAAACCGTCAGTGTTAGTTGTGTGCAAAGACAGTTAAACACACCCCTGAGCTTATTTTACGATCACTGTGGATGAATCTTCAATCTACCTGATGATCTCTACCTCGATCAACAAACAGAGATTCAGTGTTTGCGAAGAATTCATGCTTACTAGCTGATAACCGAGGGAATCCTGGATCGGGGCTCAACTGTCGCTGGTTTCACGATCGGTAAGATTAGTTTTATGTTGCTTGGCTGCCATTACCGAAATTCTTCGAACGTCCCCGCGGATTTTTACACGGTTAAACTGCCGAGTTTCCGAGAATGGAACTCGTTCAGGCGTTCGGAATTGAGGGGCCCAATCGAGAACACCGAGCAGGCACATGTCACTCCTAACTTATGTATATTAGCAGATATCTTGGCAGAAGAGCGCATTAAATTTGGAGTTTAAACTACCTCTGTGTATAAATTAAGTAAACATATTTGGTTGAATATCTTAGAAACTACCGGAGCCATAACAACGTTGTATGTAACTACACAGCAAAATTGTGTATTTTCTAATGAGGAATCTAGCTGCTTAAACAGATTCCAGAAAACTCAAATTTTTTCAAATAATACATTAAAAAATAGCACTCTTCTGTTGATCTTTCTGATGAAATGTTAATTCATTTTCTTGTACATTTGTGCGTGAAAAGTATATTTACTTTATAAAAAAAAAAATTATTATGTACATTCTAACGCGTAATAGAACAAAACATTGTAATTGACGTCAGTAGCAATTAACGATTACACAAAGTAATTTGTAATTAATTCAGCAATTACATTTAATTGCAATTACTCTTTAATTGGAGTTACACTTTAATTGCCATTAAAGTAAGCGATTACACTTTTAATTGATTACGCCGAACTCCTGTCGCTGGACGTAAGTAGGTACTCATGTAGTACGTCCATCGCATTTACTCTCGATGTATCTGTCCACTTTCCTCGACTATCCGTTACGAGGCCAATTCTTAGAACGAAAACGCTGCCCTACTCGCGAGAATTTAAATGCCGAGCGCTATTGTAATGTACAGTAGGCCAATTAACAATCCCATCGGGTGTAAGTACCCCACAGTGGTCGGCCGCGCTCCTACGCAGACGTCGCGACGGGCGGCGTCCCTTCTGAACCGCGCGCGCGATTCGTTGATTTGGCAGCTCAGCATCCCGATTAAAACGCCACACGTGACTGAATTCCAATGCGAAATGCAGCGGCCGGGTACATTCACTGGCGCTTTATGCTCGATTCGTTAGTAAGCGATTGACGCTGCACGCGTTATCACTCGCCGCGTATTGATCCGGTCTCGGCTCCCTGCGTCCGCAATCGCGCCGCGACTAGGTCCAGCGAATTCCGGCGTCTTTCGGCGAGTGCCACACACTGCCCTCCACCATGACAGGTTTCTCTCTCAATTTCGTTAAAGCCTCGCTCACATTAATCAAGTTCTATTACAAGGCAAGTAAAGCCGAAATGATCTCTACTTCGCTTAAACCTTCAAAGTTGAAAGCAACCTGACAGGATATTTCCAGTCAAGTAAATAACAGTAATAACGTGACTAATGCGAACGCGGCCCGAGGCGCGAAAGTTCAGTCGATTTGTCGTTGCTTCGCCCTATCGCCCTATCGCCCTATCGCCCTATCGCCCGTACTCTCGAGAATACGAACAATGGGGGGTTGAGAGGCTTTCCGAGCTTCGCAAGCTAAATAGATGTTTCCGCGATTGTCGCACGCGATTCGAGTTTTCCAGTTTGGAATGCAACGGAAGTAATGGAACCTTCATTATCTGAAGTTTCGGTAGATAAGTAGTATTTGGAGGTTCTGTTATTTCAGCAGAGCAGGTGTTTGTAGAATATTGTTTCTTTGGTCTAAGGAGGTTTGTAACTGTTTAAAGTTTAAACTAATTCTGAGGGTGAGGGATAGGTTCTGCGTTAATCAGTTTGTTGAGTACCTTTCAAGCATTAGTATTAAGTAATTCGAAGTCTAAGAAGAGTGTGATTCCACGTAAATAAATAGTTAAATGTATTACAAGCTTGTGAGTTTCTATGAAAATCATTCCTTTGTACAACATTTTATTTCAGAACCAGAGCAACGTACGTTAAAAAGGTCACCCCTGTTCATAACTTCCTCACAAATTGTGAAATATAAATCTAAGAACTACTTACTTATTGTTAGTCCTGCATACTTATTCGATATTCATTTTTATCTTCAAAATTCTATTCGAAAGTTGGTTAATCTTGTATGTATGTATGTATGTATGTATGTATGTATGTATGTATGTATGTATGTATGTATAAAATCCAAATACCACTGACTCATTCCCTCACTCCTCACGATTTCTCTGCAACCACTGATCCTATGACCATGGAATTAGCTCCTAGGTGCTCGTTAACAAATCTATTTAAGGATGTATTGGACCTATTTTCAAAATAGTGCCAAGTTGATGAAAATTTGTAAGATTGTTCTTTTTAATCTTCCTGAGGTGCTCCAAAAATTTAAAACGAATTCACTAAACGGTTACTGAGTTATAACGATTTTAATTTTCACTGATTTTACACGTACTCTTATGGAAAGAGACGATCTTGACGGATAAACCATCTGAAAAAATGTTGAAGAAATAGTGCCAATATTTTCAATTTTTTTGTACATATAATATATGGGTAGATGAAAATATCTGTTGAGTTTCAATTGTTTTTACTACACCGTTTTAAAGAAATAAATTATAACTTGAAAAAATTGTGAATTCTGGGCATTTTCACTGGCAAAAGTTTAGCAAATAATGCTTGAGAAAGCATTTGTAAAGTGAAAAATACCTTCCTAGGATTAAAAATAAGACTCCAACTGTCGTTCGAATTCCTCACATCTAGATTTACTATGTGTAAGCCGTAGATATTCAAGTATTTCAAATTTCATATACTTTTGTCTGATATTGTACGTTCGATACATCCTTAAAAGCTCCCTTCCCTTCACAGAAAACAGATATACATACATATATAAGCCGGTCAACGCCAAGAACTTTAACCCTTGCTTGTCACACTGGGTCAAAATGACCCACAATTTGACTTTCAGGTAAAATAACATTGAGGCATTATTGAAGATGGTACCTACTGTTTAAACATCATGCACTTTAAATGTTAATTTTCAACGATCAACATATATTCTACAATGTTGAAGCTTTGTCTTGGAATTTTTAAGTTTAGGACTTAATTTAACAGGTAGTTTTTAAATAGCAGTGTGACAACTACGTTCGAAAAAATCGGTGTAACAACCGAGGGTTAAGCTTATTGTAATCTATACAATCCACAACTGCTTCGTAGAAATAAATAAATACATATCTTGTGGTTAGTTCTAATAGTGGCGATTCTCATCCTCATTTGCTCACGTGTAAATTATGGTGCTTTAATTATCACGCCCCTGTTGCGCATCACGGCGAAAGGGACATGATCGAGTACCTCGAAGCCGTCACTCTTACAAATGTTTACGCCCAAAACCAATACGACTGTCTTGAGAATTTCTACGATACAAAATTTCATTAAAACGTCAACCCTTCCGAATTTTGATATTTCAGACGCAAGAACAATGGCCCTAGCCATTGTGGCTGAAAATCGGAAAGTTCTCTGCGACGCCCAAGCACGTGGCCGAGCGCATTTCTCTGCCCGCTATTGTCGCGGTCATATGTTTATGCGGTTTTGCGTAAGCACCGTTTCCGCGCGCGATAAATTGTTATCCCGAGACTTCCCAGTACGCTTGTTCCAGCTATCTCGCGGAGCGTTAACTCGACACATTAATCGAAACACGTGTTACTTTACTTTTGTTTGTCAGTGATTCCTGCACGCAATATCTCCACCTCCCGCGGCGGTTAAAGGTCAATCTATACAGCCACCGAGCCGGGGACGAGCCGTATCGGCACGTAACGTTTGGTACTCGGTGGGCACACTATGCGACGGGCCGTATCCGTGCCGTACCCGAGCGCAACGTTGCCGAATGACAGAACAGTATCAGCTCAGTTTCGACTCCTCTGCGTGTTGTAAGTTGTAAGCTGCAAGTATAAAATTCGGCAATGTTGCTCTCGGATACGGTACGGAAGATTGCGTATAGTTGTATGAGCTCCAACTTCCTAACACGATTCTCTTCAGAAGTGCATCGGGTCCCATTGCACTCTTTTCCAATGGGACTGTATACTTTTTTTTTCCACGAATCGAATTCCCGAGTCGGTCAACATATAAAATGCATAAGGAAAACCTAACCCCTCAACGGCACACTAAATTTTAGAAGAACGTTACGAGATTATATGTCGTAGGAACGTAGAGCACATTAAACTACAGAAAATTTGACTCTACGAACTTTTTATATCTTTAATCAGAGCAGAGCTGTAGCACAACTCACTTGCTATTATAGAATCACCCCCTCTGTATATTTTTAAACCGATTCAAAGTCTGTTGTTCGTTGGTACCTCGCCTACCCGATATTTGCACCCGATTCTCCTATTTTCTGCAACTACCTATTAACGAGCCGAATGCTCGATGCCAATGCAACATGCTTCAACGTGGCGCCAATTATTCGCAGACTATCTCAGCGACGAAATGTCGGCAATCACGGCAGAATTAACGGTGAGACGGCCAGTCTATCAACAGGACGAGCTTAATCATTTGTGCAAATACGTGAAGCCCAAAGAAGCGTGTAAGTATTTTTCGGGATCAGTTCTAAGCCTCCGAATGGCGCGACGCCACTTATTTTCGATCTGCTTTCGCTGGAGGCAGTGCGCCCAGCGCTTCTTATCTACTCCGAGCAAGTGAAACGTTCGGATAACAGCTCCCAAGAATTGATATCTAGTCCCCGCGACTCTTGTATTGACGAATATCAGGCTGTGCATCATTTCGCTGAATGAATGGTAGCCTCTGGTCATGTTCACTCTGCCGCACCAGTTTCGCGCGGAGAACGTTCAACAACCTACGATGTAGTCCGCTTCAATTGGATATTACAAGTTATACATATGCACCCAATTTGTTAAACTTTAAAATCAACATCTCTTACTAAATGTACCTACATTAAATGCACAAATTTCAAAATTTTCATTCTTAGAAAAATGAACAAAACATTAAGATTAAAGGCGATTTGTCAGTCACTAGTTGCTGAAATTCGTTATTGCGTCGTATCTTGCAATTCATATGCCATTTGTCCAAGGGAAAATTCTCACCGCTGTAACGCGCAACGTGCGTCAACGAACCACTTTGACTGACTTGACTAATTGATTGGAAAGTATCGTCAAACTTATTACCGAGCTCGCAGTTTGTTAAAAGAAAGTGTGTGTGTGTATGACACATAAAAGCGAATGCCAGGCAACATGGTTAAAGACTTGCGTCGCGCGTTACAAAAGTGAAAACAGGGGATAGTAATAGTATAAATGATCTATGAGCGCAGTTTTCAAGAGCATATCGTCGAGATGCAAGAGAATCGAACCACTCAAGGCTTTAAAGAACTCGATACCGCTGATCGGATGGCTGTCGGCATACAATTGGAAGAGCGACATATTGGGAGACTTGATCGCTGGAATCACCGTCGCTGTTATGCATATTCCCCAAGGTACGAACATTTGCCAACTGTCTTGCGCTGCGCGCGAACCACTCTGAATAAAAAATACACTCGTCGAATAATAAAACCGTCCTGTGACTTGTGATGTACGACACTTCTAGCGAATGTGTCGCCGACATTCCAAACAAGAAAACTGGCAATGCTTGCGTCGGTGAATCTATTTCTGTAATTTATTTCTACTATGCTCCAACACTGGGCTTGGGTCGTTGAGTAAAACGTGGGGTTCTTATAAAAGAAAAACTCGAAAGGAATAGGATCTTTCGAACCTGAGAAATCTTCATTGATTCTTAAAAGTACATGTACCTATACAATAGGGTGGCTCCTATTTTTCAACATCCGATTTCTTTTGCTCCCACCCCCTATCGAAATTTGGCTGAAATAATATTAAGAGGGCATTCCAACCATTTTTTAGATAATAGCGTTTGAATGCCTATAGAGAGATCCGCGCTACACGCGTATAGGCAATACCTATATTAAAACGCTATAAAAATGGTTGATAGCGCAAAAAAATGATATACAAAGAAATTATAGAAAATTGAATGCTCGTTTAATATTATTTGATCAAAATTTCGATAGAGCTTACAATTCTTGAGTAAAACCCTTTAAATCCAAAAACATTGTTGAATTCTAAAGTTGAAGGCCTGGTCGGCACCCATTCCTGTTGTTCGATTGCAATATACCTTTTCAGGGATTTTTTTTTTACGAAATGGAATCATACTAGGGGTGGTACTAGGGGGTGAGAGCAAAAGAAATCGAAAAAAGAGAGCCCCTCTAGAGAGCATATGTACTTGCTGTACTGTAATAGTAATAAGTACGAGGGAAAATTGGGGGTAGAAGTTATGAACTTATGCATATGTACGTATAATAGAGTTTGATAAGGGGTCAAGTATATGTTCACCAACAGTAATTTAATAACATAGAGTATAGCGTACATGGGACAGTAGCTGGTAGATAATATAAAGAAAGCTAGCACTATATCAGAACTGTCCCGTTCACAGGAATGGCGTACGCCATTTTGGGCAACGTACCACCGATCGTGGGCATCTACATGGCTTTCTTTCCCGTTCTGGTTTATCTCTTTCTCGGGACGTCCAGGCATAATTCGATGGGTAAGTCAGCCAATGTTCAGCGATCAAAATCCTGGTGTTACGTAAGATGAAAGCTTCCACTGCAAAGTGCACGGTAGTTTTTATTTAACTATGTTCTTTCCATTCAACTTCCTTCTAACTTTCATTCCGCTTCTACTTTCTAATCTCACTACTTAGATTCGCCGGTAAAATTCTTACTTAATCCCTTCTAAAGGATACCTCATGCCGCTTCCTAGTCCTTCGAGTTGTCACTGAACGAGAAGTCAAGAGGATATCAAACGTTTGAATAAGGAAATTTAATTAGCACCAGTATTGAACCTGACATTGTCGCGAATGTATGTATCTTCAATGGCACTACCTACTTGGTAATAAACTTGCGATAGATACGGATAATCTTAACGAAGTTTCCTGTGTACTGTGGGAAACGACGTGGGAAATTATTTAAACGTAAAAGCAAGTAATTCGGTTAGGCGTACGGTTATCTCGAGTAGGTACCGCCGATGATTAGGTGTAGTGTAGATAAAAGAAAAAAAGAGGCTTATAAATGACTGCATACATCGAATTCTCAGTGAAGGATGCGAGTAGACCAAGTTATATCTCTCCTTTCCTTCTGCGAAGGTACGTTCGCGCTGATTTGCATGATGACGGGAAAAGTGGTGACGACTTACAGCTCCCAGGAACACTTTGCCAGTAACTCGACTGTCGCAGAAAACGATCTATCGTCCTCCATGAGCCATCGATACTCACCCATAGAAGTTGCAACCGCGGTCACGTTCACCGTCGCTCTCATTCAGGTAATTCGGCAGTAGGTAATTCCTGTTGTGCTTATACCTAGCGAGGGTCGCTGGCCTATTTAGCGCCTCATTATTTAACAAGTAAAAGATGCTCCTTCTTCACCTGTTAACTCAGTTGAAAATTCCACCGCGTGGAATAGAACGAGTAGATTCGCCACAAAAATGAATGTCCTAGGTGCATCTACGTTAGGTAATAATGATTATTATTTCTACTTTTATTTATGTTTTAAGTCTTCGTTTAGTTTAATATTATTAAACATACAATATTTAATACACTGGAGATGTTTCTAATCGAGAAATAACCCGGTCAATGACACACCCAGATGGGTGCCCCCAAAGCAGGGGTTTGTTTTGGTTTTTTGAAAGGAAAAGAACCGGACGAAGAGGAACCTAATGAATTTTATTGAATTTGCAATAAAAATATTTTTATCCGTTCAACTAGTTAACAGTTTGAACGGTTCAATTGCGGATTCAAACAAACGTAAAATAATTAGGAGTTAAATCGGCGAGCACCTCGTATTCGGCCATATAGAGGGGGAGCTCTACTGCTATCCGTGACAACGCAGGATCATCTTTCGTACCCCATTTTCCTAACCAGCTAGGAATGTACGTGCTAAGGCTGGGGGTGATAGCATCCCTTCTCGCCGACAGTCTCGTCAGCGGATTCATCACCGCTGCGGCGATCCACGTGTTCACGTCTCAGGTCAAGGATCTTCTTGGACTTCGAAACCTGCCCAAGCGGAGGGGACCATTCAAACTGATTCTTGTGAGTACATGATTTAACGAGAAAATCACTACCTATCATTGTTCCCATTCGTCTATTTATATTTATATATTTATATCTGTACGGGAAAACCCTTTTTGTACAAAGATAATCGGTGCATTTGGTAGCCAGGTCGAGGCAAGTCAATTATTTCTCCGTCGTCTTCCATTTTCTTGAATGAAGGGCGTGCTAATGAAGAAATCTTTTCATTGCTTCTCCACAGTCTGTCCTTGGTATGTTACTTTTAAACGCAGAGTTAAAAGAATGATGCAACGAGAAACTGCATTTTCGCAGTTTTACAAAAATTGTTCATTGGAAGTGAAATAAACTTGAAGCCATTCAACTTTTTCCTGTCTACAAGCAAAAGACACGAGTTTTCCAGGTTGCGTGACTCACCCTTGCATATAGCTATGTAGTAGCTACTAGGTCAGTGCGAAAATTCGTTCGTTCACTGTCGACGAGTGATATACACATATGTATGTATACGTTAGCATGTTTGTCAAGTGTCTTACTTATACTTTTACCAGGAAACTGGCAAAAGTTCTTAAATAGCCAAGGAAAATGCTTTAATTAAAAAGAAATTCACTTTTAAGGAAGACTTTGATTCGACCTAATATTATAAAACGCATTAGAAGCTGGCTATGAAAGTATCTAACGATACGAGGCACATGTAAATACTATTTTCGACTTGGATTTAGTAGATATACATGGTCTGCGTTAGGTTTCAATTTCAATTAAGCGTGCACATGATCAATTACGCTTCAGTGGCTTCCTCCTTGAAAATGAAACTGCTAACCACATCCAGAATTAAGTCGTCATACGAGATCGACGATCGCCAGGTTGTTCGGGCCAACTGTGCATACCCGCTGAACAAATATTTCTCATTCGTTCCGTACGGATAATTTCGCTTTCCTTATCCGAGTAAGAAATAAGTAGTCGATACGTAAGCAAAAAATAAGTCGTCACTCGTCAGTGATCTCTGCACAATTTGCACTTCTCCCTGATCTTGGCAAACGGACGAAGAATTAACTTAACCCTCTCACCGCTGAGAATTCACCACGTAACCGCACGCAGGTGCTGTTACAGGAAGCATGGCAAAATTCCTCGACGCGATAACAACATTTACTTAGGTACTTGGTCGACGTCGAAATAGTCAAACACCTTTTATTCCTTATTACCACTGGGGGCAAACAACGCGCGCAGATAATCAGTGTGCATTATGATCGTCGAATCACGCAGTAATAATTATAGAGGAGCAAAAATTGAATCTTGAATAGAGCATAAAAAGCAGCACAAAAACAGCAGGATCCAGAAATATATTTGGCGCTTAACGGAAATATGATTTGATATGATAGATGCTTTTAAAGAAGGGTGTGTGAAATTATAAAAAGTCCTTGGAACTCGAAAATGTCTGTTCCAGCTTACTTTCAACTTTCATCTACGTTTCAAATGCACGCCTTCTCGGTACAAAGGCCAATATCATTTTTCAGTACGAAAGTTCGAGAAATCGAAGTAAATGGAAAGTTATACATGGTAAAAATTGTACTCCGAACTCTGTACTAGAATCTAATGTAAGTTCAATACTTTGCTGCTCGGTAGTCAATCTTCTGTTCGGGCATGCGCATTGAAGAACTCGCTATTGCTCGGTGCACCTACAATATTTATTTAACCACGAGAATTCGAAAAAATGAGAAACTTTGGAGACATGTAGCTCATGTGATTTCATATTATTGCGAATAGGTACTTATCTGCGAAACTGTAAAAGATATGGAAAAAAAATTCAATTGGTAAATTGATTCTTGTAACGTGCTGCACCACGTTCCTATACAGAATGCAGAAAGTATCGTTGAAATATGGGCCAGGAACTGGAAATAATGTAAACTTCACTGCAGTTTACTTCGCAACTGCGGATTACAGTCCTTGAAATTCGCTTTCGTTCAATTTTATCTTTTCCTCGACGATTAACGAGCCGTGGCGGCAGACCTCAATAACTCCAAATGCTTGCCTGCGTATTCGTTTGCGCGTACCATACCTACCGATGTACACAGCCAAAAAGAATCTCATTAACCACTCATTGCCTCCTAGAGAAAACGAAATCCTGGAACTTTAACCAAACCAAGAAAATCATTATCGTCGTTAATCGAGTTTAAAAATTCCACGAACATTCTCTCCTATGAATTAATATTTATTTACGAAAAAAAACCGTACACTTTCTCCAAGTACATATAAATAAATATTTGAGTAAAAAATTCATGAAGAGACGCCTCCTTTATAATTCGTTCCTCGAATTTTGGTGTTCCGTTAACGATGTACATGGTGAACCAGTCGCGTTTCCGGTTTACCTCGCACCGTGTGCCCGAGGAAAAGCGTAAAAATGAACAAGTAAAAGTTGCTACTGGCTGGGCGATTTTACCTTCCTCCATGCCAAATAAGTCGTGCGAGCTTGTTGGTACGTGCATAACAGCGATAATTTTGTTTGTTGTAGTTTCCTATACATAATTACCTCGCCTTCAAGGAATTCATTTCCCATTTCTCCGAGCAGCACTGGGGAACGTAACGAAAGTACGAAGCCACTACCGCGAACGCATGAAATACCGAACGAAATTCCATGTCAAACTTTCCTGTACCCATCATAATTCGTTAAAAAGAATAAAAAGAGAATCCCGAGACCTCGCTGTTTCTGGCGAAAAATTAGCGGGGAACTTTGCAATCACTAGAACAGTCTAGAAATGTTCTATTAGGTCGAGATTTTGTTTGAACGAATGAAAGGAAAGCAGAAGGTTTTCGAACATTGTTGTTGAAACTCTTCAGTTGCAGAGAGTACAGCAAGATTCGGTAGAAAACTTTCGATTGTTTATAATTGTTTCAGACGTACGTAGATGTCCTGAACAATATTGATGATGTGAACGGGGTCGCCATCCTGCTCTCCTGCGTCACCATCGTCATCCTCGTTGCCAACAACCTCCTGAAGGTTGCCCTAAAAACGATACAATTTATGTTAATTAAATAAATGATTCATTCGAAGAAATCGTCTTATAATCAAAGTAGACTCTGAAAGACAACTCGAGGAGTTTCAATTCCTTAATTTCCCGTATGCTGTAAAAAATTGCAATTCCATTTCATTTGCAGCCGAAGGTGGCGAAATTAAGCCCCTTCCCAATCCCCATAGAAATGCTGGCTGTCGTGATTGGCACGGTTCTATCGGTGTACATGGACCTAGAAGACGCTTATGGCATCATCACTGTTGGTCACATACCAGTGGGGTAAGAATATTCCTTATAAATCATCATTATTCCACATTACATGCTTACTTTAACTAGCACGTCAATTTACTAAAGTTTCACTCATTCGCAATGAAAGAGGTGGTTATCGGTCATTGGTTTCCCCTTCAGCTTACCAGTTCCATCTATGCCACCGTTCTCGCTGGTGCCAAACATCTTGCTAGACAGCTTCGTGATCACCATGGTGTCCTACACCATCTCCATGTCCATGGCGCTGATCTTCGCGCAGAAGCTGAGCTACGAGGTGGACTCGAATCAGGAGCTAGTGGCGCAGGTAACGCACAAGAAACTGGCTGCTCCAGGCTATCGAATAACTTAATTTCTTTTCAACTATTCTTCCTGCAAAACGTCATCGCGTCGATCCTCGACCTGGTTCTGCCAGCAAGGTGCTTCTAAGCTGATCTTGAGATTCGATCGTGCATGCCGTGACGATTAACGGCACGGGTCACGCTTGCAGCTCTGACACGAATTCTATGATTCGAGTCACATGTAGCCTAGTTCAACAAAGCCACCACCTTGATGCAACCAGGCTAGAGCTCCTTGGCCGCGTTAACGTAGAAAGATGCTAATCAGTGTGGCGATTAACGTGAGAAATGCTAGATCACGGTTCGTTGATGGATAACGAGGTAAATGTAAAGAATTTTAAGGATAAAGATGGGTTCACGAAGGCCCTGATAACTGGGATAATCACACACCTAGGATTCTAGGATCGCGATTAGGCATTGCAAGCTGATTTCCAATATGCAGGGAAACGTTAAAAATATTTAGTTTAGGTTTAGAGTATCAGTTATCGATCACAACGCGAAACGTCATTGCCAAGCATCAAGACAGGCATCAGCTCCTTCGATATTCACTGCTAGACTGGGGTAGGCGTTTTTATACGCTGCATTATTACGCACGCTGTCGGTAGTCTATGACAGGAATTCCAGGTCGAGGGGACAGGGAACGCATTTAAAGGTTATAGGAGGTCGAGTGGACAATATTGTCGCAGCAGGGGATTCTTTTTAACTTCTTACAAAATTCTACAAGACATATCAGTCCCTAGTTCATTAAAATGAACAGTCAAAGCGAATTTGATCATTTGTAAGAAGAATAGGGATGGTTATCGTTATAGACTATGATTCGATGGTTTCCAGGGCGTCGGTAATCTCGTCGGGTCCTTCTTCTCTTGCATGCCATTCACAGCTTCGCTATCCAGATCGTTGATCCAGCAGACCGTCGGCGGGCACACTCAACTGGCTAGCCTAATATCCTGCGGAATCCTGATCAGCGTGCTGCTCTGGATAGGACCGTTCTTCGAGCCTCTGCCACGGGTAAATCACTTGCTTCCGCGCAGAATTCAAGTACCAACTCTCTCCATTACAATCATTGGAAATAATCAGAATTATATCAAGTTTGGTCCGAGTTTTATCAGAGGAAAACAATAAGAATCCTATTGCTTTAACAGTGCGTGCTAGCCAGCATAATCGTGGTGGCCCTGAAGGGAATGCTGATGAAGGTGACGGAGTTCAAGAAGTTCTGGAAGCTGGATAGGACAGACGGTGTGGTCTGGGGGGTGACGTTCTGCACGGTGGTCTTCATGGACGTGGAATATGGCCTGCTGATCGGAATCGTCCTCTGCATTGGCAAACTGATCCTCTTCTCCGTGAACCCCTACACCTGCACGCTCGCTCTAGTACCTGGTACCGAGCTTTATCTGGATATCAAGAGATATAAAGGCGTATGGAGCAATAGTAGTCTCTTTTATCTAGCTTTCTTCCCTCTTCACGTTTTCTCACTCTTTCTCCCCTCTGCTTTCTTCTCTGTCGACGCGTGACGCGTGACCATATCGGGCACGATTTATTGCCGACAGAGTCTGTGCTCGTTTCTCTTATAGAATTCTTTAACGCGGAAGTCGCGTGTTTCAGGCTGTAGAGCTGCCTGGTATAAAGATATTCCATTACTCGGGAAGCTTGAACTTTGCCTGTCGACAACAGTTTCGTGACAAGGTGTACAAAGCCGCTGGGCTGATTCCGCGTAGGGAGACGAGCGGAAGCTTCAGGCACGACGAGCTCAGGGAAATTAAGAAGGTGAGATTTACTTTTGTCTTTCGAATCGTTTATGTATTCACTCTTGCTCTTCAATGGACAAAAGAGTTTCAGGGAATTTCTACAGAGGGTCACTGCTTTCAGGGATGAACCTACTTACACCTTTTTTACATTAATGTGCTCTGCTCAATGAGAAGAAAACAATTTTTAAAAGTAACTCATTTCTCTCTACCCGAAGCTCCTGAATGCAAATACATATACCTACGTACACACTCTGATAAAGATATAATTAAATCAGGAAACTAATTATATGACTCATCCACGGTGTCCTATTTCAGTATTTTCAGCACTCTGCAATGAGAGCAGTGAAAAGCGATCCTAAGTAACGCTCTACCCTCTACTCCCTGTTTCTTCACGTTTTTTCGAACGCCCTTCTTTCTCCGCTAGAAACCTGTTTATCTTAACGCCAGGACGCTTTGACCCATTTCGCTATTTCAGCTTCCCCGGCTCCACCTGCAACGCCAGCGAAATGTGGAAGTAGGCCAGGTGAACGAGGCGTTAAAGTAAATATGTAAGTCTGGATCGTTGAGTCAACAGACTTGGAAAAAACTTAGGCAAGTAAATACGCGCGCCGAGCATAGGGCCGTAAGGAGCGTAAATCCCCACTCTCATTCCATTCTCATTTCTCATTGATCGCAACGAAGGATGCACGGTAGCCTAAAGTGGGGATGCCGTAAGTGGCTCTGCCGATGAACGGATGATTCATTACAAGATGTGTGCGTGTTTTGGCGACTACAGTAATCACTCGTATTAAACCCGACGAACGGGGCTGGCGGCGGCCGTACGACGCGTTGCGGACACTATTCCGTGCGACCGATGCCGCGAGTGAGAAAACCGAAGAGCGAACGAGGGGGGAGTGAAACAGTTGACACGAAGTTGCTGTCGACTCTTTCGTTCTCTCACTCTCGACTGAAGGATTCTAAGAAATGGTGGGGATAGTCACCGGGCGTAAGTACATACTACGCATGGTAAAAACGGGGCTATAATATTTCGGCTGAGTTATCTTGTCATTACCAGTTCCATTAACGCGTTCACTGACGACACTGGCATCGGCGTGTTTTCACGCCGCGAGCCACCTAAGTAGCTAGTAGCAGGTAGTCTCGGAAACCCAAATACCCACTGTCGATACAGAATTCCATCTTTAGCGGACGAAAGGCAAGACGTAGAGGTATTGTACTTGGAAGAGTTATAGCGTGGCCGTAAACGTTGCGGGAATCCTAAAGTTTACACTTCACAGCTCTGAGGTTTCGTACTGTTTCTGGGAGCTAAGGTTTCCAGACCTCTTGTTCCGTCACCCCAAATAAACATTGGGACTCCTGCAGCTCTTACGACCTCCCTATTATTGCACAGAGATACAAAAATAAGGAATAAAGAAAGAGAAGGAAAAAAATAGCGCAAAGGCGAGGTTCAGTCGTAAAGCTGTTTTGCAACCTAACCTTAAATATATTGCGGCTATATCCCCTCTATTTAGGTACAATGCAATACATTATCGACTACAAGAATGCCAATTTCCACGTGTTCTGTGATTACAGCTGCGAACCCTGATACTGGACTTTACTGGGCTGAGTCACATAGATCTGGCGGGCGCGACGACCCTTGGAAACCTGATCAACGAGTACTGCGACATCGATATCCCCGTGTACGTGGCTGGCTGTTCCGGTAAGTGTGATCGGTCAAACCACCGACCGCGACTGACCGCGACGTCCCACAGTGTATACACTGGTGTACATACACAGCAATCGCAGCACCGATCGGAAGCGGAAACGATCTACTATCCGCTACGATCGTGTTCACGATAGCGGCGCCTCCTAGCGCCTCCCAACTTCGAATTTCAAATGCATACGGCCAACTCGACGTATTGCAGGTCCTGTGTACGAGATGATGAGAAAGTGCAACCTGTTTGAATACAAAGGCGGCCTCTTCGCCGTGTTCCCCACCATCGCGGACGCGGTGCACTTTGCAAGATGCAACTCCGAGATGTCCTCCACGCCTGCGTGGAACTCGTACGAGGGCACTTCTATCGCTAGACTGTGAACCTGTGTGCATATTCATCAGTTTCACTGGCGGCAACGTTGATTCATGGCCCACGAACGAGCACGAACGAGGAACGAGTACTTCCCGATTGGGGTGCCTTTTTCGATCAGAGATTCGATTTTCCACTGTCGATACGCTTCGATCCTACGAACAACTGAAGCATTAAATTACGGGCAACGACGATAGGTTTCGTAAAATGTAGACGAAAAGGATATTTATGGTCGAATCTGGAAGCTGCTTTAGAGAGGAGACTCGTTGGTTGGTGATTCCATGATGATTGATGTTCTGGTTCGATTTCAATACTCTGGCAGCCTGACCGCGATCTCGCTTTGCATTCCGTGCGCGCCGCGCCGGGACGCGTGGCAGCCTTGTCGTTAAACGCCACTACGAAACACGAATTTCTAACGTCGGTGCGTGTCGTTCCACTGCTACATAGAAATTCGTTTTCTAAATGACGACGAGGCAGTAGCTGGCTGTCCCGGTTCCGCGGAAAACCTGATCGATTCTAAATGATAGGGTGTATTCGCGTAATCAGGGAGATAAGGGCTCTAACGCGAACTCCAACACTGATTTCTAATGGAGGTAGTACTTGTTATATGATAGGAAGGGAACAAAGGAGAAATACCAAGATACGATGTTACTTAAAAGAACCTGTCATTTCGTTCTTGTACATACATAAATACTATTGTAAATAACATCGTCCTGTACATCGCTTACGTCGTCCTGTATGTTGAATTATATCCCTGTCCCTTTTGTACTTAAAATCCGAACGAACCAAGTTTTATTGAGAATTCGATGAAGAAAGGCAAGCGCAGAAATTTTGTAACATAGCTTGACGATATTTTCAATTACATAGTTCGAAATATTGAATGATCGTATGTATTATATTTGCGCTTTCTGTAGCTATTACTTAATTTCTGTAATAGACAGTTACGCGTCACGTTTACTCAAGTGTCATTTATGTAACGATAACTTGTACTTTGTAAGATACGATAAAATAAATTATAATATTTATACATTTATGGCTTGTAATTTCACGCTTCTTGTCTCCTTATTACATTTCGACGAATAAGGTATCGCTTACAAGCGTTAGAAAGTACAATGCACATGTATTACGTTAACATAGTGATAATGTACTTCAATCGCGTAATTACATTTAGTGAAGAAAGCTGCATGTTATACAACGACTTTCGTAATCAATTTGTTCACTATCCTGTGTTAAGTTTGAAATATATCGTTTCTACAATTGCGTATCGAAACCAGCACAACTGGAATATCAGATAGATAACTGTCGAAAGTTTTCGAAGACTTGCAAATAGTATAATGGAGAACGCGGAATTAATGCAACTGCAAATGGGAGACATCTTTGTAGGGACCAAGATGGACGACGCTAAACTCGTAGAGCCCTCTGCCTCGGCATTCAACTCCTAGAGCTAAATGCACAGGACATTCAGCGATATTCAGCTCTCAACACTCATACATAGAATTCAATAAAGAAAACCGTAGGCTATTAAGATTCAATATTTACGTCCTAAAAACCGTAGAATCTAATATACAGGCTGCTCAAAAATTCCTAGTGCTCGTTTTACATATTTAGCGTAGCTACCATAAAAATGAACAAGAAAGTTTTAGCAAACATATGCCGTTTCCAAGTAATAAAATGTTCCTTTACTATTCTTTCTGTTGAAGGGGAATTGAAGGATATGATATAATCGATGTAAAACTAAGACTAGAACCAGTACCAAAAACATTCAATAGTTCATACCACAGTACATGCCATCTATTTAGAAGTATGTAATCTGCACCCGTGATCTCGGGAATTTCCAAGACTCAAATGACTTGGAAGAATTCGGAGCTTCCTGGTTAGAATTACTACGTTCAACAGCCTTTAATTACAATCCCGATTAAACGAATCGAAATGTGCGCCACGGGGGAACCGGCACCTGAGAGATAAGCTTGGCGCCTGCGTGACCAACGTCAACATCTCGTACACCTATCACTTGCGAAGTGAAGTTGGTCCAAGTTCGTCTTGTGTCATTGTTACCGGCACGTCACTGTTATTTGTTTACGATGAGTTCGTGGGTACAATATGTTAAATCCATCCCGACGCATATGGTAAGTTGACGAATTCACCTCAAGGTGATTAGTTCTCTCAAGCATATGTGCGCGTCAACGTCACGCAGCGAGGTTATGTTCCCCAGTACAACAGGTGTTACGTACATATTTGTATAAATTGTTGTTCGATGTTGAATCGGAATACACATTTGTTTTCAGGACTACGATGGCCAAGCTCGGGCAGAAAGATTATCGAGGATCATCATAACCTTATTTGGTGTAATGTATTACGTTCGAAATACGCGTATACCGGATTGTCTGCGCAATATTGATTAAACGGCCCTGATCTGTATTCGCAGGTAGTTGGATTAGTATGGGGATACGTCATCCAGCAGTTTTCTCAAACAATATATATCCTCGGTGCCGGTTTTCTGATGGCTGCTTTAATCACTGTGCCACCCTGGCCAATGTACCGTCGCAAGCCTTTGGACTGGCAGAAGCCACAGTCCGAAGCCAGTGTTAAGCCAAAGAAAAAGAAGTAGCTCGATATTACGCGCGATTGTATTTAACACAGTTTTGTTATAAGACCTTAAGTAATAGTACTTGTCTGTACAAAGGAAAGATAAAAAATTTCTACGTCGTTTGCATTTAAAATTGTGTACTTATGACTTGATTCGAAATTCTACGAGAGCAACTAGAGCCGGAATAGAACGAAGCGTCGCTCCTTGGGAATGTAGGCTTAATGGTTGAAATTTTAACGAAGGAATAAACTGCTTAGTAGCATACCATTCGTATATTCGTATTCAAAGTGCAAGAACTTCAGAGTATTAAATATGTATATTGATAATTGCAAATAAATAATTTCTCTCTTCATACTGGTAGACCCAAAATATAAGTATCGAGTTTTATTCAAATATTGCGTCACCCACACCTGGACTAATCTGTTTCCTTCATAGATGACAGCAAATCACACGCAGGTAACATTGGTGCAGCTAATTCCCGTATCACAGCTTCTTTTGACCAAATTCTGATACCTTTAAACAGTATTTTAACATCGCTACATGTTACGAAACTCAAAACTGTTTATTTTAAACTCGTTTGAATTCCCGCGGGAGGTCAGCGCGCGCAGCAGTTCGCTTTTGAATAGGTACCTATCACCGTTTCAAAGAGTCAATGACTAACACACAGTTGGGTGTCGTTGCACCGCTAGAAACGCGTTTTCTAACCGGTGACGACATAGGTATACGCGAAACTGTCGACGCCTCGAGCAAACGCACCGTTTCCAATTAATAGTTTCCGTCCAACTGATCGGCGACACGATCTAAGGCACGAACCGCGATGTTAATTTCGACTGCAACCGCTTCCAACAGGCGGGAATCTCGACAGCGAATCTTGGCGCTGGGGAGGGGATGGGATGAAACGTGAAGGAATCCAATGGCGCGAACCCGTATTTTCAAAATCGATTTCCTCGGGAATCAAGGTTTATACGAAGAAAGATTGCATTTTAAAATTTGAAAAGTGATCTTTTCTGTTTTTAATTGATAATGCGATTATTCACAGTTGTAACGATGTAAAATAATTATTTGAGACTGTTTATGTATCATTAATATGACAACTTGGGAATTGAAATCGATTCTACATGCAGGACGTGCACTCTCATGTTAGATTCCCCTGAATTTTAATAGAGAAATTCACACTCGGAGGCATTAGAAAGCACAATGCGCGTATATAACGCGTCTATGCATTATATCCGTAAGATGATGAACCATAGTTGCACAATACGATTCGACGAGGATATTATAACATTCTAAGCTCTGATTCCAAATCAGTGACTACACAAATGCTCCGTCCCGCGATATAGGCACAACCCCTGGCAGTAAGTTTTCGACCAAACGCAGTGGTACGGATTCGAAGAGAAACATCACAATTTCTTCTACGTAAAACAGTGCGGTATAAATTTTAAACTCGTGATAATATTAAATTGGTCTAATATGAAGTAAATACACCAAAAATATTTAAGACATTCGTTTATTTTCTACTAAAAAACAATGAACAAACACAATGTTGCTTGGAAAAAAGTATTTGGCCAACGGAAGCTCTGGGAAAAAGTATTCGACCATATAAATTTACAAAGAAATGAACAATAATTTACTTAAAATTCACATTACCATAATATTTAATTACACTAGTTTACAAAATAAAAAAATAATATTTGCACAGCAGATGTCACTATTTTTTCTTATGTAAAATGGCCCGCTGATTCCGAAAATAAGACCTAAAAAAAATTCTATGGATACGTTTTCGAGATATCGACAGGGGAAGTTTTCACCTGTCTGTCAAAAAGGTGGTCCCACTTAATTGCGAATATCGCGTGTTGCGAATGACCGATATGGTCGAAAATTATCTCAAATTAAAGATAATTGAATCACCAACAAATCTGCCTTACAATATTTTCGAATCGGTTCAGCAGTTCGGGTGAAATCGATGGAAATATGTGAAAAAAGTCATTTTTTCGACCGAAATTGACATCGACAATTCATTAAATCATCTGGGAAAAATCGAATTTTTTTTGCGCAATTGGGCCCAATTTCTCATTTCTTACGTTGAGTCTGCACTTTACTGAAGAAAATCTATGGGTAAACACCGAAGCTAGAGACAATTGTGTGAAAACACTAAAATTTCATTTTTTTCTCGGTTTTTTGTGTCTTTTCCATTTTAATGTGCCATTCAATTTCTATTCATTCTGTACATTTTTTCAAGTATTTTGTTAATATATGTGTGTTTTAGAAATAGTTCTGGCTCTATTTTTGTCTTTTGTGCATTGTGGGATTCGCTTCTCTTATGAGGAACCAAATATAATTTCCCAACATTGTCTGATCCCAAAATCCATAATACCGCCGCCCAATACCCTTCATATTCTGATGGAATCTCTCTCCGTGCTCGTCATTTACGTCATCGAGATTTTCCGCGAAAAAATTCGAGTGAGAATACAAGAAATGGATCTTCAGAAACATATTTACACCTCTTGGGAAAATAAAAAAGAATGAAAACCATACAATAGAAAATGAACTACGAACAGAAAAGTACAATAAAAAGTAAAAAATAATTCTTTTCTTGAACTACAATTTCGGTGGTGCTTTTTCACTTTAAACAAAATCGTGGCGCAGGATATCTCACAACAAATTCATTTTGACCCTTGATGCTGTATTAAATTGATTCATATTCTATTATGAAATATCCTGCTCCACGATTTTATTTAAAGTGAGAAAACATTATCGAAATTAACCAAACCGAATAAAATACAAAAAAGAGCCAGATCTATGTATTTCTAAAACACACATATATTAACAAAATACTTGAAAAAATGTACAGAATGAATTAAAATTGAAATAACACAATAAAATGAAGAAAAAAACGAAAAAAATGAAATTTGAGTGTTTTCACACAATTGTCTCAAGCTTCGGTGTTTATCCATAGATTTTCTTCAGTAGCACCTTATTTTCTTCGCAAAAGTGCAGACTCAACGTAAAAAATAAGAAACTGGGCCCATTTTTGCAATTTCGATTTTTCCCAGACGATTAAATGAATTGTCGATGTCAATTTCGGTCGAAAAAATGACTTTTTCACATATTTCCATCGATTTCACCCGAACTGCTGAATCGATTCGAAAATATTGTAAGGCAGATTTGTTGGTAATTCAATTATCTTTAATTTGAGATAATTTTCGACCATATCGGTCAATCGCAACACGAGATATTCGCAATTAAGTGGGGATCACCTTTTTGACAGACAGGTAAAAAATTCACCTGTCGATATCTCGAAAATGTATCTATAGAAAAAATTTTAGACCTTATTTTCGGAATCCGCGGGCCACTTTACATAAGAAAAAAAGTAGTGGCATCTGCACAAAATGGCTTTAAACTAGTGTTACATTTCCATGTGCACGTATAACCGCTTTTGTGCGTTTTGGCATTGATTCGATAAGATTTTCGCATTCTGTCGGTGATCTGACTCTTCCGAGATCAGTCAATTGTTAGCTAGCGATCAAAGCTGGTCGAAGAAATTCAGCATGCCACCATACAAGTATTTTTCTGACAATTTTAAGCAAAGAATAATTAAACTTCTGAAAGGGGGCAATACTCAATGAAACGTCACAAAAATTTTATATTGTTCCCATACTGCGATTAGCTATATAAGTAAGAAATTTAATTGAAGTGGAAATGTAGTTAATCGTACAAGATGTGGACGTCCTTGTTCAACGTCAAAAAGAGATGACCGACAATTTCCAAAAATTGTTCAAAATGTGATGCGAGGTATGTCTAAAAAAATAAATAGAAATAAATAGAAACCAGTGAAATGAAATAGGATATTCATTTTGCAAAGCAAAGATGAAACTGTTTTTTAAGAAACAGCATGGGTAAAAACGTTTGGTATGGTGTAAAGAAAACTGATGATTGGAAAAAAGTGATTTTTAGCCCAATAGAGAATTTGTAGACAACCTGGAAGCAGTTAATTCATATAAAAAAACTTACAAATTAAAGTGAGCTTCGCGAAGCAATTAAGGCACCATGGGATGAAATCACTCCGACAGAATGCAAAACTCTTATAGAGTCAATGCCAAAACGCATAATAGTTGTTATACGTGCACATGGAAATGTAACTAAATATTAGGTAATGTGCATTTTAAGTAAATTATTGTTCATTTCATTGTAAATTGATATGGCCGAATACTTTCTTCCAGAGCTTCCATTGGCCAAATACTTTTTTCCTAGCAACATTTTGTTTGTTCATTGCTTTTTAGTATTTAGATAATAAACGAATGTCTTAAATATTTTTGGTGTATTTACTTCATATTAGACCAATTTAACATTACGAGTATTAAATTTATACCGCATTGTTTTACGTACAAAAAATTGTGGTATTTCGTCTATTATAGTAATTAGTAAACCTCGTTGCAGATCTATTGCTATACGATTTCGTTTAAAAAGAAATTAAAACTACAGAATACCAGCAAAATAATAGCATACTTGTACAAAGGAGACTTGGGTCAACGAAAGCTTGTCTCCATCAGCGTATAGAGACTAATAATTGAGGCTATCAGCACAATAGTGGCGTAACCTACAATTCTGGGTGAATTGACATATCAGTCTACTATATAAACCACTTCTTATACAGCAAAATTTTAATTCTATAGTAGGAACCTGAGCAACCCTACAAAAATACATGTACACAAAATGGCAGCATAAAAACGTGTTTTTGCACTGAGCATTTGTTGATTTACGTCGAAAACTACTATACACCATAGCAATTATATTTTAAATTTTAAGCAACTTTAAAACGTCAATAAATTTCTTTAGCCGTTATCTCAAAATAAAAGTTTTGTGGTTACGCTACTAGGTATTGCGCTGATACCCTCAATTGTAAGTATGCACGTGTAGAGTACGTCGATGGTAATCCTCCCGATATCAACACATCGCTAACTTGGTTGACTAATGATACGTATCCCAGGTAACAGAAAATACGGCACATTAATAAAACCAACATAGGTATTTAATGCTATTCTTCACATTTCTGTTACATTCGCGATAAAATTTAAGCCACGTAAATCTTAATTAACACCCGCGCTATATAGCAACACGGCGTGTCGCTCGGTGTTGCTCAGTGTTGCTTGCGGTCCACAACCATACTGAAGTTGGTCTGCATCAGACAGCCGAGAACATTCGTGTTTTTGTTTACAATGAGTTCATGGGTAGAATATATAAAGTCCGTTCCGACGCATATGGTGAGTTCACAACTTGATATAACGTTAGTATTCACTTTTCCTATACATCGAATCAATTTGAAATTTGATTTGCGTACAATTAGGTTATGTGTGACGATATGTACATATTAGCTCAAAACATATGTCACGCGCCAACACTTTAACAGATCCCTGACACCTATACTTTCCCGGACTATTGTATGCTTTTAAGGATGATAGTTGAATGATTGCATTGCAGATTTTACAATTATCATTTACTTTCTCGCATCTGTGATACTCATGAAATTATGTTTTATTTCAGGACTATGATGGCCAGGGTCGGGCAGATGAATTGTCAAAGATTATCATACTACTGTTTGCTGTAATATATCTAACTTAAAATATACGCAGCCTATACGATTCTTAGAATATTCCTTGCATATGTGTGTCGTACATTTCTAGGTGGTTGGATTAATATGGGGATACGTTATCCAGCAGCTCTCGCAGACAATGTACATACTGATCGGAGGGTGCGTCTTGGCAGCGTTGATAACGATACCGCCGTGGCCCATGTATCGGCGTAAACCATTGGACTGGCAGAAACCACAAGCCAGTGTGACAGCCAAGTCAAAGAAGAAAAAATAATCTACATACACCCAAAAAAGTTACCTGGATATAAAATGTACAGCAGTATCCATCGATGAGAAAAAAGTGATCTATTCCATAAATTGTCTTCAATTTCAAATGCATTTTTGCAATCAATTCACTAATTAACTAGTACATACAACTCCAATTGCACTCGCTTAGAATTAAAACCCACACAATCCATCTGTGTTTGCGTGTTCATTTAAATGCACGAACTGTTAATAAAATCACGAAGGAAATAGTGGAACACCGTGAAGCGATTTTTTAATTACGCTGTCCGTTAGCCTCGCGTAACTGCATGATTGCGAAACGTTCGTGGAGATCGATGTAGACGATCTCCTCGCTGACCCGTCTGTATAAAATATCGGACTCGGCATTTCCCTTCCGCTTCGGAACCGCGGTTATGTAATCGCCCCCGGTAGAGGAAGGTGCCTACTGCCTCGTAACAAGGTTGATCACATTCGACTTCGATCTCCCATCGAGATTGCTCCTCCGATCCCGTAAATCACACTCGCCTTGAATTGAACAATTAGCCATCGTTGATTAGGTAGTGATTAGGCCGCATACCGTGTTTCGCCCAATTGGAACAGTTCCAATGTTTCACTTTCATCGACCAGCGTTTCTCATTTTCTCCCGTCGCGCGCTAACCGAAGCATATTTCCCTCAAAATCGGCCCGTCCAGTGACTGACTTTCACGGGGCAGAAAGAGGCAGAAGTGTTTTTAAGAACGGTGGGGATGATTGCAGTCGATCGTTATGTAAACGGGCACCGATTACAGGCACATCGAGAACAGAACATTCTTTCCTTTATACTTTTTGACTGGTGCCTGCCTCCTGTCCTCTTTCGTCACAATGGAATACGAGATTCATGTACTTATCAGCTACCTGTGCCACGGGTTCGAAAAAGGAAGTTTGAAGGAGGATCTTACGCAACGAGGACGGTTTCTTTACTGGTCTGCTGCAAACGGTGTCCTTTTTGTTGACCCGTGCAGTGGTCCGAGACGAGAAACCAACCAGTTAAGAAATCGCCATTCAACAAACGGAAGTATACGAGAAACGAGGAATAATTTGGAAAAACCCAAATATCAAGTTCAATCACGAAAAGAGGTGAAACTATGTACAGACTTTCATCTCGTCCAATCTTCTATACCATACTCTCTGATATATTGTAGGAAATGATAAATTGGTATAGGCACCTAAGTATTACAATCACGTCGACACGAGTTACCCCACAGTTGAAGTAAGACTTTAACTGCTGTAATATACAAGCTGAAACATGATACATCTAATTCGCAGCGTTTCCGTCGAATCCTACGAATTACCTATACAAGTGATCGCGTTACCAAACGCCTGCTTTCGCAAGGTTCATCGAGACTGGCCCACTCCCGGAAACCTAAGGTGGACCCGAATCCGAAGGGACGTTGCGTAATGGCGATGACTCCGCGCCCGTTGAAAATCACCGCGAATCGCGTACCTTTCTCGGCCCGCCTTGTTACTGGGTGCAAGATACGCTGTCTGGTGTACACGAACAGGGGTTACGAAACGCTTTCTCCCTGTATGATGGATATTTTAAGTATGCAGCCTGCACCACTTCCTGCAACACTGGCTGGGCCAGCGGTACATACACACACGAAAAAATAGATGCAAAGGCCGTTACACCGTGAAACACGGTCGCGATCGTTACCTTGGTCTTAACACTGACTCCTTTCTCAAAACCAGCCGGCGATAAACGCAGATATTAGACGAGAAAGCGAGAGGACCGAATCGCCGCCGCGTCCTCGACCGGAAGCGCGCGCGCGAATCGCACGCTCCTTCCCGCCTTTCATCTCATTTTCTCGCGCATAGCGTGCATTCTGCACGTTTACGTTTCCAGACCAAAGGTATTCTCGGTATCGTTCATCGAATCTATAGTAGTAACACCGGTTATAGCGTCGCTGATACGCAAACAATAATTCTCTGTAGATACCAGCTTGATTGCAAAGGATGTAGTACATGCACCGTGGGTCCTTGAAGATACCGATTTCCTTATTCGAACAGTGTGTTTTCCACGTTTCCTAAATTTCATACAAGGAATTACCAGCAAGAAACCAGCATGCAATCTTACCGAAATTGCAAACCCAGGATCCTCAAGTACCAGCGCACTTGAGAGGATAAAATTGGCAGATTAACGGGTGTCCAATTAATAGAATTAGAATTTCGCAATGTCGCGGAGGTACAGGAAATTGCGCCAACAGTTTAATTTCCATATACGCGTTTTATACTCGAACACAGGCGAATGTATGGATGTAGGTATACTGTATATGTATACGTTGGACGGATATTCGCGACTTTGATCGTTGCGTGCTTAAAGGGCGGGGGGGGGGGGGGGGGGAGCCCTATTTAGGACGCTAGGAATAAGGTGATTCTTGGAATTTCTTTCTTCTAAGAAACTGTTAAGCAGACCTTTTTCCAAACTCTCAGGGTATTTTAGTTCACATTCAAACAATAAAAATGATTTTTTTCGTTACAAAGTGTTCGGTAGAAATGGAGATATATGAACACGTTCGTTAGGACTCGCGCGCCGGAGTTGCAAATTTCCGGTTATGTATAATGGTGGCCCCAATTCTTCCCTGAAATAAAAAAATCAAGGATTTTCTTATTCCTAGTATAATTACATTGTCGATGGACCTAAAACTTTGATAAATAAATTGAACTGAACCACTGTTTTTCCATAAATACCTAGTACGAAATATCTTTGGGCAGGATCGTAACTTTTTCTTTCAAGTCCCACCAAATTGCTAACTTTTTACTTTTTTTTCCGCTTGTTAGGTTCATCGACAATGTAATTATACTAGAAATAAGAAAATCCTTGGTTTTTTTATTTCAGGGAAGAATTGGGGTCACCATTAGAATCGGCAATTTGCAACTCCGGCGCGCGAGTCCTAACTAACGTGTTCATATGTCTGCATTTCTACCGTACACTTTGTAACGAAACAATTAACTTTTATTGTTTGAATGTGAGCTAAAATACCCTGAAAGTTTGGAAACGATCCGCTCAACAGTTTCTTAGGGAAAAAATCCCATAAGTCACCTTACTCCTAGCGTCCGAAATAGGGCTCCCCCCTTGACGTGGTCGCCTGAATTAGGTACTTACCGATTACGAGGGTAAAAGCGTTTCGAGGAAATCACCCGCCTGCAATTCGTTGTTCGAGGCCATTGTATTGTTTAATATCGGTCCGCGAATCGGAAGGAAGTGGCTAGAAAACCGAATCGTCGTTCCGGAGAAGAAAGTTTCGCAATTTTGGCAGGAGGGGGTGTATGAGACGAGACCTGCAATCTTTTCGCGATTAAGCGTCCCCTGTTTGCCGAAGAAAAAGGAAACATTTGGACACAAAGTGTGTGATTAGAGGCCTCCTGTAATGGGCTTTTCCTGTTCCACTTGGAGTTTCGGTTCCGGTCGACTGACGGCGAGCTCGATTCGCAGCTCCAACGCAATAAATAAGCCATAAACTGGAGCGGCGCGTCTTGTCGCGTACATGATTATGTCACCGGCGCGGCTACGGCAATGTCAACGTTTCCGTTTCGTCGATTAAAAAGCAAAGAATCGTCCTTTTCTCTAGATTTCGACATATCACTGGCGACACGTAATCGAATTTCTCTTTTTCGTAAAAAAAAACACGAGGACAGGCTAGGACACGAGGACGTTAATTAGGCGATAAGTTAATAGTCTTATTTGAGGTATCAGAAGAATCATCAGATGCTCTATTTTCACGTTTGTATTCGTGCAGGATAAGGAATGGTAGTAATAATGGAATTGCGGGAAATGAAATAATGCGTAAGATGCAGTGGATGTTGTGAAATCGATCACGTAATACAAAAAAATCCGGCATCGTCCCCGGGTATGTTACGTGATAGTGGAATGAGTTATCTTCCGAGGCCTGAATTGGATATGTAATCTTCGTATGTAATTCTTCGATTCAGAGGCAATGGATATCGCGAAATTTATGAGCAACAGTTATGCGACTCTCCCTTCCTTGTTTCCCTGGAGAACACGTTTCTTGGATGTCGAAAATGTTACATCTACCGAACCTTTCGATCCAAGTCTCTTCTTAAGTAATATTCTAATTTAATCGCAGACACTAGATATTGCTCAAGACGGCATATCTCCTCTTATTATAGTAAATTTAGGGTATAGCAAATGTAGATTAGATCATCAGGTTAAGAGTCTGTATTACTGTCTTACTCTATGTTATTTTTCAATTCTCGCTGTTGAAAGAATATTTGTCATAAGTAGGTATACGTGAATAATTGAAATTTCATGCTCGTTAGTACAAATGTAGTTATTTTCAGTTGCCATTACTACTTATTGTTAGTCATTTTTAAACTTTTGGAAATTGACAGAGTTAATGATTAGTACCTGGTACAGAAGTGGCGAACCATTCATGGGATTGAAACGTTTCTTCAGACTTTTCCGACCGAAAAAAAAGAATCTGTTTACAATTAATCCCAAACTACTCGTCTTAAACAAAAGTTTCACTTTCCCCACGCCTCTCCAGTTTCGCCAAAATAAGAAAAGTTGCATAAAGTAGTGAAAATTCGCTGTACTCTGAATTACAATCAGAAACACACAGGTATCAATTACCCGGCCGTTTCAAAACCTGTCGCATATATTTCAACAAACTTTATCCCACAAACAAGCACGCAGAAAAGTAAATCCAAAGTCCCTGTTTCTCCAAAACGCGCACTTGAAAAAAACCAAAATCCATACCCAATCAAAATCAAACCACCGGGAATAACAACGGCTAAACACACCTACTCGAAAGCAGCCAAACTCCAAGGAAGTCGACTTTCCCTCATCATCACCTCCAAACACCACAAACCCGAGCACAATTGGAGCACGGAAAAACTTTGCTCTCGCCACTACAAAATTTACGAGTATACGTATTACTTCCCCCGTGTGAAGTTCCTCTTCCTCGCCGACCCGTCGTTCGACACGCGACCGTAACACTAAGGCAACCATGAAAATTAGCTTTCCTCGTCCCACCCCCTGCAACATCATCCGTAAAAGACAACACACGCAATTCAGTTGCGTGACGGTTCAGTGCCATCAATGTCAGTGGCAAAAAATATCGTTTCCGTGTTTTGGAATTTACACTTTCCACTAACACTGACAGCACTATTGCAGTAAATATCTAACACATATCCGAAACATTTTTTTTTTATTGCCGTATAAATACCTGCGTATTAATAGACGAACGAAAAAGCACAGAATTTTAATGATTACTTTACCGGGAAAAAATTCCGCAAGAACATCTAATTTTCCACCCGAGTCGCATAGCCGCCCCTTAATTCGCGCTTTGACTGTTTTCCATCAGGCCACGTAACTGGGAATTAAAAGGCCGCAATTGCGCGCCGATTTCCAGGATTTCGAGCATCCACTCGCCTGTACCGTGCCCACCTGAGGCCGGACACGTGCCTTACGCACCGTACGCGGTGTGTTACGCGGCTTGGTGAACGCGGGGAGGCGATCGTAACCAAGAGGCGGCCGCTTCCTAGCTTTTACGTAACCCGTTAAGTGCGAGCGACTTTGCTCCCCCACCCTGTGACTTTTCACCGGGTGGTTTTGGCCACCGCGGTTCGTCCTTTATAAGCACACATCCCCGGCCGTCTAAAGCCAGAAACGTATCGACATCCGTTAAACACCGGTCGCGTGATCCACGGATCCTTCGATTCTTCCTTATTTTTTTTTCTTTCGTCTCTTCCCCGCTCCGTTCGGCACCCGCTCGCTCTATCCAGCCGCAGAGTCTCTCGTCGCCGAAAGGGAAGCTCAAGGAACTAAACAGCCGACCAGGATGCGCTCCCACGCCATCACTGTGAGTACACGGCTACCCCGTGGCGCGAAACAGTGGAACGCGTGTTCGTGTGCTGGGGGTGATGATCGAGATTTCGCGGGCAACTTTTGCTGCACGGCTCCGATGGGTTTTCAGTTTTCACCGCATTGTGTTCACCATCGTAGTATATACACACGTTTTTTCAAGCGTTTGTTAGTTGAATGTAGGGTGTCTGAATGATCTACCGTAGATTATTCTCCGACTGGTTGAAACGGGTTTCCATTGATGCTGAGAATCAATTCTTCAGAAGTGACGAGAATGTTGCGAGTACACCTGCGGTGTTTTTTTTTTTTTTTTTTTTCGAAGTCCTGGGTGTACTCGTGAGATTCGACGAAGAGTTGGTGTAAAATTACTCAATTGTTAAAAATCCTATCGAGCAATGGAATCTCCATTTTACTGAATATTTTAATCGGACGCGCAACTGTTTATACAATTTGCATTCTGTTTTGCACAAGGCGGATAGAAATTACCGAAGGATCAAAGATTTCGTAGAGTCGTTCCGATGGATGTTTGGTAAAAATTAGATCGATGTACTTTCACCCTACCGACGCGTCCCGACGCGCGACGTTGCGAAGCACGTAGGACGAGCAGTGAAACTTCACTAAGAAAAGAAAAAAAAATACCGCCGCGCATATAAACGACGCGTCGCGATGCACATTTCGCCTTATGGACGGAAATCACAAATTCACATTCGTGTTGCAGTTAATCGTGTTCGGAATACTGGCCGTGGCCTTGTCTTCGCCTGTGCCAGGCGGCTACCACGGGTAAGCTGACAAAGTGACACACCTTTTTATCCCCATTTATTGCCTTCAGCTTCTGATTACTTAAGTAGTAAACAAAATCCTATGTCTTTCACTATTCTTCGAATGTTTTTGCAATATATATATATATATATGTGTGTGTGGTGGTAAGGGTAGTAAAACTGTTAGTTAGTAACCGAATTCTCGTACAAAAGTAAATTGAAATTCCAGAGTATCTTTTTGGAAGAGGCTCCGTTTTCGAGTCAAATTAATTTGGAATGTTTTTTCGCTACTGGTGGACTTAGATACGAATTCGTTTTCTACTTTAACAAGACAATTCACTAATTAACAATGAATTTAATTATTTGCTTTCTTAAATATTGATATCAGCAGGTATTACCAATCTTCACAAGCCCAAATTAGATAAGAAAGCAATTGTTATTCAAGCCACTCGATGATTTTTCAAGATCTATTTTCTCGCAAAAAATTATTCTACAATTTCGATTGATTTTGCACGAGGCACTACCACACCACCTTGCCTGTTTTCAAACGAAACTTGATTTAAGAGACACAGCATTTCCATTCAACACTTCAATGAAACTTTTTGCTTGCGTTGTTAAGAATAAATCGATCCCCTGGTTTCAGTTCGCACCACCACGTTCGCGTCCACGTGCCTTATCACGTGCACACGGTCCATCATCATCATGTGAAAAAGATACCCGTACACCACGTCGAGAAGGTGCCCGTCCCTGTTCCAATTCCCGTCCATCACGTGCAGAAGGTGCCTGTTCCGTACCCGGTTCATCACGTCGAAAAAGTTCACGTACCTGTTCCGGTGGTCGAGAAAGTCCCCATAGCTGTGCCTGTCCATCACGAGAAGCAATGGTGGTAATGGAGCGCACCGCCCGGCCCCGCCTTTCGGCTTGTTATTACTTAGGTAAATATGAAATTATGTAAGCTTAGGTAAACAAGTAGGTATTTAGCTATAGACAGATTCAGAGATCAGTTGCCCAAGTTTCTATACTTAAAAAGGAACAAGAACCTGGGATTTGTATAGAATGAAATGAAGAACGAAGAGTTTTAATAGTTTTTCATGAAAGACCCAAGCTCCAATTATCGAATGGGGATTTATAGATATCATTAAGAATTTTTAGGAAAAATTTAGCTTCTCAGTCCCTGCGCTACTCTCTGGACTTGTAGATTAGGGTTTCAATAAGATTGCGCGAAACACTACTTGGAACAGCTTCCACTTGGCTTCGCTTCTTCATTTCGATCGAACATTGTGTTTCCCTGTGCAGTACACTTTTTTTTTTATAGATTCCAAAAGTTTTCTTCTTCCTGTTTAGCAGAAAGTCAGAAGGAAAGAAGAAATTTCAAGTAGCTTAGAAAAGTATTCATATCGTCATCTCTTCTTTATTCCTCAAGCTTATTTATACTGTTGCAGGTTATAAAATGGAGGCGTTCGAGTTACTAGAATTTCATGAAACATTGCTGTCGTTTCCCTCAACCGAATCGTTTCGACAGATACACGCACTAGAAGAAAACAGATGGAAACAGTACAAAATAACTCGAATCGCGCCCTTAGTCCTTTAAGTTGTATAAAATAGAAGTTGATATCACTCGGTGCGCACATGTGTGTACGTGGATCAAAGCTACTTGTACATACTGTATTATGTTACATTATTTTTTTATACAATACACGTGTTTGACAAATATCGTCTTGATATTCTCTCGGGAAACCCTTGCGAATAATTTCTATTCCACTCTGTCGATTTTTCTTAACACTATTTTATTTCGCTTAACATTATTATAACAATTAAATACAACAGTCAGAGAATAACAATAACAAATATCTGCCACGAAAGCCTCATCTATCTTGCAAGCTCCGTCAAGTCAATAAAATGGCTGCGACATTTCACCATTCTTCCACGTGCTCGTGTCCCTCGTCCTCTTCAGGCTTCATTATGTGGATCTTTTTCACGTGCGTGTGATGATGCTTGTGAATGAGTTCTGGCACGTGGATGATGAAGTGTGTGCTGCAAATAACCACGGTCGAGGGGTGAATTTCAACGATCCACAACAAGGTGCTAAATAGCTATCGCGATCGAGGGAATTCGATTGAATATTTACTGTTCATGCTTGCCACCGCCGGGGGAAGGCATGGAAGAGACCAGTGCAATCGAGAGAACCAGCGCAAGAAGAAGAACCTGAAACATACCAGCACAAGGTAAGTCATCGTTGGCAACAAAGGTCAGGTCATCGCACTCGACTAATTTGCAATCACAAAACAGGGAAAAAAATTCAATTTGGTGAGGAACTCTCTAAATCTTTTCTGATTTTTGGGGGCTCTGGCACCCCTCAAAGAAGAAGGAAAAAGCAGATTAATGTAACCACGACTAAAGTAGGTAATTATTCAAGAGCTTTGTTAAAGGAAAAGAAAACTGGATTTTATTCTTGAAATAAATTTTTACAATCACCCGGTGAATTTTGTGGTATTTGCGTTAAAAATGAATATTATTTATATCCGTTTAACTCGGCTTCCCCCAAGATTAAATCCTGAGCGAGTAGCTCGAGTCTAAAGTGAAGAGTGTTGTTCGTGTTTAGTAGACATTAGACAGTGCTACTATAAAATCTGAGCACAGCGGAACGGTGAATCTCTGAGTTTTCTTTCTCTTTGAGTAGGAGTCTGCATGAAAATTTCGAGCAAGATATAAAAATGAATCGATCGTGTTGCGTTACAAGTCGAGGTGAAAGCGTCTAGAATATGATCGACCAAACCACGTCGTTAAGCCTCTGTCGAGTGAAATTATCGAGTCGCCAAGGTGCGCGCCTCTCATCGTTCCCAACCGCGTGTTAACGATTTTTTTACGTCGCCGTTACAAAGCTAATAGTAACAAACTCGAAAGGTTCCCACGTTCGAAATACCCCGACACCGAATAGAAAACGTCGGACGTCCTCAAATGAAAAAAAGGGATCGCCATTTGAAGATGAAAGGACTCGGCGAGACGATATTCAACGAAAATCGAACTGTTCCTCGAATGTCTAGCCTAATAAGGCTAATAAGCCTGGTAGCTGACACTTTCGTCGAGGATCCTTTCGGATAATAAACACCGAGTTTAGGGAGAGAATGATTTGCAAAATCTGTAGATGTACACCCACGCGTGCTCCCAGTTTCTCCATAGCTGTGGCGTTTGTTCGCGTGAAAATCCTGTGTCTTCCGAGACCGCTGCACTTGGGCAACTAAAGGACGGGATCCTGGCGAGCCTTATAAACGGAAGCATAATCAGTGAACGGTACAGGAACGAGCGAAATATTTCCTCCGTGCACCCCACCCAACCCTGTTCACTCTCACCTGCGACTGCCTGAAATTTCACGTGCACCTTCTATCATTGTCGTAGACACCGTCCCGTCTCCGGTGTCAACACCTTTTTAGGTGATACCTTGCTTGGCAGAAAAAGCGTAACTGACTGTGCTGGGAAAGAAAAGGGTTTTCTCACCTGGAGAAAAGACAGTTTGATAGGTAAAGTGCTACTGTGAGAATGAATGTTGGATGAAGATTGTGTTTATTTAGCAGAATAGTTCCATGCAGGTAATCGTATTGGTCAACAAAGTAGATGTTCCAAATATCCTACGTTTTACAATAATTCCTTCTATTAGCTCAATTTCAGTTATAATTGGGAGTCTTGTTTATTCTAACCACGCTATTGAATCATCCGCTTCCCGACACTTTCATCCAAGATATTACACTGGCCATTTATACGCTATTGTCGATTACAGTTTTCTCTTTTATGTGTTCCCCGTAATCGCCAATAAGGCCTTGGAAATTGAACGATCTTGTAGAGAAATTAGAGAAATTATGGAGCTCGATCGCTGGTGTTTCGTGGCCGCCGCGGCCGTTTTCCCACGATAATCGAATGAAAACGTCCCTTCGCGAACCATCGATTCCCCTGGATCTGATGCTCACTTTCTCCGCCTTCTATTACAATTACTGTAACGAGAATAATGACACATTATCGCAATGTCCTAATTGTCGATACGATCCGTATTTCGCATGGAATATCTTTAAATTAATAAAATTTCCAAGTTATCTTTTGATAGCTATACATATGTATAGGGATATTGAAAGCTAAGATTAACGGGACAGAAAGGATAATAATTGACAGTTTAATATCGTATTTCGTAACACGAGCAGAATATTCTGAGTCTAATCCGAGACACCAAAATCCTGACAATTTAAGTGGCCTTTCGAAACTTTGCGGTCTCGTTTATTCCACGCCTATGGGCCGAAGAAAGTAAACGGAGAATTACATTTTTTTTCTCAAAGCAGCGGACCTCCCATTACTGTGTACCAGGTGCCGGGTATAATCTTTTTTCGATATGTGCTCCAACAAACGAGTAGGTATATTTAAAACGACATTGAAAAGTTAAAGACTCAGGGCGTAGAAACTTGAAGGAACGGGAAGTTCCCTCAAAAATGGCAAAAAAGTATGAAAGTGTCGTGCCTTGCTACAACGGAATTGTCGAGTTAAGTGTCTACTGCAACCTTTAATTCCCATCATTTGCGCGTTGTTTCCTTTTTTTAATTTTGCCAACATAATCGGTTGGTGAGTCGGAGTACCTACGAAGAATTTCATGCACGCGTTCCTCGTAGAAAGTTAAATTTCCAAGTAGATCGGCAAGAGCTCGATTATTTTAATCGCTCTATCTCTCAGTTTCCGGCGAAACTCTGTCCAAAAGAGGAGATCATTGTTTCCAATCTTTCTTTTCGAGTCCTCTGTGTTGATATGGCGAAGGTGTTTTCCACCTTGCTACTTTGCAATTGATTATGCACGAATGCTACCTATTTAATGTATCGTATACCGCCGATTACACAAAGATTCTAGCTTTTATTCCTTGCGTAACTTTTTCAATTTAACTGTTCAGTGTCTTACGTGGCAAAGTGTAAACTAGGCAACAAGTATCGTTTCCCACACTCTTCGAAATATTCAAATAAATTGCTAATAAATTTTAATTTTCAAATTTCAAATCTTCCACACCGTTGATTAATATTTTCGCAAGTGTCTAAGAAATGTGGCTGTTGACAAAACGAAATATTAAGGATACAGAAATCGTTCCCATACTTGACGTTCTACGATCAACACTGTAAATATGTAACAATTCGAGTTAATGAAAAGTCTAATTATTCAGGTAGGTATTCATATTCTTACAATCAGCCATATTGTACAGATATACTTATTAAGACGTGATCACGACGAAATGTAAACGAGACGTTAAGAGATCCTACATGTTAATTAGTTTATGATCTTGTAAAATGAGAAAAACTCGACATCTTTGCCACCACAGATCGGGGGTAACATCGGTGTTATTTACGCCGCATTATTGTGCAGGCATACGAGTGAAATCGTCTTCCTCCATGCGCCATAACATCTGCTCTCTTTCACTTTCCGCTTACTTTCCATTTCGCGCTAATCCCCGCGCGCCCGAGCAAGTAGATATATCGTTCCGGAAAGATCAGTCCATTTACGGCAAATATCGAGACGATCGATTCAATTTTCATCGACTAATTGCTTCCTACGGTGACTAACGACCGCGTCCAGCCTGGGGAAATTGCCTCGCGGGTACTAAGTAGATTAAATAGTTTCTGCTTCCGTGTCAGTAATTTGATTTTGGAAATTATGAGCCGTTCTGCCGTGCATAACTATTAAGACACCTGTCGTATTTGCACAAAATCTGATATTTGCTATATGCAGATTCAATACTTTTCACTACTTTTATTTTCTGGTTTTAATTGAAATATTAAGCAAAATAAAATTTCGTTTCCACAAAATTCTACCGAAATTCTTTTAGCTAGATTAGTTTGATTTATCGTGTATTTGCTGTTAACTGTTTTTTTTTATCGGGATAAAAAACTTCAATTACTGGAAATTTGATTTGTCTAGAATTTTGCAGATGCATATTGAACCTTAATGAAGGTATGAGGCAATTTTTTCACCCTGCAGGATGAAAATAATCCTTAAAAACTAATTTGAGATTTCCTACTTTTGATTTTCCAAAATTCTATAAAGTTTATGTTGAAATTGTAGTCTGCGGATTACCAAACTTCCCTCTTTTATCTAACTTTCTTCAGAAGGTTAAGAGACAGGTGGCACATGATAAAACGGTAGTCTTTCACATTATTGAAAAACACGGAAGATTAAGTATCCAAAGAAGCAAATTACGTAAAAGATACAGTACCTACTTGCTTACATACATATACATACATATGTATGACGCGAATGCAACTGGTAACACAACAAGCAAGTTAAAAGTCTATTAATGTCCATAAAGTCTCACTCCTATATACCTATTAGCCTATTACCTCCTGCTGAAAACATTAACAGCTGTATTCGGTTCTCTGGTTTGAGTCGGTGCAAATGAAAAGGATGACTTAAAAAACGTAAAAAAACAATTTATTAAAGATAACGAAGAAGAGAAGCAGTATTTACACAGCATATAATAATATATACAAAACGCAACAACTGCAACGAGCAAACGATGTTTCACGAGCACGCGAGGTTTCATTAAAACAACTTGAAACGTCGCGTGTGATTGTACAACCCTAACTATTGTACGAACAATTATTGCTACTTATAATTAACAGCTTCGAAAGATAACAATCTAAGTCACATACCCTAGAATCTTTCAGTTGTCAAAGAACTTTGATATTCACGCCGCCATTCAGATAAGTCGTGGGATCTTCTTTAGAAGACTAAAATCGTTGTTTCCATAAACAATCGTGATCATTAAACTGACTTAAAATTCTTCTCACAACCAAGAAATACATCATAGATGCAGAATTAATTGAGAAAGTTCCAGGGAAACAGTGGTTCCTTTCAAATGTCGATTCCCAATCAATATTCAAATTATATCGTTTCGTTTTCTTCAGCAATTGTAGGGGTACCCGTGGAAAGGGAAACGAAGAGCACGGAATGGTCGCGAAGGGCGTGAAGGAGGTCGAGCAGCGCAACTCGCGAGAAATCAAACCGATCCTCGAGAGACGACGCTTTGTTATGTATACTGGCATGTTGTACGATGAATCGTGATCGCGATCGCGAGTCACGTGGCAGCGATGATCGCGTGATCTGAACGTGACTCGATGATCGCTGGCCGATTGGACGTCGGCGGAAGTCGGTCAGACCGACCGATCGGAAACGCCGCGTTGGCCGCTTTCCGATTTCCGATTTTCTTTCGTTTTATTTCTTCTTGTGGTAGCCTGAGAAACCGCCACCGTGACCGCCACCGCCACCGCCACCGCCGCCGCTGTGCCCGCTCGAATACGAATCGTAACCACCTCCGCCATGGCCGCTGAAATAGAAAAACCGTATTAGTTTCCCTTTGGAATATAAGTGACAGCAGCTGTGGAAATAAATTAGCTCGAGACACTAATAAAGATCTGTGGATTCGTTAGTGTATTTCTTTTATAGAGTCCATCACTTGGAAATGGTAAATGTATCGGCTCGGTTTTGAAGATCTTTCGGTTTTGTCAAATAATCTTCCTTTGTTGAGAGTTTCTCTTTGGGTGTGTTTAATGTACTTTTAATGTACTTTCACTCTTGACATCTTACGTACTCCTTTAGAGAGCGTTTAGAGTGCGTTTAATAGATAAAGAACTGTTTAAATGTGACACCGTGTAATGCTACTACCTTGTATGGGTTAGGTATTGTTGTCAGATCTTTTCGCTATATTTTACTTTCTAGAACTGTATTGGTACGAACAGTTTCTCACCTGCTACCAAAGCCAGAAGATATGCTATTGCCACCATGACTACTGCCTCCAAAGGAATGATGATCGCCGCCACCGAATCCACCTCCTCCAATATCACCACCACCATGGCCACCATATCCGCCACCTCCTCCTCCTCCTCCTCCTCCTCCCCCAAAACCTACGCCATGATGGTCATCGAATCCTCCACCACCCCCGTATCCACCACCGTGACCACCTCCTCCTCCGAAACTTCCACCGCCATGATGGTCGTCGAATCCTCCTCCACCACCTCCTGGGCTAGTTAGTATGATATCTCCGTGCCCACCTAAAATTTAGTTTTTCCATAAAACATCTGCTTAAAATAGAAAGAAATTTTCTTCCACTTGTACAGAAATGAAAATTGTTATTTTTGTTCAGCACTTAACTGCTCCTCTCTTGCTACATATATCAATATGTATACCAATTTTTCTATTGAATTTTGAATCGATGTTTCGCAGAAGTTGAATGATTTTCTAAATTTCCACACAGTTTCTGATTTGAGTATCGCTGACGTCCCCATTGCGGGAATTTTGAAACTAAGTAGGACAAACTGTCCCCATGAATCGATGGAGCCACGCGGTTATTTGAAGTTGTGTAGTATGCAACAAGCGAACAAAAGACGGGGTTGAATGTTCTAACGAGGTTACGGTCAATGTCCAACCTTGACGAACAAACTCGCGCGATCCACAGTCACGTTGTGGAGTGAAAATGCAAAACGAATGAATTCCCGTGGTACGACTGCAAGACAAATTCTCGCCTCCGAAACGAGCAGGAAGTGAAAACCTACGGAACGAGTTCCGCTGGTTGAACGGTGTTAAAGCGCGCCAAGAGAAATAGCTGATGTATTCACTGTAAATGAGCAAGATATCGCGATTCCCTAAGGAGGACGTGAGAAAAGCTTTTACAATTCTTTGCAACAACGCCGAGTAATGCGAGTGTATTTTTCTGCGTCACTTGAGTTTTCGTAATTTTGTGAATGTCGTGGGATACTTTTTATACGAATGCTTTTTGCTCTACTATGTATGTAATAACCTTTCAAACGTACTTTTTTTGCTTGATGAAATGCTAAATTTATCGATTGCAATCTCAGTCAATGATTGATTTATTGTTTTAAAGACTCTTACCTCCTCCACCTCCTCCACCTCCTCCACCTCCATGACCGCCTCCACCTCCGTGGCCGCCTCCAAAGCCTCCTCCGCCTCCATGTCCACCTCCAAAGCCTCCCCCACCCCCGTGGCTACTTTCCACAATGGCGATACTGTGTCCACCGCCTCCATGGCCACCTCCAAATCCTCCTCCATGGCCACCCCCAAATCCTCCTCCATGACCACCTCCAAATCCTCCTCCATGACCACCTCCAAATCCCCCTCCATGACCACCTCCAAAGCCACCTCCACCCCCGTGACCACTTTCCACAATGGCAATATCATGTCCACCACCAATGTCGCCTCCTCCATATCCACCACCGTGACCACCACCAAACCCTCCACCATGGCCACCGCCAAATCCTCCTCCATGACCGCCTCCTCCTATCGCAGGTCCAGTGACCACGATATGATGGTCACCACCACCGCCTCCTCCTCCACCGTGTCCACTACCTCCGAATCCTCCACCGTGTCCACTACCTCCGAATCCTCCACCGTGTCCACTACCTCCGAATCCTCCTCCATGGCCGCTACCTCCGAATCCTCCACCATGACCGCTACCTCCGAATCCACCTCCAGGGCCACTACCTCCAAATCCACCTCCATGTCCACCACCTCCAAATCCACCTCCATGACCTCCTCCTCCTCCTCCTCCTCCTCCTCCTCCTCCTCCTCCTATTCCAGGACTAGTGATTATAACATGGTGGCCACCACCACCGCCTCCGCCTCCTCCTCCACCATGATCGTCCCCTCCATGGTCTTCATACTTAATTACTTTGCTCTCGTCGTGCTTGATTATCTCTGGCACGTGAATCCTTATGTGCACACTAGAAAGTTAATACGCCAATTTTACACCGAAGCTACTGACATCTCTACTGTATCGCGATTCTCTGATGATCCTTGAAGGTACAACGATCGATCATCAGTGACGGTAGAAATTTACTCACTGTTCTTTGCCGAAAGTGGCGAGTGCAGCGGCCACCGTCGTCGCCAAGATCAAGCACCTCATCTGTGGACAGAGTGTTTTGGTCAAATTCTGTACACAGTCGTCATACACTCTCGTTTGTACAATCTTATGTTTAATTGATACGGCCGTGAAACGTAATGGCTTCAACTTATTTTGTAAACCAACTGTCATTTGTATGGGGCCTTGGCCTTGCAGTAAACAGAGGTGAAAAAAAGATGATGAAACTGAGCAATTAGCATAACCGCTGTTTTTCTATAAATAATTGAACATCTGAATATCAAACTGTCGATTTCTAAAATCGCTAAAAGTACTGAGAACTCGAACCTCCACTCTCGGTGCTCAGGATTCCAAAAGGAATAAAAATTACCTTGCTTTCAGAATTCAACTACTCCATTATCCTGCCGCAAAGTGCAAACCTGTCCCCAAGCTATCATTTAACCATTACGAAGATCGTAAGAAGCCGATAATTCGACTATGCTGTCACCCAATTATCACAAATACCTACGAGTACCTGTATGTAAATACCACAATATCCCATCAACATCTCCTCTACTATAAATCCTCGTACCTCAAACGCAACTGTCACCATTTCATCAACGACCATATCGCAAAAAGTCACAATAAATCCACCAACATCCACCAACAACTCAACAACCCCATCTCTTATACCACCACGATCACGCCACCAATCACTCCCCCCGCGACATCAAAGCCCAGCAAATCCTCCGTCACCAGAAAGCCCAGCTAACCACGTGGAATGCTCCCGCTTCCTTACAGCAACTTTCGCCTCCATGATCCTCTCCGTGACCTTGTCCTTCACTCTTCCTGCCTGTTCCTGGTCAGCTCGCCTCGATGGTCAGGAGCACACTGTTATATATATCCAGCAAGGATCCTGCCTATATATATATAGCGGGCCCCGAAGGAACTTACCGGAAGAGTGGAGACAGAAGAGTGGGGGGGCCGCCGAAGATCGGGGCCCCAACCAGCGGAGGAGAACTCGAATCGGAGGTGCCTCCCGTGTCGGAGAGTCATCCGCCTTTCAGCGTGCATACACCAGACAGCCCAGAATGCTGCCCTGGGTGTCGCTGTGTACGTGCACCGCGGAGGAACGGCCGTGACCTAGAGCCCGGGCATCAGAGAAATTCGCGCTTCGGGCGGTCTTCTGGCGTCGGTGCCCTCTGGGCCCTGGGGTAACGAGGAAATCGGCAACAGCCGCTCTTACGAGGAAGGGGAACGCCGAGCTCGGCCAATTCGTCTTCTGGACCACTCGTGCGTGAAAGTGTTCCCGAAAATCGAATTTTCATGGCAGGCATGTCACGTGCTCTGGCCGGTTCTGGCAAAAAGAGGCTAACGCGTGAAAACGACTTTTCGAGATGAACGCGTTTAAAGTGGTGAACTACGTCTTCACCTGTTTTCTCTCGCCTTCCGACGCGACGCTGCTATTTCCAGCTGGATGGTGTTACCTACATGCTTCATTTAAGCTTCATCAGAGTAATCACAGTCACAGTACCTATATTTCAGCAATGAAGGAGAACTCTTAAAGAACTCTTAATTATATTTCTAGACTCCTTGGGAACATTTTCCGATAAATAAAAGCAAGGACTTTTCTATTACCTATGACCTATACTAATTATAGAGCATAAATTTTGCCTGCGAAAAAACTTGAAAGAGTAGACATCGATTTTTTTCGCACATTAACCCCTTCTTACCAGAGCAGGACACATTTGTTGTCATCTCTGCCCCCATTTCTATTTCAATTTCTTTGCCTATGTGTCGTGGACATAAGGAGTGTATGGACTGTGTATGGTCGAAGAAGTTGAAGATGTTACGTGCCCACACGATTTTTCTAAAGAAATCGAGCAGATTTCTAAAAATTCAGAATTGGGAGGCTCGTGTAGTTGGTGAAAGGTTTGTTTCATCAGTTGGCAAAGTGAAAATTGATACGGAATAATATGCGAACTTGACGAGTCGGTGGTTTATCACGTTTATGTAATGGGGAGGTGATATTTTTTAAGTTGCTTCTACTGGGTCCAGTTTAGGTTGGGTTGTGATTCGCAGCGTTTGTGGTGGGAGAATATTTTCGGACATAGGTATGATCGATTTTTTTTGCGAACTTGCGGTGAAATAAAAGCGATAACGTTGGTTGGAGAATATTCTACTCTCGACGATTCGATTCCCAAGACTAACCTACTTATTCGTTGGCTGAAACAATGCAAGGAAGAATGTAAGAAATGCTAGAAATGAACAGTACATTTTAATTGAATGTGAAAAGACACTTGGATGCTAAGAATTCTCACGAGTCACAATAAACGACGCAAATTTTCTCAATACTATGTAAGTATCTATCCTCTGCTATCGTTTTCTATTAATTCCAGAAATATCGTAGCCAGACCTTTGCACCATTTTCAAATCGCTACAAACCCTGAAGAATATGATATTTTCACATCTTCACCGTCTATGATCGCAATCTTTTCTCAGCTTATAAATCTCCATTTCACTTTCGAGTTATTATCATGAAGATTAAATTGATAGTAACATCGTGGCGCCTGTTCCTATACTGAAATATTAAATTCATCTCGGCATGGACCATGGAAAACGAGAAATTTTCGCACAGCAGAAGCTTAAGACCATGGCAAAAACGCTAGTAGAAGTATAACTATATTTTCCTATTCCAAGAAACGACATACCCGCATCGATGCACTAAACAAGATATCATTCACGTTTACCGCGCAAATACACGGTTTTCCATTTCACTTTCCTATTATTAACATAAAGATTGCATGAACAGTAATCATGCAAGATCCTGGCATTTGTTCCTATAAATATCATTATCAAGCTCATCTCGGTGTCGACCATGAAAAACGAGAATTTTCCACTCGAAACCTTGGCGAAAACACTTGTAAAATTAAAAGTACAAGTTGAATCTCCCTTCCTATGAGTTCCGATAAGAAACGGAACACACCAAACAGCCCACCGATGCGCGATGCCTCAGAGGAGACATCACCCGCCCTGGCCGTGCAAAAAGGCACGTTTGCCATTTCACTTTTCATTCCCCCGCCGCGCCGTGCCGCCACAGAACGTTACATCCTCGCCTTCGGGTGCAACAATTTACTTTCCTCGAAGGTGGTTGCATAAATCGGTGGACAGAGGTTGTACGCTATCGGAGCACGCGCTTTCCCTGGTTTCCAGAATAAAATGAAAATAGAGAACGCCGGCTGAGCCACGTGCCCGTATGGTCGTTGTAGTCGAATACGATATTTGCACGCTGGGCGATGCTCGCAGAATGAGCTGGCCTTTTCTCTTGCCTCGCTTCTCACCCGATCAGGTCAGCAATAAATTTGTCCATCCCCGTTGCTAATGGATTTTGTAGATCACGCCTGCGAACGAGATATGAAATTCCTCGCATTCGGGGTTTCCGTTTTCTGAAATTTCCTCCGTCGCTTCACTAATTTTAAGCTGGCTGATATGCTTGTCGATGATGTGTGCAAACTTGTATTCACGAATAGTTGCTTTATTATTTTGTCGTTATCCTATTTTTTGGGTGCGGGATGTTTATAAGAGCCTGCACTTCGAGATACATGTGATAACTCTGGCTCATCGTACACATATATGTAGAATTGCAAGCTCGATAATGAATACTGTGCGAAATTGGACCTCTTCTGGGCTTCAACAATCAACATTGGGACTAGAGTGTAGAAAATATTCCTGGACAGTTCCTGGTAATTGTTACTATGAATTTTTGCTATATTTGTTCGATTTCTTGTATTTTCTACTAAATAGTTTTTCTTTTGTTATTCTGCCTATTGTTTGTGTCCCTACTTTATACATATACGTAGTTAATTCTATATTTGTACAGTTTTTCCTGTTTTTTCATACATTTATATTCGAATATGATCGTACTCCTATGTATATATCGAATAAATAAATGAGTTGAGGAAGATTATTCCTATGTCACGATTTTTGTTTGAGAGTCAAATAGTTATAGGAAATAGATTAAACAGCAAATATTTTCTAATAGAATTGACAAAGTTATACGCTTGTAAATAGGTAGGTGTTCCTCCGTGTAGCGCTCAGACCCAAAACATTAAACGCGTTTTTCGCAAAATCATGTTTTCAAAGTCGATGACACACATACAACTCTTAAATTAATGAACCGATTTACTCGAGGATATGCAGGCTTATTTTAGGGCGAAGAATGTAAGTGCTATCGGGAACTTTTCATTTTTTCTGCCTAGATTTTTTTTACACTCGAAAAACGAGCGACTTTTTGACGAATAATAATTTTTCCAAAATCGAACCCGATGGTGCCTAGATCATTTTATATCTTATCTAAAAAAATTGAAATTTTCAATTCTAGAGGATCCTGCACCGAGGTGAAAAAAAGGACGTCTCGGGCGTCGCCTACAACTCACAAACCTTTCAATACTTTTTACAACAAATAATACTAAAATATCCGTAAGATGTACTCTTTCCAATAGACTAACGTTTAATAATAATAATAATAATAATAATAATAATACGTCTTTATTACACCAACAAATTGCATTTGAGTAGTACAGATTTAGTTTTTTTTGTTCCTTCGATTTTTTTTTTTTTTTTTTATAAAAGATTATCGGTTTTTTAATAAAAAAAGTTTAATAATAAAAGATTATCGGTTTTTTTGGAAAAAATTCCCAAAGAAGCATGTTGTTTTGATCGTTCTAGGTGTAGGCTTCCCCCCTTAAGCCAACGCCCGCTTAATTCGAGCTTTTGTTCCGAACACATTAACGTAAATGTACAATTCGACTCGAACAATCTCTTTTAATTTTACATCAGGTATCACTGTAATTAGAGCGTTCATAAAATCTGCATAAAGCCAATATACATAAATAAAATTGTACGTTCAGCACTGCGCCAGGTTACTTGGAATAAAATTACCAATTAATTGGCAAGCTGCCTCAATTGAACTGATTCCTCAATCCTGGAAAAGCGCAAACCAAGTAATGAAAGGCACGGATTGGTTTATTAGTGGCATCAGACCGGTAAAGACGGAGCGTAAGAGGTTGTAGGAAGCGAATGTTGCGCAAGCTCGGGCCGTTGTCGAAAAGTAAAAGTACAATTATCCCGGGTAACAGCAAAACGACAAAAACCCACTCCAAGTAAATAGTTGAAATGCTCCAGCAACCAGTTTGCTCCGTTTAAAAATTCCTCCATCACCGGCTATCGCTTTCAAGTCTTCCCATGATATCACGATCGTGTTACCTACAGCAATACAGTGAATAGACATTTTTTTGTGATTTTTTCCCTTAAAATAAGGAGACGAACTCAACGTCCCGCTATACCAAGCTCCTCGTCTTTAAACTCCAAGTGCATGTAAAATTATAAAGCAACAGAACATAACGAAAACTTGAATTCAAATGAATCCGAAAGTTGGATGGTAAATCCCAGAAGCCAGATGTACATAAATTACACTGCCTCATCCACTGGCGCCAGAGGCATCGCACCCCCTGTGCTTCACTTTTATTGCTGTAATCGAGACGTGCGCAGAATGTAACCTCCTGCCGCGCCCGCGGTTAAGGAAAAACAAGGCTGATCAGTTAGCGGGCATGCCTAAACGGTACGATCCACTCCTCTATGCCGCGACAAATTGTAAAAACAGCCTGGCCAGTGAAACCGTGCGTAAATCTCGTCACCGGCGTTCATCTCAAGATTAATTGGTTCGAAAAGCCGCAGGACCGCAAGGCCGCCTATCGAGGAACCAGTCTCGGTTCTAATCACGAGACGCAGCCACGGCAGCGTTCGCTCTAGCGGGAAAGAAAGCGATCCAACGGAAAGATCGTATCGATTCTGGATCGGAACCGCGCCTGTCCGTGCACCAGAACCTCCGCGATCTTCAATTTCACTGGAAACGATCGCGTGAAGTCGCTTCAATCCGATTTCAACTCTCGATTTCGACTCGGGGCCACTTACGCCGCGGCCGGCTGCCTGGGACCCATTCTTCGCCCTGTGGGACAATCGCTCGCAATTTATCTGGGCGTTCGTGTCTACTGTGGAATGCAACACTTTTCCCATCATTAAGTCTTCTTTTTGCACCTTTCCTATTATTGCACGTAAGTCGAATTGCTGTTGAATGATTAACCTTTAATTCACCGTCACTGCTGTGATTCAAATAATTTAACAACCGGTTCGGTGCGCTACTGACGAGAAAATTCATTATTATTTCATATATATACTTACATATGTAGTTATACTGTTACAGCAAGCCAAAGGCCAGTGATACCTATGTTACTATAACCGCTTCTAGTAAAAAATTCATAAAAATCATCGATTTTTCAAGTCTTTAACGGCCTTAACTGCCTTGCAAGCTCATTAGACGACTGCAGGGGTTTCGTCCAATTATAATACCTGTAGATCGTTTATTTGCATTCCCGAGGCCCGGCCGATCGGAACGTTCCTTCTCACTGACATCAAAATCACCACTTTTGAATCTTTTAAACCAATTTTGAGATAAACACAGATAAAACAGCTGGTCGCTTCTGCAACCGATTCTCGTTGCCGGAGTAGGAACAGAATGCAACGTCGATATCCATTTTAAGACAAACAATTATACCTATATTTATTTCAGCAACCAAGGAAAAGCCACATTATTTTTTTAACTCTGGATTTTAACATTATCGGGATACTATAGTACATATAAAATAAAGTTTACTCTACTACTTTACTTACATGTAGAGCCTTTAGAACATAGCCGAAATTACTTACCTATGCACTGGCCTAACTGGCTTCACTCCATTCGATACAAATCTATTATATCGAATGACCTCGAACGACCTTGAACGACCTTGCACGATCTTGAACAGTACCGAATATTCTTGAGCATCCTTAAGCAATTTTCAAGAATTTTTACTGAAATTCAATGACCTTGAACGCGACCTTGAACTGCCACATACCTATAGATCCTTATACATATATAAGTATAATCTACAACGATAACCGATCGAAATATGTAGAATCATAAAGTGAGATATTCGCAACGAACGTTGTAAAATGAATAAGGAAACGAATCGGAGCATTCATGATCCCCTTTCTCGAAAATCATCGGCTCCAGAGGTAGGTCGCCGAGGCCGACCGTCCTTACGAGCCGAAGCGGCAAACTTTCGAGCGTGCGATGCTTTTCAGAGCAGAATCTGTTTCCTGGCAAGACGATTTCTGGCGGACAGGGTCTCCATTACAAGCTGGCTCGTTCATGATGGGCCACAGATGGAAGGAATATTGTCTGCCAAGGTGTACGCACCCGTCGAGGTTGCGACGGAGAGAAAGCGCTTCCGAAGTGTAAAGTACACGTTCGGAGGTTCGATCGGGACAATAACCTCCCGAGGATCGCCGTGTCGTGATTACGCGAACGAGGGATTCTTTCGCGGGCAATTAAGCGAGCTGGTTCGCCGTTTAATGCCCGGGCATGCACGGTGCCGGTGCCGGTGCCGGTGCGAGCCTGTTGCGACCCCGTTGCGAGCCTGTTCTCGGGTAACGAAATAGAAAGTGGCGAAAAGGGAAGAACGGGGAACGAAGATCGGCGAGGAGAGATCGAATATATACCTACATATTGGTGAGAGACTCGGCAAAGACTAAGAGATGGCTCGCGTGCCCTTTCACTTCCATTTTCGTCCCCTGGGAGGGACCTTTCGTTCGTGCTCTCTTGCTTAAAATCTCTCAACAACTCGAGGATAATGTACCTATATAGAGAGCCCTAATTCTACTACATATGTAGGTACAATTAACGTAGTGGTAAAGGAACAAGGAAGATTTCAAATTTTCACCCATCAATTGTTCGAGTCTCTTAACTAATTGTAAGTAGGAAAATCCAACATAAAATGCTACTTGTAGAAATTATAAACGAATCGCCCTTGGTGCCGCCTCCCCTTCGCAACTCTAATTCGCTGTAGCTACGTAATTAGTATGTAGATAAGAATTCTTTAAATTTCACTATCCGATAGCAACTCCTGTTTTATCCATCTATCCAAGGTCCTTGACAATTTGTAATTTTCTACCCCCTCTAATGACTACCCTAATCTCTGCATACCATTACAGCATCAAAACTCTCTCCATCTAGAAGCAATTTCACTTTACATCGTTGTCCACTTGGAGGTAAATTCCATTAAATGAATGTCCCATCGTAGCAGTATGTTAAACAGTTTTATACTGACGTACTACCTACACGCTATTCTAATCGCGAGTGACGCGATCATGCGAGCGCACATTCGACGCGCACCGCGGATAATTTAGCCAGTTGCATCTATGTCACTCTCTGACCTTTTCCTCTCGATAGAAACTTCAACTGTTCCGGGAGGTTGCCTACCAGGGAAAAATGGAACAATAGAAAAATTCTGCTTTTCCATGAAAAGCGATACCGAAAGTGGACGGCAAATAGGAGTAAACAGTAGTTGTTGGCCACCTAAGTAAGAGGTTCGCATAAGCGTTGTGTTATAAGTCTTATTTTGATAGCATTAAGAGCACAATTAGTGTTAATAGCTGCAAACGACTCTAAAAGTCTAGAAATAGGAATTGCGTAAAAAAAAAACAGTAGACGGATCCACAAAAATGTACAGAAAATACGTTTCCTACGAAAAAACATAGTTATTGGACAGGCGAAGGCAGTGATTGGCCGATCGTTTGGCAATTATTGGCCACTATTTCAAAACCTATATGTGACATATACCCTACCTAATTATGAAATAATGTAAATGTAGAAAAATCAATTGATTCGGTTAGAAACATATGATTTAAATTATTAAATAAAAATGGGTATATTTTATATGGGTAATATAATATTATTAAATTTAAAATATATAATCTATAGTACCTTTTCTACTTAAGGGAGGAGCCTGGTGTAGCGGGTCGAAGAAATCGATTTTTTTTTTACATAAATCAATAGTTAAACATCACGGTAATATGCTCCCAAAACCGCAAAACAAAATTCAAAAAATTAAAGCGGATATAGCCGGTTTTGCTACGGAGCGCCAGGTTACCAGAAAAATTGAAATGTGTTTTTCTCGAAACGACAGTTTTACACTTGGCGGGCAATGTAACTAAAAAAATATTCAACCAATCGACTTGGCCTTGTGCACGGGTATTTGTGGACATTTTCTTCACAGAGCTAAGTTATTAGTATAATGATATTGTTTTCAATAAATCACATTTTTTTACACATTGATGGCAAAATTTCGTTGGAAAAAGTGAATTTTTTTTCAAGAGGCTGCCATTTGTTCAATTTTGCATCTTTTAAGTTATGAATTTATACGAGTTGTGCGTACACTCATAAACTAAACGAAAATTGCTCGATTTTTGGTTTCAGATGAAACCAAAAGACGCTACGTTACCCGCAGTGAAACAATTGCGTCGCCAACGGACTGGGCATAAGCCCTTATAACTTTGTTATTATAATTTTTTTTATCTACCTTAACCTGATAATACAATAATGCCTCGATTTTCAGCTAGTTACACCAGGCTCCCCCCTTAAATGTTTCTATATTAGCTAGTATTGCACCTTCTTTTAACAGCGTTTTGCATTGTGTTAATAGCATTTTCTTTTAAAACCTAACCTTTTAAAATCACAACAAAGAAGCGACCAAAGTTCTGGCGAATGGCGGCCAACAACTGTTTCACTGTTGCTACGACTGTTAGCTACCCGTTGGCCTCGTGGCCAATGACTAAGACATTATATACATTACTGTTCTTGCCCACCTATAATTTTTGCAATAATGTATAATATTAATGAATAAATAATCCTTTTTTATAAAATTTAAACCTTTATTTGTCTATATAACGAATATGACGATATATATATACACACACACACACACACACACACACACACATATCGTAAATACATTAATTTATCTAAGAATTGCCTGATGTAACCGTATGGCTATTCAATTCAATCATATAATTTCCAAGCATCGATTTCAAGTTGTCTATTTTCTACACGTAGTATAACAATGAGTAGCGAAATAGTGATTGCATTCGACGCATGAAAGTACAAGTTATCTGAATATGTTTATTATAAAAGGCATAATGTACATTATTTCTTAATATTCATCTTTTAAAAAAAAAAAGGCCAACAACTACACTGTTTACCCCTAGCATGCGATCCACGGCCTCGAGTAATTACAGTTAGCTGTACTTACTCGACTTTTCATTTCCCTTTTCCGGCACCTCTAACACTATCATTTCTTACCGTTCCTGCTTGCTCTTCGGTTAAACAGCTGTAATAGTAAGTTAATGTTCGGTGCGTGTATTTTCTCTTACACAATGATTAAATTTGATGACTTTATCAAGTGTCATTCAGAGATGGTGCATTCTCAGGTCCTTCGTTTTGGAAAAGTTGCTATTCTGCCGTGATACGTAGATTAACAGCGAGAAATATCGTTCGAGAGTTTCAAAACGTGGCAATGTCTTTGAATAAAACTTACCCTTACTTATCTCTGTTTCTACACGATAGATGCGCACGTTAAAAATCCGCGTGAAAAAGGATTTGGATCACAACTGTCGGGAAAAATTATTTTTATATACGATATTGCAATTACGATTAATTCAGAGGAATTTCCAAGAAAGATATAACTACATACTTATATAGGAATATATTTACTTAGAATTAAACATTAAGTGAAGATTTTTAAAGAGGAAAATTTATCGGACCGTGTTAAATCAAGATGTGGCTCTGGGACGTGTGATGATATTGATGTTGCAGAAATTTCAAGTGTGAAAGGGGAAAGAAATTTTGATTATTTGTTAGAAATTCTCGTTTTAGTTAGATTGCCCCTTTGTCAAGCGTCATTTCCGAACAGCCTGCGTAGTTTACCCCGTTTAGCAACGAGTGACAACTATATGTGCCTTCGTCTCGATCTCGTTCCCACCGGTTTTTTAACCGTGGACACCTTTTCCTTTCACAAGCCAGCTCCCATGAGAAACCTTACAAAGTAACAAAGCTAACGTTCCTTCACACTGCTGTCGGGATCCTGTTTGCCACCTTATACCCTTTAACGATCGCCATCGCTGCAATTCGCTAGACTGGATGCAACTTTTTCCTTTCAATCTTACCCAGCAAGTGGTGATGTGATCTCGCATCGAATCGTTAATAAGGGTGAATTTTAATTCAAATCCCAATCACAACGAGGTGGAATCGCAGTGGAAAGCAAGGAGAAACTCAATTTTTGCAACCTGCAGGTACTCTACAAGTTTGATAAAAAAAGCAGAGCCTACAAGTGACGAAGACATAAGTGAATCAGCCCACTCCACAATCCCCAAGGTAGCCAGAAACTTCCATAAATAAAATTATATTTTGCTCCGCATCTAGGAAGTCGCTCCAAAACCTTTTGAGGAAGAAAACTCCTCGAAGCTTCGAAACCTACAGGCGCCATTGTCCTCGATGTTGACCCTCCAGCTTCCAAGTGCTGACAACATAGCTGACAACATAGCGCCTTCTCAGATCGCTGACAGAAGAAGCCGAGGCGCGGGTCCGGGCAGCGCGCGTGCAGAGGATCGAGAGGATCGAGAGGATCGAGAGGATCGCGTCTCCCCGCGACAGAGGGGAAACTTTCACGACTTTCGAACGTTCAGCCGGTCATCGGACCTCAGAGTGAAAGTAAACAGGGAAGATGTGATCCCCGCGACCGTGGCATTCGATCGTCGCTTTGTTCGAGCCCCACCGAGCCCGATGGACCGTGCGAGGACATTCGATGCATTTAATTCATCTTATAACTACTTTAACTGATTGTTTATTACAGGCAGCCGGAGGGGGATGTTTAAAAGGTAAATAGAGATAGAAATACTTACATACGAGAATTTCAGATGAAATCATCATGATATTTTATCAGGCAGAATGAAGGATGTTTTTAGAATCGAGTAACTATTCGATTTAGTCGATTTAGTTGCGACCTACAGCGGGGGGAGCATGCGGCACGTGCCTGAGTCCCAAGCGTCACCTAATAGAGTTACTATGTACATACTTAGTAGTACATAATAAGATGATGAACTCTACTGTTAGAGTTATATAGGTACTTATGTGTAAGTATGGAAAGCATATCAACTGTAAAAGGTGAATGAGGAATGTCCACGAAAGAATAAGTTATAATCTTTCAAATTGTGTTGAATTTTTTAAATTTGCATTTTCCGAGTGATAAAGAAGTCATAATGGGTATTATGAAATGACTGTGGAATAGTGTGACGATGACTTCATTGCGAGAGCAGTGACAAGGTCGTTATTGCAGCAATAAAAAGGATTACAGCATGTACTTTATGTGATTTTACCAGATGCATGGTTACTTTAATCGCGACTTCTACTCTTGGAGAATAAAAAATTGCCAAGTTTCCTTGGATTCTTATCTCCGTATGTATTTTACTTAACAACCTTGCAATCACCGTCAATTCCAAATCGTTTAAACGATTAGGATACAAAAAGTTCATTTTCCATTCAAATCTTTAATCATATTTTTTGTCCAAAAAAAAAACAAAACGGTTAGTAGCTCCATTTTGTTTTCGCATTGTAAATACATCTTTAAACAGCAGTCATTTCAACCGAGTCGATTTCACAGAGTGTAAAAGATATTAAAATCAGTAAGACACGTATCAAAATTATTACTCTGCGGCGAATTTCACGGTCACTTTCTACGATAACAATGCCTCGTTGTGGAACGTAAAAATACAGTAATGATAGTTTTAATGGTATAAAACTGAGTCTTTGATATATCGCCACTAATACTCCACTATGTATATGTATGTACAAGGTAGAATCTACAAAATGTGTACTAATCATTCGATTTAAGGGAACCACCTTAAATCCAACGTTGACGTCGAAACACCGTGCAAAATGTAATACGCAATTGCCAGGTGACTTTCTACGAGCGCAAGTGCCTTTCTATCGTCCTTCTTCTCATCAACAAATAGACAAAAAATAACTTTCACCGATATGCTAGGAACACATTAGAAGCCGTACGCTAAGCACTCTCTGCTAATGCGAACACCCTCTCGCGGTCAATTTATTTAACACTATTGTACTCGAGGTATACCTAAGAGTCCTGACGGGAACACGCAGAACGTTCCATTCTACATATTCCAGGAAACACGATTATTACCGAACTCGAAAACCTCAAGTTCCCCCAAACTAGTCATCCCCTTTCAAGTCCCCTAGTAATTATATTCCGAGCCCAACAGCGAGAAGCAAGGGTCGATTGAAAACTTTGTGTCCTGATAGAGGGCGGCGGCACTAGGCGCAGAATTATTTTTTTCTGGGAGTAGCCGGAAGTGTATACTTGTTACTAACTCGTTAGTAGCTAATGTTACTCACTTGTTACGTCAACTTCGCGAAGATTAGAACTCAATGCGATTAAACAGATTGCGACCTGGAATGCTAACGAAAACTGTGCATCAAACTTGCACTTATTTCCGAAGGTAAAAACACCCGAGGTCATATCATTACAATACCGACGCACCAACTGCGTCTGGGACTAATATAAAAAGGAAAATTGATCCAACTCCTTTTTACGCCAAGTGGAAGATCACATTTTGCCTAAGGAGAAGAGCAATAAGGATTGCTGCGAACCCTTCAATTCTCAATACACGCCTTATTCGGCCTCCAAATTTTCAATCCACCCTCGTAAGTACATGTACACCAACCCCCAATGTAGGTACATTCATCGCGAACGTAACCATAATCGCGCATGGACTGTCATCCTCCATGCATGTCAATACAGAAGCGTCTAAATCTCTAAATTAAGACCTAAGCTACCCGTGGACGGCCTGCGTAAAGGAGGGAAGGGCAGCGTTCATCGTGCTCACCGTGTTTACCGCGTTCACTGGTAGAGCGAACGCCTGGAAGGGGTTGGTCTGAATAGGCATGTTCCTAAAATCGTGCGGCGGTTCCATGGTGTCCTCCTTCACAGCGTACCCCTGTTTCGGTTGAGCGAAACTCAGGGGCCAGCTGCCGGAGGCAGCAAAATTGGAAGCGGGCTGGCTGGCTGCCGCCGGGAAGCTGCCGGTCACCTGCTGGTTCTGGAAACCAGTGGTTGCTCCAGTAGCTAGGAACTGGGGCCAGGACTTGGTCATTTCTCGGAGCCTCTGCTGGTAGTGGTCCAAAGACACCGTGTCCCTCAGAACGATGCCCTCCTTGCTGCCTCCGATGGTGGCTGCTGGGATTCCGGAGGGCAGGATAACGTCGCCTTGAGGCTGAGGGGACACGTTCCTGTACAGCTCCGCCGCCTTCTGCTGTAGCAGGAGAAGCTGCCCCTTCCCCTGGCCGAGCGAACCGCCGAGATCGATGTTCGCGGTCAGATCCTTCTCTATGGACCTGGACGAGTAGAGCTTCTGAAGGTCGTTCCTCCTCTCGTCGTAGCTGAGCGCGCTCCCCGGGTCCGGGAAGAACTCGGGCCCTGTCGAGGTGTAAGAGGTCGACGCGTACTCTGGCTCCGGCTGCTTCTGCTCCTGCGACTCTGGGTACCTGCAATTGCTTCGTTAATTAGTGAAATTCGAAAGGGAAAGTTTCTACGTGACACGAACCTTTTCAAACTTGTTTTTGTGGGGACTGTGGGGATTGTGGAGGCTTCTGTTTTGTTGGTTCGGGGAACAGGTGTGTGTTGGTGGGCTCTCTTCTGCTCGAGTGCAAGATAGCGAGATACATGTGTGTGCCTCTTAATGCGTAGCCGTGGTATTAATAATGCATCGAGTCGTGAATAAATCATAAATGTGATGGGTAGAATCTTACCAATCTCAAGTTTTTCAGTGTTAAAAGCACAATTTCCTTGGCACGCTCGTTTATTTATTACTTTGGGGATATTGGCTTTCAATATTCTCTTTGTCTTTTGACGGAACGATAAAGCGAACTGTATCGATTGAGCTGCGGCGCGTGCACGGGCGCGTCACAAACTGTGATATGTACCTATTCTACTGGGCGCAGTAGAACATTTCGTTAGTGACCAGACAAGCCCGTTCTAACGCTCGTCGTTCCTTCGCCGACTAAATACAGTAGTTCGGTGTTATCGTCCCGTTTTTATCATGCGTAGTACGCCCGGTGACTGTCCCCACCATTTCTTGGAATCCTTCGGCCGAGAGTGAGAGAACGAAAGAGTCGATGGCAACTTCGTGTCAACTGTTTCGTTCCCTCTCGCTCGCTCTTCGGTTTTCTCACTCGCAGCATCGGCCGCACGGAATAGTGTCCGCATTGCATCGTACGCCCGCCGCCAGCTCCCGTTTGTCGGGTTTATTACGACGAATTTCCTTTAACGAAAATTTCCAAGTACCTCGCAGACTCAAAATTCTTACAACTCGTTGCATAACTCTAATAACTACAATTTGTTTGCAAGTAACGTACATATATTCTGGTATGTATATTCAAAGACGAGAGACAATAATATCTATTATATTATGTTATATTCTAAAATTTCTTAAACTTTCAACAACAATTATTATAGTATAATGTTTATGTAATAATTTCAGTAGAGTCAATCGCTCAACCTTACTATCGCAAAATTAATTATTCGATATCGACAATTTTCAAAGAAACTGAACAATAAATCGATTCAGTTTGAATAATGGAATTTGTCCAATAAACAAAACTTTTCCTTCGATAACAGTACCATAAAGATTATTGCAGTAGTCGAACGAAAAGTTTTGAAACCGAAGTTTAAAGAAACACTAATTAATTATTGTCATAAATGCTGCATCCTTTCCATAAGTGAAAAAGTATAATATTTTAACATAAAAATATCTGTTTACCTTTCACGGCCAAGAGATAAGCTGTCCTTAATACGGTCGTAAGGGATGTATCCTTTGCCATAAGATACCGCATGGCTGATTTCCTTTCCGTAAGGTATCTGCACGTGGTTCACGTTCTCGTGGCCTTGGTCGAAGTCGTCCCCTCCGTGAGGGAAGGGTGGATTTGGGAACAGAGGTTTCTTCGAGCGATAGGGGCCGTGATAACGGCGAAAGTGCAAGTCACCGTCATGGGACGATTTCCTGTAACGAGGTGGCGCGTGGCTGCGCCTTAGTTGCTGCGGGACCACTAGCACCACCTTATTGCTGAAAAGAGTCGATAGGGTTGCTTCCTTAATTAAGGAATCCTTTGTATCTCCAAAGACAATTTTGATTACAAAATCTAACAGTTATGTTAGAAGAAATGGCAGTTTCACGCGGTTTATTGACACAGATTATACTTACGCATAGGCGACGAGAGGCTCGCTGACCGCCAGCACCAGAATACAGAAAACCTGTGGATCATAATTGGAAGTTGGCGGAGATAGAAGCTTCAAAGGGAGGAGGAATTATTTAATTTTGTAAGAACTGAAAGGATATTTTCATATACAGTATCGTACTCTAAAGGTGACAAGTATTGCCGCGCATGTGGGTGAGAAAGAGATACTGATTAGTCAACGACCGCAACCCGTTGTTACGCAAGGATAGGAAAGAGTGAAGTCATACTTGAAGATACTTCTAACTTTGTTAAGAATGAGAGAAGGTTATTTAAAAAGACGACGCAGTAGAATCTCTATTATCTGAAACCTGCATATTCAGACACTCGAATAATGGAGGCTCTACTATAACCAGGGACTTCAAACCCGTATGATTTTGATACCGGTATTGCGTGAACAAAGCTATACCGAAACCGATATCATATCGTAGCAAAACAGATGAGTACCCTAACCGAAATACGCTATGCACTCGTTATAAGCCCGTTTCTACCATGCGTTGTACGTCCGACGACTATCCTCACCATTTCTTGGAATCCTTCGGACGAGAGTGAGAGAACCCGAGAACGAGTGAGAGTGGCTCCCTTTCATTTCCTCTCGCTCGCCCTTGGGTTTTCTCACTCGCGCCATTGGCTGCGCGGAATAGTGTCTACATCGCGCCGTACGCCCGCTACCAGCCCCGTTCCTCGTGCTTATAACGAGTGCCTACTGTACATAAATACCGGTATTTTCCGGTTCTTCTTCCGGTGACATAGTAGATTAAAGTAATCTCTTCATAACTCTTATTAATTCGAGCTGTAAAAACACCGACATAGCGTAATATCTTTTCATAAAAATACCAATATTAAAAATACCAGTATAGTACGTTTACCGTATAGATCCTTGTCTAATAATATTTTGAAAACTGTAATAAAATCTGAATACCAAAAAAATTACCGGTAAATATGTATAGGTAAATATACCGGCATTTGCGTATTTCAGTTACTATAAAGGTTTTGAAGATGGAACCGAATAATGCCTATATCATACCGGTTTTTTCGGTTTCGCTTCAAGTCCCTGACTCCAGCACTACAATCCAAAATCGACGCCTACTGTCTTGCAACTAAAGACCCACCCTCCTGTCCCTCACACATCTAACTTGCTTAACACGTCAAGTCTCGTAGTGGGCTCCAAAGACTTCAGAAAAAGGTACAAATCGACAATGAGACAAAAAAAATCGGGTCTCACATGAAACTTGAATCTTGTGAGATAATTATTTCATTATTCTATTATGTATTTTTTTTTTAATTATTTTGTCATTAATTTCATGAAACTAAAAGTTGATTCCCATGAAACAAGTTTCATGATATATTTATTTTCAACAATCTCATCTCCCGCGACTATGTCCATTATTTACATTTAGTTGTTGCCGGGATTGTTGCCTCATGATAGAAAAGTCTCATATAAAATCTCATCGTGAATTCGCACCTTAAGAGTTCAAAGACTGACGAAAAAAACTCACATTTACATCTTTCTTTCCCCGGATTTTATTTTAACATGAAATGTGGGTGCAAGGGACCTTGCCACCTAAAGGAGGGGCTTTGTAAAACAAAAAGAAAAACTGGATTTTCTTCTTTACATAAATCTTTATAATCACCTAATGAATTTTATTGAATTTGCGTTAAAAATATTTTTATCAAAATCAGTTGCTAGTGCGCCACTGAGGATAAGTATGCCCTGGCAGAAGCTCTATACGCAGGGAATAGCACAGAACCTATCAACAACCACCTCATATCCCATGAAACAGCAATCCTTCACCAACAAACATCCAACACTTACCGAGCACCGCATGTCGCCAAATCCTCAACCGAATTTCAGCGCTCTCTAAGCCCTCTATAGCTGGGGTGGCGGTTAATCCTTGGCAAGGGCAGTGCGGACCTCGCGGGAGCTGTCGAATCTCTCTCTCTCTCTCTCTCTCTCTCGGCGCCCCTGCTCCCAGGAATGCTCTGTGTGCTCCGTGTGCTCCGCGTGCTCCAGCCGGTGCAAACAAATTGCGGGAGGTCGGTCGAGGCCTCTTCTCTTTTATACAAGATAAAAAGAGCATAATCGAGGCTGGACGGGCACCGGTGCCCTCCCACCGGCGCGGCGCCCTGGAGCCCTGGAAAGAGATCGCGCCCGCTTCGAATCTCTGCGATTCGATGGCCACGATGGGTGTGGGGCACCAGAGCCTGGCGTGTGGGCACGAAACGGCCAGCTGAGCAACGCCAGCCAGCACCTAGCCGCGTGCATTTTTGTTTCGGGGGAAATCGACACTTTCTTCTGTCGTTTCTGCGCGCACAGACGCAACCGTCGCGTCGCGGCGTCTAACGTTGGCCGCGCCCCGCCATGCTTTCCAAAACGCGACCAACAAGAACATCACCGACGTGCTCCACATTGGCCGTCCGCAGCGGTCTCCTCTGGTCTGCTCGGTCGCTGGACCTCCATGCCCCACCTGGGCACTTTTCGATTTTCGAGCAACCGCTTGGGTGGACCTTGATCTTTTGAAGCTCCACTCAATCTTTCACATGTTTTGGATTTTAATCACGTAAAGGGTGGTGTTTGCTAATTGAAGGGTTGGATGCAATAAGGGGACTAGCGCTTGGAAATAGGAAAAATTATTGTCCAAACGCTAAGAAAGATTGGAAAATTAAATGTTGTTAAATTGAATTTTTACTAATATAGTGTTGTAAAGCTCGTCACGACACACATTTTGTCGATTTAGAGTTTGTTTATCCAATCATTACTATTCGAGCTAAAAATTATAAACTAAAAATTTTTCATCGCCCGAAATCATTATTTCTTTAAACATAAATTGCGATAACTTGAGTAAATATTAACGGATCGTCATAAGACTTGAAACATAACTCTAGAAAACCCTAGCGAAGCCGTAAAAGGTATGCACGAAAACCTAATGTTAAAAAATGTAATAATATTTAATTAAAAAGTAATACTGGACATAACCCATGTTTTTCAACGTTCGCCGTTAAAAAGCATCGAGGAAATTTTTAGGTACATATAACTTGCAGCGACAAAGTTTTCCCTTGATATACAAGGAAGATTTTCACAAATTTTCACGCTGATTAATAAATAATTGTAGAAGATACAGCGATACGTATAAATCCCGCGCGGCACCAACAGTCAACGCGAGTGCTAAAAGTGCTAAAACTGCTAAATAGCGCATTACACGCGGCTACCGACTATTGGTGGCGCGCGAGAATTTATATATATCGTCATATCTTCTACAATTATTCATTAATCAGTGTGAAAATTGGTGAAAATCTTCCTTGTATATCAAGGAAAAACTTTGTCGCTGCAAGTTGTATGTACCTCAAAATTGCCTCGATACTTTTTAACGGCGAACGTTGAAAAACATGGGTTATGTCCAGTATTACTTTTTAATTAAATATTATTACATTTTTTAACATAAGGGTTTTGTGCATACATTTTACGGCTTCGCTAGAGTTTTCTGAAGTTATGTTTCAAGTCTCATAACGATCCCTTAATATTTACTCAAGTTATCGCAATTTTTGTTTAAAGAAATAATGATTTCGGGCGATGAAAAATTTTTAGTTTACAATTTTTAGCTCGAATAGTAATGATTGGATAAACAAACTGTAAATAGACAAAATGTGTGTCATGACGAGCGTTACAACACTATATTTTTAGAAATTCAATTTAATAACATTTAATTTACCAATCTTTCTTTGCGTTTGGACAATAATTTTTCCAATTTCCAAGCGCTAGTCCCCTTATTGCATCCAACCCTTCAATTGATGTAGGTAAATCTCACAAGGACCAGCTACGAACTGTACTAGCAGCTAGCGAACTTCTTTCACTACCCCTTTTATGAAGAGTTTATATGATAAGCTGGAATTTGGAATAATGTTGTTCTGATTTTACCATTTTGTCTCTAGGATTCTAAATCGCCAACCATTTGCAACCAAACACCCTCGCACATTAAGTGTCACTGAGTAGCTTCTAAAAAGCTAGGCCCTGACAGAAGCTTTACACTCAACAAACAGGTACTCCATACCATTTCTCTATAATAAATTTTCAAAAAGTTCAGTACATAAAAAGACCTGAGTTTGAGATGAATTCTATTTGGACGTTAACCGCGAGAAAGTTATATTAGCAGAAAATTTCATTTTCCTTGCATCAGTTTCTTTCAGCCGGAGAAACGATATAATTTCGTAATACCAAGTAGTTCTGAAATAAATTATCCAAGTTGCACGCATAATATCACACTTTCTCAACGTGTGAGATCGCGAACGTATGACGCTACGCGTCAGATGAAAATGATTCTGATGCAATATATTGTGTGGCAGCGAACACAGCGTTGGAAAATATGACCATTTCTAGCAATGGACTTTCAATTGCCATTCTGTTCTTTTTTTAGTTGGAGAACTGTTTGTCGATCGTGGTAAGGCAGGTAAGGTATAGTAGATCAGAGCACGAACACTGTTAATGAATTCATTTACAACTTTTACTAGTAAGACGTGATCAATGTTAGCCGTCTCGGTGGTGAATTCTGGCTCAACTAATTATCGCTTTCTCTGTGTTTCGCTTTTGACACGTTCAACGCCGCTGAGGAATTTCAAGGTTCGATGGAACATGAACAAGTGATCGAAAAAGTATTCTTTAAGAACATGAAAAGTTTTGCTAGCTATAAATACCTTGGGTCACTGACACCATAGTCAACACGTGACAGAAGTTCCATATATGTACAACCTGTGCACAAGGTGTTTTCGCGAATCGTGGTATGTGGCAAGTATTGCAAGAACTTTGTTTTGGAGTTGCAGCAGGTTTTCTGTTACAAGTTACAACCATTTTTTCAGCGTATAGGCACAGGATAGTTGAATATTAAGTAGTTTACTGTTTATGTATCTGGTAGATTTAAGGTTCATGAGGTCATGAGTATAATTTGTAAACTAATTGAAAATAATGAGTTATTCAAACAGTGAAATGGCGGATATGCGAACAACCGGTCTACCCCTGCAATACTTGCCACGTACTAATTCTGCAAACGTGTTAAAAATTTGGGCAAGATACATTGCGCACGTGGACGACTTTAAACAAGCTGCGTACATGTAAGTTGTAAAATTAGGAATCATAACTGCAGGACCGGCGTGAGTTGTGCGGAATGTGTCAAGTATTCCACACTTGAGATTTTGCTGTGTGTGGAATTCCACATTCAGGAATTTGGAATGCGTTTCACCATTTTGTTTTTTTTGTTTGTTTTTAATTTTTTCTCCCCCCACCCGCCAATTCCACACTTGCACACTCGGAGAAAATTTAACACCCTGCATATGGATCCACAGAGGTTCATCATTGAGAGGTAGGTACTTAACCAAATACCAAACTACATTTCTTGGAGAAGATAATGATTTTATACTAAAAGCTTAATAGATAAAAGCAGAGATACGCATGTATGCTGGTTTACTCCGCACCAGCAGAAAGAACAGGAGAAAAGGGGTGGAAGGTGCGTCACTCGATCCTCGGACGCGAGATAGAATATCGTTGGACCTACTTTAGATATTTACGTTTCATTGAATACCTATTCCCTGATTTCACAATCGAGGCTCGCGTTTCCGTCGCGTTCGTTACGGTCTACATACACGAATTCTCTAGCAGGGATGTGTCGTTGGCGTAAAATTATCTCATTCACGCGACCGACGTTCTTGCTGGACGTCGAGCCTCTTCCACCGGCCACCGGCCACCGGCCACCGGCGAAAGTCATTCACTCTTTAAATGCAGGATTTTCAAAGCGCATTTCGACGGAGAAAAAAGCAACGGTCGATGGGTGAAAGCGATCGCGTTGAAAGTCCGCGCTGCCTCCCTTTTTTCTCTCTCTTCGGCGCGCATTTACATAAACGTGGGAAACGGTATAAACACGGCAAACGTTCGACCTCCTGCGACTCTTGGAGAGTAAACTCGGAATGGGACTGTTCACTGTTGTGGACGATGATACGGGCAATTGTTTCAAATCAATCAATTAGAAGTTGGAATTTTTATTGGCATATATGTCGACGGGATGCTGAATACGATGTACATCGACCTTGTAAATCCGTTTCTATTTCTTTTCGGTCAGTGGGGAGATTACCTAATGATATTTCGCCTGAAAATCTCCAAATCGTCTAAAAGATCTAAATAGAATAAATTAATGTTACGGTGAATTAATAATTAATAATAGTAGTAACGTTTTAAGTTAGTAGAAGGATTACTACAGAAGTACAGACCGCTTGGTAATGGTGACTGGTAACGTAGTAGACAGACCCGGCTCGTCCCTATTGGCAAAATTAGGCAGCTATGTAGGGCATAAAATTGACAAGTAGTGGCAGTACAGACTAGATTAGTAGCATAGTAGTGGTAGGAGAGTGAATTACTACTTAGTATTCTTGTAGTTAAATTAGATTACTATTACTAAATCAAGTTATGTCCATACATATAAAGTAATTGCATTTTATATACCCAGCAATTAAATTCATTACGAATACTTTCTGTTTGAACGTTTTAAATTATATGAAAACGCGTGCGTTGTTTTGTGGCCCTACCACGTTTACTTAATAAACGCCCTCGAAGGGGTGCAACAGAAATTTGTGAGATTAGTAGCATTAAGGGGGGAGTCTTATTCTTTGGACTAAAAGCATAGCAAAATTTGGGATTTTTTTTTAAGAAACCACCGATTCGATTCATCTGAAATTTGGACCATGTTTTGATGCATCTTTGAGGAAGCTGCAGTTTTTTATTTATTAATTTTTAACCATAAATATAGTAATTATGCATGATCGACCATCACGCCGCGCAAAATTCGTTGGCCGTTGCTTTGCATGATATCTATCTACCAGGAAATCTGAAACAGAAACATGAAACGGCGTTTTATTTTATACATATGTAGCTTTAAATTTATGAACCAGTAAAAAACACAAAAAAATTATTGAGCAGTGTGAGGAGTTTTCAAACTGAAAGGTCTGAACCTTTAATTTTTACAATCCAATTTTGCGCCAATTTTCTTATGTAACAACAGATGTATTGTTACAACAGATGTATTGGCGGAATTCTGGTTCATCAAATTCAAGCTACATATGTACAAAGTAAAACGCCGTTACATTTTGCTATTTCAGATTACCTGAAAGGTAAATATCATACACACCAGCGGACGACGAGTTTTACGCAGCGTGACGCATAACTTCTATATTTATTATTAAACATGAGCAAAAAATACTGCAACTTCTTCAAGGATGTATAAAAACATGGTCCAAATTTCAGATGAATCGAAACGCTAATTTCTTAAAAAAAAATCCTAAATTTTGCTATGTTTTTAGCCCATAAAATAGGATTCCCCCCTTACGAGACTACTTAGGCTGTCCTGTGGGTAGAACTAACTTTGAGATTAACTTATTTTAACCAGGATATCTGACACTCAAGTATCAAATATTCGACTGATGCAATAAATATTTCCAGTAGTACTGTATCTTTCCGTATTTATAATTTATAATTTCCAACGATACTATTCTTTCCTCTCTACTTTGCCACTGACCTAACGGTAATCTTATTACATTACCTACCTATATATTTATAGAATTTGTAACTCGTGGGATTCTATCCCGTATACAAATAAATAAATAAATAAATAAATAAAACTGTCGCTCGGTGAACCTACCCACCGATTTACAAAAGAAAGTAGAAAATTTGCATGCAGAACGTCGATAGAAATATGTTGTAACGACTGCAAACACGATGTCCGATTCCAGGAGAGAGCGTGCGATTTCAAACGATTCACAGAGAAATTCCACGAAAATAATGTGGCGTTGTTAAGAATGATCCTCGATGGTACCGCATAATCATTCGCGGAGCATGTTCCGCGGGCGGCGCGACGTCGTTACGAGATCGCGTATTGGTTTTCACCCTAATTCCGAGCCCGGTGAAAGATCGCATTGTAGTCATCTGGCTGTAAATAATCAGCTAACGATAGATCGAGGAACAAGGTCCTCGACACTGGCCACATATTGCTACTTTCTATCTTGCAGCGATAAACGATAAAACCGATCATTAAAAATGCTATAAAAATTGCAAACGGGCTTAAAGCGCTAGCACTGAGGAGGGAATGGCGAACTTCCGGATTTCACGTCACGCTAATGCAAGCTTACTCTTGTTTCAGAGCTTTCACGCGAGCATGGCCAGCTTGTAATTTATTATGCAAAAGAAAAGTGTCGAACGATAGTGAGAAGGAGCGGGAAAGGGAGATATTCCAGGTGTCTGTGCGCTTCACTTTCATGAAACACAAAACCAAGAGCTTCCACGAGTTTTCGCATCGCATTATTAAGAATTCAAATGCTTGGTGAAATTTATTAACTCTTTTAACGAGTATTCAAAATATTCCAAATATCCGTGGAAAAAAAGCTAAAATGTGAATGTTTGTCAAAATTAATATTGCATATCGAAAGGAACTTTCTCGAATACCCTGTTTAATTAACGAGATTTTCGCTTTTGAAAGTCGCATAAAGTGGACAGCTCGTGCTACGTTATCGCGTTGGTAATGCCCAGTGCTACAAATAATTCCAGTCGAATCCAGGACCGCCCAAAATGACGACCGTCGCGACGCGGTGTGTTCCCTAGGCGACATTCCATAGGTACATTCATTCGATCGTTCGATAAACTTTCTTACTGCGAGTACGATGGTCTTGGCTTAATTATTCTACTATCTGCAACAAAAACACGCATCACTCTTGTCATATATGTGTACAGATTCGATTTATTTCTCAAATCGACTATCTCTGTAATGGAATCCACCCATTCGAGTCCCATTTAAATGTCTCCAATGTTCCAGAGAAATTCTATGTTGGTAAATTCTCTAGGTATATCAGTACGACAGAAATTTAAATTATCCTCGGCTGGTTTAAAAATTCATGAAATAATCGATTCCCGATTCGATTCGAAAGGTTAACTCCCTGACTGCGTGGATCTAGGTTCTGAACAGAGTATAAATATGTCAAATGTTTGTAAATCGATAATTCTGAATCTCTGTCAGAATCATTTTCACTCCACATCGCACTATATACCTGCGCTGGTATTAGTAGGGATGGTGATCCCTAGATAAAGTTCTATGACATAAAAAGGTAAAACGATAAATCCTCCAACTACCTACTACCTTTAAGATACTTTGAAGAATCATATAACATAGACGCGTAGAAAGAGAAACAAACACACTGGGGACTACATTGGGGATCCAGGAAAAGTAACTCACTTGAAACTGAGTTTTCTCAAAAACTATCAACAACTTCGCCCCACTTCAAACACGTAGTACGTAGGTAATACACGCTGCTCGCTAGCTCTACCCAACATCTGAAGTGCCTCGTGCATCCTCTTGATAAATAGGTATAAAGGCAAATAAGTACCTACCACCCCCCCCCCCCCCCCCATAGATTTCGAGCCTTTTCACCGAATACCCGAGCGTTGACGTGGCTATACCGATATCTCGATTCGAACGGAATTCCTCCTGTAGAGAGTTCACTGTCACGGTCCCGCGATCCTCGAGGAAAAGGATAACGGGCTGGTCGTTTTGCGTTTTCGCTCGCCCTCCCCACCACCCTCCTCGTTGGAATGCGCGTTACAATTTGGTCAGCATGGATGTTTCACGTAGACCGGGGAGGAGATCGGCGAAACCCTTTCTCCTATCGTCTGGCGAACGCCAGCACGCGATCTCTAGCAGCGCGCAGACGGATCGGCTTACAGAGACGCGGAGGCAACGATTTCTATGGATCCTCTTCTGGATCATCCAGGACGATCCACTCGGGGGATCGGTTTCGTGAAAGGGAATACGTCGGAGCGCTCGGTGAAATGGTACCGCGAAGAAGAAACTACCGACTCGCCAGAGCAATCGACAACTCCTTTTTTCTTCCCTTGGAAATTCTTCTACGCGCTGCAGTGGGTCTCGGACCGCCTCTACGCCGACTTTCAAAGAAATCATTGGTGGCAGGGTGGGATCGAGGGGAGATTTCCTGTGTATTAATGGAAATGTGTGTGGGTGTGTGTGTGTGTGTGTGTATTGTTAGGGTAGGTCAGTCAGGAGCTGTACCTCGCTATTTGTCTTTCTTCCTACTTATCGAGTAGTGTTTAATGTTTTCACTAGTTTCGTATGGAATTTTAGTTGCGTGGGTAAAATGTATAATTGTATAATAATAAATTGAGCGCAAGTGGAGTTGCTTCTGAATGTGTTGGCCGGACTTTATTGTCGATGCAATATGTACTAAAATCGATGTAGTGAAATTTAGAGATGGTAGGAGCATTGGAGAGTTTAGAGCGGTACATATTATTATCTCCTGAATACTGGTAGCAATATTGCGGTATATTCCGTTAATTAAATTCGCCAATTATGAAGCTATACATATGACAGAACTCCATAGCCAACGCGAATACAATTTAAATAGTAGAATTCCCACTCATACGTTTACTATTACGTTTACCGATACAGAAACATTCCCGCATACTCTAACTCTAGATTCTCTAGAAAGTCAGAACAAAATGTAACTCACTCGCTAAAATGCCACTCGCCGCGAAATCACCTGAAACGTGTAACGGTTACACGCACACGTTGCATCTTATATGCGACAACAGCCTGGCAGTCCTGGCAGGATATCAGGAAGGGAGCGGGCGGAAAAATCGAGCGACTTTCATTAGAATTTCCACCGGCTATACATATTATAGTGGGCGTCTAAAAACGCCTGTGAAACTTTCTTAAGCCTATCCTTTTTAATTGGTCGAACGTGAACCGTTCGTGGAAGTCTTAATTATTGCTCTCCCCTCGCGTTATGCAAATGTCGCGAAAGTATACCGCAGAAGTATACTGCAGAATGATGCGTCACGATCATCGCGATCACTGATTATGCTCGTTGCGCGTTTACTCGGTAGGAGGGTACGCTGAACAATAAGTAAAATTCACTGTAACCAAAGATATTGCTAATTTTCCACTTTCAACCGAGAGGCGTGTATTATTGGCACGCAGGGTGAGCTGTTAATTAGTTAGGTATTTAGTTTTGATACGGGCGGAAAGATTGCCCGCGAGGCGGTTATCGCGCCCATCGGCGCGCGGCGATTGAAACGGTACTTGTAATGAGTAGAAATTACTGCAAACGGCAATTACATTATGATATCAGACGGTTCGTTCACCTGGGCCCCGCGCATTCCTCCGCTCCGATCGAGAGGCGTTCACGTTCGTGCGAACGCGTTTTCCTTTCCAGAACCTTGGATGGTCAGGTGCCGTTGCTCAAGGTCGTAAAATCCAATGGGCAATCAATAAGGTCGCTTGAAAAGTATATGGCTTCTTTAGCAAGACTTTTGGCAGTGTGTCTGGGATAAGTGAATTGTGGGAGTAAAGAAAGAAAGAGGGCAGACTTGTTGTTTCTTGGTTACGGAAAAAGGGGCTTTCGTGTTAAGTAAGACGACTAACAATAAGAAGATCTTCTGGAATGAAATAAATGCTACAAAACTACCTACTTTTTATACTTATTTCTTTATTTATTGCTTTAAACCAGACGTGGTTTATGTAGCAGATACGGTAAACATGTATTTTATATGTATGTATAGCATAAAATTGACATAATAAATAGCATTTACAATATTTCATATTTATATCTTTTACTTGGCAGTAGTTGGACCCTGACGTTACATTTCTTAAGAAAAGAAGTAACACAAAATGGTAGAGATGGTATATACCTATTTTATCAAAATTATACGTTCGCCCTCGTACCCCGGAGATCTAAATGAAATTAACTTTTATAATACTACTTCTAATATCGAAGAAATAAATACCCCTATGTTACAAACACCACCGTGCAAGTCACAAGTAAGCATTCCACGAATCCTCATTGTCAGAACTTGACATGAAAAACAACTGCTACTTAATCGAATCCATCTCAAGGCCCAAATAAAAAGCGTCTAAACCTCGCTGTAACTTTAACAAAACCCCTAAAACGATTGCAAAAAAAATATATAAATGCCCACACGAAAGCCCGAACAGAAGGGAAAATGGCGACGCAAAAGCGACTCTGACTGTAAGTAAGCACTACCCACCTAAACCACAAAACCAGCAAACCCAGCAAACCCAGCAAACCCGGAAAGGCTCGTCGTGGTTCGCGTAACTTGGTGAAACGTGTCATCCTGCTAGCTTCCACCTGTCCACGCCACAGGTCCCGTGGTGAAAGAAACCAGCGTCCCTAACTCAGACGCGAGAGAGACCAGTGAAACGGACCGCGAGAGCACCCACCTCGTATTACGAGGCTGATCTTGATCTTGGCCGTTCACCTAGCCAGCTTTCATTAAAAAGACCACGGACCAAGGGGGGATTACGGAGCGTCGCTTTGGCCGAGGGGGGAAAAGAGGAAGCGAGCAAAACGACGTATCCAGGTGAAGGGTAGAGCCGGAGCCGGAGCCGGAGCCGGAGCCGGCCCCCGAGCCGCTGGTCCTCCGCTTTTTGCCACGTATTCTCTATTAGCCCGCTCCTTTCACGTGCACCGGCCACCCCGTTGCTAAAGATTCCCTTTCATTCTTATCCGACTCCAATCACGTACGTGTATAAAAGCGGCAAGCGTGTGCACAACGAGCAGCAGATCAAAACCGCGGCTTAAACCGCCAACTGTACCGCGAGGAGGAACCGGTAGTCGGCTCCTCTCTCCCATATATCCACGATCCAGCGTCTCTCCGGCGATCTAGCGACGAGTCCTCAGGGCGCAACACGATGACGAAGTTCGCGGTAAGTCCGTCTCCCGGGATACCACCCGGGATAGTGGGAATTCTCGCGTATCTATCAGCTCACGGACGTCAGTGAGTTCTCAACGTGGGCTTGGCAATAGCCACCTCCGTGCTTGGGAATTTTCCAGTCCTAATGGCTCGTCATTTGTAAAGGGGAGGGTTGGCAAGTTGTGAAGTTTAGTTTGGGCACGGAATTGCGCCAATGAGATTCAGATGGAAGGATATGAAGTTGTAAAGTTGTTGTGGTGGGCTTTGCATCCCCTGTGAAGGGATAGATACCTACGGGATTGTTGTGAGTTGTGCATCACCGTGGTTTCTGGGGCTCGTGTTGTAAATGTAAGTAAATTTTTGCATCCCCGTGAAGAGAAGAGGGAGGTATAGTATCAAGTTTAATTCAGTGCATGTTCTTCCGGGATTTAGGGTGTACTTTTGTCACCCTCCTAGATGAAAGGGTTAAAGTTCATTTCACGCTTTTTGCTAGTACCATCGCAGTTTTATGGGAGTGAATTATTCTGAGTGAATATTTGCACCCCCGGGAGACTTGGAAGATTCCGAGTATAATTCTGTACCCTCCGTCGAGGACGTATCTTTAACGTGAATTGAATCAGGAAGGCATCATAAATCCCTCTAAATTCAGTTCATTCAAAGGGTTTCAGACGTTGTACATCCCCCATAAAAACAGAACAAACAAGAGAGGAAAGAACTTTCTCAAGGAGTTTCCAATCGAGATTTCCCAAAGACAAAATACTAAAAACTCTTCAAATACTCATGAATACCATTAACTAAATTCCTCCCGCAGAAGTGTGACTAATCCAAGATTTCCAAAAAAAGCAACACGATGATAAAACGTTGCAATCCTCGGCGCGAACAAGCTCACTGAAAAGACAAACATTTATTTTTCAGCCTGCTGTCCTTGTGGTTGCCTCGCTGCTGAATGTGGCCTCAGCCGGGCACAGCGGCGGTGGACAGTAAGTTCTCTTCTTCCCCTAAAAAGTGAAAACTGAGCATGCGGATGTGACGGACGAATAGTAGTGGCGCGGAAGCATCTCCGTTAATCGTATCCGAACCGATAGACCGACAACCGGCTTAACAAACCGTGTCCAGGCTCGCGAGACGCGACGTTAGAGCGAGTACTTTCACCGTGGCCTCCCCTTATCGTCGATTGCCACGATTCTCTTCGGCCATCATCGAAAGTAATGATAAACGAGAGTGTTGTCGATCGTAACGTGTTCCGCGATCCTTGATTTTTCCTCGTTCAACGACCTCGTCGACGGCCTTTTCCAAGCCATTACGCGCACAACTGTCCATGTCGATTGGGCGCGAAGCCCGGCAGTTAGGTACCGATCCAAGATAATGTAATTTTTTTTATTTAACAATTGGGGGATATATTTTATTTAATTATTCAGAGTTATTAGTGCTCCGAGATTCAAGGATTCTCAGTAATTTTTGCTAGTAATTCTTAACAATTTAATTATTTAAACTCGATAGTTGGTGCTAACCCAGAAGAAATGATGCTCTCGCGGCAGTAATGTTAGAGAAGGGACACTACACGGGACCTAGTTTGAACTGAAGAAATACTGAAAGATCAAACACTACCATAGTCTCTCGCCAACTCTACTTACTAGCTACTAGATTACGCAAACGTCTCTCCCAAGACGAATAAACAAGCTGGAGCGACATTCTCCGCAAACTCGACGCCTCTTACTCCAAGCTCAAGTACCCTCGTCGCACCTGCGCGTTCACACTCTCACACCATCAATCACTACATACACCAAAGAAACGGGTATATAACGGAGAAATTCGCAAATTTTTTCGAAATTCGAAAACAACCGGAATAACTACCCATCTGTTCCGCTCGCAGCCTCTAACACTGCAAATAAGCACGCACCCCTGGTCCCAATCAGTCCCAATCAAAAGAAACAAATACAGTTATAGTGTCTCGAAAGAAGATAATCGCTATCCGTTCGCTGTTGCCGCGTTGTGTCTCTCTCTCTCTCTCTCTCTCTCTCTCTCTCTCTCTCTCTCTCTCGTTCTGCGCGATAAGGCAATAAAAGCTGAACGTCTCGATCCTCAAACCGTCACTTTCTTTCCAGACAAATCTGTACATAGTAGTTGTGAAAACTATTTTGAAAAAAATTCAATTCACCCTACGCGATAAGGCACCAAAGTCCGATCCCCAGACCGTCACCTTCTATCGAGACGAACCTGTAAATTAACCACTCGATGAATCCTTGCAGCGACCACGTGGTGATCCACGTCCCCTACAAGATCAAGACCATCCACCACACGCACACCATCACCAAGCACATCCACCACGGCGGCGGGGGTGGCGACAAGTACGAGGTGCTGGGCTACACCGTTGGTCACCCCGTCGACCTCGGTGGACACGGGGGAGGCCTAGGGGGCGGCGACTTCGGCGGAGGCGGCGGAGGCGGCGGAGGTGGTGGACACGATTTCGGTGGTGGCCATATCGAGTACAGCAGCGGTGGTAGCGGTGGCGGCGGCGGCGGCGGCGGCGGCGGCGGCGGCGGCGATGGTGGACACATCGAGTACGGGGGTGGAGGCTACGGTGGCGACATCGGAGGTGGACACAGCGGATTCAGCGGGGGTGGATACGGTGGAGGGAGCATAGGAGGGAGCAGTGGATACGGAGGTGGTGGCTTCGGAGGCAGCGGTGGTCACGAAGACTGGGGTGGTCACTAAACAACCACGTCGCGTCGATGCTCGGAGGATATAGGTAGTCCTTTTTTGCCGAGATTCGGTTGGCTGCTTCAAGCATGTTCGACGAGTTTTCACACTTTCCAACAAAATTTCGTCGGATGCTCTTTCGAGAGTGAATCGAATTGTCGGTTACGATCCTTGGCTTTTCTTTTACGACTCAGATACAAGGAGTTTGTACGTTGATCGAAATCGAGAAATATGCAGTTTTCGATTCTCGTGTTTAATCGAACTTACAAGTAAAAGTGGGGAATTGAGTCGTCGAACATCGAAGAGCCAATTAGCACCCCCTTTGCACGACACTTTTAGTTTCGTTTAAGCGAAATTGTTTTAGAAAGATAGATGTTCCCTTACTTTGACTGGTGTGTTTCCCGGGGAGTGCTACAAACATGCCTAGACACATCGACACCCAATCACATTGTCTCTTACCTCTCGTCCTAGTCTCTCGTTTATCTGTTGACGCATCACCCGTACTGATATGTAAATATTGTTACTCGTTTATTTGTTTTTTTTTGTTACTACTGTTAAATCTCTGTATTGTTATATGTACTTGTTTACGTGTCGCAACACGAATAGTTTATGTGTATGTTTCTCCGTGTCGCGAGGAAAAGTTGAATAAATTGCGCGTGTACCTGAAACTCGCCGCTTCACTTCCCTTTCTGCGATTTAACCGTTGGATTAACGAAGTTTCATTGTGGTGAAAATAATTTTCAATTCCTATGTGCTTCGGGAGCCACGGAAAAAAGGAACCCACGATCTTGCAGGTGTTCTGTGTAGGTGGTCAGCCGCGTTATCAACTCCGTTTCTGATCTCAAATTTATTATAGTTTTGTAACGTGACTTTCTTTCAGAACAAACCAAACACTGAATACTGGCAACGAGTTAAAGATTATTCGAGGCTTCCTAAAAAATTGAGGAGACTAATAGTAAGGTCTCTTGTTGTAAAGCGAAGTTGGCACCTATGGAATGGAATGCGCATTACGAACCTCACTAATCCTTGGTACATTTAAATACTCCAATTACCATTAAAAACTCCGTATTACATACAGTTGAACATTTTTGGTCGCTCGGATTTTGCCATAAAAAATACATCAACTGATTAAAAGTACGCGAGCTTCACAGTTAAAACGCCTACTAAATTGAACACAGAAAATTACATCAAACTCGGCACGAGTGGAATTCTGCGAAGTATACGCCTTCCGTCTCGCTTGTCCCTACTGTCCCTAGTGTTCTCGTACTCGACATCGTCCACCAGATATCTGCCAGCATCTGTTTTCTCATCAAACTCATCCCTGGTACCATCATTCTCAGCGTCGTCCTGCTCCTCGTGCTGGTCATCGTGGAATTTGCTCGACTGGTCCGCGCGAACGTGGCCGCTCTCCGAGCGCAGTCCCTTGCTGTACCCTTCCTCGTAATTATACGAGACAGCTTCGACGTCCTTCGGAGGAATATCCTTGACATCTTCGTGCACAGCGTAAGAGTAGCCCTCCTGGCCAGGCTCAGGGTCCTCGGAATCCTGCTCCAAATTATTATCCTCCGCGTAAGGCTGAGGCAAGTAGGAATCTTGATGGTAATCGTACAGGGGCACGTATTTCCGAGGGTCCTTCTTCTGTTGATTCTTGTGGTCCTCGGGCTGCAGCGGCTGCAGGTTCTCGTGACCACCGTCAGAGTGCTCGTCCTTGTAGCCGTGGCGGTGGCCGTAGTTGCTCCAGGAACTCCAGTTCTCGCGATGGTACACTTTATGGTGCGCCTTGGGCTTCTTCAGGGCTGGCACGTGCAGGAAAACCGTCTTTGTGTGGATGTGGTGCTTGATGATGTCTGGCACGAGTATCTTCAGGTGAACGCTGCGCGGGAACAAGGCGAATAAAATTCAGGTACCCGGTGCGAAAACGAGAGTGCAGCGCGTCCCGCTCGTTGACCGACCGCGACGGTCATTCTCGCTGGAGAAAGCCCTGGAACTATGTCCAGACTTTTTAGACGTCGCTTGTCCAACGAGCGATCGCGATCGTGAGTTTGGATTTTAGTCTGGTGCACTTACTGTCCCCTGCTGCCACTTCCGTAACTCGCAATCTCGCTGAGCGTGACGAGGAACAGGTAGTCGACGACCCTCTGTGGATAATGTGGACTGTTATTCTTTTTAGCATTTAGTTCGGGCTAACAATAAGAATATTGGTAGAGTAATGGAATACTCGAATATTTCTCCTCGTATTAATACCTATAAGGAATTAGAACACAGAGAACAATAAAATTGTATCCTAAATTACTGTACACCACGCTGTGAGACCAACATGGTGGCCATATGGCTGAGTCCATACTTATGATTATTAATTACCATTATGGTTTGAAATGGAGATGCCTGTGGAAGGTGACGCTGCCAGCAGCAGATCAATGTCGTCTGATTTCGTCGAGGATGCTCCTCCTTTATATTCCACCTCTGTTGCCGTTGTACCGTAGCTATTATAGCGAACACCATGCAAATTTTACGGCCGATCAAGCACTTTCGCCGTTCCAATGAGAGATATGCCTCGCCCGCCACGCTGTGAAAAAAAAACGAGTCGACGCGACGCGACGCGACGTGGCTATTCAAGTTCATTGTCGCGCGGAAATAGAAGCGCGAAATTATCCTTTGGAAAATTGTCCTCGACACTTTCCCATCGATTTGCCAACCTTGCTTTTATAACTGACAACTTGCGAGATCTTGGCAAGAAGACTTTAAAAAATAGATTATAGATATATGCAGAGATTTCAGATTTCATATCATAAAATTATTTATATAGGAGAGTTTCGAGCAGGTAGTGATTTTAGAATTTTTATGGATATAGGATTACAGATTTTGGACTTGGATCCAGAGTCTAAGCTCGGAAGAAGATGGGGTGGAATGGAGAGAGAGAGAGAGAAAAAACTTACAAGTAACTACATACTTTTTGGCCAAAGAAATTTAAGTGGTCAGTGTAATATGAAAAAGTCGTTGAGCTATAGTATCGATTGTGAAGAACGATAGATGTAAGATCAGGAATACAGTCATATTTGATAATATTGTATTTTTTATAAACGTACGTGTGTTTGTTAATCTAGAATGTTACAATAATTCGTATCTACGATGTACACAAATGTGGCGAGAAATCTGACGAGTACCGTCACACTAATATTCACAATTCACATACACTAGGTACGCTCGATTACCTTCGCTACTACTTAATTGTACATAAGATTACATACATCTAGCTACATGCTATTGAAAGACACATTTGTGCAACATCAAACATCGTAATTATCATCTTCTTCGACATCTCCTTTATCTCGGTGGTCCTGATATTGAGGAATGATCTTGTAAATGGTGTGCGTGTGCTTCACCTTCTGCACTCGATAGGGCACGTGTATGGTCACCTTTTTCCTATAAACCGCACCGCCATCGATCAGTTTAAACTCAAATGCCACGTATTTCTAAATGGTCGTGTACTCACGCTTCTACGGACTCGTGCAGCAACCCGAGAAACAGCAAGAAAGCGATGGCATACTGAAATCAATACAGAGGCTGGGTATATTAGGTTTGTAGGTGATTTTGTAACGAACAGAGGTGACGATTCGTGGGATCTCGTGCATACCACTTACCAGATACTTTCCCTCCATTTTGAAAAGCACGATGGCAGCTTCGGCTGTCGCCTTCAGAACACGAGCTACTACTTACTCAGGTATGAACACTGGAGAAGTGGGTACGCTCTGCGCGTACCGCAACAACTCTTACGTTTATATAGGTACATGGAGCTGAAATTACCGAGGCGAATCGTTTCATCAAGTGTTCCAAGAAACTTCCCCCAGTCTGCAAAAGATCCAGCTATTCCAAGCGAATTTTCACTTTGTTGCCTTTTCAGTTTTCACCGAGCTTCATCTCCAATATCAAGGGGACTCGCGGCCGGAGCGCGGAGTCACGCGATTCCGCGGGGATCGGGTGTGTCTGCAAGAAAATTCGAATGTATGATGGGCCAAGTTATGCAAAAAGATATCAACCATCAACGACCCGATATCCAGCAAATTTAGTTGAAAGATTTTAATTGTTCGAGAAAAATAACTTTATTTCTCTTGGGTATATTCTATTTCTCGTTGTTGTTGTTAATGCCGAGTAGTATATTATTATATAGTATATTATTTTATATTTTCTGTAGCTTTTGTTTTTTATGCCTCAAATGGAACACCTATGTTTGTATTTATAACGTAAGTGTTGTTCTATGAGTTGGTAATTTTTTGCAAAATAAAGATGGCACTGTGTTTAACTAATTCTTTGGCATTTTGTATATGCGGTTCATCAAAATCGTTGCATTCGTCCATTTATTTTAATTACGAGCTCTACTTACGCTTCACCTGCCGAAGTCGATCCTCCAGAGTCCACAGTGAAATTAGCAATTTAGACGAAGAACTGTAATTATGCGTCGCGTGATTTAAATGCTGTTCTGATTGTTACGAGAGACTTGTGCTTCAAGTATCGTAGAATCTGCTTTCTCGGAAGTAATGTTTAGTGAGAGCTAATTAAGATCTGTGAACCACGCTTGGGGATTCGTTTTTGTAAGAATATGAACGAATCATCGCCTTCCAAAAGATGAATCACCGACAAACAAACTGTGAAAATTGCGACAGATCCCTTTTCAGAGCAAGTCGGAAGAAGACTCGTGACAAGCGGAGCGTTTCTAACCGTTCAGAAGTAATGGAAGAACTGACGCGGCGGAAATCATTGCACCTGCGCTTCCTTTAGCAGTGATGCACCCAACCGCGAATCTTTTTAGGTATTCGATTTGTGGCGCGTACGTGCGCAATTAAACGGAAAACGGCCGAAGGATTAGAAAGCAAGGCACCGAGCCCACGACACGCAGGTCTAGGGTTTAAAATCGTGGTTGAATTAGATGAAAATCTATCTAGCGACTGACGAGTACTGAAAAATGTTTATTGAAGTTGGATGTGGTTTTATGTGGTGAGTAGTGAAACTTGACTGAAAACCCTTTTATTAAAAATTGTATATTGATCGAGGTTTATAATTTATACTACTTAGTGAAAATTATAAGTAATCGTGACTTTGACGTTACTTAAGTTAGTGAAACACAGTAGGTACTGAAATTATTTATCGCGTTACTTTCAAATTTACGTAGTACCCACAATTGGGCCAGGACCAATTTCTACAATAATGAATACCTACATAATTTTTGTAATTATTTTTTGCCAAGTAGTGCTAATATAATAAGAGAGGTACAAGTGATAACGTGTTTAGTATTCGTGGTACGATAAATAGTGGGCGGATACCCACTAGTTGCGCGTAATAAAATCGCCGATAAAATTACAGAAACTGTGTACCTACCTAAGTATATTCAGAGGGATGAGGAAACTAAGAGTGAGTCTTCAGTTACGTTATTCTGATGGCAAACCAGTTGTTCAGGTAAATGGACGTTAACATTGACACGGTCGAAGAAAGTGGTTTTAAGGATCAAGATCTACCGACCAGCTCTCGCACGACTCGATTCCATCGTTCGACCGTGTCCGAATTAGGCAAAAACAAGTTCACTTTCTATTATCATTCGCGGCGCATTCGCATCCACCGGGTGAAAAATTACGGGGCACGTTTTGCGGCGATTATCCGTCACCGAAACGTAGCCAGCAGCCTCAATGATTCCGCCGCGTCCTCCATGCCGGGCTGCTTAATTGGCTCGGGGCCAATTAAACAGTGAAAATTGCCAGTGAGATGGAAAGCGGAGGAAGGAAAGACATGGACGTTTGCTTTAATACGTTATGGAGAAATAAACCTCTAGATAGAGGAGGTGGGAGGTGTTCCGTGAAAATCGTGGAAAGCGAATCAACGGAGGGATCACGATACTGTACGAGGTGTTTATAAAACAGTGCAACATTTTTTCAAAAGTTAGAAAAAGCTGGTATACCCATAGGTCCGATAATATATGTATAATAGGTACTACTTACTTTTGCAGTTATAAGCATTTTTATAATCCGTAAAACATGGACTAAGATACCGGGCTAACATATCCCGGCTTTACTTCTCTTTAAAAAGGAAAATTTATCAATTGGCGGAAACAGCCGGACTTGGTCAAACGCCGCTGCTTGCATAAATATTAGTATAATATTTAATAGGAATACAAAAAGGTACCGGATATACGTCTATACCAACTTTTTTTTATTATTATACGTTCAACGGAGAACGGAGTTGCAATCTTGCAATTATGTACCTCGGTTTCTCTCAATACTGGCTTCCAAACGGAGTTACTCGTGAGGATGGTGGCGCCGCTGGCGCGTCTTCCTTAGAATTGCGTTTACAGAGAAGAAAAACGGAGAAAACGTGGGCATTTCCACGACTGCCATCCTTGGAGCTCTGCTTGAAATTGTCTTGAGTTCGTATGTAAATAGGTACCTACTTACATACGATCGCGTTTGGTTTCTTCAAAGAAGATGTTATAGGAAGCAGATTTTAGAAGCTGAGAAATTAAGTTAATTATTAGTGTTCCTATTTTAGAGAAGGTATTAGTTTATTTACAGTCAAGTTTTATGCAGTTAGGTTACGAAATTAAAGTTGATATTATGGTTCTCCATAATTCTTTATGACGTGCGCGTGATGGTCAGTTAACTACTTAATTTAGATGACACATTTCACTTTTGTACGGTGTCACCATGATTATAACCACAATTGAGGCAGTGAGAGCAAAAATGGACTAACCCACGTTTTTTTTCGAAATTCAGTTAGTAGTAATAATGTATTACAATTGGCTCTATTAATCATATAAAATAGGGAAACAAAAAATTTTTTAATGTGGGTTAGTTCGTTCTTGCTCTCACTGCCTCAATTATTCGCCAATGTATTAAAAGTACTTGAAAAATTCTTAAATATAATGAAAATACTTGGTAGGATGATTCGTGGGTAAGTGATCAATGTCGCTTATTCGCCTGCTTAAGTAAATTATTAGAAATAACACATTCTTGGTCCGTGACACCCTGTTCCATTCTCCTTAAAGGTCTAGACCAGGCCTGTCCAGGGATTTGCTCGTTACGAGCAGCCGCGAGTTGCTCTTTGCTGTCGCAGGCACCGAGCTAGGCCCAAGAGCGAAAGGTCTTCTTGGTGGGGAATCTGTGAACGCCAGTATCCCCACTCTTTTACGCCTGCCGTTCTTGTCGTCGCTCTTGCCTTCGCTCGCAACCACTCGCGGCTGCCCTTCGACTCGAAGGCTTCGAGGGCAAGAGCAAAAGTTGGACAGGCCTGGTCTAGGCACACATATCAATTCCAAGACGGTTGAATTTTAAAAAATATCGTTTCTTACCAACTGGTCCCTGGTAATTACTCACACTGATCTAAATATCGCGAAAAAAAAAAATGACTTGGACCGTATTCATAATCACCGGCACCTGTGCGTAGTCTTTAATCGTTCGGAAAAATAGCTTTCTTATTTGCCATATATAAAAAAAACTACGTAGAGACCCCTACCTGTCGTTAGCAGTTTGCAAAAGAGAATGAAGTGTGAGATTTGCCCAAATACAAATTTTCGCAATATAAATGAGCCTCGTCTGACTTACACAATTACTGTAAAGAACGTAGCAAAAAAACGGGGTAATTAACAAAAAGGGAAACTACTTAGTGGAGTCGTAGTGACTCGTCGAGTTTCTCTTGAGCGCCTGCTTCAACGCTGACTTGACGATGGCCTGTAGTTGCATCCTTGCATCGCCGGACCATGGCCACTGGCATCGAATCTCGATCGTTACTCTTCTTTTCACTTTCCTCTTGCGGACACCCGACACTCCTGACACACCTGACAACACCTGACACACCTGACACACCTGACACACCTGACACACCTGGCACACCTGACACGCCCAACTGCTTCTTCCTTCAGCTTCGCGTGTGGCTGACTCAACGCTCCGCTCTGTGGCGCTCTGCGGCGCTCTGGGGGTGATCGCCGCTCGATCTCTCATCAACATCCAAAAACTCGCCATCACCGCTATCGATTCTCTGTTGCGGCACCCTTTGCCCTGCATTAACACCTGCCAACTGTTTACCAACGCCCTTCGTCTCCGAATGCACTTTCTTAGCTGGCTCCCAATGCTGGCCGACGGATCTTGACACTTTCTGCGGCGCAGAGCTCTGCTCCATGGACTTGAACCCGCCATTGTTGTTCAGGGTATCGCTAGTCGCCTCGACTCCGCCGTCCATGTTGAGGTACCTCATGTTCTTGCTCACAAAATCAATGCTATATCTTGGCGTGGAACTGCCCTCGACTTGGAGCTGAAATGGCTTAAAAAGCTTAATGCTCGACACGTTCACTGGCTTGAAAGGCTCCCAAGTGTTGACGCCCAGTGGGCGCTCGTTCCACGAATCGTTCACCGTCGTGTGCAACCGATACGAGTGCTCCCGAGGACCTGGGAAGCTGTTTGCTCCAAGGTAATAGGTATCCTGACTGTTGTTCCTTGGTTCTACAAACTTGGGGTACGGACCGGCGGCTACACGGCCCTCTTTCGGCGCTGGCATTGGACGCTGGATCTTGTGATGACGAGCAACTCTCTGTACATTAGTCAAGTCGCCCTTGTGACTCGTCGAGACGAACGGTTGTTTCGCTATGAACGGTTGTTCAGCCTGGTTGTCGCTGGGGGACAGTAAACTGTCTGAAGAAATGAAGCTTGGTTGGACGTTGCTGTGGTGAGCAGAGGCGATGCTCCCTAGGCTACCAGCAGAAAGGCTCAAAGCTTCGTGGCTAATGGAGGGAATCTCCGAGTGACTCGACAGATCAGTCGGGGGTAGAATGTTTTTATCGAACGTGGCCTCGGCCTCTGAGGCGGGCAGATGGGTGACCAGTCGTATCGAGAGGTGCTTCGGCTGGTCTGCCTCCAAAAGCCTCACGTAGACCTTGTCCCCCACTCCCGGGAAGTGGAAAGGCCCTACGAGAGGGCCCACCAGCTGGGGTGGGCTGACTACGCGTCGCAGTATGCCCAACAATGAATCGAGGATGCCCTTAGTCTTGGTCACGCGATAGATGGGCTCGATGTGGATGGCCCCGTCGTCGAATGCATCCGCTGGCTGCACAGCCTCGACCTGATGGCTGTCCAGTTTATTATCACCGATGTCGTACGACCGCCCCACCTCGTGGACCACCTTCTCAGGGATTGCTGGGACTTTGGCTGCAGTTCCTGAGGCTTTAGTCGAAGCTCTGGCTAATCGCTGAAGCTGCCTTCGACGTCGACCACCTTCCATCATTGCATTTGGACCGCGCGAGGACATCGAACGATCAGGGTGGACCTTTGCGAGCCTCTGGTTCGAGCCCAAGTAGAGATTCGAGCGTGCTTTCGGGCTGGAGGAAGCCACTTCCGGCTGCAGGGTAGTGAACGTTATGTCGCTAACGTCGCTGGCATTCTCGGCTCGCCGTTCCAATGACTGCACTTTCGGCTGCGGCCTTCTGGATTGGAAAAAGTGTGAGATGGTGTTTTCTTTTGTCGTTTGTGGGGCGATGCTGATAAGGACGCTTGAATGTTTCAAGTAGGTATACCTATGGAAGTAATTTCAAGAACAACGTACCTCTCCGAGTGCACGGTTTCTACACGGTAGAGTGCCGTTATTAATGCAGCGAAGGCCTGTAACCATTACACAAAGCAGGATAAAAATACGCGTTTTGGTTTCTCGAACTTGAGATGGAACCAGAACGCTGATTATTAGTGCGTCTCTTTGCTTGGTACAATGTTGATGTAGGGTCTGGGTTAAGTCCGCTTCGGAACGAGCGTTGTCAAGTAATTGAGAATAACAGAATGGAGATGCTTACAATTAAGTAGGTACGTATTAGTGTGAAGTGATATTGGGAATTTGGAGCGATGGCCGATCGTATTTTGAAACTCGAAACTCGAAACTCGATAATTCCAAGCCTCGATTGAATTTGAAATTTTTCTTTCCCCAGAGTGCACACATATTCATTGTCGCCGGCATAGACACTGTGCAGACTGAATACCTACTTTTTAAAATACCAACTAAAGTAAAATTTCAGATTATTTCCCATTACTTGGATTTGCTTCCTCCTACTCGTACCTCCCGCATCCCCAATTTTTAATACCAAGCACTTGGATTCCCTTTGCACTCCGAGTTAACTTATTAAACACTTATCGGAGCAGGTATAACCACATATATCGTAGTATATCAAGTAGTTTCCATTTTCACAATGTCTAATGAAAACTCCGGCGAGTCTAAGAAACATATTCAAAGTGCAAAGGGATGATGATAATAATAATAATAATAATAATAATAATCAGAAGCCCCTACATTTCTACACGAGGCACCATTTCACGAGATCTCGCGTTTACTCGATTAAAAAATCAATTAAAAATCACAGTTGCCACGAAAACAGATTCGTGGCTCGAGGTTCGAACACGAATTGAAAGAAAAAAGGAGACACAACGGTATCCTCGCACTGATCACACCACGCGGAGCCCTTAGAGAACGACCGACTTGGACCACTCACCGTCACGAGATGCACGGTCCTCATGTTGCCGATCGCACTTGGTCCCACTAGATCACTTCACCGATCCAACTATGGAGACCTCTGCGCGACGGCAACGTCTTTTAAAGGTTCCCCGGGGCGACTAGAGCGGCCACAGTTAAACTGGACTTGACATTGTTTAGCGTACATGCACGCTGCCGGCGCCGTCCGTTTTCTCTAAGGAAAAAAAAAAGTAACTTGTCTGATCGTACCCGGACAGCAGGTAATTGGTGCATCACGCCGCGCCATTTCTATCGAAATTAACTCGTATGTAAAGCAAAAAAGGCAACTATTCACTTGCTTCCACCGCGAGGACGGTGCAGATTCGAATTCCTACGTGCTTGTCTAATCGGTGCGATTAATTTCTCCACAAGTTTACAGCTTTGCAAGACTCGTTTTTCCGTTACGAAGCGATGCCGCGCGGTAACGTTCACTAGTATTTAAAAATCTAAAGCGATCAGCAAATTGCGCACAGTGGAACGGGGCACTGGATCCGTGTCGATTAGCTTGGAGCTTCACCTGCTTGCGACAGCGACGGACTATAAGCTATCAGATTGACGTTGATGGAACACGAATGAATGACTGACAGTCGGTGGTCTCGTTTTTCCATATATATATATATGCCTACAATATATATATATATATATATATATATATATATATATATATATGCCTACCCCGCGCATATTCGCGGGATGATGAATGTTTTTCCTCTTCTTCTTTTTTTCGCAGGTTTCCACCACTAAGGTTGCCGCCTGAACGAAAGTGAATTTCCCTGCGTGGGGCCGGTTTAATTGGCGGATTATGCTAGCACGCGGCCGCGAAATCAGCATTTCTATTCTCCGAGTAACGGATATCGTCGGTGATTTATCTAGAAACGGTGAAGGCAGAGCGCCGAACTTCCAAGTAGCGTGCACGCGTCTCGCCAGACCTGTTTGTAAATCGGCTGATTGACGTGGAACGAAAGTCGGTGTCGCCTAAAGCGGCGTTAATCGGGAAAAAGACGACTATTCAGACGGTTCATTAAATATACATCAGGCTGGACCGTACAGCGGCGAACATGTGCGAAGAGGATTTTTACACGAGATCTTGGATGAACTTGGAAACGAGCGGTAAAAACGTGTACCTGCCACGCTCCGAAGTAACGAGATGTTCGTTCAACGGGATCCGAGAATGGTTTTGAATACGAAACGTTGCCATATTATATGAGTACAGCAAAAGGAAAAAAGAGTGGCAAGGTGTTTGGAGCGATAAGGGGAAAGAAGAGAAATGAATAAATGGTACACAGGTATTGGTGTGGAAAACAAAGATTAGGTTAAGGGAAGAAGAATTATTGTATGTACATAGATACTAAGTAAGTAAGTAGTCTATGCGTATAAATAACATTGAAACATAAATTATTTAAACCGTATGATTGAGATGTAGATAATGGACATAAGCACAGGCTCGCTATAGGCGAAATTGGGCAGCTGCCAAGGGCGTCTTTTCATTGTTGACATTTTTTAAAATAAACTTTTAAATCAAGTATCGCAAGTTGTAATGAGAATTATTCAGAGTAAGCTCGTCAAGAAGCTGAAATAGATGTATCTATATCTATTCTTATACATATGTATATGTAATCGTTGTGACGCTGATTCGGAGGGTAGGTGCTCGATAAGAAGGGATTTTTTTAAATTCCAACCCGAAAGGGCTGAAAAGGGGCAAAATATATTTTCTCGGACCCCCTAATATCTCTCAGGCCCGATTAGATGTCAACTTGGTTCTTCCTTCAAAAACCAATTTCCTGGATTTTGCCCCAATCAATCACCCTAGCTAGGGGGTGGTGCGAAAGAAGTGAAAGGTCCCTTTGCTAGTTATAAATAAAGAGCTTAGTCTGATAAAGTTCGCCCGGAGCTGCATAAGCATAGTAGGTACCTACCTATTTAGTATTTAAAATGTACGTGTAACGATATAAAAATGCTGGAAGCCGAGCAACGAAAAATATATAAAAAATAGTTTTAAGTTAAACAAAAAAATAATTCTTTCGGCATACTACAATTACGATGCGGTGATATGCCACTTTAAATAAATAAGAACGTGAGGCAGGATATTTCAAGGCTTTTCATCGCCCATTTCGTCCCTCCATTACCTTTAGTGCAATAGTGTTTGAGTTTTGCAACTATATAAAAAAACTTGAAAAATGGAACTACGTACGTATACCTATGTAGATATTCGTACTTTGTACGCGACGGATTTGTCGTTTTCTCGATAAATTGTGTATTTACGGAAATCGCGATGCTATTTGTCGTTTTCGAGAAGAAACATATGTAAATTTATTGGATAAGTACAAGATTCGGAAGAAACAAACAAACGGACACAGGAGTGAAGCTAAATAAAATCGGTTTAATTAAAAATGGTGAAACACAAGAACACCGCAAGACTGTGCACATTATTCTGTTGCATTACATATGTATGTACGTATACCTGCTCTGTGCATATTTACATCGGGTGTAAACGGCATTTGAGTAATAATTATGGAGCACCCCGTGTGCGATACTGCACCTTAACTAGATAATGATACAGAATAGAGAAATGGAAAAAGTGCTACGCATCATGAAAATCATGAAATCCATCTGTCGGCTAAACGAATACATAGCACCTCGCAGATGCATAATACATTGCATGCATTTAGGCGCGTTAATAACGCCTAACGCCTAACGCCTAACGCGGCGCATCGCTAATTTCTGCGTGCAAATTCAGATTACTACATTGGATTGCGTTCGTTCCAGCCTGGTGGCTCAGGTATATGCATGTACATCGGGTACGCGTATGTGTATGTATAAATAGTTTAATCGTAGTTGAAACGGCGCTTTCCATCGAAACGAAAACCATAGGCGGCGCTGTTCGGCGCGCCTACCAGAGCGGGATTCTTGTACTGATGAAACGATCCGTGAAGGTGCGGCGGCCTCACCGCGTTCTGCTCTTCTTCCTGCGATCCCTTCAAGTAAAACGCTTCGAACTGGCCCTCCGGCAGCAGGATGTCCTTCAACGATTTGTCGTTCGGATCGTAGGCCAACGCGTGTACCGTCAGACCGGACAGGAGCAACACTTTCTGCAATTACGGAACTTTTTGTAAAACCGATAAAATGGTCTTTTCTGATCACTTCATTCTTTTAATTTGGGTTTTGCCAAATGCCCGAGTGGCCCCATTTGTGGAGCGAAAGATTCGGGATTCGAATCGCTCGACGCAGCAAAAACACACCTTCTATACTGCGTTCCACGTAAGAGTAGACTCGTTCCGCGTGCAGGAACCCAACCCAATCGCGTGTGTCAGGTCCGTAAGAGGGGCGAGGGTCTACTCTTAGGTGGAATGGTATATATTAAATGGATGCAGGAAAATTTATTCCTTCAGACTATAGGCTCAAATTTCAGGAAGTATTTAGCAACAATGTGGGGCAGTGATGAATAATGTTTAATAGAGAACGTACCATTAGCAAGGTAAAAGCGCTCGGAGCCATAATCCAATTCGTGTCTGGCGTCGAATCTGTAGTCGGATCGCTGCAAAGAATCAAATACACGTGTGCGTAAAGAGAAAATTGGAAAAAAGATTAAGATACAAAGTCATTAAGATATGGAGAAACAGTAAATCAGATTGGTAACAGTTTATGTTTAAAGCTGTGTTTGTAAAGTGAAATAACAATCGCGCCATCGCGATGATTATAGTACCGTTAAAAAACTTGATAGGTACCTAATTGCGAGAGTTTCACGAGCTCCATCGCGTATTTCTTGCCACGGCTTATTAAACGTGACTAACATACCGAATCATTCAGATAAGGATATGGCTAAATCTATTAATTTGTTAATATAAATTCCTGATAAAGACGATAAAAGACTAACGACTAAAATTTCTAACGACTGTTTAACGACTGTTAAACGAAATAGCGGTTTCGCTATTTCGTTTTCTAATGACATCGCTTTCTGAGCGTTTGGCTACGTTTCGCCCTTTGTTAAAAAACCACCGAATAACAAACTACTTGCATAGTCCTTTCTCAATTTCGATAATTTCGCGCGCGCGCGCCACAAGTTCCTGTTCCTCACACGACCGTTTTCGACCTTCACTCTGCACATGGATAAAAAAATTTAAGTTGTAAATATGGATATACTTTTTAAATGTTGATTGGCACAGGTCGAAGAACCGAGACGATTCATAATATTATACTTGGAGATAAAGAATCACTATAATAGATCCTTACAGCTTGCTTTCGTTCGTTTTCCACTTTTTATTTTTACTCGTCGTTTAAAAGAGTTACACGATAGTTAGCATTTGCGTTAGCATTTATTAGTTTTTACACCGTGAAATTAAAAGCTATTACACGCAGAATTGACGGTAGGTGCGTAGATTACAGCGAACAGTAAGAAGAATCAGTGAAAGAAGTAGTGTAAGTCTTAACTTTCAGCCATATTAAGGTTTAAGATATATCGCTTCTGCCGTTGGTAGCGTGTCGATGCTTTAAACTTACCGAGCGGCCGTAGCAAAAGTGAAAGCCGCTTGGGCGCGATCGTACACACTATACCCACTATACAGTATACAGAGTAAGTAGTATTGCCCGAGAACGTTTCCTCTGTCCGTGCACGGGGACCACAGAGCAACCTCGCCGACTGCACAAAACGGAAGCCGATGAAAGTGGAAATCGACGAGCATCGACGAGCAACCTCTGTTTCGCCAGCAGCGCTGGGCGCTTTTTACGCTTTCGCTAACTACCAACTACCACTCGACGCCTACGCTCCTCCGATCGCGTTAGGAATCACTCGTATCATTTACATACATTTCAGTGTCAATTCGATCGATTTCGGATTAATCGCAAGTGTTTTTCTTGCCAAAATAGAACGGTACGATTTACACGGAGAAGATGTGTATTAACTCGTATCGCTATACGTAATTTAAATAAAATAGAAGTAGTACAAGTAATTGTAAGAAACCGTAGAAGAATTTATTTATACAAAAAATCAGGTATCTCCATGTAAATACAAAGTGGAAGAATAAGAAAACGCTCTTCTTTGCAGCATTGGGAATAGTCGGTTCGTATTCACTCGAATCGAAACGTAACGAATCAAAGAAATAATATTACATTCCCTTTTCAAATACAACCGCTTTCTGATCACGCAATACAAATAAGCCAGGTCGTTAATAAATGCAACCTGTCACGTAGGTATCACAATGTCAACAACGCGAAACGTACATCTCGAGATCTGCCAATTTTTTTTTTCAAACTTGCAACATTGTAAAACCAACCAGCCATGTTCGATGTGTCCCGTGCCATGTATAATACAATCGCGTATATTTATACTATAATCGCCTTTACGATGTAGATTATACTAGTACAAATACATTCCAGTATCACGAGTGAAACAGTTTAATAAAGAATCGACTGTGTCACATCACTAAGTATAACAGAACTATATCGATATTGAGATACAAGAAGCTTTACAATAAACGTACGTACGTACTTGGGTACCTACCTACTTGGGCCGTATGTAGGCTCGCGAGTTTATAAACATTTGTTTTTGTAATTAAAATATACATTAATTGCTACTCGCTGTTAAGTACTTTCCGAAAGTGGTCGCAGTAAAATGAAAACATTAGAAAAATGGTATAAAATTACAAACATTCTATTCACTTGTACATGACCTCACGATACGTCACAATCAGTTTATATTTACATTAAATATTCCTCGGGCGCAGCCATATATGCTAACGCAATTACACGGAATATAGATAAGAATCTAGCTTTGTTTTTCTCTTTGGAGGCGAAGTGAAGGGCGAAAACCAAGCTAACGAGAACCTTCCGAATACAGCTTGAATAGATTTCCATTTGCTGTTACGAACCCATCTGGCTTCTTCCTTCTTCAGTTGTTCGATGCCCTACGGTACAAAACAGAAAAATGTGGGTGTACGGAACGTCTGGATATATATCGGCCGCCGTGCAGTTTCAACTACGTACAGTTTCGTCGTTCCAAATCGCTTGCAATTGCGTTCCCAGCATTACGACGGTAAAAATGGCAAACAAAAGCGCTTCGAAAGCCAAGAAAAGTAGAAGGACCACAGTTACGGGTGGACTAAACGTAGAGCACTCTTTCCACTCTTGCCTGACGCAAGTAGTAAATTGTTGTATACATAAGAATAACGAATGCAACGACATTCCTGCTATGTAGAACTGAAATGTATATTTATAACAATGAATTTATTTCTTAACTGTTACTTCGTATACACGGCAAACACTTACAGTAAAAAGTACAAAATATTTTTGATTATTTTCCCCGACACAATTGTTAACCCATGGACAATGGTGGTCCATTTTTCTAATGCATCTACAAATAAACAATACTATTTATACTATTTACCTTTCGCGCTTCAGGCTAAGAAAGATTTACCTCTGGCAAACGGAACAATGATGCGCTCTATCGGGCTTGATACAGCAACACTTTGGGCATTTGAAGATCACTTGGCCGTCCCTAAATCCCATCTGCTTTATTGTCTCTTTCGTAGCATTCCCTTTTGGAACTGCACCCTGCGCGCACAAGTCGCCGCTTTATCGAATTATTAGATATTAGAAAATTTCCACCGACGGCATTTCCTCGCTACTTACCGGATCCGTGAACATTGTCCTTAGGTGAGACGCAAAAGCTAGGAAAGATAAAGACTGGAATATCGCTGTATTTAAACTAGAGTACACGGTGTTTATCGTAGGAATAAGAATAACCGCCATTACTACAAATTCTGCGTAAATTATCAACAACCATGTTAAAATTGCACATATAATCCCACATATGTCCTACAATAAATAAATACACGATAACATCTGAAGAATATTGAAAAGCAGCATATCGGCTTATATATAAACACACCTTAATACACCACAACCTCCCGCCGTAACATTTATTATGAACATCCTTTTCTTTCTGGAAGGACATGTAATCATAATCCATGATTTATGTTCGTCCGCTAAATCCTTGTACATTAGTCGTGCAAAGGGACACCAATAATGTATACTAATACAACCATGGTTCCTGACCTGCAATGAGAAATGAGAAATGAGAAATACACCGTCCCACCTCGCACTGCGGCAATTACCACTTACATATTCGGATTATTCCACAGACTGGCAAGAAATCATAACCTATTCAACAAGTGCAGCCAGTAAATACATATATAGTTATATACATACTTACAATGTCGCTCGCAGGTGAACTGTGACCGTACAATTTGTCCAAACATTCACTCGAACCTTATTCATTCTACCTATTATTCGGATTATTCCTAACGCGCGTAAAACCAATTACCGAATAACAGAATTGATTTTCCCCTCGTCACCTTTCGCATAATTAGCTGGGGCACGTAAATACACTCGTTCATTAATAAACAATCGTGCCGATCGCGTGCACGCGTGCCGTCTGTTTATAACGGTTCAAACGTAAGCGCAGGGTAAACTAAACGAAGCGGAAACGGGACGGGGATTCCGACTTGCAACGTTATCACGGTTATCACGGTTATCACGTGCAGTGCAGACGACGATAAGCTCGGTTCCTATTTAAACGGCACCGATAGGTATATACATACTCGCCGATACTGAACGGCAATACATAATTACGAACGCACCTACCGTTCAAGCCGGGCAGATGTTCTCAATAAAGGCAAATAAAGGTGCTGGCACTCATGCTGGCGGCCGCGAGCCCGCCGCCCCGCGTTATCCAATTAAGACCGCGGATAACGTTTAAAAGGGAATCGAGAATGGATGTAAATAATACTAGATAAGTAGCACCGGTTCGAGCATCACCCTGCCGTACTGCCGTACTGCCGTGCTGCCGAGCTGCCGAGCTCCCCAGTGCTCCCGCACGCAACCACACGCAACTCAACCGACTCAACGCGACTGCAAGTTTGACAGTACGCGGTGCAAGGGTGGGGGCCGCAGTGCGCGGCCATATTGGCTACTTGTGACTTTTGGTAGGCAGCAAGCAAAAAATAACCCAACTTTTCTCGTTTCTACGCGAAAAAAATGTTACCCCCGAGGATTTATCATTGATTTCGCACGTCACTCTTATCAGCTCGCACACGATTAAGGTGGAACGTGCGGTCGTCGCTACAAGGTCACCCCTTTTTTTTACGAAAAATGGTACGTTAACGTTTCATTAATAGCCCCTAGCCTGGGGCTCGAGCGATTGGAACGGGTGTTTCGGTATGAGATTCCACCGTTACTCGCGGCGCTCTTCATTTATTTAATCCTCCTTCTCGCTCGGCAGAGCTTCTTTGGGTTCGGCCAGTCGGCTGACATAGAGATCACTCTGGATGGCGCAGACACCAGGAAGACTGCAGACATCAAATCCGAAGATGGCAAAAAGGAGCGCCACTTGTTATATTATGACGGGGAGACGGTGTCCGGAAAAGTAAGGATGCCGCTTAAATTCACTGTCGCTAGTAGCAGAACCTAACGCAGGTAGTCGGGGAGCTTGACTCGCCACCAGCGACGGCTAATCGGGTTACTTAACTGTCCCAACTCGTAGTCGATTCGAACTCGTTTCGGGCCTCCAATTCTATCTATTATTCTATCTATTATGTAACAAAAGTATCATGTACATGCATAGTTATCGCAGCTCCACCGTAATTATCATTGTCTCATTAAAAATTAGCAAATAATAATCATTTCTAAATCGGCACTAATATTGCTTTTAGTACGCGGAGGTTGTTTCGTGGTAGGCACCGTAGTCGATCTTTATAGCGGAAGGGCTACGATTGGCTTTTATGTTGGATAATGTTGTCTGGATTCATCGTATGATTATTTGCAGATCAATATCAGCCTCAGAAAGGCTGGTAAGCTGGAGCATCAGGGCGTGAAAGTAGAATTTATTGGACAGATCGAATTGTACTACGACAGAGGAAACCATCACGAATTTATAAACCTGGTCAAAGAGCTGACCAGGCCAGGGGAATTAACGCATAACACCGTGTACACTTTTGAATTCGCGAATGTGGAGAAACCGTTCGAAAGCTACACAGGGTCTAACGTACGGCTAAGATATTTTCTCAAAGTGACGATCGTTCGGAGACTTAGTGATATCGTTAAAGAACTTGAATTAGTCGTGCATACTCTCAGTTCCTACCCAGATATGAACAATCCTATTAAAATGGAAGTTGGAATCGAAGACTGTTTGCATATCGAATTCGAGTATAACAAGAGCAAGTAAGTTGATCCGCCGCGGGATGTCGTTTCATGGTTAACGATGAATTCCAAGGTACAGGGACTTGTTAAAATTTGCGTCTGTGTTCGCGTTCCTGTTTCAGGTATCATTTAAAAGATGTCATTGTTGGGAAAATATATTTTCTTTTGGTTAGAATAAAGATCAAGCACATGGAAATTGCCATAATAAAACGAGAGACCACTGGTTCTGGTAGCGTATAACTTGCAGATGTTTATCTTTTATAGAAATATAATTATATGTAAATAGTAAATAACAGACATTGCTATAATTTCGATACTTTTCCGAAGCTTGGTATTCTTGCTGGAGAAAGTTTTTGTTCGATATTCATTTCACATCAACTTCTTATACCAACATAATAATTAGAATACATATTCGCAGGTCCGCATACATTCACGGAAAACGAAACTATAGCCAAATACGAAATAATGGACGGAGCACCTGTCCGGGGTGAATCTATTCCGATAAGAGTGTTTCTGGCAGGGTACGATTTAGCACCCACAATGCGAGATATCAACAAGAAGTTCAGCGTTAGGTACTACCTGAATTTAGTCCTTATGGACGAGGAAGATCGTAGATACTTTAAGCAGCAAGTAAGCTCGGAAAACGTCTCTGCGCTTCGCTAATACACCCGCCTGTTCGTATCTCGCTAATGTACAGAGGGATCTCTTACAATCGAGTATTCTCTGTCGCAGGAAATAACGTTGTGGAGAAAAGGCGAGAAAAGTAGAAAATCGCAGACCGCCTCGCCACACATGCCGTCGCACTTGGTATCGGCAGAAACGGGATTCCCACAAGGAGCTGCTCAAAATGGACCATCCTCCGCGCCGCAATCGGTATCATCGGGACAACTGCCATCCAGTAATATTACCAATATAGAAGACACGCCGGCCCCGATCGAAGGCATGACACGCGAAGAAGGAGACGGTGAAGGTGAAAAGGAAGTTGATACAGAAAGTAACTGAACGTTTGCGCGCAAGTCGGGGTTCGATCGGAGACAGTGAGAGTCTTACTAGTTCGCGGAGAATCAGTAACGACATTAAAAAAATATCACACGAAACAACACAGGTAGTTTCGAAGCGAGCATTTCTCCTGCGCACCAGCAAAGGGAACGATGGGAATCTTGGGAGCGGCGCGAGATCGTAAGGCCTGCGAGCAAAGTTGTAAATATTTTCGATACCTATAAATAATGCGGTGAATCAATTGAATAAGTAGCCAATTATCGATCAAAATTTCAAATTATCGAGATATATAGGTAATAATGCACTATGATGTCTGATGGGACAGACCTAAAGAGAGAGAGAGAGAGAGAGAGAGAGAGAGAGAGAGAGAGAGAGAGAGAGAGAGAGAGAGAGAGAGAGAGAATAACGTTACAGAAGTAAAATTAATGCAACCACCATTTTTAAGATGAACCACATGAATATTCATAAATGGACAATTTAATTTATCGAATATTAATCAGTGGTAAATTCTTGAACGGCATCTGAATGTTACAGTGTCCCGAATATTTTATACAAACTTATTCTGTGTTATGCAAATGATGCCTTCAACCACTGGATTATCTTTAAAATTCGATACCTCTTGTCTACGGCAGCTTAATGTCATACAAGAGTTTTATAAATCTCAGAAGAATATACATATACTCACAATGGCTGGCTGCTGCCCTACTTTTAATCCATTCACCTAGTCCGCAACTAATGTGATAAAGGCACTCCAAAAGATGCTTCTACGTGCGACATGTTATTTAAATAATTTCTCTCGATTCCGACACTCTTTATTAATGTTCTCAACTTATCATTCCTTAGAATGATTGCAGGAGGCAATTTGTTGAAGTATACGAGATACCGATACCCGTATAATAAATAGGTACATATGCTGATTACAATTTTTTAATAGAATTTATACGCAGAGTCCCGATGTTTACAATATCAATCGTTCCAAGAGATACATGCCTCGGCATTATGCCCGCTCAATTTTAGCACGCCTTTATCAATATAAGAGTGGACTATGATAGATTAAAAAATGGGATAGCCCCACATGTATTTATAGATATATACATACATATTACAATATGTGTGTGGATATATATATGCATATATATGATTTTTAATAACGATAGTTACAGACTGGGTTACACACGCGCGCGCGCACGCGCGCGCACACACACACACACACACACACACACGCGCGCGCGCGCAAACAAATATTAACATCTATTGTAATAATAAAATACTGAAGGCAGTTATAATGAACTAATAAAATATTTCCTTCTATCAAGGTAGTATTAATGCGATTACTACCACGATGGAAGTAATACTGATACAAAAGGGATTTCCCATCGTTTTGTACGGTTCCATGTTAACACTGGTTGACAGCAAAAATCTTGTTGAAAAAAAAAGCGCATAATAGTCAGCCACGTGTACTTGATGAATTTCGTTCTCTGTAAATTAAAATTTTTCATATTTCGCGCCTTTGTTATTTGTTGACAAGAAAGATATATGTGTAAAAGAGAGGGAAGCAAAACTATTTGCGAATTATTTGACATGTCAAATATTGTATATACATATACATATTGTCATACGATATGAAACTAGTTGTATATTTTAATGCCCGCATAAGTATATTATATTATATATCGTATACAGTGTGCCTTTGAGCGCACGTATATTGGAAAACATTATTTCGTTTATGCATACACCCTTCCTGCTAAACCGCACGATACAGTAGCATTAAATTTGTATTCTTATCGCGTATAAATTATTCTCCGACTAGAAGATATTCATTATAATTTCATAGGGACGATCAGCATAAAGATTTCATAACGAAGCCGTACATTTCCAGTGCAATTAATTTTACAACTAATTTGCAAAAACCGTCGATCGAAATTCCCCCAGCTCCCTCAATCTGTTTCAAATTTGAAACACCCACGCAGCACCATTTCTACTCTACGCGTCATACATACTATTGCAGAGTAATTACGAGTACCAACATTAATAAAATTAAAAATACCTACAAGTAATCTTCATTCAACAGAACGCATTGATAGCGTATTCGGACGGTCGCACTCAGTGCTGCTCAGTGCGCACTATGGTGCAGGTTATACCTATTTATACAAGTTTCCCTTGTTCCTTAAAGTTCCAATAGATCCATAAAAAAATAATTACATTAATCGAAAGAGAAGAAGATATACCTGCAGCTGTACCTAATAATAATAAAGATGACTGTGACTTTGCTTTTATGTACAGTCAAGTTTATCCGTAATCGTGATACTTTATGTTTAGGTTTTTTATTCTCTCTTGTACAATTTCTGATACAAAAAGATGGTGTTTCAAGACCCGTGGTCTTCTACTGCCCAATCGTTATATGTACTTAGGTACTTGACTGGCGCACTTGAAAATCAAGCTCAAACGGACGCATCCAGCATCGATCGTGATAATCGGCGTGACACAAGTGCCTACTTACAAGCGCAGTTACCTATATTTACTTACATATACGATTACAAAACACATTTTGCAATACAGATTGCATTACACTTCCACAAGCAGGTTGAAATCTAAGGAAATTAGCCACAGGCAAAGGTAATGCATAAATTGAATTATTTCGCTGAAAAATCGGCCGCCGCGCGCATCTCTGTACGCGCAGATCTGGTGTCCGCTCCGGCCTCCGGCTACCTATTGCCGGTCACTCAGATAGGTATATAGTCATTAGTCAGATCGGAAAGCGATCATTCTGCTTGATTCCCAGCGGCCTATAAGCAGTTGGCCCAGTCCCCAGCCCCAGCCCTAGCCCTAACCCCAGTCATTCTCAGCAGCGGGCCAAGCTGAAGCGGGCATAGCGGGCATAGCGGGTTGAGAGAAGATGGCAGTGTCAAAGGAATCGATTTGGCATCTTCGTGTGAAATTTTTTGCGAAACTCAGTGACGAGGGGCCACCAGATTCCAGTGTGTATACATATTCTCCTCTTCTGAGATTGGTTTACTCTTCTCACTAACAGCCTTGCTAACTCAATCGGGTTTAAAGAGCAAAATCCAATCCTTATGTCATGCGACAAGGTCAATGTGTTTTGTGTCACAGACTCGACGCGGACTAAATAATGAGGAATTTAAATAAATATTCGCGATATGGTGTTACCGGGGCTGTAAGTAGGTAATTGCTCCATCCAATATCATTTCAGCTGGAATTCATCCTGCCGATATCGCCGTGATAGAAACGAACGATGACTGGTTAGGGAGGTTCTTGGAGCACAATGAAAATAACGAGCAAGAAGCGCTTCATATGTTATGGGAGACTTGCGCTTGGAGACAGAAATTTGGCGTCAACGGTAAGCCGCCGACATTGGGCCCCGATGGCGGGGACAGATTCTTTTATTGCAACTCGAGCGATACTTGACGATATTGTACCGGTGTTGTTTGATCGCAGACATTACAGAAGAGAGCGTGAAAAGAAATTATTTAGAGGACGGATTGTGTTTTATTTATGGTAAAGACAAAGATGATAAAACCATGTTTGTTATTAGATGTAAATTGCATACTAAAGGAAGCAAAGATTTTAGCGAACTGCAGAAGCTTGTCGTGTATTGGTTTGAGAGATTAGAAAGGTAATTATAACGCGATCCGTGTCAAGCTTGGATCAAGCTTTTATTCGTCCAATGATTTATAGCGGACGTGATTAATCCGTTCTACCGTTTTAGATATACTAATGGCAATCAAATTTCACTTTTCTTCGATATGGCAGACACTGGTATCTTGAACTTGGATATGGAGTTTATCAAGTACTTGATTAGTCTTTGCAAAAATTACTATCCAAATTTTTTAAATTACATTATTATTTTCGAAATGCCGTGGATATTGAATACGGCCTTTAAAATTATAAAATCATGGCTGCCGCCCAAAGCGATTCCAAAAATTAAGTTTGTTCATAAGAACAACATACACGAGTTCGTGAATCCTAATGATATTCTTACGTGTTGGGGTGGCAGCAATGATTACGTCTATAAATTTCTATCTGAAGTGCAGAATAATACGGAAGCCACAATGAATGGTAAACTTGATAACAAAAAGGTATACGATCATGTACTGGAAAGAAATCATATAAGGATTCTTATATAAAATACTTTTACGAAATGTCTTGTATGAGAATTGATTTCAATCGTTCGGTGTGTGTGTGTGACAAATTTTAGGTTCATTTCGCAGAAGGTTCTCCGTTAACGGAGCAATCTCCGACTAGCTTCGTAGATCAAGCGGACGAAGACGCGCGTAAGTAATAAAGTTATTTGCCAAGCCGCTCGCGTAATTTTCTCACCGTTACTTTACTTTTACTTTATTTCGCAGTACTGTCTATTAAGCCAAAAACAATTACATTTAATAACACCGGATTTGAAATTGCTGGAACCATCGTGGTAAAGAATACAACTAACGACAAGCCGTTGTCCTACAAGGTATTACCTACCCTTTGTTTTTTTTTTTCTTTTTTGCCGTGATGAAAATTTCCAATTACGCTAATTTACAGATAAAGACAACGTCGCCTGAAAAGTTCAGGGTACGGCCAAGCTCGGGAGTTTTATTACCCTTCGAAGAGCGTTCTGTCTCTGTTATTTTGCAACCTGGCTATAATATACGTGGTCTTTTACATAAGGATAGATTCTTAGTTATGTGCCTTCCGTTGAAAGATGCCAACATGCCTGCCGAAGAATTAGCGGCCCTTTGGAAGGTAACAACTACCAACGATGATAATGATGCTGCGAATTTCTCTGCAAAATTATATACGCGAAACCGTTAGTTCCGTTCCTTATGCCACCGTACACCCGTAGATCGAAAAACCGACGGAGCAGCATAAATTACGATGCCGTGATGGCGAAACTGAAAGTAACGACTTACAGAACACACATTCCATATTATCGCCCGGAATGTCAGAAAATGGCAAAAGTATGGACACGCTTTTCCATAAGGTACGTCAGCGCGTCTACGAGTACGTACGTGTATCGTATCGTGCAAGTTAATAAACTCGATAAATTGCAGGTGGCACAGCTGCAACACAGTAACGCGAAGCTACACGGCGACATGAGTTTTTTGAAATATACACTATTCTTCTCTATAATAGTAACAATTTTAACGGCCATAATAGTTGTCTATATTTTAAGGATCGATAATGAAAGTTCTATAGATGATCAGGCCTGTCACATTCCCCATGGTATATAGGTTTTCGAGTAGAGACGATGTTCCGTTTCCACATTTATATTTAGAGTACGCAACAGATACTTTTTCACCGTTCGCGGAGTAATCCCAATGCGTTGACTTTCATCATTTCTGTTCTTAGCTCAGGTGGCCCCCTTATTCTTTTCATTACATTATAAAGGATGAGTTATTGTTAATCGGAGGACCTTTATGTATATTATATATGTCTAATATGTCAGCAAGGATGATGTATTATTATTATTACTTAAAAATTCTACATCCGAATGGAGTTATTTCTTCAACATTTTACACGTCTTTTCATCTCTCTTATACTAGATAAATCGTTTTGTCACGACACCATCGCTTAATTTAAATTCTTCGTTTCCTTTCGAGTAACATGCCTAACCATGTCTTTCTTCTTACATCTACCTACTATACTATACAATGTATGCAATACTTGGCATTACGATAGTTTTTTATCCACGTTTCTAACGGTGATCTTTTATATTGAAAGAAAAAAGCAACGCTTTTTTCTACACCTATGTATACATAAAAACCGATGTGATTGGTACCAAATTTATATATATATATATATATATATATATATATATAAGTAATAAACGGAAAGAATGGAAACTTTTTATAATACGATAGTTCGTACGTATTATGTAATAGAAATAATATTGCATGCCAACGCTTGTTCGATACTAATTTCATAAATTATGTTAATAAAACCACTGCTCAACAGATATGCGCTGCACGAGAACATTTTATTATTCACCTGCATATGTAAATCTGCCGGCAGGTACTTTTATCTCTTTTTTACCTACATACATAATTTCATCTCTTACGCCGCGCGTGCATTTCTTACGAGCGCGTAAACATTTGTTTTTGGAATAACAATTAGCCACCGAACTGGTTTTCCTTATCAACGCATGTCGTACGTACGTTACATACGCGACCCAATGAGTAGCGGCCCCCCACCACCGAAATCATTCCCCCCCCCCCCCAGCCCCGTTGAACGACAACTTTCCCGCCCTTTTCACAGGGCATCGTAAGTATCCTTCGTTCCCGACCGCGTATCCGCAGGTAGGTAGGTAGGTGTTTTTAACCGTAGCCGTACTTAACATCGCAAAATTCCAGCCAATCGAATTGGCACACGTGCAAAGAGAGCCGTGGGATCGCGCGAGAAGCGTAATCAGCGTAATCAGCGTAACGCGCGCGGTTGTGCGTTGTATGTACATACCTACCGCGCGAAAGTGAGACGATCGGTCGGTATTTAGGTAAAATCACGGACGTTTTGACGACCGGAAGTATCTGGAACGACGGTCGTCCGGTGTAAACACGACGGGTGACGCGTACTATTGCGCAGCTACCAACGCGCAGCATTTGAACGGTTGCAGTTCGATCGGCCATATTGGCCCCTGGCTCTTACACAACGCCCTCACACGAAAGATCGCGAGTTTACGAGGTAAGGGAATAATTCGTGATTTCGTGTGGCGTGGGAGCTTTGGCACAGCGAGGAAATACGATTCCGGCCGAAGAAAGGGGGTTTTCAGTAGTAACCGAGGGGACCGGTGGCCACTGGTCGCCAGCGGAGCGGAATAGTTTGGTGAGTTATCCGCAGCACGTAGCAGAACGGACAGTATTCCCTTCCGTCGCGTCCTCCATATTGATGACAGCGCCGACGGTGATAATTTTCTGAAATTTTTGTCGTTAATGCCCCCTGTGTCCTGAAATCGAAAGCACCCGCGTTGTCTTAAAAGCTTTCCGACAGAATGCGCAACTTCGGTGCCCCTGGTGTTGGCGACGAGAGTCCGCGATAACGGAAACCCTGGGCCGCCCGCCCGCGCGCCTACGTATTTCCACGCCGCGCCGCGCCGCGATCACCTTCTGCCCATGGCGTCATCGTCCCGCTCGCATTGCCCGCTATGCTTGTCGCATGGCGTACCGCGGCATCGCGTGTCGGCCGTGTCGCTCCTGTCAATCCTGTCAATCCTGTCAATCCCGTTTCACTCTGCTGCGCGCTAACGGCGCGATCATCGGATCGCCGGGCGATGTCGAATCACGGTGATTGCCAGCGCGTGGCCGGCTGGCCCGATTTTCCGCTTACACTCTCTCGTGAATGAATGCGTTCGTTCGTCCGCCCGCCCGTCCGTCCGTCTGCCCGCCCGCTTTTTCCTGCCGCCGATTTCTTCGCCCGGATATATTGATTTTCCCCCTGATTCCCACGCGACCACGATGTCTCGTGCATTGCCACTTGTATCCCGATGGTAATCCGGCGGAGCTTCCAATGTTTGTGCTCGCCACACGTGTTGCTTATAGTATATCTACCTTACTTACGCATTCGCGCCTTCTTTTCGTACGCGTTTTCTTTTTCTCACGACTATGTACACTCTGTTCTTCAAGTCTGCTTTTCAAATGGCTTTGTGAATTACTGCATTCGCACAAGTTTAGTTGTTTACCCGCAACTATTAGTCCGTATTATCGTAGAGTTAAACTGTACGCTGTTTGATAACATCCAACTCTACCTACCGTCTATATTAAAGTGCTGGCAATTTAAAATGTACTAGTTCTTCTAAAAGCAGATTTTAATTTAATCAACGCTGTTTAAGAACGCTGCGGTTGGTAATGTTTCAGACTAATGAGAAACGGTGCGCTTGTATGAATTAATGACCCGACTATGACGAGTAACGTGGCAACGATCAAGTTAGAAGAGGGGCAAGAATCTGTGACAGAGATACAAATGTATTTAGAAACGTTTAATAAAGAAATAGAAGGAGGACAGGGAGAGCAGCTGCAACATGTACAGTGTTGGTATTTCACGGTTGATTAAGCTGATCGTGCGCGGCTCTGGCGAAACGGGCAAGCTTCATGAAAGCGTTGTGTATTCTAGTGCAACAGGTGGAAGGCTTGTCGGGGGGAGAAGAGGGCGGAACTTACTTCGTCGACCAGTCCGGTCAATATTACTACCAAGCGAACAGCGACGAAACACCTGTAATGACGCAAGTGCAGATTCAAGAAGTAGAAGAAGCCGATCAGAGCGAAGAAGCACAGCAAGAAGACCAGTATCACGAAATCGAGGAATTGGAGAATGTCGACGGAGACGACGATGTAAGCGGAAGCGGCCGGCTTTGAATGTACTTTTATTTAGTTATTACTTTAGTTGTACTTTTGTTAAAAAAAAAATCTATCGTTTCGCAGGGACAAACGAGCAATAACAGCGGAAACAATCAAGTTGTAATCAATTCCGGAGATGCATATCAAACCGTCACGATCGTACCATCCGATACCAATCCTGGTGAAGTTAGTTACGTGTTAATAGTTCAGCAGCCCGACTCCGAGGACAAAGACAATAGACCCACAGAAAGGTCAGGGACGGAAGGCGAAGAAGGAGAAGGCGAACAAGACCTTACCGTTTATGATTTCGAGGATAACGAAGATAACGAGGCACCCGTGGAGTCAGAGGTAGAGGATGATAAAACGAAAATTATCAAGTTCCTACCCAAGAAATCACAAACGGTCACTCAAGCTCATATGTGTAATTACTGTAACTACACGAGCCCCAAACGGTAAATTTCGTATAATGTTCCGATCCGTTAGAGTAGTCGGAGTAAAAACGTGCTCGATACATAACAAAACAATTGAACTTGTACAACCTAGGTATTTGTTATCTCGGCATATGAAGTCGCATTCGGAAGAGAGACCGCATAAATGCAGTGTTTGCGAGAGAGGGTTTAAAACGCTAGCCTCGCTTCAGAATCACGTCAACACGCATACCGGGACCAAACCTCACCATTGTAAATTCTGTGACAGCGCATTCACGACTTCCGGTGAGTAAAACTTGATTCTAAAATCCGTTGGAAGGAATTCCGTTAAAGTAGAAAAGTAACTGAATGACGAATCTCTGTGCTCGTAAAGGAATCATTGCCAGTATTATTCGTTTACAGGTGAACTCGTTAGACATGTACGATACAGGCACACGCATGAAAAACCACACAAATGTCACGAATGCGACTACGCGTCGGTTGAACTGTCCAAATTGAAGCGTCATATTAGATGTCATACAGGGGAGCGCCCATATCAGGTGCATTATGCTATTACTTGTATTACGTGTGGCCACTCGGCACTTGATCTATCGGAAATGTCATGTTTTTATCCGTGTTACAGTGCCCGCATTGTACATACGCAAGCCCCGATACGTTCAAGCTGAAACGCCATTTGCGAATACACACCGGAGAAAAGCCCTACGAATGTGATTTCTGTCAGGCGAGGTTTACTCAATCCAACAGTCTGAAGGCTCATAAACTGATACACAACGGTGGGTGTCACGGATCTCTCGTACGTTTATTCGCAAGACTCGCAAGGTTCACTGCCTTGCCTCCTCCATTCTTTTCCACCTTATTTACAATGATATGCATTACAGTTGGTGATAAACCAGTATTTCAGTGCGAATTATGTCCGACAACGTGCGGAAGAAAAACAGATCTTAGAATACACGTACAAAAGTTACATACCTCTGACAAACCTCTGAAATGTAAGCGCTGTGGAAAGACATTCCCAGACAGGTAAGTCCCAGACAGGAGACTGGCCATACGCTATTATTTACACTTTATCAGGAAATATTGTTTTGTCTGGTAAACAAGATACACACGATATTTTCTTACTTTATAGATATAGCTATAAATTGCACAGTAAAACACACGAGGGAGAGAAATGTTACAAATGTGATTTGTGCCCGTATGCATCTATATCTGCGCGTCATCTTGAAAGCCACATGTTAATTCATACAGATCAGAAACCGTACCAATGTGACCATTGCTTTCAATCATTCAGGCAAAAGCAACTCCTCAAGCGGCATTGTAATCTTTATCATAATCCCTCTTATGTTCCTCCTCCACCGCAAGAGAAGACACACCAATGCCCCGAGTGCGAACGACCGTTCAGGTATGGAATGTTCGCCGCGTGTACGAATGCGCCTACCGAATGGAAAAGAAAAAGACAAAAGTACATATTAAGCTTGTCCTTCAGGCATAAAGGGAATCTCATTCGGCATATGGCTGTTCACGATCCAGAATCGTCCCTTCAAGAGAAGCAACAAGCACTGAAGATGGGTAGACAGAAAAAGATCCAAATCATAGATGGACAGAGGGTGGAAGTTATGACCGGTCAGTATTCATCGCGCCAAGTCGCGATAGTCTGGAAATATTCCCAGCAAAGTAATTTATAGATATGCATGCACGACGAATGAGCATTGACTACCTACTGTTAACTGTAACACGCACGCCCATGTGCTCCGTTGCGATAACACTGGTGATTTAACATTTATAAACTTGAAGGTTACGAGGACGACGAGGAAGAGGAGGAGGAAGACGAGGAGGATATGATGGCGGTTGAAGGAAGCGACGGTCAACAGTATGTTGTATTGGAAGTTATTCAGTTGGCAGACAATCAGAGAACCGATCAGGTAGATGGTTGCATAATATACACCAGTCACTAATAGTGTGGGGTGACTCGCAGTATTCCTGTATGTATGAAATGAAAAACTCGATGATCCTGTTTGCTTTGCCTCTAGCAAATGGCTGTCGTAGCGAGTGAGGATGGAGATTTGGTGATGCAAGATCCTTTGAGTCAAGAAAGTGGCATCGTCACCGGTACGGGGGAAGACGGAGAGGAGATGGACGAGGAAGAAGACGACATGGAGGAGTTGAAATTGGATCCGGGAACCTCCTCCAAATCTTCGCCTCAGAACACGCAAAGCGATCCAAAGTTACAGAAAGAAATGGAAACCTGCTTTGGTTTTGACGAGGCAAGTTGATCGTCTTTGATTACTTTTATACGCTTTTAGCGTTTAAAGGCACGACTCATTATGGCGAGAATCTGTGCGATGTTTCAGGAGGAAGAGGAGGAGGAGGAAGCCAATAGCAATATCAATATATTGCAGACAATTTCGTAATAAGAGGAATGAAATGGACGGGACACCTACCTATCTACCTACCTACCTACCTACCTACCTACCTACCTACCTACCTACCTACCTACCTACCTACCTACCTACCTACCTACCTACCTACCTACCTACCTACCTACCTACCTACCTACCTACCTACCTACCTACCTACCTACCTACCTACCTACCTACCTACCTACCTACCTACCTACCTACCTACCTACCTACCTACCTACCTACCTACCTACCTACCTACCTACCTACCTACCTGCCTGCCTGCCTACCTACCTACCTACCTACTTACCTACCTACCTACCTACCTACCTACCTACCTACCTACCTACCTGCCTACCTACTTACCTACCTACCTACGTACCCACCTACCTACGTACCCACCTACCTACGTACCCACCTACCTACGTACCCACCCACCTACGTACCCACCCACCTACCTACCTACCTACCTACCTACCTACCTACCTACCTACCTACCTACCTACCTACCTACGTAATAGTCGAATGTTTTATTTCTCACGCAGTGTCGGTGTACGCGCTGTGACCGCAGTGTATGTACTGTGTAGTATTTAATGACTCTGTGAATAGCTCCAATGGAGCTACCTTTTGGGGAGGCTAGGACGCTCTCCGCAACATACACACGTATACACTCACTACACTACACATGGTACAAGAACTTTCTTTGCCACTAGTGCATTAGACACGTATATGTAATAATTTATGAAAGAGCAGTAGTTTCGTGAAGCAGTGGTTTAGTGAAATATCAAGCGAATGTACAATTACGATAATGTAAAATATTATTTTACTTTATTATCAGCGGAAATCATCGTCATCATCATCTCCTTTTGGATATCAACGTAAACTGGCAAGGCTTGTTAACATTGAGAAGCATATATATTAATAAGATAGGTTGGTATAATATTTTTAAACACGTTATTTAAAAGAAGAAACTTTAATATAAAAGGTACAGTGCATAGTGAAATGTTTAAACTGATCGATGTCAGTTGTTTGTTGGAATGTGGATAACAAAGCTGAAATTATAGAATAAAAATGAGGCTGGAGTGTAAATAAATGCTTACCATTGCAGCTCATGTTATGGACAGATACAATTGTTCTATCAATTGTTCACTAGGGACTAAATAGAGCAGCGCTGAAATTAACTATATCGAATTTTACGTTCTATAACGTGAGTAACAATCCGCGTATACATAGATATGTATATATGAATCGGAAATAACCTAAAGGTTAAAGAAAAGGGATTAGAAATTTTTCGTTCACCTAGAGAATACTACATTTCTGACTGTATATACGTATTTCATAATAATAATTATAATAATAATAAACTGTCATTTTACGGATAAGTACCTACGAATATTATTAATGATCGCGACTACTCGAAGCCGAACTTTCTGTTGATATATATAAAACGTACGAATGCCAGAAAATAACCTGATGTTGAGTATAATGTTACGAATGATGTTTGTAATGCTTGATTATTTTTCACCCCACTTTTCTTTTTTTCAACATTCTTACACTTCCAAGTATAAGATTTTCGAAATACTCCTCCCTGAGGTGCTTCTTTCAGATTAATGAGGCTTACTGAATGAGAACAGAAGAAACAAACGGAAAACTCTAGCGGTTCGCTGAAGCACTTTTGCGCGTTGTCTCGTTCTTGCGACACTTTGCACCGCTATGCAATTTGCGATTGCGTGGAATACCAGTGCCGGCGTATTTCTATTGATACGAATTATATAAATACTTCAATTATGTAATCGAGTTGTGATTGTAAACGTAATCTTACATTGCAAGTTTTCGTACATCGTTGCACGTAAGTTATGTATGTATCTCGGTAAAATGAATATTGTAAAAAAAGAAAAAAAAGAAAGCATGTAAAATTTTTTACACTCGAGTTGTACAATTGTAATTGAGTGACTGATAATCAAAATGGAGCAGTTTCGTACATCATCCCAAAGAAAAAGAAACGATGTAGCATTTTCTCTACAATAAACACGTTATGTCGTCGACAACAGCTTACAGACATTATCCCAACTTTCTTTCAATTCTTTCCCTTTAATCACTTGTCTCGTAGCGTTTAAATCCATTCTTTTCACTGTTACCTTTCTCTATCTCCAATTCACTCCACGAATCTTCAGTCACTTCAATGTATGATGCTTGAGTCGGTAACAATTTGAAACTTTATAGAAAAATTATAATAAATAATTGATATTGTTATAGTATCAATGTGCAACGATGTAACCACTAAAATAAATTATGAACCTGATAATATTTCAGTGACACTGAAATTTCTGTAAGTTGCACACTTTGAGGAAAAAAGCCCAGCGAGGTGGCAAACGTACTGAGAGGCCCATTTTTTCCCCTTCAAATTAGAGAATGAAGAGGTAGTTTAGTAAAGACGGGCTGAGTGTAGTAGAACATGAAAAAAAAAACATACCCACCTAGCGTGTGGATAAAATCATATTTTTGTTTGAAAATGGGGCACAGGCGGCATCTGCTCATCGGCCGCCCGTTAAATCCGCCACTGCAGCTGTTTATGTAGCGTTATTAGGAAAAATTGCACCCCTTACGGCCGTTGACCCGGTACAGACTTAAGATCTTGGCCCGTCTCGTTTATCAGCTGGTACATTTTTTATAGAATACTCGATAGTACGCAGCTCGTAAAAATCGATTCTCTTTTTTATTTCATTTTTCGAACAATCAACCTTTTCGGAATACCTACGTGTTTAAAAGGATTTTTTGAAATTCGTAAAATTCCCGAAGTTATCGGCCTTGGAGTAACGGCAAATGCGTAAAACTTTAAACGCATCTTTCTCGAAACAGTGTTCTAAAAATCGGTGGAACCTGTATATCCAAAAGTTAATATCCGATTCGACTGAAACTTTTTTCATTTTGAAGAATATGTTTCTGGCTCGTGGACAGACCAGTAAAATTTTTAAAAAAATTGAAAATTTGTCATTTTTAAAGGCGTTGAAAGGACGAAAGATATATATTGAAAAGTGATTTGAAACTTCAAGTGTCGTCATTTTCTCAAAAAAATGTCATTTTTGTAATTTTTTTTCTGGTCAGTCCACGAGCGAGTTTCATGCCCTTTCATAATCTGGCATTGTTTTTTTACTTCAGACCAATGGTTTAGAGTTTAGGTGCTACAGATTCCACCGATTTGGACGAATTTTGTCGTGAACACGGGGAGAAACAAATTCGAACACCTGTTTATAACAAAAACACGCCTTTAGGGGTCGTCCTTAAATTACGTAAGGCTTTTTTGGGGGGGTCGCGAATTTCTTACGTTTTCTTACAGGGGCGGGGGGGGGGGGGGGGACTCAGGTAGCGTCTCACATAATATTTTTAACCTAATTTTCAATAAATACAAATTCTATTATTAATGTTCCAGACAAGTAGTTTGAGTTTAAATTTCCCGAAACCGAGTTAAATGAATCATATAAACCTTTAAAAGAATATTAATGTCAAAAATATTACGTAAGGAGAGGGTTGGAATATCAAATCTTACGAATTCTTATACTGGGGGAGGGAGGGGGTATGAATTTGCCAAAATTACCCTTACGTAATTTAAGGACGGCCCCTTATTTAGCAGCGTATTGGAGGTGACTTGATTGTCCAAAGTACCAGAGCTTTCTGACTCTCGTTCGCGAGATTCGAAAAGAACATCGATAAACTGATGAATGTATTGGTGTTTGCTAGTATTGCGAGGGTGAGGAAATAGAAACTGGGATTGATTATTGGCGAGGGTAGAGTTGCCAGATTTGAACCATACAAACAAACATACAAACAAACAAACTAACAAACAGAGCATCGAAGCTGTATAAAATCGTTTAATAAGAAAATCGCAGTCTGGCAGCGCTCCGTGGGGACCTTAGTCGTATGGCAGACCACCAAACATGTTAAGAAAAAAAATAAAAATAAAAATAAATAATCGACTCACAGCGACGAGGCTGAAATTTAGTGGAATAATTGTTCATGTTGTAAAACCAATAGAAAAAAAAAATAGTGTGGCAGTCTATAAGCGGTAATAAGACCTTGCCAGACGTTTACAGATGAATCGAGCTGTAGTCAAATCTCTCACCGCGACATTGAATTTAATATTAACTTTTATAACAGATTGACTTTAATATAAATTATGAAGAGGATAGGATTACTTTACAATTTTATTATCTATACCTGGTCTGTGATAGGTCTATCCTATACCTTGTCTGTGCCTGTATCTAAATTCTCACCGTTATTATAACTTTCATTCCTACCGCTTGTAGTGCTGCACTCTTATTTCATGCTTAGCCGGCTCTAGAGTCTAGAGCAGGCATGCACAGGACCCCCAATTCCGGGCGCGAGCGCACATTCGAGCTCGTTCAAGGCAAGCGAGCCCGCAAACGGAGTGGGGAGCGTCACAGGCTGCCGCAGGGGTTCCCAGAGTTTGACACTCCGAAAATAAGGCACATTTTGGGGAATTTTTAAAAAAATGTATTGTGTATTATAATTCCAATTTCTGTACTTTTAGTAACTGAAATTTGAAAAATGTGTTTAAATTTTTGTATGCAATAATAGTAATTTGGTTCAAAGTTATAATGGTAGTAGTAACAGGAGTTTGAAAAAAAAAGTTTCTTGCTGACGAGTATGATTTTGGCTGTCGTAATCATTTGAAACAAAAAGCGTATCATTTTTCTTAATCTATATGAGTGTGGTTATCGTATGAACTTTAGTTCATGTTGAATGAATAATGTTAAAACGCACAAAAATGGTTGTATTTCAAATAAAAACATTAATTTTTTGGAAAAGCGTTTGTTAGTTTTCTGTGTTGTAAAATTGGATTCTTGCAAGTAATTACTTTATTCTAGTTCACACGATAACCACACTCATATAGATTAAGAAAAATTGTGCGCTTTTTGTTTCCGATGACAACGACAACCAGAATCATCTTCGCCAGCAACAAACTTCTTTAAACCCTTCTTACTGCTATCATTATAACTTTAAAGAAAATTATTATTATTGCATACAAAAATTTAAACATTTTTCAAATCTCAATTTTATTAAGCCTCCGTATCCTGTGCCTGAGTCAATTTTAACCCACCGCTTGAGATTGCTGACGCACACAGTGACGGAGCTGTGTATGTCAGTCGCGGCCAAGCGATCATTTAGCTGTCGGGGGTATCATAAAAGCATAAACTGGGCCTTTTCGTTGATCGTGTTGGAACAACAATGGGAAGCTCGAGACAATACCATATTTTTCTTGGAGAAAACAAAATGGTCATACGGCCTCTGTAGTTATAGAGTTTTCCACCACGAGACCTTATACCGAGGAGTGGGGGGTGAGCATACCATGGTCGAGCTCGAGGGCGCACCGACTGCCCTAGGGCAGACTTAGTGTGCACCCCTGCTATAGAGGCTCGGCACGGCCAGGATGGCTAGACTAAGCCGAAGCGCCGCGAAGCGAAACGCGGTGACCACGCATCGCTCATATGACAGAACAGCCAGCGACCACGCATCGCCTGTATGACAGAACAGCGCCGATGAACAGTTCGCTTTGGTCGCCGCTCGGAAAATCCAACCTAACCTGAAACTTATTTCATTAATATATCATCACGCCTGCGATATTTTCTAAATTTAAAGGCATTTTTCTTCCATGACAGAGATATCGTAATATCGTCTCATGGATCTGTCGAAAACAGTAAGATTTTTCTTGCGATTATCCAGTAAAAATTTTCGTCGACATAATACGTGTACGCGTTACATGCACACCTTCAGCCAAAACGACGAACTAACGCATGTTTCTCGTTCTTCGTTCGTCGACTCTCGGGATTATTCGGTAGGGACCGTCGTCCGTCATTGTATGTACATACAGGGTTGCCACCTTAGCACCATATAACTCCCGGAGTGCCACACATTCCAACCCGGAGATTCAAATATAAACCCGGAGATGGAAAAGCAAAAAAAATAGTTTTGTTCTCGAATATCCGGAAAACAGATGTGCAATTCTTTTAAGCTCAAACAATTCAGATATTTAAAAGTATCTGTTTTTTTAATTAACAACTTTTATTATATATAAAATTGATACCATTATATAATACCACAATTTCTTATTATCTCATTTTTTTTCTACAATCCGGAAATTTTTCCAGTTAAACCGGAGCCTGGAGATTTGCTTCAAAACCTGGAGTCTCCGGGCTCAAACCGGAGAGGTGGCAACCCTGTGTACATACCTATTTTTTAAATATACCATTGAACTTTATAACCTACCAATCTTATCCTTTCAAGTGTCAAATAATGTAAATGGTTCAAATTTGAAATGTCAGGAGTTTTTACACTAAATAGGAGACAGAATTATTGTCTCAATTAACAAGGTCAGTCGCCAAATTTTTTTAATAGATTTCTTATGTAGAGTCGTAGACTTGGAAGTTGTCCGGAGATGGTTTGACAGAGAAGCATGATCTTTCGCATAAGTTTATGGAAATTTGTACCATGCATGTACAAAATAATATTTTTGTAGTAACAAATTGCATTGCATTTAAATTGCCAGTTATTTGTATACCAGCAATTTAGAGTTTTTATGTAAAGCTTATAGAAATGAAGGGGACACACAGGACTTGGATAAAAATGAAGGGGACGCACAGGCTTGGATAGTAGAAATGATGGGGATGCACAGGCTTGGATAGAAATTAAGGGGATGCACAGGCTTGGAGGTTGTCCGAAGAAGATTAGATAGACAGAGCATCTTATTTCATACAAGTTTCTGGAAATTTGTCAAATAAGGTAAATTGACAAAATTTGTCAAATTAGCATAGTATTAAGAATTATGAAAATTATGGCGGACTGCTTGCAATGTAGAGCAGCTCGCATTAGTGAAGAAAGTACACTGAAAACGCATCACCCTTGACACTTTTCAATCCTTTGTGAAAGACATTCGTAATACTTTAATATAAAATCTTATTCGTATTAAAATATTTATTTGTATAAAAATATATCTGCTTAATATTATTTAATACATTTTTTTCTTTGTATAAATAGCCGTTGTTATAATTGGCGCAATTTTTGTATATCATTAATTTTGTAAAGCTATTAATTTATGACAATGTTTTTAAATGGGAATTTTTTTGATGGGTTAATTAAAATGTCCGCGATATGAGTAGTGGAATGTATGAAGCATTTTAGCTGTGTATATGTAGTTGTGTCATCTTAAGCGCAGTTGGAAAGCACCGTTATGTACTTGCAGCACATTCTGATTTCACATCTTTTTATTTTGTAATTATTATTATCTTTTATTTTCTGTAACTTATTTGATTTCATGTACTTGGCGTAATTTTTTTTACCTTTTTGAAGTTTTTTTATGGGGTATGAATTACGGGATTTTTTTCGGTTACGGTATAACTATTGAACTATAAAATATCTAGAATATTGTGGGTATTAGGAGCCGCGGCGCGGCGTTGAAAAGAGATAGTTACACTGCGTGGGATGCTGTTTCATTCTTACACACAAGTCTATACCTGTCTATACTCAAATTTACTACAGGATAAAAGTACATTTACTACATGATGGTGTATAATACAGGATAGACACCCATTCAATGCCACTATCTCTCTCGGCCTGGCCAGTCCGGGTTTTTCCGTATCGTGTTCGCATTCCAGATATTCTATAGTTCAATAGTTATACCGTAACCGAAAAAAAATCCCGTAATTCATATTGGTTATACCGTAACCAAAAAAAAATTCTGGTCATTGATAATGGTTATTCGTAACCGAAAGAAAATTCTAGTCATCGATAATGGTTATTCGTAACCGAAAACAATTTCCGTCGTCAATAACAGTTATTAGTGACCGAAATATATTTCCGTCGACATTAATGGTTATTCATAACCAAAATCATTTAAAGAAAGATATTAATTCTTGTGCCATAACTTTTCAAATTTAGATTATAACAGTTATGGTCTCTGCTTGCATCACATCACTTTCAGAGAGAGCAGACAATAACGTGCAACACGGACGTAACGACAACGACAACAGTGCCAGCGGCAACGATGAGAGGGGGATCAATTCCACGAGGAATGATAGGGAGAAACTATATTATATATAGGACCTCGCTGTATCAACAGGGTATACGAGTTCGAAAACGTGAATTGTAAAACGAACATACACACGCGCACGCACAGAATAGGAATAATATAATAAAGTAAAGAAAAGCCAAACAAAACGGAAGCAAAAGTTCGTGCCTATATTTGTGTCTCTATCTCTCCACCTTTCACCCACCTGTCCTCCCATCCGACCAAACGGAAAACGCGACCACCAACCCAGCACCGAGCACGCGAAATCCAGGGGGAAAATTGATAAAGGGGAACGGGCGCAGCAGCTCGTAGAGCACGCGGGGGGTAAAGCGTTATCATATCGAAGAATCAACGGTAAAAGCGAACGAAACGAAAGGAGGAAAACTCGGGCGGGAACGACGCGCGAGTGGCCATTGCGCCGAAACATTGAGAAAAGGGTGGAAAAGAGGGAGCGCGGGACCTGAGGGCAAGGGAGTGCATGCAGAAAGAGACGAGGTAAGTGGAGATCAAACATACATCACAACTAATCACCCCGCACCGATCTGTCCATACAGAAAGAGAGAGCACGACCATGCAACTGGCGCAAATCAACATGCACCACAGCAGGGCTGCCGCCGCGACGTTGGCCCAATTCGTAAAGAACGATAGGGTCGACGTTGTGCTGATACGTCGGGGGATTTGAAGCAGCCGGCAAGATTTGGTCGGTAGCAGTCACCAAGAATCCTCACCAGGAGCGGGCTCACCGTTACATTTCTACCACACTATATAGTCATTCTTCCCACTGGGAACTACTGTGAATTTTAAAGTATTACGAATGTCTTTCACAAAAGATTGAAAAGTATCAAGGGAGATGTATTTTCAGCGTACTTTCTTCACTAATGTGATTACATTGCAAGCAACCCGCCATAATTTTCTTAATTCTTAATGCTATGTCTTTTCACAAATTTTGTCGATTTACCTTATTTGACAAATTTCCAGAAGCTTGCGCGAAAGAAGATGCTTCTCTGTCGAACCTTCTCCGGACAAGTTCCAAATCTGTGCGCCCCCTTCGTGGCTACAAGCTCTACATAAAATGTCTATTAAAAATTTTGGGTTCTATAAGCTCTACATAAAAAAGTCTATTAAAAAATTTTGGCGACGTACCTTGTTAATTAATACAATAATTCAGTGTCTAATATGGTGTAAAAACTCGTGACGTTTCAAAATTTTTGACAACTTATCTTATTTGACACTTGGCAGGTTATGATTGATTGACACTAGCTAGGTGACATCTACTAGCGACCCGAAGTTCGGCAGCTCTCCGAACGCCGGGCCGGTGCATGGTTGTAGTGGAATACGTCCGTGAGGCGCCGTTGCCATTTTACGTGTTCGCACGAGCGCGGGTTGCAAGATAAAATGCTGACCCTGTATACCTGGTCTGTGCTCATGTTAAGTTATTTGAACGAGCAGCAACACATTGCGAAGTAGATAAGTACCATATTCCGACGACCCGCGCGTTTATCGTCGAACAACTTACTTTAAGAGTTTTTAGTTTCAATTGACTGAGCACGAGTGAACCTGTTTTTTTCTTTTTTTTTCTTCTGTGTGTGTTCAGTGCGGGTAAATTTGTGTTCGTTTTGAATTCTTTCACAATGGACTACAACAGTGAATATAATGGAAGCAATAGTTTCTTTGGACGAGTGGGTAAGTATCCTTTAATTGTGGATCAAGTGTCTCAGAGATCATGTGGCGACCACTGCTCGACCCCTCGCCTGACCTGCCCCGCGAGCAGCTGGCACGCGGATTCCCTGCTTTTAGGCATCTCTTTACATAAACGCTTATAACTAACAAACGAAGCCTCGACCGGAATATCGTTATTCTTGATTTTCGTCTTTCAATTAGTAAAGGTGTTTAGAATCATCCCTTAAATTTATTCCCACGTGTAGCCAAACAACCTGCGTGATTGTGTGTAGGTATGTAATCTGTGACGAAATCTATTCTATATTGTATATAGGTATATGTATGTACCTATATAGTATGCACAATGCATACACACGTCACGCGAAACGTAGGAAAAATTGAAGGTAATCTAGTTTAACGTAGTGTCGTTTCGATGGCAATTGGCAGCGTACCGCTACCTAAATAGCCGAAACAGAAATAATGTGGTTGATATGGCGGTTCTTTATTATATTCTTAGAAAGGAATACACGAAATATATACTTGTATCGATACGATCAAAGAATGGTCTAACCGTTAACGAGTCGAAAAGGGAAGTCCGTTTTATCTCGTTTATACGCCAAGTACTTGTACATAGTAACTGACATATATCATGGAAAATAGTTCCATTTGTTCGATACGGAACACCATATACCTTTGAGAGAAAATCTATCGAGCACGGACTACTAACAAGTACATATTAACAACAGTGACCACGATCATAAATAACAACGGCGACACTTGATCCTGTAACTATATAATTGACCACGAACCAAACAACTACATGCGAATACAACGCGAGTCACGAGTATGTATGTACTTACTTACCTAATTGGCACGAACAATATCTCTTATATGATGTGCAAAAGTGGTAGACGAAAAGGTTGAATGTTTTTGCAGTGTCTACTTTTTTACGATCTAATTTTTTTTCTTAAATCGAACAATGCAATGAACCAAACAAATGCGACAGCGTTTCTTTCCATGACCCTCAGCACACATACGTTCTTCGAGTATCGTCGTACTTTAATACTCAAACAGACAGATTTATGTAAAACAAACGTGCATGGCTCTAATTCAGGGCTCTCCCACTCTCGACCGCGTTGTCAGGGATACCGCGCGACGCTAACCGCGAAGACGCTTGCCCGGCTATCCCGTCGTGGCTGCTTTCGTAGCGTCGCGCGGTCTCCTTAACAACCGAAGGCACGCTGCGCGAAAGGAAGATGAAAGGAAGGGAAGGCCCTGTTCTAATTTATCGGAAAATTCGAAAAATTGTCATTAGGAAACTATTCAATTCTTTCTCCCGTCAAAAGAGATATTGCCCATGCCAAGTGCGTGACTCACCCTGTAAGATCACACACGCACACGTACTTGGGCATAGGCGCGCGCAAACTTGACGACTGTGAAAAAACCACCTATGCACTTGAGAACCGATCGGATCGTTTTAATGTATGTAACACTGGAATAATGCAAGAGACTATTGCGTAAGAACCAAACGTTTCTAAAAATGGCACGGGAGCACGCTAAGAGTTTTGAACACATAAGACGGAACACATAAGAAAAGATGCGAAAAGAATAACGAGAACCGTTCGATGCATCAGGACTCTAGCGTACAGAGGCTCTCAACTATGTACTATGTATATTGTATGATGTAGATCAGCGCTGTCCAAGCCAGAGCACGCGTGCTCTGTGGGGTTCTCCAACTCTTGTCCGCTTTGTCACGGATACCGCACGACGCTAAAGAGGCGAGCCAATGCTACTACCCCTACTACTACATACATAACCCTCGCGAATATTGTGTGCGGATGGAGCGGTTATAAAAGCAATGAAAGGGGCCTCACCGCTGGACAGCGCTGAGCGACAGATGTAGCTGCACTGGCTACCAATAAATAATTTCAAACCAATACGAATGCACATTGAAGAAGACGCGTCTTTCTAAAGGGTCTCATAGTACACACACCTCGTCACCCACTTATATGTACTTATGTACTTATAAACACATTTGACAAACCTCAGATATGCCGAGCGCGTCACGAATCCGCGACGATTTTTCCAAGTATGTATTATTGCGCTTTCGATTGGCTATTTATCGTTAGAACAGGAGGACCCCCGCAAAATGAAAACTTGGATGAAAAAGCTGCTTACAATAACGTCAAAGGTAAGTAGGTACTTGCAGCCATATGATTATGTTAACAGAATTCTCACATTTCAATTTTCCTCCTGCTCCTATTAATTCTTAAAATATTAGGCCACATAGGATTTTCACCCCCAAGTAAAGAAAGAAAAGTATGTTAAATATTTATTTGGGTATGTACTACTGAATACCCAAGTTTCATAAAAACTGCTGATTGTCAGTTTGGGGTTGCCCCTGGTTGGTGAAAGTAGAAAAGTATTTTTTTTCTAATGTCCACACGCATAAGAGCATACTCGGTTTGGCGCTCGGCTCATGGTGCATCCAGACTACATAGTACATAAATAGATACATACAGATCGCGCATTATAACTTTGCCTCCGAGCGGTCACTGAGTAGGCCGTGTGTGCGAGAGCCTCTGACCGTCGGCGTTCTTTTAATTCGCTTCGAAAAATATGCAATCGGACACGGACGAGTATCATACAAAGTAATGGGTTAGCGTGATACTCATGCGTGTGCAATCGACTCTCTCGCACGCACAGCCTACTCAGTGAGTATACAGTACGCGATCTATACAGTACGCACTCGTTACCAGCCCGTTTCTATATAGTATATACCATGCGTTTGAAGCCCGGCGACTATCCCCACCATTTCTTGGAATCCTTCGGACGACAGTGGGGGAACCCGGGAACGGGCTCTTTCGTTTCCTTTCGCTCGCTCTTGGGTTTTCTCACTCGCGCCATTGGCCGCGCGGAATAGTATCCGCACCTGTGATGCCAGATCGGGGACGGGTTCCCTCGAGAATTTCCCCCACCTCGCGCATACTACGCCGAAGCAGCGTATCCGTGAGCTCGGCGCTTCGGAGTCCAACTCACGGACACGCAGCTCCGGCGTAGTGTGCGCGAGGTGGGGGAAATTCTCGAGGGAACCCGTCTCCGATCTGGCATCACAGGTCCACACGCGCTACGAGCCCGCCGCCAGCCCCGTTTGTCGGGCTGGTACTTGTACGACTTTTCGTTAGTCGGATCTATCCGAATTACTCGCCCGCCCGCTCGCTCGTGATATTTTCCACTCTATGTTTGTATACCGACATCGGCTAGTTGCCGCAGACTCGACAACTTGACACTGTTAGTATCGGTGCCGTTCACTATGCACAATGCACATTCCCAGTCAGCCACGTCCGTTTTGCAGATTTTCCTCAACGCTTCAGTACAAATGTCTGTGACAGAAAGACTACAGATTTGATACAGGATTTGTTATATTCGATGATGAAAGCAGACTGACAGCAGAAAGCCAACAGATTGTACTGCCTTAACCTGCGAGCAGATTGCCGGCAGGGTCTGCTGATACAATTTAATGGCAGGAATCGAGTAAATCTTGCGCAGCGCGATCTGACGGCAGATAGGCAGCAAGATCTGATCGAAATCTGATATCGATCTGCGGTCAGATCCTGATGTCAGACTCAGACCGCAGACCCATGACTTAATGCGGACAAAGTAGGCCCCGAATCTGACGTCGGGATCTGCTCGAATCTGCTGCCAGTCTCCTGGCATACTGCGGTCAGTTTGTTTACTGATGTGAGTTGTAGCAGTTGACGTGCCCGTACACTTACAATCCTAGGCTAAAAAATATCGTTCCAATTAGTACCACTCTACCATAATTTTGTCCTAATACCATACATATTCACAAAATATTGTATGTATACAATCACATACATACAAGGATTCGCAATACGGATGCCAACTGTGTCAAGCTCTACATACAACATACAGGGTCATCGTTTAATCCTGCAACCCGCGCGCGCGCGAACTTGTAAAATGGCAACACCGCCTCACGGACGCATTCCACTACAACCATGCACCGTCCCGGCGTTCGGAGAGCTGCTATACTGAATTCATCCTAAGAAAAATCCCGTTCTGCGCAGGGATGATTCTGAGGAGGCGCTGGTTGGTCCGACTCCCCACTTAACCGCCTACGATTTTCTCCGTCTTACCGCCTGTTACCTCTCTGTGAATCGCCTGCGTCGGGCCCGTAGGCGGTAGTGGGGGCTGCGCAGAACGGTCACAAAACGGTCTGGGCGTAGGATTTTTCTTAGGATGGATTCAGTACAGCGACCGCTGGACAGCAGTGATGCCCGAGCTTCGAAAATTTTAGCGTCGCAAAGAGCTAGGTATTGGGAATTTCCCGGCCCAGGTAATCGAGCCGCGCGCTCCGCTTTTATGATCGGTTTACCACTCGCACCCCAGATTACTGTAATGAGGTTTGAAAATAATGTCAACTGACACTTGTACGGAGAGATTTTTCGCCACCTGCTTGTAAAAGCCACAATAATGTTCCAAAAAATCGTTCCATAAAAATGACATTAACGGAAGCCGGTATAGGCGTGGCGTTGAGTAGCTAAAACATTCAAACACAAAAATTCTAGAAAAAAAATTAAAACACCGCTACAATCAAAGATACGTCGCATTAGTTACCCCTTACGTCTGATCTAGGTATGCACCGCATTAAGGACAAAATCATAAAAAAGAAAACCAGAACAATAATAGATTCTGAGGCCTGCAGAACTAACATATAATTGAATAAAAATTTAATTTCTCAAGTTATGAAAGTAATGATACAGAAACAACTAGCCTATTGTTTATCAACACCACGAATTTTAAAAACAGCGTTAAATACATTATCAAATAAACAGTTTCCAACAGCTTTTTAAACAATTATGGTTAAAAAATTGATAAAAGAAAAATTAAGTAAACGTAAAATATGTTAAATTATCCATCATTAAGAAGGAATAATTTTTCCTCATTTTTCGGCGCAAATTGCATTCCGATATCTCTTATAGTTGAAAAGTTATACGAAAAAGGCCCCAAATTTTTCAACACGGGCCGGGAAATTCTGAATAGTTCTTTGCAACGTTAATTTGAAAGAGACCAGCCCAAAATTCTCGAAGCTCGGGCATCACTGCTGTCCAGCGGTCGCTAGCAGCTCTCCGAACGTCGGGACGGTGCATGGTCTAGTGGAATGCGTCCGTGAGGCGGTGTTGCCATTTTACAAGTTCGCGCGCGCGCGGGTTGCAGGATTAAACGATGACCCTGTACATATTCCTATTGCCTATGATACTTTTCAATAGAGTCCAGACATCTATACTCGGTATTTAAGGGGTCTCCCTACTTTCACGGTCTGAAAAGGAGCGCGATATTTGGGATTTTTTTTTAAGAAATGTAAGAAAAAAAATTAATTAAAAAAAACGCTACATGAAACTTTAAACGCGTTTTTCTCAAAACGATGTTTTCGAATTTTTTAGCATGATATCTCAGAAACCAATCGCTCGATTTACTTCAAACTGGGCATACATATATCTTCAGTAGATGTCCCATTCTCGCCGGTTTTTGTAAAATTAGACTTTTGTGACTTAAAAAACCAGCAAATTTTTTTGCAGAAATCAGTATTTTGAGCATTTCTCATTTAATCCAGTTCGGGCGCTAGCCACACTCGTACAGATTACAAATTTTTTAAAATTTTCTATATCCGACAACTACAACGGCTGATTTTTGTAAGGCGCTCTATTCGATGCACTATAACTGCGGATATAACAACTATTTTTGCATACAATTTTTTTTTCATATTCTCTAAAGATTGTCAAATGAAGCCACAAAGCTGGAAGTAAATTATATTTCGTGGTTTTGTTTTAAAAAATTCCTACAGTACCGCATCATTTTTCGCCCGACAAGGTAGGGAGACCCCTTATAAGAGGAAAATAATTCCAACAGAATCAACTATACCTTTTGTTTTTGTTCAACATAACTTGATCGAAAATAATTAAAAAACTTGTACTCGTTTGTTTTTAGTTGCCTACGTATCCTTTGTGACGGTATACGTATGTATATAGGTATATAACTTGGGTATTCAATTCAAATTTCAATTGAATTTTTGAGGAAAATTCGTAAGTAAGACAGGGGTGACGGCTGCAGGTGACGGCGACAAGTGGCCGAATCTGCGGGTATAAGACTGCGAGTTCGGCGAGCCACGCGAGTATACTGTATTCGTGTACATACATGTACTCGGATATATGTAGTACATATGTAATCTGTTTCCAACGAGCCGGTGCTCACAATCAATTGCTATCGGCACACTGTCGAGCATGTTCACCGAGCACTTGACAAACTATTAGTATGTAAGTACAGGGTTCTATGAGCACGCTCAATAATGTATGGTGTAAGTACACTGTACGACATGTAAGTACGGGGCCCTTAAGGCGAGCAACCCTCTAGGCTCTGTAGGTTTAGTTTAGGGCGGCACAAATTACCCGCAGCATCTGTACGCGGTCGAAACAACGGTTTGTTAGCTGGAAACTGTAAGTGTTCATTATACATATGTATTCACATTGATGCGTCGCGGCTCGTCGCGATAACAATCGCCGTCCGCGTACTTCTGCTCGCGTAATTATTGCCATTTCCGTAAGTATGCAGACCGCGGAACTCGTCGGTAGGAAACGGATCGAAGGAGACACGAGTCGACGATCCATTAAGATAGCGTTATACGAAACTATGTTTCTTATACGTATAATCGTCTGCGAGGTAGCTTAGAAGCTTGGAAGCTTGGAAGCTTGGAAGCTTGGAAACTTGGAGCGTCGGACGATAAGGGCAGGAACTTTCTAGGGTTGCATTTTCGCGAGTGCTTCCGAAATTCCAATGATTGTCCACGATTATCCACGATTATCCACGATTGTCCACGATTGTCCACGATTGTCCATGATTGTCCATAATTGTTTAAGATTGTCCATGACTGTTTAAGATTGTCCGCGGTTCGACAGCACGATTCATCCGTTCACGATCGCGATCGCAGACAACGAAGGATTGTCCCGCGCGAACCTTAAGGACACTTAACTTGGCAGGTACGCGTGCTTCTAAAGCGGCGCCTACACCAATTGTCTGCTTTCTACCCCTTACGCCCTGGCGCTTCCTCCTTTACTCTCATTCTTACTCCCACTCCTGAACCCTTTCTTACATACACATACATACATACATACATACATACATACATACACACATACATACATACGGGGGAACACGCACTCGCCATGCGCACAAATTTTATACATATACATACATATGTATACATAGATTAGTATCGAATCTATGTACGTATATCTTTATCGAATTCAAGAAACATTCAACCACGACGAAGGAGAGCAAACGCCGCCAAATTGTAGCTACGTACCTAACTAACGCGCGTACAACTGCGCATGTCTGATATGTATGCGTGCATCCAAATGCATGGAGACATGAGATTTGCTCGCGCACTCGCTCGTCCATCAATCTGTTGTATCTGTTACACATTTCTCCGATAACTTGGAGATAACAGATACTCTATTCTTACGTTTGCGCATTCTAGAACATGACTCGAGACACTATTACTATTCCGAGATATCGTGAAAGATCCATTTGAATAGCACCAGTAGGAACCAGTTACAGTTGCAGTTACCGTTACAGTTACAGTTACAGTTACAGTTACAGTTACAGTTATAGTTACATACAACGAATCAGCGGCTAATCCCGCACATTTAGTACTTTATCCACGTTTCCAGAATACACATACGGTCGTGCAATTACGTTGTTTTCACATCTGTATAGTATTTACAATAACAACAACAAAAACAAATGATGCGAAATTGCGAGGCCGTGAATCTTCTGATGTAAAAGAAAAGAAGAAAGAATCGTTCTACCCTCTTTCTGACCTCTTTGTCTCAATGAGTTTATGAACATCCGTAAATATGTGATATACGTAGACCGAGAAATCACGATAGGCAATGTTACTTTCAATACGCATGTATAATGTATATACGCACGAAATATTCATGCGTATACATATTACATAGACCCGGTTTCGTTGAATGGATCGTCGTTATTTAACATGAGATAACCGGGGGTAATCGGGCGCCCGCGCTACTACTACATTGTCATACGATTACTTGTACCTATGAATTTTTGACTTTGCAGCAAGTTTTGACCTCGTAAGAATACGAAATGAAGAGAAATAATTTGTACATTCCATAATTTCAATTTTCGTATCTATGTATATCTTCTTGATACGGCCACACAAGTAGGTACTTACTATGTACGTATATGTATACTTAACGCGCACGAAACTGTGAAATGTTGAAATTATCTATTTTCTGCATCTTTTATATCGTTGAATTCACCTTGAGAGGCGATTTCGTGTGATATAAAAAAAATATTGACACCATTGTTGTTCGGTACTTGCTGCTAATCTAAAAAAAAAACTTTTTGCTCTCACGTTTTCCTGTTATTTTTTTCACGTTACGAGAAAAATGCTGGATACCCGAACGAGCGGAGAAATTTTTCGATAAGTGTTTGGGCTCTTGTCGCGCGGACGGTTACCCCCTGTAGCAACGACAGTTATATGTATATAGGTACTACAGGCGCTCGTACGTGGGTTCGTGCGTAGCTTTGGTGCTGAGCGGTCATGGTTCAAGCGTCAAACTGTTTGTTGAAGAAGTTGTACTGTAACGGAGCAAACATGCAACGATTACACAAGTTTTGTCGTGGCGTTGAAGAACGATGGAATGACAATCGATCGATCAACCGATTCAATTACCTATGTAAGTCTAGCGGTTGTTTTAGCGCTTCATCCGTGCAGATCTGATACAGATACTGTCTATCTAATCGGTTGGCCGATTCGAGAGATTCGAGAGATTCTCGAGTATTACGTGCACATGGCAAAGATAGCGCTAAAGCACAAGTGCGTATATAAGTATGTAGGCTAGTTGTTAAAAGATTGAGAAAGAGGATACGAAGCTAGGATAGATGCAGAATACTAATGGCGGAACTGGCCCATCTCTACGCAACACTACACACAAGTATTGTGTTCTACATTGCGACGCATGGCCATTTGAGCGAGTCGTGCGCGACAGAACTGTACCTATGTACCGTCTAAATTCGTCGCAGAATAAATTGTAAGAAATCGGAAATATAAGTACGGTAGGTTAGAAAGAGAAAGCAAAGGAACGGAGGAGGATTTGGTGGAAATGAAGAAAATCAAGCGATGCGGTAACGACTAGCGCTACTGGTCTACGACGCCGCGGCGACGCGAATACTGTGTAAATTGTAAAAGAAAGAATCAGCGACGATGGATAGAAGCTAGTGAGTATCCTTACGCTGTAACGAAGGGTCAGTGGGAACGCTGTCCCGGTAGCTGGAGTAGTAATGGAGAAAGTGTTGGTGGTTGTGGTGGTGGTGGTCCATTGAGGTTGAGGCAGATGGGGGGTAGTTGTCTTACCATGTTGGAGCCAACCTGTTGCAGCAACCCGACGCCGCCCTGTTGGGAGGACGTTGACGAGACAGACGCACGTTTCGAGCCGCGTATACTGTTGTTCATGCTCGAGCTAACCAAGTATGGCACGCTGCTGCTGGTGATCGGCATCCCTCCACCCTATCATCAAACCCGCGGACGCGTTAAGTGCGCACTGCGCAGTAATACGCAGAAATGCATGGAAATTCGAAAGGGAGAAGGGAAATGTGAGCGTAAGAGAGAATGCAATACCGTGGGTGGTGATAAATTCATGCTGGATCCACGGCGATCTTGGGGGCCAAAGCTCGAGTGACGTCTGATTAGAAATCCATCACCCGACGAGACACCTGGTGAACTCGCGCACGATTGTGTCAAGTGTGTCTTCGATGCCATCAGAACATGATCCGATGATCGCCTGCTCGTGAAGGTGTTTGCCACTTTTAGGTAATTGCTGTCGTTGTTGGAACGTGAGAACCAACTGAACATGCCTAACGTATCAACGATACACGAGTTAACCACGACTTGCCCATCGCTGTTTGGAGAACTGCGCGTAAAATTGCGCGTAAAACTGCTTACCCGACACCGAGGTCTTTCTCGGCATATTCTCCGCCGAAGCTGTCATTGACATCGAACCTACGCGTGACCGTCAACCACCATTAAGAAAATACGCATGTACGTATACCTGGCAGCATTCTATGTACAATGTGGGGGGTACACCGATTTACTTACCGATGCTGCTGTTCCTAGCCATATCCTCGGCGGAAGAAGTTTTCCGTTGCTCGATACGCAAATTCGGTATATTGAACGGCTGTGTGTACATATTGTCCGTACTCTGCTGATGCCGTAAGCTCCGATGTCGTTCCGGGCTCGACAGTGACAAATTGTCCAACGTCAATTCGTTCCTTTGATTTCTGTGTGTGTGCGCGCGCGCGCGCGCGCGGAAATGTAGCGGTAGCGGTAGCGGAAAGGGGAGTATGAAAGAAAATGGAAGAAACGACAACGAAATGTAATCGCTGGTTCACCTCTCGATATGATGCAACATGTCCCGCAACAGTTTGAGAAGCAGCTCGAATTGGTCCAGACTAAGCGCAGGATTGATCGCCTGAGGTAACAAAGACGGCATTACCCGAGTCGCCATCCAGCTGACCGAAAGCCCATAGGTTTTGTCGGTCAACATTAATCTATAAATGTCTACCGGAGCACGAATATGAATAGCACCGTCCCATTAGTAAAAGTCAAAGCAGATCCGAAAAGCTTACGCATGCATGGCGGATCGGTGCGTGGCATGGTAGGTATAGATAAAAAAAAGTACGCACTTACAACCCGAACCACTACTTCCGGTTCTTGAAGCTTCACATTAAACAGTAGTGGTAAAATGCGGTCGATTATTTTTTGCTTTTCCAACCGGCCCAATATACAGGTGACCACTTTCACCAGCGTTCGCGCGTCCACCGTATTCTTTTCAGCCGCTTGAAGCAATTTCGGCAGTACGATATTCCGAACTGCTTCGTCGTCGATGCACTCGGCCACGTTCGACACAGCTACAAATGCTGCAGTCTGCGAATCGGGAATCACTTGTATCCCTTCTAAGGAGAAGGCTCCTTCTTCATCTTCATCTTCATCTTCTATTTCCACCGTCCATGATACTACGTAGATACATATACATATGTATGTAGCGCCTACATACCTGTACTTGCGCGGTTGAGTTTTCAAATGTAGAGTATAGCATCGGAAGCACTTCCGCCTTCACGCATTCTCGAGGTGTCTTTTCAAGTATTAAATGCAAGTTCTCCAGTAGAGTAACTGTCCCGTCGTTCGACTTGTGACTCGTGAAAAACGTTCTACGTGTGGTCCAGTCCAGTCCAGTCCAGTCCAGTGCCATTAATAGCGATATGAATATGAAAAGAAAATGAGGCTGCCAATCGTATTTCGGTCAGCAGGACAGATCGGACAGAATACCTACAGATGCTGCGATACTTACCGTAACGATGGTAATACGATCCTATTGTATTCCTCTTGCGTACTGTTTTGCACGATATAAAGCACTGGCTGAAGCACGGCCGATTGAACTTCTTGATTTTCTAATTCTGTTTGCAAATACGTCCAGATATGTTGATACCACAGTTTCTGCGGATTTAAATGCCTAAATTGGATCGCTGTTCGATCGAACGCATTCATGTATGTATGTATGTATGTATGTATGTATGTACATGTACCTATACAAATACTATGCATGCATTCAGTTTACTCCATTACCTTCGGTATATAAGGTAATGCTCCCTTCAAGGTAGTTGTATAAAAATGCTCTTTCTGCACCTGATCTTTCATCTTACTTACGTCCAGGAATTGGAGCGCGTGCACGGGCGGTTCTCTAAAAGGATCAGAAAATTCGATGGAATATTTCGAAAACGGCCACACCTTCCTTTACCTTTACCGTATGCAGTCTACGCATTACGTACTGGAAATACTTGATCATCGACAAAACATGGGCGGATGGCCTCTTGTCTGGGTCGATGTGTAAAAGACGGGACACCGCTTCTCGAAGCGGCAACGGAATTAGTGGCAACATTACGACCACTTGTTCCTCGAGCTGCGATTCAACAGAGAGCAACCAAACGTTAGGTATCCATGTGGAAGGACATATGTATATAGGTGTTACACTCACGGTCTCTAGTTGCTTCAGATACTCGGAACAATTGTGATTCGCTTGGATCAGTGGTCGACCTTGGTTGAAAATCGCACATATGGTCATGCCGAAACTGTACATGTCACTGTAAAACCCACCCCGTTTCTTTTGTTGCACTTCCGGAGCTACGATTACAAAGCGGTTAATATACAATTACAAGCATACCCATCCCCAGGAACATATTAATCCCCTACATATTAGAAATTAAAAGGTACGCAAAAGGTCACCTGTACGCGTTCTTACCGATATAGTCGAGATTCGGCTGGCACATTTTCGACACACGAGTGGTCCATGGTTGCAACGATATCGGTATCTCGTTCACCTTTTCTACAAGCGAGAAACGAGAGTGGAGTAAACATATACATGTATATAGGTATAAACCGAAAGATAAGCCTGGGCCCAAGTAGGCGCACATTCAACTGATCGAACGCAGGGTGAGGCGAAATTAACCCGCCCGTATGCATATAGGTGTATATACATACATATATTGCATATGCATTTCGAATAGGTTGTTCGGGGTTCGAAACTGCGAGACCAACTTGACATTTTCGTTTTATATGCTTCGGCATAAGCTGCCTTCTTTTCTAGAGAAAACTGCGTTCAAACGGAGCGACACAGCACGGTACGTAGGTACTATATGTATGTATTAGGTACGTAAGTATGTTCTTATGTACTCGACTACTTACCGATGAAGTCAAGACCACACAACTTCCAAGTGCCTGTTTTGGTAATTATAATACTTGCAGGGCAAACGTTTCGATGAAGGACTTTGTAGGTTCCGTGAAGGAACAGCAGAGCCTCCGTGATCTAGAGTGAAAGGAAATGAACGAGTGCGGAGAGATGAATCGTATAAACAAACAGACCAAACGCAGAGCTAGTCTTATCACCTGTAATAATCCATATTTGATCTCGATGTCGAGCAGGTCGTACTCTTTCGCAAAAACAGTACGGTGACTACTGGTGGTCGATGAAGTTTGTTTCGTTCCACTGCTAGACAACTGACCGGGACTGTTTGCTCGTTGATCCTGATAAGTTAAAACGTTTGCGAGACTAGCCAGAACCGGCTCCGAAGCGAACGCCAGGCTATCCGTGCACTCTTCGACTTTGTATGCCTGCAACCGTAACCGGAGTTGAGAGTAGCACACCGATGGATGATTAACCTTTAGAGTTTAGAGTTTAGAGTTTAGAGTTTAGAGTTTAGGGGACCGGCAAAGCCCCTTTCCTTTCGCCCCGACTGTGTTTGTATGTAAGTTCATATGTTCGGCTATGAATGCCAAAAAATTATAAATAAAAATATGATACAAAAATTTTCGGTAACGCTAAGAGGAAGTTCTCTGAACTGCCATGTAGGTGAAATATTGTTACAATCCGACTACAGATTCGTAATCAGCTGTATCAAAAACTCCCAGATATACTGTATTTTTTAAATTAAAAAATGTTAAAAATTTTATTACCGTTTCGGACCGGCAACGGGCAAAGCCCCTTCTGGGGCTCTGTGCAAGTCGTCGGATTCTGCACATCAAAATATATAAAACGTACATGTTGTGCAGCATTAGAGGACTTGCACAGAGCCCCGAAAGAGGATTCGCCGGTCCGGAAGGTTAATGAAATTTTTAACATTTTTCAATTTAAGAGTAAAGTCGAAAATCGCGGATTTCGGGAACTTCGTGATTTCCGACCTTATTCTGCGATCTTCAAGCGTTCATAGTTCAGAGCAACGTTAACCGGTTTTGATGAAATTTTAGGCATGTATGCAACTTACTTCGATCTACAAACGGTTTTTTTTTTATTTAATTTTCATCACGCAGGCTCACAAAAAAAGTTCCTCGAAACAAAAACGACTTTTACAATATTTTTTTTTAGCTATTCCGACCAATTGCAGTTTTTTTTTTTCAAAACGACGAAACACCTCACTTAGCAAACAAATTGTTCTAGCTTCTCAAAGAAACCTCACGTTGTTTGGACCAATCGTAAAAAAAAGTTATGCGATTTTAGAAGTTGTAAACTTTCTTTCGTCCGCCAGTGTATGCAAGTGTAACGAGATGCGTGGGTGGAAAGAAGGTGTTACCTGCAGTATCTTGGGATGGGACAGTTTTTCCATCTGTTGGGCTCCGTTTCGTAAAATTTCCGTCACGATCTCTTTCTTTTTCGGCTTGTATACCTTATCGACCGATCTTTTATCGAAGAGGAATATCGAAACCTCCTGCAATCGATCAAACAAATTCCCAATTTATAATAATACCTAATATAATACGTAATTATTGTGTAATAGGTACGGCATAGTGTATATAGGTAGTTCTACTATGCAATCGGTCATAGTAGATACGAAGGATGCGTGAAAAGTATCGCGTGCCTCGAATCTTACCTTTCTATCCACCTTTGTATACCCCTCGTATACACGCCAGGCGTTCTCGGGACCCGCTGTAGCCAATTGCTTGCCTACCTCGTAAAAATTTTGAAGCGCACGCGGAAGGAGGACGCTCGGCGTCGAACCACTGCTCTTCGACTTGGCGAACATGACAAACGCAAACGCAACCAACACCCGTTAATCTTCAATGTTCATCGGATCAGCTTCGATCCGTTCAGAATCGCTCGCTGTTGTTGTCCGCCTTCCTTCTCGACTAATTCTCGCAGCGCACACACCTGCCGCACGATCACATCAACCTTTCTCATAATCAATCCAATTTCTTGCAGGCCTTTGAATGAAAAACGCCACGGAGACTCGAACGAACCGGGAAAACGAACGTTAAACCGACATCGACCCCTCTCTTCGAACTTTCTCCCTATTTCTCAATCCCCTTGTCGGGACGGTTATTGTTCTTTCTCTTCTTCGCCTTACGCAGCTTCTTATCGATTTCCTTCGTATCTCCGTGCCGTATGGTACGGTATGGGCACCGTGCACGTACACCCAGCAAACGGAAATAATAGGAGACAACAGCGGGGTAGAAAAATAGTGTTATTGTTCCGAGCGAAGACGTTACTTAAAGAGGCAAGCCTTTCAACACCACCTTTCACAATCACCTTTCAGTCTTTTCCAACAGTCTCTCCAACGCGGGACATGCGGACTCAGCCCTCTATATACATTTCCATTCAACCATGTCCCAAAGCATAGCCTGGTATGTGTAATAGAAATCACCTCGCGAGGACTAACAGTCGAGTTTCGCAAGATGGAAAAGCCCGAGCATAACCGCCAGACTCACCAGACTGTATGTATATGTAAATAGATATGTATGCTCGCTTGTTCGCTTGTTCGCTTGTTCGCTTGTTCGCTTGTTCGCCCATTTGCTCTTTTGCTCGTTCGTTCGATAACTCGTTTGAACCCCGACACGAATCAACAGCCGAATATGCTTGCCGAATGTCGTGAAATGCGTATGTATCCAATATGTCCTGTACCGTTACAAGGACTCGTTCCGAGCCAAACCCGAGTGTCGCCGAATCAAACGGAACACGACTCGTCGAGCAATTTCGAAGCTTTCAAACGTTTGAAAAGCAAACGTTTCCGCCCCATACGGGCAGTCAAAAGCTGGGCGGTTTACAAATTTTTATCAACAAGCTCGAGAACAACAGAGAAAGAGAATAAGAGTTACGATCGATTACAATCAAGGTAATTTACTGTGCGACCGCCGGGAAACTCGATCGATTCGAATTTAATCCGAGTTGCGAGTTGCACAGGGCCAGACCCCGGTGGCGAATAGCTTCAGTCTTTCAGTCCGAGCGAACAGCGAACAGCGAACAGCGAACAGCGAATAACGCGGCCACACAGAACAAGGTGGAGAAACAGAAAACAGAAGGGCGAAGGAAGAAACTGAGAAAGAAGATGCAGTATCGTGGCTGACACTCGAGAATGGCTCACCTGTTGCCGGCAACAACGAGAATCGCGTACCTCGCATAGAAGCACTATAAAGCAGGATGAAACCGAAAAAGAAGGGTAATATGCGCGGTGCGCGGCGGTCCGGAGCAGGCGCGCGCGACCTGCAGGCCGCATGGACGCGCGAGCTATCCAAAGGAACAGTCGAACACGATTGACGGCCGATTACACTAAATAAGTACTTGGCAGCACCGATACAACTTGCCACGCACTCCTTTCGAGAACGGATCTCACCACCACACGCCTTTTTCTTCTATCTATCCGTCGCGCCGCTCTGTTCGCCGTCAACCTGTATCGCTTGCTTCCCACTTTCCACCGAATCCCTTTTCCCCTCCTTTTCGTCTTGAACGCGCCTCCTCTTCTCTATCCCCTAATCCACGATCTTGTCCTGCTCCTCGTCCTTTTTTATCGAGTGCTCGGTATCCGCGTCCTTGTGGTCGATGGTATCCTTATCGATGGTGGAGTTGCCGAGCGCAACAGCAACGTCACCTTTGCCAGCCGTTTCGTGCGAATTAATGTTATCGTCATTCCACGCGAAAGCGAGAAACTTGCAAGGAAGTTGGGAGGAAACGCATGCGCGCTCTCCGCCCCCCTCCCCAACCCCCGCCCGGCTGTGGCTTCAGCTACCTACGGCCTGGACTCTGACCAACTCTGACTCTGGCTCTGGCTCTGGCTCTGGCTCTGGCTCTGGCTCTGGCTCTGGCTCCGGCTCCACTATGGCTCACTACAGCTCCAATTCCGGCATGTTCCGGCAAGTTCCGGCTCTGGCCAGCCAGGGTATACTTAAGCTTTTGCCTGAAAATTATAGGTCTGGGCTGCAGGTAGCTATATCGCCACCAGGCAAGCGGTAGGTAGGGGGATGATATCGCCGCTCTGACTGGCGGTAGGGCGGATCTGTTGGGCAGTAGGGGGTTTCGATTTAGTTTCGGGATTACAGCTGTGGCGTGGGAAAAAGCGGGCGCGCGCGCGCTCCCGCTCGGCCGCAGGGAGAGGGGCTTGAAGATGAAAATAGATCGAGCTGTTTCACACACGTATCGGGCAATTCTCAACATCCAACAGCCAAATTGTTCCTGTCACTACCGATTCCCCAACAGAAATCCATCCAACGTTTATCGACTGTGAATAACACACCGAATACGTAGGTACTACATAGGTAATATCGCCACTTGATGTCCGATGACATTGGTTCGATTGGTTCAACCTTGTCAAGCTAATTCCTCAAGCTTGGCGATTCTTTCACCGAAACTACTAAGTAAGAAGTCTAATATGTATGTACCATACCACAGACGAGGTATAGGATAGACCTATCACCTTATGGAAGTTCGTGTCGCCACCCAAACTGTGTTATCGACCCATAATTTCAGAACTGAATGTAGTGGCATCTGCTTATGAACAGCGTCCAGCTCAGCAACAACACTGAAATGTGTTGAGATGCTGAAAGGTGTGTGCGTGCCTGTATACGTGTGATTTTGCCGCGGACATATTTTCTTGTCTTTTATCTAGAGACGCGGTAACGTCTCGACGCCAAGTACATGAAAGAAAAGACACCTTGTATATGCCTGTCGCTGCCGTGTATCTTTACTCGAAGCACAGCTATTCCAACCTAACCTGAAACTTATTTCATTAATATCTCATCACGCCTGCAATATTTTCTATATTTAATGGCATTTTTCTCATGTAAACCGCATGTAAGCTTTCGAATAAGAGCAATTTCAATAAAATCGGTCCACGCATGACAGAGATATCGTAATATCGTCTCTTGGATCAGTCGGAAATTTTAAGATTTTTCTTCTGATTCTTCTTGTTCAAGGAATTTTTCGTCAGTATAATACGAATATACGTATATACGCGTTACACACACCCCTTCAGCCAACACATGTTCGTTCTTCGTTCGTCGACTCTCGGGATTATTCGGCAGGGATCGTTGTCCGTCATTGTATAAAAACGAACTAATACCTACATGTTTCGTTCGTCAATCGCTATCTTCATTATGCAATCTACTCCAAATTTTGACAGCTTACAGTCAGGTTATAACCTGACGAGTGTCAAATAAAGTAGGTTGTCAAAATTTGAGATGCCACGTGTTTTTACAAATATATATCGCTGTACCATTGAATTGCAACCAAAATGCAGTCTCAAACACAAGGTACGTTGCGTCCTGTTTGTATATCATAAATATAACCCAGAACCACAAATTCAAACGACTTGAAATCAACCTGTAACCTGAAATCAAATCAATTCAATCGATATGCAATCAGCATATAACCACAAAACAGTATTACTTTTTAATTAAATATTATTACATTTTTTAACATACACTTTGCGGCTTTGTTAGAGTTTTGTGAAATTACATTTTTAGTCTCATAACGATCCGTGAATATTTCCTCAAGTTTTTGCAATTTATGTTTAAAGAAATATTGACTTTGGACGATGAGAAATATTTTGTTTATAATTTTTAGCTCGAATATTAATGATTGGATAAAGAAACTGTAAATAGAAAAAATGTGTGTTGTGACGAGCTTTACAACACTATATTTTTTAAAATACAGATTAACATTTAATTTTCCAATCCTTTTTAGCGTTTGGACAATAATTTTTCGCATTTTCGATCGCTAGTCCCCTTATTGCATCCGACCCTTCATTATTGTGCTGCTCGTTAAAAAAACTGCATCGAAATTGATCCATTAATTCCCGATTGTAAGTGATAAAGTAACTCTGAGGTAAGGTAAGGTGACAGCGGAAGTATTTTATACATATACCTACGTAGAGAAAAGGGGAGAAGAGAAAAAGATAATTTTCATTCGTTACTTTGAATGAAAGAAATTTATAGTCGATTTCGACAAAATATTGAAGCAGTAATGAATAAAATTGTTTGATCTGTAACCTCTTTGATACTGCAGAGCGTAGAAGTAATTAATCCCCATAAAAAGCTTCAAAAAAGTAAAAAAAATACGCCAAGTACATGAAAAAATGTCGAGGACGGAAAAGAGTATTATCAAATAAATCACAAAAAATAGAAGATAATCATATAATATTTTAAAAATTATCTGGGGTCATTCCCTATGCAAATAATTCCCTTTGTAAAAAGAAGTGAGATCCTCATAAAAAAACTTCAAGGAAGTAAAAAAATTAGAACAAAAGACAAAAAAAAATGTCCGCGGCCTGGAAGTCAAATACTTGGCGTGGCCAGGCAAGGTATTCTGAGATCATCAATACCCATACCTTCCCCCTCACAAGCTTTCACATAATTTGTCCATTTAAAACTCTGACAATATGAATACACTTTCATTATTTTGCGTTTTTAAATAATTCTTATTCAACGACACCTTGACCATGCCTGGCCACGCCAAGTATTTGACTTCCAGGCCGCGGACATTTTTTTTTTGTCTTTTGTTGTGTTACACAGTGTCGCCTTTATGTACTTGCAGCTCGCTTTGATTTCACATCTTTTTTTACTTTGTAATTATTATTATCTTCTACTTTTTGTGGTTTTTATTTATTTCATGTACTTGGCGTAATTTTTTTACTTCCTTGAAGTTTTTTATGAGGATTGTGTTACACAGTGTCGCCGTTGCACGCTGCAGGAAAGCACCTTTATGTGCTTGCAGCTCATTTTGATTTCACATCTTTTTTGCTTTGTAATTATTTTCTATTTTTTGTATTTTTTTTTATTTCATGTACTTGGCGTAATTTTGTACTTTTTTAAAGTTTTTATCGGGATCTCACTTCTTTTTGCAAAGATAATTTGCATAGGGAATGACTTCAGATAATTTTTAATATTATATGATTATTTTCTATTTTTTGTGATTTATATTAACAAATTATCACGGACCAGAATTCAGGATAAATTCAATCCCAGCATCATTTTACACTTCGATTGTCTATATATAAATAAATAAAATCCTGAGTTTAGTTACAAATAAAAAACAGTTTGATGATATTTAAACATGTTGCAATTCAAATTTCGGCAACTTAACTTGTGTTTGAGGATGGAATAGAGATTGACGAAGATAGATGATCGCAGCCAATTGGCTCGTATTACTTGTCACGTAATTAATAATTGTATTACAATGTTACTTGTGATACGATTAGTAATTATACTTCAAATAATACAGATTGCTCAGGTCTCACCACGTGGAGGCGCTGCGAGTGGAGACCCGCCCTAACCGCGGCCCATCCACCCTCCTTTTATGCAAAATTTTATTTTCATTTCCATAGATCCCCCTGATGCCCGGTTGCAAAACGATCCTCGATCGCTCCACAACCGGGCAACAGAAGGAGTCCTTCTGTAAAAAGCTACCGCGATGAAACTAAAGCAGAATTTAAAACATTTCTTCGTTTCTTTCATTTAAAATTTGAAGAATTTTCTGGTATATTTCTACCATGATAATTATTCATTAATTGGGAATGAAAGAAAGAAAAAAAGGGGGAATATTTCCGAATTAGTGAATAATTCAAATTTTCTACTGATTAAAAGGAAATATGCCAGTGCATATTTGCTATGGCCACTCAAATACTAATAATTCCTACGGAAACGAGCGCTCGTATTTAATAATTGCTACTTATATTTAGGTAAACACTGCAGTGTTTATCTTATTCCTTAAAAACTACTTAATTCTATGTGGCCACTAAACACCTTACCTAACCATATACATATCTACTTAAATTTAAATAATGACCTGCCTAATAAGAATCTGAAATTGTCATGTGTTTCTTACTTCCCTCGATGGACCCACGATGTTACCTGAAACATTCTCAAAAGTATTAATAAAAATTCCTTGAGGTTTCGTTTCTCAAGGATGATGAACCTGAAATCCTATTTTTGCAATATTCTTCACACATAATACTCTGCAACAGAAACTTTCTCAATGAATTAGTACTTACAATCTATCTCGATTAAGTAATGTAATTTCAACAGATATAGTCTTTTCATTGAATCGCTATTGCCCAAATATTGGAATATCACATTTGAAGCTACAGTTTAAAACTCAATATGGAATATCGATTCGGTAATAAAATGAAAGAAGGAAAAGAATAAAAAATACTGCTTCATTATCAGCAGACAAAGTAGGCAATCAACCTTTAGCAATACTTTAGCAATTCATGAAAAAGAAGCTACTAATCATATTACATTTCATTCCGAAGCAATTGATATTCATAATATTAAGCACATTGGGTGCTCTGTTACATCAACTCAATAATTTCCTTGTAGTTTCTCATTAATTGGCATCTTCAAAGTTTATGTATCAATGACTCGACAATCTTCAACATTTATGCAAATGTTGAAGATTGGAATAACTGCACTTTACTGCACAGTAATCGAAATTACTTTCATACAGAAAGTAGCAACAACGAGCACGCGTTAATATTGAAAATTTACTATAAATATAAAGTGCCGAATTGCATTTACCTACTTTTTCAGTGCAAATTTCCTTTTAATATCATCAAATGAAGCAACAGTCGCGGGTGAATTTTGATTAATGCAAAGGAATGTTGAAAATTTATAAAAAGAAAAAACTACATTTCTTATCAATCTGATAGGAAATACAACGATTGACGAAGTTACTATGCAAAAATCAGCAACGTTAATGAGGAATAGCTACTGCTACTTTTCAAAGACTGCAATTTCTATCACAAATAATGAATCACACCTTTCATCGCCATTCTTTCAGTCACAGAATAAAATTTTCCAAATGCTATTCCATAAAAATTGGAACTTCAAATTTAAAAATATTCTAAAAAAATAGAAAACATTTATCTGCAAGATATGAATATACTTTTAAAACAATATTTCCAGTGACAAACACTCGATTCAAGGGTGGGTAGGTGGTGGTAGGAGAAGGAGGATGGTGCAGCCACTTAGGGCTGCTAGAAAAAATGATCAGTAGCCAGAAGGGCAGCTGATCATTGTCCACTCATTAATGCAAAAAAACCGTGAGTGGACTTGAAATCAACTCCCGAGCATAGTCACTAGGACTTTGGACTACCCGCAGCACTAATTTCTCAAACAAATTCAAAATTCCCGGATGGTGCTTCATTACTGAAAATTCTACTATACTCAATACAAATCCCAAATAGCAAACGAAAAAGCTACCGAGAACCACCGCGTGGGTGGTTTCATTTTTCGCAGATCCAGTTGCTCGGGACTCTTTTTTCCCAGGAACATGTCTCTGGACATGTCCCAGGATAGTTTTGGGGCATTGGGGGCTGGGGGTCGCAACTCTAATTACAAACGCGATCAGTCATCATCGCAACACTAACTGAAAAAAATATTAAGAATCAAACTAGGACGAGTTATTAAAAAAACGCGATCAGTCGCATCGCAACTCTAATAAAAAGAATACCATGAATCAAAAGTAATGCAATGAATCAAACTCTAGTAACTCCAATTAAAAATACAAGAATATCCTGAATAAAAATCGCGATTTTTTTTTCGGAACACTACAAGCAACCACGATCGATATTTATTCGCAACGCTATGCTAGAACCAGACGCGGGGAATGCTTGATTCGCAACGCTAATTCAAACCGTGATCAACATTTAGTCGCAACACTAACTGGCCCCGTAATCTTCCTCGCAACTCTAATTGAAAACGCGGTGGGCTCAATTTCAGGGGAGGGGGTATCGATTAGGGTGGATCGAAATATAGGGGCAAAATATTTTTTTATTATTCATGACTTCTAATAGTGGGCCTAAAAGTTGCCTTTTATAATGGTATTTAAGCTACCAAAGCTTGAACGTGATCAACAATTTTTTTCAAGTGCCGCAAGCCTTTAGTAAGTAAATATTAATATTTGAAGGGCTTGCGACACCTGAAAAAATTTGATGATCACGTTCAAACTTTGGCAGCTTAAATTCCATTAAAAAAGGGAACTTTTGCCCACTATTAGAAGTGATGAATAATAAAAAAAATATTTTACCCTTATATTTCGTTCCACCCTTGTCTCGATGGGTCAGCCTATTGCCACCAAACTACTACTACTACTACAACTACCGGCGAGCATAATGGCAATATGATACGTAAGAATGACCCTGCACCCGAGGATGCAGTGCCATTCTTGGTAGCCCACATGATGTGGCCTTTTCTCTGGCCGGGCTATCCTCAGCTCTTTGGCCACTTCTTGCTTCGGGCGGTCCGCCCTTCTGAAACTGAATAGCGTGCCCAAGCCCGACCTGCCGACCGCGACCAGCGACAATGTGCAATGTCCCACTGGCGTCAAAAAGTCGACATAGCGAGGCTAGAAGCGAGGGCATACCCCACTCGCACTAGTCTGGCCGTCGACTTTTCTCACAAATTTCCTGAAAGCAGGTCATCGCGCGGGGGAACATGCGATCAGAGAATACGACGACCTGCCCCGGCCCTACCTACTTATATTTAAGTCACACATTCGTGCCAGAAGGTAAGTTACCTATCCTACACAAAACCTATATTTAAAAAATATCAAAACAGTCTCTCAAACACAATCATCAGTCAACCCACTCCACGATTCTCAAGCATCACCGCTCGGGTGCAAACTAGAGTAGACTAGAGAGACCGTCCCGGGACGACTCCGTCACCCGAGCTTGGCCACAATCACACTCTAATAAGTACGTACAAGTGTTTTCACTGAAATCGGCTGGTAAAGGCAGTGACCATTGCGTATAAGTATGATTTACATAGCAATTAATTATTGTCAATTTCAAAGAATGGATTACTTAATAATGTGCATTGTACGTATTAGGTACATACATCAAGCGTTATTACTTTACTTTCTCGTTTGATTGTACGAGATTGATTAACTTTCATATTCCAAGATTATTTACTAGAATGATCATCGTGTGCAACAAGGAATATGATACATTGGTATCGTTATTGCAATGAATAATAATATAATATTATAGTTTCGTTAACATGGTCTTTGATAAAAATCTTTCACCGACGCAAATTCCACCGCCTAACCACACAAACACACACAGGTGGAAAATGCGGCGTGCACGATACACTAACGCAATGCCAGCCGCCGACATGTAATTAGTTAGTAAAGAAAGTCATCGTGCCCCATTGCCTTCAACCACCCAAGTAACGCATGGGCACGTGAATGAGTTAAAAGGCAATGGGTACGGAAAGATATCCTGAAAATCCTCAACTAGAAAATATTATTAGACTGCATAGTGTCTAGCACGCTAGTATTCTTTCATTTTACATTATAAAGCAAAATTACTCGACTTTCAACTTGTGAATAGTTTAAAGTTTGATAAATAAGAAAGGACTCTACTTTAGATCAAGAAAAAGGACTCTACTCGACATTCAATTAGCGAGAAAAAAAACTATAAAATTGAATTATTTAAGAAAATGACTCTAAAACATGAAGAATTTAATTTAAGAATTTAAAACGGACGATTCCATCGTCAAAGTAAATTTCATAATAGGTAATAAGAAAGTATGTTCTCATGCTAATTACTTTGAATCTGAAATTTGCCCACCCTCAATTGTCTTCTTGCACATGGAAATTAATTATTCTTTGTGTACGCAAACGAGTGACCTTTATAAGAAAGGAATTACACTTTTATGTCTATTATCATCATTTAGACATCAAGTTACTTTTGAACACGTAAGTATTATCAGAAAAATAAAAGAAATTCAAGTCATTATAATCGTCGCAATGACGGAATCGGAGTTCTTCGCTACATAAAAATTAGCATTCAGCCGTATTGATATTCATATGAAATATCAATACCTTCTGAGCTGCTATGCATCTTTAGGTGCATTATTTAATAAATATCTACATCAATGTATGATCAATGATAAACATTCGCGTTAGGAAACGTTTATCTTGGAAATATAAACACAAGAAGACCCTAGCCCTCGTCTAAGAAATACATACACAGACAAAATGTTACAATTCACGGGCATGGTTACCATACCCGCGGTCATTATGCTCGCCAAAGTATACAACCGGTCACTGGTGTCGATTCGGACCAAACGTCCTACGACATGACTGAGTGACCAGAGGAACCATAATGCATGCGCACTCACATTTCGCTGTGCCCCGGTGACGGAGGCGCCAACACCTCTGCAACTGCTCAGGGGAAGTCATCAAGCTGCTAGAAGAAGTCATCAGCTTGCTCAGCTGCCCCTAGACCAGGCCTGCCCCATCGGGTGCAAATACCTCCTGAATTTCTGGGACCCGGGTAACAGCCGAGCGCAGGACTGTTCCATTGCTACCCGTTGCGGAATTTGTGAGAGAACTGCATGAGTGGGCGTCCATGTAGAAGAGGTCTTCGAATCCAAGCAATAGACTCGTGGTACGAGCCTACGTGGACAGCCGCACACTCATGCAGTTCTCCCGCAACCCATGCTGTGGTTAGCAACGTAACCAGTCCCGCGCTCGGCTGTTGCCCGGGTCCCAGAAATTCAGGAGGTATTTGCACCCGATGGGGCAGGCCTGCCCTAGACTGTAACGAAGGAACAGAACACGATTATAATTTCTTTCTAAACTTACGATTGTTCGAACTCTAATAAAGAACCACGAAACAATTCAAAACTAACGAAATTTTTTATCATTCAGACATTTTAATAAAAAAATTAAAAAATTAAATATTAAAAAATAAAATTAACAAATTTTTTTTCTTAAAATGTCTAAATTATAAAAAGTTTCGTTAGTTTTGAATTTCTTGGTGATTCTATTCTAGAAATTAATTTTCTTTTAATTTTTTAATTTTTTGTTTCTGGAATTTTGAAGAATGAACTCTACTTTAAAGGAATTAAATGAAATACATAGATACTTACATCTTTCCAATAATATTCTGCGCCCAAATCTCCTCTTCAGCTGACGCACTGACTCTAATTTCCGATAACGAGTTTCGCTTTCAAAAGTAAAAAAAATAAAGAAATAGACTATCAACGCGCCTCAAAAACCGCTGGATCTATTCTCGCGATTCGAAAGTCAGAGCCCCGATGCTCGCCAAAGAATATAAATTGCGTAGAAAACACTGACTCTACCCTCGCGTATCCGAAAATTGTTAACGACACTCTGCTATGAGCAACTGTGCTCTTCAAAACGAAAAACTTCGTACGTCAGGGACACTGTAATAAGTAGGATAGGAGGATGGGGTGGATGTAATTTGATCGAGTGTTTGTCACGAGGAAATATTGTTTTTCTTGGAACCAGCCAAGGAACTTTCGCTCCTTGTTATTTAGAATACAAGGTGTGATGCGAAAATACAGAATGCTCGCTCGATAGGAGCAGCTTTACATTTCAGTAACACGATATTATCCAGAATATACTACATCAGAAATAATTATTACATTTAAATGAACCGTAGTAGTGGCATTCCTCATTAAAGTTGTAAGCACGTTCGTGTTATTCGAATAATACTTTAAAATGTATCACGATCTTTATAAATATCGAAAATTCATTGCAAGAATCAAAATTCGTTAATTATTCATGCTTGAATAGCATGTCCTCGATCAACTACGCAGTTTCTGTACATAAAGAACAAAACTTGCATCCAAAACCGAACGTAAATGCAATTACACTAGCATCATTGAAATATTATTGAATTCTACGTAAACGCGACCGAAATGCAATAGAATTCGATCATTCCAATATTTCCTAAACATCTACTGACGCCATTTTGAAATGTTTAAATAAATCCGACTAGAATTATTCAATTTATTAACCGATTCAATAAAATAACGATAAAAATACGTATACCACACGTATTGCCATCTTCTTTTTCCACGGAATGACCAGTCGCCATCCAAGCACCGTTCAAATTAACCGCCAAGTGTCATGGCGTTGCCTGCCCTTTGGTTTCGATTCCCGCCTCAACGTCTGTAACCGAACGATGCAACAAGAGATTGAAACAAAAGCATTAAAACATTCGTAAGGCAATTAAACAAGAAATAAACTTGAAATATGCCCGAAAAGGGATGTAATTGAATACCGAGACACGATATGTGTGCACTAAATGTGCAGAAATATCGGTACGAAGGCAACGAAGGCAATACGCGACGAACGTCCAACGGTTTTCTCGCGATATTTAATCAATGCCGGGACGAAAGTGTATTAATGATAGCAGCAAGTGACGGTAGACAGTAAAGAAGAAAACTAATAATGATTATAAGTAATTATGTGACGATAGATAATGTAGGCGTACCATTTAACTACGCAGCTATTGAATCGTCAGTCCCAATTCAGCCGTTTCTGCAAGCCTGCTGTACAGTTCTGTCAGTCAGTAGGTGACAAAAATATTCGTACACCCTTCAAAACAGAATAACATCTTTAAAATTGGTTCAAACGACGTGATTTTTTTTTAGAAGCTGGAAGGATTAGTTCACTAAGTAGTTTACCAACAGTTAGGTCATTGATAAAAATGAGTGGGGGAGCACGTCTTTGGTTTAGAACTGTGAAATCGTCCACATGCTGTGTGGATCTTATTTTGTGTACTAAAAAGACTTATAATAAATATATATTTACAAACGATAAGTCAATTATTTTTGTTACATTATTATAATCTCCATTCTATTTACTTTAGTGTACAATATTAAAAATTGCAATATTTTTTTATTTATTGTACAAGTAACATCAGGTTCTGGAAAACGATGATTTGAGGCAAGATGGGGTCCTTGATACGTGGAATGATGTGGTACCCTATTATGGTTGTTCATGTGAGGCGGAACAACGCCATCGTTCTCTATTGTAATTTAAGTCGAATTTTCGTTACATTTAATACGGATTTGAAAATGGTAAGAAACGAGGAAAATGGTCAACAGAAGTTATGAAGAAATCTGTAGATGAAGTTTTAAGCAACAAAATGGGGTACAAGAAAGCTGCTTCAGAATATTACCGCCCACAAACAACATTGGAAAGCTATGTCCAAAAATTTAAACAGGGTTTACCATTAGGTCCAATTAAGAGTGTATTTTCGCAAACAGATGAGGAAGAACTTGTCGAATATTTAAAAGATATGGTCCCACAACTCCTGCAGGAGGGTAGGAAGAAAATAATTTAGAAGAAATTCATATTTACATTGATTGTGAAAATATTTATAGGAACCGTGTTGCCCCGTTTCGGTACCACGTCATACCCCGTGGCAGGAGCAAGATGGTGTTTCCTTATATTTTTTTAAAAGTTTAATAACATCAAATTTTTATTTAAACGTTGCTCAAATTATGTACTAAAGGTTAAAGTATTAACTTATAATTATATATCGATTCATAAAAACTTAAATAAGAGGTATAATTATCCATTTTTTTGCTTGTTTGCTTAGCTTCCCCATCATGAAGAAGGGTCTCCTACTCCAATATTCATAACAGTCATACTGTGTATAATCCAAATAGATAACGCTTCAATCTCATTCATTTCTTCAGAGAAATATTTTGTCCAAAAATGTGTGGGCTACGAGAAGATATTTTTTATTGAAGAACAAATGATCGACACGTAGCGCGATACGTGTTTCGCCCCGCGCCCTGTGAAAGAGTCCGCTCGTTTCCACGTTTCATCTGTCGACTTCAAACAGTTGAAACAAAAAGTATGCGGGGTACACAAAATCAGTATCGCGATACGAGAATCGTCGTGTGAACGGTTCCTATGGAAGCTATAATGATCAATTGAAAATCGCGATGCATGTATCGCCGTGTGAAAAACGCTCTAAAGTTTGCACGCCCTGTTGAAACGCACATCCAGCTCCATACCCTCTATCTTACCACAGAAAATTCAAATACAAAACTCTTTTCATTACAATCATTAATAATGATCAGAATTATATCATGTTTGGTATAATTTGTTTGGAGATCTAATATTAATTATAGAAATTCCCATTTTCATTACTGAGTGGCCTATTGCTGTCCTTGTCTTTATGACTCTAGGATCTAGGACCCCTGAAGCGCGTGGTGCGAGGCGTGGAGCTTCGACCCGAGAACCTTTCACGGTTATGAAAAAAGGTCGACCTTTCCGTGATTTCAGGACTCCGTCAGTCCAAATGCCCAAATATCGTTGGCAACCAAATTCTAGTTTCACCGAACGGATAGAGGTTCTACACTGACATCTGCTGACAGTCCTGACACGGACAAGTGTGCGCTGCTCCACTGATTCCCACGGTCCGGAACTGACGGGTACGGAGAGACCGTCCAAAACAAGCAACCGATACCTTTTACGACCACGCAACTGACACGGAACTGAAACGGAACGGATATGTGTGCGTGGACCTTAAAGCTGGCATCGTTCAGTCATAACAGAAGACTGATTACCGTTTCCGACTGATCCATGAGACGATATTACGATATCTCTGTCATACGTGGACCGATTAAATGTTGTTGTTTATATATATTTTTATGTTAAATAAATTTATTTTGCGTTAAATACACTTGAATAGGATAGCAAGGTTAAAAGGCGTATGTGTTCTTGTTGTGATCCTTTTTTCTCTGTCGTTGCACGGAATACGTTACTCTATGAGAATCATTTGTAAATCGCGGGTTTCGAATGTCTTATTTTTAATTTCTAATTCATACCACGCGTAGCGTTATAATCTTATTATAGACTGAATCGATAACGTTGGGTGTGACACGAAAATGGTAAGGGGGCTCGCGTGTGACACAAAATTACATTGGGTGATAGGTCTATCCTATACTTCGTCGATGACCATACCTACCTACTTACTACCTACGGTTTCCGATGAACGCGTTTCGCGAAAGATCGCATCAATCGATATATATATTCACAAAAGCCAAAAAATCGGTCAAGTATCGAGAAACACTTTAGCTTGTACCTAACTACTAAAAATCTACATTTATGCGTCTACCCTGCGTTTCTTCTGCCCTGACACAATCTTTTAATCTACTGTCGCTTGCTTGCTTATTTATTTCATTTCACGCTCGGCACTCAATAATACAAACGAATAATAAAATAATAATAATAGTTACGATGGTAATGATTATAAATTACACTCCCCGTAAAAATTAAAGGAACACTATAATTTCCCCAAAAATTTTGATAATCTTCAAATGGCTATATCTTTGCGAAAAATGGTCGCCAAGAATATTTAAAACACGCATTTTGACGCTTCAAGTTTCTAAGTAGGTAGGTAGTTTTTGAATCAAGGACTCAACTTTTGTTTTCATCCATTATGATACTGTTTTATCAAGATGAAGCGCAGGAAACGATGTTTTAGAAAATTTTGCCCAGTTTGATTAACGTATGCACGAGCCACAAAAAATTTATCCGGTAAATCCAACGAACAGCTCTTATAGAGCAAACATTTCTCTTTCATTTCGTTTTTTCTTTTTTTTTTTGGTTTTGGTGTATGATTTTTATTGGCCGAGTTATTCGCGATCAAAGCAAAAAAGGTACTTTTCACTTTGAACACCTATACCTAACTTGCGAACTCATGATCGTAGACAAATTTCCATGATTGTTTTGGAAAGCTAAGAAAGTCTCCTTTCAGAACCTTTTGTTGCCAATTTAATGAGATTTTTTCTAATCGTATTAAATCTATTTTAAAATGACCCCAAAAATTGCATATTCACCATTTTTTAGAAAACATGATACCCACTTCATGGAAAATCATGGAACTATTCAAGTGTCCACGTCTTTGGCGAGTTAAAACTACCGTTAAACACTGTGCAAAAGATCGGACCGATCAGATTTTTTTCCGTATGTCCTCGATGATCAAACATACGAGGTTGTTAGTTCAATGTCGTTTTAGTAAAATGAAAAGATTTCAAAAATGTAAGAAAAACATTTTCATCCAAACTGTTCGCAATGACAAAAACTGTACCTCAGTAATGGGCATTAGCACCACCCAAATGCGCCAACTCGAGTTTTACGAGTCTTTTTACTAGAGTGACATTGAACTAACAGAAAAAAAAGGTTCAACAATCGTTCAAAAGCCGCGAGAACAAAAAAAAAAGGGTTTTCAAGAGAAACATAACGTAAAACAGGTGATCTTTCAATTTATCAGGCCATATCGGATGTTTCACCATCGGGGACATACGGGAAAAAAGCATGATCGGTCCGGCCTTTTGCACAGTGTTTAACCAACACTAACCAACACCACTGTAAATTTTTCGGAAAATTGATTTTTTTTTTATTGGCTTAAAAGATGCATTGAACCCTTTAGAATATGGGGGGAAAAACTGTATCACTTGAAACTAATTTATTTCCTTAAAATTTCGAGCTCTTCCCCAAGCGCATCGGACTGCTTCGAAACGACTACCGGCGTTAAATTAATCCCTGCTGGGAAGGTACAGCCTAATGTCCTACCATTTGATTTCTAACTTCTCTAATACACAACGGATGTTGTTAGAAAGTTTTTATGTTCAGTTAGAAGCATTTCCAAATAAAAGTATGTTAGCGACAACGTATTTTTTAGGGTCGTCGAAGGCAATTAGTCCCTCCGCTATTTTGCTTTCGTACGGTTTAAACGCGTTTTTCTCGAAACACGATTTTTCAACACGGCACGCAGCATAATTCCAACAATTTTCATTCTTTTCATTCGAAATTTTAACTATATCTTTAAAATAACATTTTGAAGAGAAATACGTACGGGATTTTCGATAAGTTAATTTAAACATTACTTATTAACAAATGATTGCCCTCTTTTTAAAGAAAATTGAACGTTTTTTATTCAAATACTCACCAATCACACAAAAATCGATATTTTTAAAATCCCCTACGTATTTCTCTAGCTATAAACATGTAGATTTGAGAGATATTTTTTCCATTTTCTAGATTCAAATTTGCACCAGCTACACTGCGTGCCGCAGAGCACTAAAATTTCAACATGCTTCACGAGAATGGCTTCAGTGCCGCCATTTTTTAATATTTTTCAATAACCATTTTTTTTTTAATAACATAATATATGCTTAATAATTTCCTCCAGTATTGTTATTCTATCACCTTTCCTTCCATCCAAGAAAAATTGCCAGAAAAACGCCTTTTTTCAAGCTGTTACAGTGGTGTTACCCCTTAAGGGCAGGTTTAACTCGCAAAAAACATCATGTTTTCTAAAACATGGTAAATATGCCATTTTTTGAGGTCATTTTAAAATGGATTTAATACGATTTAAAAAAATCTGATTACATTGGCAACTAAAGCGTTTGAAAGGAAGCTTTTTTAGCTTTCCAAAACACTTATGGGAATTTGTCTACGATTATGCGTTCGCAAGTTATAGGTGTTCAAAGTGAAATTACCTTTCTCGCTTTGATCGCAAATAACTCGGCCAATAAAAATCATACACCAAAACAAAAAAAAAAACGAAATTAAAGAGAAATACCTATTTGGTAGAAATAATCTTCGTTGGATTTACAGAAAATAATTTTTTTGGCCCGTGCATACGTTCAAAGTGGGCAACAATTTCTGAAACTTTGTTTCTTGCGCTTCATAACGGATAAGGAAACAGTATCATAACGGATGAAACAAAGTAATGTCCTTGATTCAAAAATTTAGAAACTTGAAGCGTTAAAATGCGCTTCTTAAATATTTTCTTCGACCATTTTTCGCAGAGATACAGTTTAAAAGAGGTACAGAGATAAAATTTTCGGGAAATTATAGTGTTCGTTTAACTTTGACGCGGAGTGTATTATAAAAATCGAGTAACTAATAGATGGAGGGAGGTGGAGTCGTACAATTAGTAGAGACACTTAGCAATTAGCAGAGACTTTTTTTACAACACGTGGGTATCCTTGAAAAACTTTTAATGTATGTATGATTTATTGTTAGACAATAGACACCCATCTATTTCTCGCACGCCCAACATTGTATGCGAACATTATTCATTATCATACCTGCCGTCACAACGCCTTACATCCACCCGCTTGTGTATTTAGATATTTTTGATTAATAAAAGTTATTTACAAGAAGGTGTGAATTAACCTCTACATCGACAAGTTCTCAAAGAGTACAGAATGGCAAAATAATATCGTAGGATTGGAAAGGAAATGGCGATAGCCAAAAGTTTCTTTCCATTTTTCTGTTTATTCGCGATACGCATGGAAATGTTTTGAAAGCGCTTCATCTCCGCGCGCCATCAACCTTCCCCCTCCCTTTGTCCTTGTGCGAAATTTGTGCGCTCACTCACACTCTCCTCCTCTCTGGCCGTTGCTCGCTCGCTGCCACCCTGCCACCCCACCCGCCTCCCATTCCGCTGTGTGTTTATAAACGTCGCACTATCGTTACAATCGCAATTTCAATCTAACATCATTTTCTCGATGAATAATGTTACGCGTACCTCGCAACGAAATTATATGTATACCTATACATACATATAATGTATCTTTATTCACTTTCCTCTTCTCTCTCCACCGCCATACCCACTACCGTCAAGTTCTCACGCGCTCTCTTCGTTCCTGTCATCGTCTGTTTCAACTGTCATAGTCACTGCACTAACGCCATCAACCCTTGGACGTTTTCCTTGTTTGCTTTTAGAGACAGTAAATAAGATTCGTTTGTTCGCTGCATGGGAGGCATTAATTCGCGGACTATGGATATCGAACATGATCCAGGGCTTGCCGCTATATTACAGTATTTGATACGCAGGTTGGTTAAACGTAATTTTGTAGGCGAAAGCTTTAACATTAATGTGGATCTTTCCTCTAACTGTATGCATGGTACGCGTTAATAGAAAGAGCGAGAAGGAGAGAGATAGACTGACAGCAAGGGGAAGAGAAGGAGAGACAGAAAGAGGAACAGAGAGAGGTAGCTAGCAAGAGCGAGAGAAATTCTAACCTCTTTACGTAATTTGCTCCCGTTATACATGTATGTTTCGGTGCATACGCGATCATTTGAATTCTTAAGACCAGAACGTTCGCTTCCCCCGGCGGTATCTTGCTTTTTTCGTAATTTCTCGTAATTTCTCGTAATTTCTCGTAATTTCTCGTAATTTCTCGTAATTTCTCGTCCTCGACTCTTTCTTTCGAACAAACTCTTCCTAGCTCTGCCTCCAACTTCCAACCTCCCCAGCACCCTCCTCTGCGTACTTCGTACTTTTTGCTGCCCGATTGTACAACAAACTGACGATAACGCTCTTTGGTTTATTCTGTTTTAGCGGCCAACTGCACATCATATCTTCGGATCATGATGACTCGGACGAAGAATATGCGGCAAATTCGCAGCCACCAAGAATCACATCTTTGCCAAACACGGCCAGACTCGATGTTTGTTACATTTCTTACGTATTATTACGCGGGTCAGCTGAGAACCTCGCTTCACGCGCTGTATTCCTTTTAGAAAAGTGAGATAAGCCTGGCAACCAAGCAGGCATGCGGATTTATAGACGACATCGACAAGCGTAACTTATCGGTGATGTCGATGATTCAAAGGAGATCCCTGGGACCTAGTTTCAGTACAGGAGAAAGGTGTAGGATAAGCAGTAGTTTTCTACCCAATAAAATGCATCAAGTTGCCAAGTATAATACCAAAGCATTTTGTGGCTCTTACTCCAAAGACGGAAGATTTTTCTTAACCGCCAGTCAAGGTAAGTCGCCTGACCAAATAAGCTTGTATATACCGATCGGGGTCCACAATTCGCTTTATACAATAAGATGTATGTTCACAGATAAATTTTTGCGCCTTTACCGAACGCACGATGGCGATTTTGTCGAATTCAAAACGATTCCCGCACGAGACGTAGGTTGGAGTATTTTAGACACTGCATTTAGTCCCGATGGCAATTATATCGTTTATTCAAGTTGGTCAGAATGTTGTAAGTATGGACCGCCGTTGGAAATAGTTTACCAGTCGATCGCGGCAAGATGAGATTTCTTCTACTTTTTCAGTGTATCTGTGTCCCGTTTACGGCGATTCCACTGTGCAAGAATCATTATCGTTATGCCCCGAGGACCGAAGGTTTTGCGTGTTTTCCCTCGTCTTCTCTAGTGACGGACGAGAAATTTTGGGTGGGGCAAACGATGGTTACCTCTACGTCTACGACAGAGAGTGTCATCAGCGCGCTCTCAGGGTTTGTATAAGTAGTTTGTATTGCGGTGTTGCGCGTTCGCCGGATTCCATGTTATTCACTGCCGGATGATGATGGTTTGTAGATCGGAGGTCACCACAATGACGTAAATGCAGTCGCTTTCGCCGATAATACTTCGCAGATTTTGTACAGCGCTGGTGACGACGGCCTCTGTAAGGTATCATCAAACTCTACCGACTGCACGTTACTCTTTTACTCTTTTATTCTTAGTCTTATTTCCATTCTGAGAGCCTCTCTGATATCTACATTTCCTTGGTTGGTTCTTTCCTTTCGTTATCCTGATTTAGGTATGGGACAGGAGAACGTTGAACGAAACCGATCCACACCCGGTTGGTGTGTTGGCTGGCCACATGAACGGTATAACTTATATCGATCCGCGTGGTGACGGCCGATATCTCATTACCAATAGCAAAGATCAAACTATCAAACTGTGGGATGTACGTGCATTTTCTGATCATAACGGTGTATTGAATACGCGTAAAGCTGTTGCGAATCAAAACTGGGATTACCGGTGGCAACGGGTACCGAAGCGATGTAAGCAATCACGTAACCGTTAAGATTTTCTCGCACAGCGACTTGTGTCGTTGATCGATTGTCACTTTAACGCGACATGGCGCTGTTTCTCTCCACTATAACAGTGCACAAAGCGAGGAACATGCTGGAAGGTGATACCAGCATCATGACCTATCGCGGACACTCGGTCCTTCAAACATTAATACGATGCCATTTCTCCCCTTCTTCCATTACCGGTCAGAGGTACATATATACGGGATGCGCTGCGGGACGAGTCATAAGTAGGTTCTAACCATACTTTTCGGATAATTAAAACGAAAGATTAGACGATGATGTTGGCCAAATACTATATACCTACATGTAAGCATAAGAATGTGTTCTGCTTGATCCTCAGTATACGACGTCTTGACGGGTAGGATAGTTAGTACTTTGGTGGGACACAAAGGATGTGTACGCGACGTCAGTTGGCACCCCTTTCATCAGGAGATTCTTTCTACGTCTGTAAGTAGCCAGCCACTCTACGCTATACGTAGTATGTAGAGGGAGAGAGAGAGAGACTCTGAAACGGCTCTCTTAATTCTCCGTTTGATGGTTTCAGTGGGATGGCGCCATCGTCAGCTGGCGGTACGCTGGCAAGACAGCCCTTGATAATTCCGACTCGGAAGAGGAAAGCGACTCGGAATCACCACCACGTACCTTGAGACGGAGTCAACGAATTGCTGCTCAAAGAGCGAAACATGCGGCAGCGTGTTGAGTTTTATAGATATCTAAACCGGTGAACTGAATGTTCTCGTAATTTCAGTCTTTTCGTTCCTACGAGGAAGGAGTTGTTGTTGCTCAGCGCTTGTCTGCAAGATATTTTTATATCGGTGACTTTTCTCACTCTCATCGACGTTCATGGGAGAGACTAACTTTCTTCTACAAGACTGAGTAAACGAATCGAATGTACGCGTCGTTACGGACGCATCAACATGTTGCGATTCTCTCTGTCTCGGCAATCCGCGTCATCGGAGTCAAAATGGTAGAAAATGAGACGAGGGTACAGCAGCACCGACTAGGCGGGGCTCGTTCTCGTAGAATCGAACTTTTTTTTTTCTTGTCCGATATTGAACGACGCTTTGCGCTCTCTCTCTCTCTCTCTCTCACTCTCATTCTTTCTGTCCCTGTTGGATTAAACGGACCGAAAATGCGGTGTCGTTTTTCTTTTTTTCTTGTACAGTATCACTGTTTTCATACACCGAAAAGACGTGCGCGCGCGCGTGTGTGTGTGTGTGTGTGTACATTGCATCCCGAGGATTCGATCCGGATCACCACATACGTATGTATGTATATATATATATATGCAGCGAAGTAGGAGCCTGGTCTCAGGTGTCTTCGCTTAGAGCATATATACTATGGAGGTCTCATTGAAAGCTTGAAACTGTCGCCAACATGGTGCGAGAGAGAGAAGTATAGAGGAACAATCTACCGTAATGCGCATGTGTCGATATCGTGCGAGAGAGAAAGACATCGTGCGAACTGGTGCGAGCGAGAGAAGTATTGAGAATCTATTCATCTCTCGCTCGCACGGTGTCTTTCTCTTTCGCACGATATCGGCGCATGCGCATTACGGTCAATTGTTCCTTTATATTTCTCTCTCTCGCACCAATTCGCACATGTCTTTCTCTCTCGCGTGATGTTGTCGACAGTTTTGAGGCAGTCACTCTTAGGCAATGAAACCTCCATGTATATATGCTCTAAGGTCTTCGTATGTACCCAGAGGGCAGAAATGATGGTAGACGTGGGCGTTCGCGGGGTTGGGGGGGGGGGGGGGGGGGCAAAAGCTACTGTTCAAAACTGATCTTTGTTAAGTTTATGCAAAAAAATGGAATATTTTTAAATTTTCAATTAAATTGGCACTATCAAATGGGTTAAAAAAGCAAGACGGGTATATTTTTCTTTACCATCATCCCAAAGTCTCCGGAGGCCCGTGATGGTAGGGAGGACGACCAAAGTTGCTTGTCGCCTACCGTGTGGTTGGAAAGCGTGCGTACATGGTCGCCCTGCACGTCGAATCATTGTGCCTCGTCCCGCTTAACGCGGTACATACATTCTTACGAAGGAACGATCTATCCTCTTTTCTTTCCCCCTTCCGTTTTAAAGAAATTTGTACGCAATCGACTGATTCTGATCAAGTTTTTTATGTTTAAATCGCATCAATTTGGAGAAGACGGCCCGCTTCCAAGCAATAGAAGCGACATTTTAATCGTTACAACCTGTCGTTTTCCTAGTTTTCAAACTGTAAGTACGAAGCTATTTTCGCTAGCCCAAACCGGCTGTTTTCGCCTACCTTGACAAACATTGTTGTAATCTCACAAGCAAAGGGTGAGAGAGAGAGAGAGAGAGAGAGAGAGGGGGGGGGGGAGGAAGGGGGAGAGTGAGGGAGATGAAGAACGGGAGAGATCGGGGAACGGATCTGTGGTTTTTATAGTATAGCCATGTTTCAACCAAGAGTGAAAAGGGTCGTACGATAATTCACAGGCACGTTTATAGCGTACCAACTCCCAAAGATGTACAGATATGTATGCGTATGTGTATATATGTCTGTACATTAACTGTGTATATATAGGTATATGTATAAATATATTTATATGTATTTATATATATACGTGTGCGCGCACACACATAATTTACAATATGTACTAATAAATTGTTGGAAGATGACAAATAAGATTTATTATTTTTCCCCATGTAATCGTGTAGTAATCGTGTAATCGAAACTGGGTGAAATAAATGTTTGGAAACTGAGGAAACGACATTAAGGAGGCAGCCTAGTGTAACTAGCTGAAAATCGAGGCATTCTTCGGGAATTTTTTTTTAAACAAAGTATTTAATCGATCTTTTTGATACTTTCAGGCAGTGCCGTCTTTAGGCATGGGCACGCTGGGCAGTCGCCAGAGGCCCCATGGCAGTAGGGGCCCTCAAGTCTGATTTAAAGCCCTATTCCCGCGGGTGGGCAGGGGCCCCAGTGCACCCCAGTTCATTGCTTTGCCCAGGGCCTACAATACTGTTAAGACGGCTCTGCTTTCAGGATATTGTATTGTCAGATTAAGGTAGAAAAAAAAAATTATTAAAAAAGAGCGGCAAATAACAGAATTGTACGGGCTTATGCCCAGTCCTTTGGCGACGCAATTGTTCCGCGGCGGGCAACGTAGCGTCTACTGTATTTATCTAAAACCAAAAATTCAACAATTTTTCTTTAGTTTATGAGTGCACGCACAAATCCTATGAATTCGTAACTTAAAAGATGCAAAATTGAAGAAATGACGGCCTCTTGAAAAGAAAGTTAACTTAAAAACAATATCATTATACCAATAATTAAGCTCTGTGTAGAAAATGTTCGGAAATAGGTATGCGGGCACAAGGTCAAATCGATTGGTTGAATATTTTTCAAGTTACATTGCTCGCCAATTGTAAAGCTATCGTTTCGAGAAAAACACATTTAAAGGTTTCTGGTAACCGGGTGCCCCGTAGCAAAACCGGCTATATCCGCTTCAATTTGTCGAATTTCGTTTTGCGGCTTAGGGAACATATTATCGTGACGTTCAACTATTGATTTATGCAAAAAAAGAAATCGGTTTCTTCGCCCCGCTACATCCAGGTTCCACCCTTAATGACATTTTACCCGAATAAACTCTCGCCATCGTATCGTTTGTATGTACTACACTACTACAGAAACTCTAACTTGACAATAATACATAATTGTTGCGCATATAGGTAGGTACTCGATTGGGCAAAAGCGATATTGTACAATGTATCTAACCGCTACGGAGTTCTCACTGTAGCGTAGAGTCTAATCGGTAAGCACTTGTGTGTACGTAGACGGGTATTACGACGACGGAATCGGAAAAGATTCTAAAGGAAGCCATAAGTAAGGCACGAGGTCCCGTCCCTGTCCATTTATAACCAACAGATATGTGCGGTTGGAAGCCAAATTAATGGCTGACTATGTATAGTTGAAAAGGTACAGGGTTTCCCGGCCTGGCCCGGCCTGGCCCGGCCGTCGGAGCTTACGATTAGCACACATAATTGTATTTGCCCATGTTGAGCGTCTCGATTCTCGGATCAATCCCTTATTAGATACCCTAGCGTGAAGATGGAAAAAGAAAATGCGGGGAAAGGAGAAAAAAGTAATCTGCAGTGAGAAGGGTTTGAGAACACTGAAACAATGAACACACCAAAAGGAGAAGTAGTAACATTCCGTAATCGAGAACGTAATTGTGTAATAATTGTATGTACGCGCGTATAGGTGCCTAAGTAAGATCTAACAGGCTTGAAAGTTACACTCGATTATCGGTATCGTTCGCAGCATCTAGATTTTATCAATCATCTCGCACCCTCTTGGACGATAGCTCGAGCTACCTAGCTCTTCCCAGATGCGGCGGCTGTGCCTCGAAACTGTTGGATTTTTCGGTACCTACGAGTCCAGACCTGGAGTAAATTAGGAAAGCTGGCTGGCGGGTTGAAGATGTGACATGTGTGAGAAAATCGTAGGATGGTTGTACATATGTACATACACAAGTACAGAATTCTTTTTCCCATAGAGATGGATGACTCGACTATAGTGACTAGAGTGACTACTTAAGTAGTGTTGTGCCCTGCGTGATGGCTCGCAAGGCTGGCGATTAAAGGATAAGAATCCACCGGGTGAACTATACCAAGTTTGTTTAAACTCGACTGAGGTATACAAGTAGGTTTTTAGTTGTGCTACCCGGTGGAGGGTCGGATCTCGAGTCTCTTGATTTGCGGAGGCAAATCGGTTTCGCGCTTCGCGTTACCATACAAGTATGGTCACGCTCGCATTTTTGCTGATTTCGTAGATTTGCGGTTGCCTAGCGATTTACTTAGCTTAGAAACGTCTCGAAACATGCTTGGGCGTTGCCTGGGCACAACACTAGAGTGGACTCGACACTCTACGCGACTCGGCCATCCATACCGTACAACTCCACTAATCGATGCAAGTCGATACAAGGTAGATTATACTTACGGTCTTCGCGGCGGAGAGGCCGCCGATAGTAAATCGTCAGTCGCGTAACGTTCATCGCCGTTAGAACGACGTCCGCGACTGTTTCTTACGTTACTCTATTCGCCAATCATCAAACTATTTTTATAGTTTCCGTCGGACATACCGCAACGTATAATACATTGGTAGTAGGCACATCTTTCAGTTGTAGGACCAAGAGCTCCACCAAGGGTTGAACGAAGCGCAGGTACGTTGGCCGGAAACGAGTCGCGCGCGCCCCGAGCCTTTCATTGTCGATCCGCCGTTTGAATCTTGTAAACGCGAAGGTGCTATAATTTTGGAAACGTTACGGCCTCTTACGGCCTCGGATTGCTGAAATTTCTCTCTCTCCCTCTCTCATTTTATTATCCACGACTCGCGAAATCTAATCGAGAGGAGAAAACGTTGCCGATATCAAGATATCGGTCAACTTGCGAAACAGAGCTTCGAACCGTTTTACATTATTTTCCAAGGCACACGTATTAGGTTATATGTATGTATGTATGTATGTATCTATGTACCTATGTACATCCGATAATCAAACTGGGACATACACGCCGACAGACAAATAGATGGACGTACGAAAAAATTTATAGAGGCTTAAACGTGCCGTCAGGGAAGGGGAGATTTATGTAGAGTCAGAGAGGGAGAGACGGAAGACGTGGTAAAGATAACAACTCCTTTAACAATGCCTGGCGAAATAATATGAAATTTTTTTATTCGCAATGCCAGCTACTCGTGATTGTCTCTAGAACAGTGAACGTCCAGTTAAAGGATGACTACCCTGGAGAACTCTTCCGAGCATCCGTCCGGGGCGAAGAATCTTGGGAGGAGGCAGGCGATTCCCGTCATTCACACAAGAGGAACTCATTACGACATTGGTCTCGATATCGTAAGACTACTACCTCGTATCGATTACACGGCTCTTTATAATCTTGTCTTTCAATTCTGTACGCTCTAGTCTAGCGTTTCATCGCGCCGTAATAATAGCAAAGTATTCCGAAATAGCAGGAAAATCAGAAAATAAAACTCATTAGGAGTCGGAATTAATAGTTGTGTAAATCGATAATGAGGTAGATCCTACATCTATCCTACGGGTAGAGATATCCATTAATTTCCTTTACAGTTTCTCACTCTAATCGAATATAAAATCGAAAGCCCGGGATGGCAAGCTTGCCTGAACGAGCTACAATGAAAAAGTGACTTGTGCAAACTGCAACGATCGAATAGGTATAGCAAGAAAAAAAATCGTATTCTTCCATTTCGGGTAGTAGGTATGGTATGCATAGGTACGTCATGGTTTAAACGCGATTATCGGATATCGAATGTCGGCTAAAAAATTCAAGACAGAAGGGACGGGTGTTGACGCGCACGTGGACATACGTGTACATAAATTCTTCCCACACCTCTATTTCCACGAGATTGGACATGTTGCGTAACAAGAGTTACATAATACATGCATTGACTTGGACGTGGTTGTTGTTGAGTAAATCAACACATGTAGGTATATGTAATTAAGATTATGTACGTATGTATGTAGTTTCCACGGTAATACGGCATCGCCCGAACCACGACTCCGCACGCTACATCGCATTCGGATTATTAGGAAAGGTGAATAAAAAAATTTTTTAAAAAAATTCAAACCGACTTCAAACAAATAGAATTGCACTAAAAAGGAAAAAATAATTTTTTCCCTTACTTAATCTACGACTCTCATATTTTTTAAGTCGGCGCCATATTTACACAGTGCAAATGACGAGGCACCGACTTAAAAAAATTTGAGAGTCGTAGATTAAATAAGGGAAAAAATCATTTTTTACCTTTTAGTGCAATTTTATTTTGAGTTATTTTGAAGTCGGTTTTATTTTTATTTTTTAATTTTGCTGAAGAGATATGCGCGTACGTACATAAAATAATAATAACAATAGTGACAATAGTCTTTATTATTAATCAGAACTGGCAAAATATTGGGCCAATGTTGATGCAGTGTAGGACGGGACCATCCTACCAGGGCATCGCCCTCTTTCGAATAAAAAAAAGATCATCAAAATCGGTCCATATGCTGAGGAGTTATGCGGGGACAAACATAAAAAAAATACAAACGGGTCGAATCTATAGCCTCCTCCTTTTTGAAGTCGGTTAAAAAACCTTTTTCTTTTCTCAATATTCAAATAGGGGCGCACGTTCTCCGGATTAATTCGCTCGTACGTTAACTCGTATCATCCTCTGAACGAAACCTACCTGCCGCTCTACAACACCGAAGCGGGTAGAAAGGTTTACGAGGAGACTCTCGCCTGTGTTGAGAAGCAATATCCTGGATACGTGAGAGAAATCCAAGGAACGGCCGAAGGAGCAAACGTTCCTTTTCACAAGGTACATACAGCTATATGTATACATATGCTAATATGTACCTATATCTCTCATCTTGCTGGCATCGTTTGTTCCCGCTTATCCTAAATCCAACAACATAATTCGCATAAGAATGCGAATTCTCGAGTTTTTACTCGAGATTCGAGTGAACTCTCATATAGGTAGTATAGGTAAAGTAGGTAGCATGCCTCGCCTGGCTAAGCAGCCAGTGTTACATAAAAATGATTGCTACACGAGTTTCCGTGTCTAACTTTGACAAATGAGATGATAAGATTCGTATCTATATACATACACATAACGAGAAAGATAACGCGAGTTTTTATGTTTCGCAGCTGTTTCTGATGCATCTAGATGACATTGTGCCGAACGTAGCGAATGAGGGAGCAGAGGGGAACTCGTTACCAGTCGGTTGTTCAACTATCGTATGCAATCAGCCGGGACAGGTGAGCGATAAATAATCATTGTCAACAAATTATTGCCACAACAATAATACCCATTACCTACCAGACCTACAAATTTACAAACACGTGCTGAAACCTCCTATAAGTACTTATATACGTACAATATACAGTTGTTCACATACAATAACGGGGTATTCCCCGACCGCACGTAGCTACGCAACATTGTTTCACATGATTGATCAGTGTTTTAATTAGAATTACTCGATCCAGATCTAAATAATCTGCTTGGTGAAAGAATGGAACAAGAAAAAAAGTGAATTAGGTACACAAAAGAGTTGGCTGAATCTATACATACCTACTTATATGCGTATGCAAGTTAAATATCGAATTTTCACCAATATTTCTGCGCACACTCTTTGCCACAGCCGTATATAAATTTTCTTCAAATTATCTTCTATTTTAATAGATTACGTTCAAATTTCTCGTTGGAGGAGCTAAATTTGTTCGTAAAATTTCTAGTTCGGGCAGTTAAATTTTTCATAAATTTCCTTTGAAATTAACTTCTATTTTAATTGATCAGGTTAAAAAATATATATATCAAGTACGTACTATATATTGTGTATCATTCACCGAAACGACTTTTCGAGACAGGAAATTTTAGGGCACAACGAAGACGCACTGAGCGAAACTTTAAATCATTGGTATTTAGTATCGGCGCATGTGCTCGAACCAGGCTGCAAGGAAGAAAAGTTCACGTCTTTGAGCTACGCCGGATTCTTACCGGGGTATACGATGGGTTACAATTACCACGGGTTCGTTTATACCATCAATACCCTCAGTGCTCGACACCTGAGGTCCGGCAAAACGCGTGAGTACATGACATGATCCTAACGCTCCCTTCCTGAAGTAGTCTTGCTCGCTGAATCCCGAACATGTACATACCTCGTACCTCGCAAAGCTTATTCACAGTTTAGATTGACAGCCATTGAAATCGTGTCCACGCACAGCCAGGTACTTTATAACACGAGCGCTCTTGGCCGCTGAGAATTACGTGCAAGCTCAGCAGATTTTAAGAAACGATGGGTTCGGCGCAGCTGAAGGATTCGCGGTAAATATGACCTTCTTAACTCAAGAAGGGGATCGAATGTTTCACAATGCCGAGATCGGCCCTTGCGAGATCGATGGCACGCAATCGCAGCTGAGCATTTTGACCGTCAGCCCTGGAGAACATACATTCCATTGCAACAAGTGAGTGGGCAAACGACACGACACGACACGACACGACGCACGCAGCACGTGCTCCTTCACTCTCCGCTCTAATCTAATCGTCAGCTACGACGATCTCTCAGCCGCCGAAACAATCCCTATAACCAACTTTCAGATATCTCCGACTGAAAGTGCCAGAAGTAGACGGTCTTATTATAGACAGCAGCGTAAAGAGAATGGAAGCGATTTGTAAGCATCCCCCTGCAAAATCTCGTCACGACGTTATAAACATTCTCAGCGATCAAACGGATCATCAATTCAGAGTTTATCAAGAAATTACGCCCAACGATTATGTGAAGACTATAGCCACAGGTACATTGCACAGGCTCGTTCTTTCTGTTACTACTTGTAGCTTAACTATCCTTCGAATCATGTTTATCAGGTGTCTTTGACTGCATCGAACGGACCTGGTCTCTTTACACCGACAAACCAAATTCTACAGAGCCGATTCTGGTGATACCTTTGCAGCTGCGTGACGACCAACCGACCATACCTGCTATGGAAACTCTTGATAAATAATATCCTTTCCTTGAATTTAATTAGCCTCCCCACCTCCCCCACTCGCCAAACAGACGCCACACCTTGCCTTTTACCCTGTCGCGCGTCATACTCGACCAACCACCCAAGCTCGCAATTCTCGCATCATAAATACATACTTGTTCGTCAAGTTTCCTTGGTGAACACGCCGAGTTGAGCCAAGCCAAGCCGAACGTTCATTCGTGTTTCTTTACCTTCTTCCTCGAGTTTTACTTGGCCAACGTTCACGCTCCAAATGTATCGCGCCAGCGCATTCAGCTCATTCTCATTTTCCGTTTACTCTACATTCGTACAACTAAATCAGCTACAACTACTTTACGATCCAAACTCGATAGGGATCACAAACAGGTTTGACATCGACAGGTTCCAAACTAATCGCATTGCTCGCGCTTTTACGAGAATAACAACATACCTTTGCGTTCTTGTTTGCCGTATTCTCTTTGGTTCTTTTCTTTTCTTTTCTTTTTATAACAAATACAATTTCATAAATACTGGATATGCGAGAAGAATTTTATGCGCGGTTCGTAGTAGTGGAAATACGTTCTCGTTAAACACCTAAAGTTCTTGAGCAAAGTATTTCAGCGACAGTACGTGGGTATCACAACTTTTGGTCGTTTCTTCGACTCCATTTCCAAAAAGAACTCCTTTATATCCTCCTCACGTACCACCTTTTTGTTTTCAGCGAATTTCTGCAGGTATTGTTTCAATTGCTCCTTCATGTTATTGTATTCTGTAAAACATGCGCCGAGACGAAAATAAATATAGTTGACAGTTTAGAAAGCAATATATAATATTACTCCGCGATCCTACCTTCGATGGCTGTTAGTTGTTCGACGCGGCCCAAAGAGGCCAGGGCTTTCATACCTTTCTCGTATTGTGACTCATGAGTATTGATCTTTCCCGCTTCCTCGTAAGCATGTACACTGTCCGTTGGATCAAGAAGGAAAGTAATATTTCTCTCTTGATACAGCTAAGACAGCAAAGTTCGTTCGTCAATGCTGAGATGTCAGCAGTCTTGAACAGCAGGTAAAGTATAGGTCTACCTTCTTGCAGGCGTCGCACGCGCAGAGCGCAGATCTCCAGCCTTCTAGCCAAAAGCAACTTTTCCTCGCTATCGTCTTGATCGTGGAATCATCCCGTGGCATCGTGCACCCTTTCTTCTCGCTCTCAACGTCGATCGATCCTGTCTCAGTTTCCCCAAAAGCGGCACCTTTGGTTGCAAACGCTGCAACTTTGGATAATATAATCATTCTAGTGGACATTCCAGCCCTATGTACGCCGTTCAGTGACATCGATAAAAAATAACCATGCGGAAAGTACCTGCATATTTGCTCGCGTAATTCCAAAGGAAATCATTCTTCTCCATACACAGTGAGCAAATCATCTCGTCGTAAGCTCCATCTGCTGGCACACCATTTTCGCACTCGAGATGCTGTGGAAATTTAATGAAACAAGTAATTTGGCCAAGAAGATTTAAAAAGGGCCACAAATAGTCTTTACCCTAGAATGATACCAATCCTCGCAAATTATGCACTGTAGCATTTCATCGTTTACAGTGTCCTCTGGATCCGGATACGGTCTCTTGCAAATACAATAGACACCATCAAAGTTATGGTTATACCGATTCTCAGGATTGGTAGAATCCCTCGACTGCCGATCAAAAAGGAAGATGCAGGTACAACAAAGTGAAAGAAAATGCACAGTGGTCGATGAGAGGGAAATGTTGTCAGACATACCTCGTCTAAATTACACTTGTTATTGAGAAACTTTGAATTGCCGCAATCGCATCGGAAATGCCTTTTAGTATAAAGTTCGACGAGCTCGTGATTCTCATGACAATGAAAGCTACAAGCGAGGCAAACAGCGGCTCGCACCGATTGTGGACAACAAGTTTTGCACGCGTAAAGGGCTTGTCGTGTATATCCCTGAAAACGTTTGGGCTTGATAGATCGATTCTCAATTGCGCGTAAGGTTAGTGTTTTTTGCGTTACCTGGCTGTAAGTGCAATTCTTATCATCGGACGCGCCCAAAACTGCACAGGCATCTTCCTCTAATTGATTCTCTTCCCGAAGTACATCCAACATCGTAACAGAGTTCTCCTCTCTTATAACTTCTTCACCTTGCTCAGACATTTTGTAGCTAGGTACCGCAATCAACGGACCAAAGTAATTTGAACCCGTCCTGTTAGCGTCGCGTCGCGTCGCGTTCCGTCGGGTCGAATCGTTTCCTACCCTATAGCGTCGCGTCGCGTCGCGTCGCGGCGAATCGTGCGCAGAAAACAGCAAAAACTGTCAACAACAAAATTGCCTCGAGCTTGATCTTCCCGGCTATTTAGTTTCGAAAAATTCTATTCACAGGCAATACTCGTTTACGCTCGATAGAACTTTCTCTATTTCGAAAATGAAAGTGGGATATTCGAACAAGACGTTTCGGTTAAATCTACACCAAACATTCATTTTGATGTTTCGCGCGTCATAATCTTTTCAGTAATGCAGAGATTATGCGCTTCGATTTCCCGATTGAACAATAGAAAATGGAGAAACAGACAATTACTAAATAGATATGTTTTAAAAACGATCGCCATCCGAATATACTAAAAATTTCATCGGCTTAACCTCTCTCACGCTGCACGTTTCCAAGCGCGTAATGCGGCGCAACGCGAATATAACACCGGAATCACGATTTCACGATAAACCGGATTTACAGATACACTGTACTGCGGGATATAGGTACATTGTACTATGTGTGCTTATCCGCGGGAATCGTCTTCCACGTGGAGCGTCTCAGCGGGCCTTGAATGTGTGCGTACGCTCACACAAGCTAGGAAAAGCGTGTAGGGTAAACGGCCCAATGCCCATATACCGGACATTTAGTGATGACATGAAAGTTATTTAGGAATTTCAACATAAGTTTTCATATATTCTGGGAATATTTTACATTGAACTGATTATTAAACATTTCCGTAAGTTCAGGACTCTCTGATTGGCAGATGGACGGCAGATCCGCAGCAGATCCTGCCTTCAGATGGCGCTATTGGATGAGTCAGACGGGCAGCAGGATCTGCTGCGGATCCTGCCTTGTCAGGGTCTGCCGGCAGAACCGTAGTTGAATGCGGACATAGACGGCGCCGGATCTGCCGGCAGACCTGGTTATCAGGGACATTTATAAATCCATATACAATACGTCCCGTAACCAGTATTAGGTGCGATATCAGAAAATTTCCTTTATTTTCGACTTCTTTTTGCTGTAGAATCACCACATTCCGTATTGTGTTAACGCTGAAAACAAATAGAACCTTAGTATAAAATTAAACGTAACGTATGAATAAACAGGATACATGCGATACTTACTTCAGCTCCATCTCCGCACAGCACACACCCCAGGCGATCATGCATGCTCCTGCGAACATTAACATTTATAATAAAATATGTGTTTAATTATTATCTACTAAACAAGACGCTAAACATTCGCACTTCGTGCATTCTAGGGCCTAGAATATTAGCTCCGTAATACGATGTTCTTCACCAGAGCACTGCATTACTGATGAAAATGATGCCAAACATGGAGCAATTCGGCCTATTTTTAGTGAACGTAGTGTGTGTGTGTCCTAATCATGTATTCATAAGAAAAAATAGACCGAATTGCTTCGCAACTCGACTTATTTTCGTGGACATAAACTCACCAATCCATCGGTGGTAACACTCTTATCAAGGTGTAATGAGAAATATGAACATATTCATATTCAGTACTGGATGACTCAAGTCGCCGTCGACCGAGGGCTCTAATAAATGTGCATTTATTTGGGAAACCAAAGCCGCGGCACTCGTGACACCTACTCGCGAACAGATATATGTATGTACGAGAAGAAGCAATGCAATTTCCCGATGACTTGAAGCAACATTTCAATAGGTAAATGCATGAAACTCTGGGATCAGGAATTCCCAACCAAGTGATGCATACATATGTAAGAACTGGCGAAATTCAACAATAGTTTGTCCTCTAAATTTTACAATTAATGTATTTATTTGACGCGAATATACATATGTAAAGTTTGTCAGCAAAGTCTTTCTCGATTTGAGTTCTATAGAAGGCTGACTTTCCTTCGCCATGCAAAGTCCTCTCTTGTCCTTCACGCTGGCAATCATGCAACTCGCTGAATTTCGTGGGTTTCGACGCTCGAATCCAGCGGGGCCATACAATGTTACGCACTAAGCAGTGACAAATCGTCTGTTCTGCATTTCTAATCAGATCTTTGCGAAAGTGACGTGAATCGATTCGTCATGTTTTCTCGATCAAATTGGCCCCAAAAATGATATTATTCGGACCATAATTAAGGAAATTACGTGAAAATTTGCTTGCAGCATTGGAAGCCCGTTTCGTTAAAAATAGTCTGATTTAAATTATTTTCTGTCAATTTAATCGGGAGAATGCCAGGAATCCATTTGTGTCACTTTCATATAGATACGATGAAAAAAAAACAAATTCTGTTTCTATATAATCGATGACACATCGCCGAGCAACGGCGATCTCGTGCGGCTCGGGCAACAAAGGTTCTCGTCGGTTATTCGAGCATCTAATTGCGAATTCGGGAGACTCGCACTGGCCGCACTGAGTGCGACTTTTAGCCAATTGAAAGCGAGAAAATTCGCACTCAGTGCGGCCAGTGCGGCCAGTGCGGGTCTCCCGAATTCGCTATAAGAACGTTACGGGCTCGATTTGGTGTACTGTAAGTACACGATACGGACTTTTCGCTATCCCCACCACTTCTGTCTCACTCTTGTCCGGCGAAGGCGAGAGCGAGATGGAAAGAGAGCGAGCGAAGGCACTGAAAGCGAGCGAGGACAGTACGAGACAGACGACGCGTTGATATTTTGTCTCGCTCCGTCTTTCGGACGCCTGACACTCCGTCCTTTGTGTGCGCGACGGGCGTGCGCGATGGTCGCAAGCGCTTACGGTGAGCACGGTAAAATTAGGCAACTGCTAGGGCGTAAGGTTGACAAGAGGCGCAAAATGGCCTTTTCATTGTTGGCATTGTTGAAAATAAATTTTTAAATGAAATACTACAAATTATATTACAACGGTTTTAAACTACGAGTAAAAGTTTAGAGTAAGGTCATGAAGAAGCTCAATTAAATGTTTTATAATAAATGGCAGAATTTGGCAAGCTCGGTTATGGCGCAAAAAAGACTCGTGCCGTGCCTGGCTATCTGACCGTGGCGCGCATGCGTCGAAAAGTCACGATTCCATCTGAGCGCTCGCGCCCGTCGCGCACGCAAAGCGTTCCATCCCGCTCCCCCCTTCGGCCAGAAAGAAGCGAGAAACTCAGCCTCGGAATTAGGGCTCCGTTCATGATACGGGCTCAACGCTGGTCCCGACCAGCGAGCGGCTAACGAGACTTTACATTCAGATATATTGGCCGGTGCGTTTCGTAACGCGTATTCTCCCACCATAGGTACCGCTTGCCTGCCTCGGTGCTCCTGTTTGCAACGTTTTCTGACTCGCTCTCGTTCCATCTCACTCTCGCCTCCGCAGAACAAGAGTGAGCCAGAAGTGATGGGGTTAGCGCCAAGCTTCTGGTGTGTATAGGCCAAACCGAGCTGTCAGCGTAGAAATACACACATCAGAATAGGTGTGCCTTAGCTCCGAAAAAATTCAGGAGCTTTATTGGTCTGAACATTGATTCTTTCTCGATAGCTTCATCTCGTATTGGTCATAACAGCCACACGGCTACGTTCAGACGGAGCCGAGCAGCATTCCCGTTACCCCACCATACTCCTCGATCGCTGTTCGCGAAAACGAATTGACCGGCCAATATATCTGAATACGACCTTAGGATAAAGATATAATGAAAGATGAAAAATTATTCGAAGCCCAAGATGAAAGGCCTTCGAATAAACAAAGGAAACTAATAAATACCCGAAGCTAAATAGAATTTTAGATTTAGGGTACACACACCCTACCCCAAACCTCGTGTCGATCAGTCACTGGGGCCATTCGGAAGTATATTCTTTTATTTAAATAATGCCCATCTCTGCATAGGACCATAAAGAATTACAAAAAAAAATCAGGGAGTCAACTGTTAACTGATTTGGAGACTTTTCCTTGTTGTATATTATATACAATAGTCGGAAGAATAATAATAAGAGCAATAATTGCAAATAATTGCTGTAACTTCCACATTCTGAAAATATGATATCAGTAAATCAATATTTCCAGTATTAGTAAAAAAGTTCCAATCTCTTTTTTTATTTGAAATAATGTGGCCATATAATTATAACATAAATTCGACAGCGATTTCAAGTGATGTATGTGTTACAATAAAAGCGTTAATTTAGTAAATGTACACAGTTCCCAATATGCCTAAAATGCATATAACCTAACCTACAATCGTCCGAAAATTCATACATTGACTGCATCACGCTTTTACTGTGGCTTGTGTATCCAGCTAACGCTTCAGTTTTGCTATGATTCCACGTCGGCAGTCCTCCCGAGTAGGCGCCATCTCGTGTCCACTAGCTGAACTAAATTTGTCACGTGACTTGCTCTGTATTATCGCCAATATGGCGGAACTCATATTTGGGACTGAAGTCACGATTTTTCATTATTCGTCCTTATATGAGCAAATTTGGGGCTGGGTTAGGACTCATTCGAAAGAGGAAGGTTCAATGCAGAGCGCTCTTCTCACCGTTTCAGTCACAAAGCTCTTTTAGTGACCTAAAAATACTTGGATTCTGCGGGTGTATTTTGTCGACTTTTGCTCTACTTTGGACACTCATATTATTAGATATCAACACAATCTCGTTGAACCATGAGAAGAGCGCTCCGCATTGAACCTTCCTCTTTCGAATGAGTCCTAACCCAGCCCAAAATCTGCTCATATAAGGACGAATGATGAAAAATCCCAACCCCCTGTTTCGGGCCAGATTGTGTCGGTATACAGCGCGCTGCATTACCCGTGTCTACCCCCTTAATAGATAATTATATCCAAGAAGATAAATTTTGATTTTTATGTAAATTACTTATATATATATATATATATATATATATATATAAGCTTCTTGTTGATTATTTTCATAATATATAAATTATTTATATATAAATAGATACATCTAAGTAATAAATAATTATTTACCTATACTATATAAATTATTTATATATACATACTTTTTTAATTTATCCAATAATATATATATATATATTTATATTTATAAAAATAATTTGTATATACAGGGTGTCCCACCTAAGACTGGACAGCCGGTTTTCTCCTAAACTATAGGAGATAAAAATATAAAAAAAATAGGGAATTGCATGGTTCGAGGGGGCCAATTAATTAGCGCGAACGAATTTTTTATCGATTATTATTTTAAAAGATACGATGGTCAAGTTCGGTTTTTCAAATGGAACTATTTTTTTTGAACACCTGAGTTGATAGTGCGTTCCAAGACAAATTCAATAAGCTTTAATGTATACACTTTATTTTCACTGGTTTTTAAGATATTGCGCTTGCAAATTTACTGATTTTCACTGGAAGAAAACTGTCTGGTATAGCACGGACCGGGGACGGTTTTACTGGCTGCACTTGTGGCACTGCCTTTTGAAATAGATACCTACCTGCCAAAGGTCTACGCCAGGCCCAAAGGCTGGACAATTTTTTTCCGTCAGAAATGCTACTTAGGTAGGTACATCTGCGGTATCGAGAAGCGCACCGTTACTTTTATTTCGCACTTGCTTCTACGCTCGGATGGCCGGTTCTTTTGGGAGGGATGCAAGTTCGATTGGTTAGGTTAGGAGGAGTGAAAGTTGCTAGACTAAATTTCAATCATAGGGAGCAGATTGTATCAGAACCATTCGGATTTGCATTCCTCACAAACGGCTGCTCTCTTGAAGAGGCCCTCTTCACAGCAATGCCCACCTTCTCTCGCACGGAATACGTTAACGCTTGCTTTTCTTCTGATATTGAAGCTCGTGTTTATACTCGAGAGGACCACGCGTCGACAGCGGGCTACCCCTTTTCTTCCTGTGTCTCTCCACGAGCCGTGTTGACGGTGGATTGTAGGAGCGTAGATATCTGGATGCCAGTTATTGAATTCAGGAGACGATAGAAACATTTTATTACAAAACACACATGTACTATAATTAAAGTAAATCGTATTCCTCTCGGGCAGGAGTACTGATAATGATCGAACTTGCGCCCCACTTCGCGCAGACCAATTACACGGAGGGTAGTCGGGTCACACACTGCCCAAATGTGTGATGCGCTGGCACCCCGTGGCGAGGACAGACCTTCGCATTGCCTCACCCGATTTTTATGGTTTTTTTTCCGGAAAAAGGTACGAATCCTGGGCCGAACGTAGCGAATTGAAGTCGACCCTCCGCAGTCGAGGGTGAATTATCCATTTGAGCGTATTAAGAAACCCTTTTCTTCATCGTATCGAAAGGGAAGTGACGCCGATGGATTCCTTGGGGTTTTCCGATGAAAATCATTACAAATGTCGTGTAAATCGGAAAACTTTTACATAGGGAATAGAAATAGCTTGTGTCAAAGTAGTCCGATTTACACGACATTTGTAATGATTTTCATCGGAAAACCCCAAGGAATCCATCGGCGATATTTCTGACGGAAAAAAATTGTCCAGCCTTTGGGCCTGGCGTAGACCTTTGGCAGGTAGGTATCTATTTCAAAAGGCAGTGCCACAAGTGCAGCCAGTAAAACCGTCCCCGGTCCGTGCTATACCAGACAGTTTTCTTCCAGTGAAAATCAGTAAATTTGCAAGCGCAATATCTTAAAAACCAGTGAAAATAAAGTGTATACATTAAAGCTTATTGAATTTGTCTTGGAACGCACTATCAACTCAGGTGTTCAAAAAAAATAGTTCCATTTGAAAAACCGAACTTGACCATCGTATCTTTTAAAATAATAATCGATAAAAAATTCGTTCGCGCTAATTAATTGGCCCCCTCGAACCATGCAATTCCCTATTTTTTTTATATTTTTATCTCCTATAGTTTAGGAGAAAACCGGCTGTCCAGTCTTAGGTGGGACACCCTGTATACATATATATATCTATCTATTGACTAAATCCATTATCTATATATAAATTATTTATGTTTATATAGGTATCTATATTGAATATATAAATATATATATATATATATATATATAAATAATTTATATATATAGGTATATAATCTATCCATTTAATTTAAACTATTATTGATAGATTTATAGAATATATAGCACTAAATTAATTATTAATTCAATGAACCCATAAATAATCAATATATAAAAAAGTTCGTGGTAAAAAACCATAAAATTTCAAACAAGTTCTACCTAGCAAAATTAATACTCTGCTTGGCTGGGTCTGCCGGCAGAAACGTAGTCGAATGCGGACGTAGGCTGCTCCGCAGCTGCCGGCAGATCCTGCCGCCCGATTTGGTTATCAGGGTTGTAATATTTGTCGTATTTTCTATACTTAATAGACAAATCAGGTTAATGAAAATATTTTTCTTCTTGTGGCAGATTAATCTTGGGAACATTCCTCCGAGGCCAGGAACTTTAAATGAGACAAACGATGAAAAGCTGTCAACCTCAACAATGAATATAAAATGAAGTAAAATTATAAATTTTATACATAATAATAATACAATATTGTAAAACTGTAAAAAAGGCTTTTTATGCAAATAAAGTGGAAAAAAATTGGAAAGTAACAGTATTATTATTTACAAATACCTTTTACAAATACCTATCCAAATTCCAAACCTGTGATTTCAAGTATTTATGGTATTTGCATAAGAATACCATAGATTCTCCTTGAAAAGAAGTCGATACCATGGTAAAAGGCCTTTAGAAGGCGCAGCTCTTGTTCGCTACTTTAAGGCGACGCCTTCAATGGTGAAATTTCGAGATACCACCTTTCACTTCATATTCTCCTGATACATCGCTCCAAAATCTGGCCAAAATTTTCTGAACGCTCCAAAATTGAGCTTGTAACAGGAGAACATGATGTCGAAAGAGGTGGCGCAAAGTTAGCGTCTTCGTATACATATAGAATCTAAGGCGCAGAACTATTCGACGTAGAGGCGCAGAGTTTTCGAAAGGCCTCCGACGATTAAATTCAGGGCATACCTCCTATCGCTTCATGTTCTCCTGATACATCGCTCCAAAATCTGACCAAAATTTTCTGAATGCTCCAAAATTGAGTTTGTAACGGGAGAACATGATGTCGAAAGAGGTGGCGCAAAGTTAGCGTCTTCGGAGAGAGAATCTAAGGCGCAGAATTTTCGAAAGGCCTTCGACGATGAAATTCAGGGGATACCCACTTTCGCTTCATGTTCTCCTTATACATCGCTCCAAAATCTGTGCAAAATTGTCTGAGCCGTTTCACGTCCCGAGTACTTTCCTAAGGGGGAAAAATTCCCTACTATACAGGGTGACGGAGAAATCGGCAACGATCGAGGAAAATCGGTGATCAAAGGGTATTTTCATTGTACTCTTTGGACGCGGTTTCACGTCCCGAGTACTTTCATAAGGGGTGAAGAATTCCGTACTATACAGGGTGACGGAGAAATCGGCAACGATCGAGGAAAATCGGCAATCAAAGGGTACTTTCATTGTACTCTTTGCACGCGGTTTCACGTCCCGAGTATTTTCATAAGGGGTGAAAAATTCCCTACTATACAGGGTGACGGAGAAATCGGCAACGATCGAGGAAAATCGGTGATCAAAGGGTACTTTCATTGTACTCTGTGGACGCGGTTTCACGTCCCGAGTACTTTCATAAGGGGTGAAAAATTCCCTACTATACAGGGTGACGGAGAAATCGGCAACGATCGAGGAAAATCGGTGATCAAAGGGTACTTTTATTGTGCCCTTTGGACGCGGTTTGACGTCTCAATTGATAGAAAGAGGTGGCACAAAGTTAGCGTCTTCGGAGAAAGAATTTAAGGCGGAGAACTATTCGACGTAGAGACACAGTTTTCGAAAGGCCTTCGACGATGAAATTCAGGGGATACCTCCTTTCACTTCATGTTCTCCTGATACATCGCCCAAAATCTGGCTAAAAATTTCTGAACGCTCTAAAATGCAGCTTCATAACAGGAGAACATGATGTCGAAAGAGGTGGCACAAAGTTAGCGTCTTCGGAGAGAGTATCTAAGGCGGAGAACTATTCGACGTAGAGACACAGAGTTTTCGAAAGGCCTTCGACGATGAAATTCAGGGGATACCTCCTCTCGCTTCATGTTCTCCTGATACATCGCTCCAAAATCTGGCCAAAATTTTCTGAACGCTCCAAAATTGAGCTTGTAACAGGAGAACATGATGTCGAAAGAGGTGGCGCAAAGTTAGCGTCTTCGGAGAGAGAATCTAAGGCGCAGAACTGTTCGACGTACAGGCGCTCAATTTCAAATTCAAAAAAATTTATAAAAATATAATTAATACCCAAATTTAATGTTTTAATGTATACTATTTTTTCTACATTATGACAATTTCATTTATATTACAAATTTATTCTATTATAATAATTTCTATAATAATAATTATAATCATTTCATCAACACTAATAAATTTTATTCACCCATTAATACTTATTTTAATATTAGTAATGTATACAATTATTAATTTGTTATTAATATTTTTTTTAACGAGACTATCAATATATATATACATAATCTTCATTTCTATTGTAGGAGGAATATTAATTATATTTTTATATTTTACTAGAATAATTAATAATTATCCATCAAAAATTAAAATAAATGAATCACTTATAGTAATTTATTTATTAATTATTACTATATCTATATTATTAATATATACATTTTCATCAAATTACACAGAATTTTATTTAAATAATAAATTTAATTTAAATAATATCTTCATTTACAAAATTTATTTATATCCATTAAGAATAATAACAGTTTTAACAATTTTTAATCTTTTATACTGTCTAATTTTAACTATCAAAATATGTTCTTCAAAATATTCACCTCTACGAAAAATTAATTATGAAAAAATCTAAATTTATTAGAATAATAAAAATCAATCCAACTTTAAAGATTACAAATAATTCTTTAATCAATTTACCCTCACCAATAAATATTAACTCATGATGAAACTTTGGATCAATTTTAGGAGTTTACTTAATAATCCAAATTATTTCTGGTATTTTTTTATCTTTACATTACTGTCCAAATATTAATTTAGCCTTTGAAAGAGTAATTCATATTATAAAAGATGTAAATTTAGGTTGATTAATTCGTTTAATTCGTATAAATGGTGCATCTCTATATATTATCGCTATATATTTACACGTAGGTCGAGGAATCTATTATCATTCATTTAAATCAACACCAGTATGAATTATAGGAGTAATTATTATATTAATATCAATAGCAACAGCATTCCTTGGGTACGTATTACCATGAGAACAAATATCTTTTTGAGGAGCAACAGTAATTACAAATCTTTTATCAGCTATTCCTTATATTGGTCAAATAATAGTTTAATGAATTTGAGGTGGATTTTCTATTGATAATGCTACCTTAAATCGATTTTATTCATTTCATTTCATTTTACCATTAATTATTATACTTTTAGTAATTATACACTTATTTTTTCTTCACTTAAAAGGATCTAATAACCCTTTAGGAACAAATAGAAATAAATATAAAATTCCATTTCATTTATATTTCACATTTAAAGATATTTTAGGATTCACCTTAATTCTAATAATTCATTTCTTAATTATTATACAATATCCATATATTTTAGGTGATCCAGATAATTTTATTTATGCTAATTCAATATCTACCCCTATTCATATTAAACCAGTATGATATTTTTTATTTGCCTACTCTATGTATTTTACGTGCTATTCCTAATAAATTAGGGGGAGTAATTGGTCTAGTGATATCAATTTTAATTTTAATAATTTTACCATTTACTAAAACTTGATATACTATATCAAGAAAATTTTATCCAACAAATCAATCAATATTTTGAGGATTTGTATCATTATTTAATAAGTTCTTATAGGTAAAATTCAAAAAAATTTATAAAAATATTACTAATACCCAAAATATCAGGAGGAAAACATATTGAATATCCTTATAAAGAATTAAGTCAAACCTTCACAACATTATATTTCTCTTATTTTCTCGTCAACCCTAATATAAATAAATATTGAGACTCGTTAATTTATAAAATTTAGTTAATGAGTCTGATTAGACATATATTTTGAAAATATAAAATAGAATTAATATTTTCTATTAACTTAAACCTAATTGAAAAAACAACTTTAATCTGAAAATAAAAACTAAATAAATTAAAGAATAAGAAAGAAATTTTTTTCAACATATATATATTAATTCATCATATCGAATACGTGGTATAAATCCTCGAATCCAAATAATAAAAAAAATATGAAATAATCATTCAATTAAAAATATTAAACTAATTAAATAAAAATTTATAAATATTAATGAAACTAAAAACCTCATAAAAATAATACTTAAACATTCAGCCATAAAAATTAAAGCAAATCAACCTCTAAAATATTCAGTATTAAAACCAGATAATAATTCTGATTCTCCTTCTACTAAATCAAAAGGTGTTCGATTTAACTCAATTAATATTCTAACTAAAAATATTAAATAAATTGGAATTAAAATTAAAATAAATTTAACATAATTTTGAAATTTATACAAATCTAATAAAGAATAACTTTCTATTAATAAAATAACAGAAAATATTGTCAAAAATAATCTTACTTCATAACGGAAACCGACTGAGAAATTGATCGAATAGCTCCCAATATAGAACAATTAGATTTTGAAGCTCAACCACCAATTATTACAGGATAAACACCTATTCTTAAAACTCTTAATAAATATAAAATACTAATCTTTATTGAATATAAATTTAAAAAAAAGGGTAAATTAACCAAACTGTTATTGACAATAATAAAATTAACACAACTCTAAAATAATATAAATATAAATTAATCTTATCAATAAAAAAAAATTCTTTATGTAACAATTTAATAACATCACTAAAAGGCTGTAATAATCCAATTATACCTACTTTAATAGGTCCCTTACGATCCTGAATACAGTAAAGTCTCCCTATGGGCTCGCTGGTCGGGACCGGCGATGAGCCCTCATGGAGACCCGAGTCCTAATTCCGAGTGTTCGTTTCTCGCTTCTTTCTGGTCGAAGGGGGAGCGAGATGGAATGCTTTGCGTGCGCGGCAGGCGTGCGCGACGGGTGCGAGCGCTCAGATGGAATCGTGACTGCTCGACGCATGCGGGCGACGGTCAGATAGCCAGGCACGGCACGAGTCTTTTTTGGGCCCTAGGCGAACTTGCCAAATTCCGCCATTTATTATAATATATTTATTTGAGTTTATTGTTGACCTTACTCTGAATTTTTATTCGTAGTATTAAACCACTTATAGTACAACTTGTAATATTTAATTTTAAAGTTTATTTTGAACAATACCAGCAATGAAAATACCATTTTGCACCTATTGTCGACTTTCCGCCCAGGGCGCAAAAAAGACTTGAGCCGGGCCTGCGTCAAGATTTAGCGACCATCGCGCACGCCCGCCGCGCATGCAAAGGACGGAGTATCAGGCCTCCGAAAGACGGAGCGAGACAAAACATCAACGCGTCGTCTGTCTCGTACCGTCCTCGCTCGCTTTCAGCGCCTTTCGCTCGCTCTCGTTCCATCTCGCTCTCGCCTTCGCCGGACAAGAGTGAGACAGAAGTGGTGGGGATAGGTGACAAGCCCTCATCGTGTGCACAAAACCGAGCCCATAGAGAGACTTTACTGTATAACCTAAAATTTTACGTTCAAATAAAGTTAAAAAAGCCATTCCAACCATTATCAATAATAATAAAACAATTATATAAAATATATTTAAAAAAAAATGTAATTAATGAATAAATTACTACCTATAATCTATTTACATATTTTAAATTCTAAATTTAACGCACTATTCTGCCAAGGACGTTACTCCATTTATTAATCTTAATATAATACAAAAAAATAATTGATAAATTAAGTCCTTTCGTACAAAAATTTATTATATAAATATAGATAGAAACCGATCTGGCTCACGCCGATCTGAACTCAAATCATGTAAAATATTAAAAGTCGAACAGACTTAAAATTTAAACTCCTGCATTTAAATTATATTTTAATTCAACCTCGAGGTCGTAATCATCTTTATAAATATGATCTCTCCAAAGATATTACGCTGTTATCCCTAAGGTAATTTTATCTAATAATTTTTAATAAACTATCTTTTTAATAAAAAATATTTGAATAAATTTTTTAAAGTTAAATAAATTTAAATATCCTCCCAATAAAAAAATTTATTTAAATAAAAATAAATTATTTAAACAAATTATAAAATTCTATAGGGTCTTCTCGTCCCATATAAAAATTTAAGCATTTTTACTTAAAATTTAAGTTAATAATTTTGAATTAGAGGCAGTAAATATTTCATCAACTCGTTCATACAAGCCTCCAATAAAAAGACTAATTATTATGCTACCTTTGTACAGTCAATATACATACTGCAGCCATTTAAAATAATTCATCGGGCAGAGCAGACTTAAAATTATTAAACAAAAAGACATGTTTTTGTTAAACAGGTGAATATTTTTATTTGCCGAGTTCCTTTAACTTATTTTTATATAAAAATTATTTTAACTAAATAAATGACTAATTCTATCATTATAACTATACATAAACTTATTTATATATGATTTATTTTAAAAAGTTACATTAAAAATTATTAAATCTTTCCAATTAAAAAAAAAAAATTATTAAATTATCTTTAATGAAATTAAACTTTAAAATTACAATTCTTAAACAGGTAAATTGAATAGTAAAATAAATCCATAGATTATCCCATAGATTTTTTATATTCGACATAAATAAAAAATAATTTTATTAAATAACTAAATATATGAATTAAATTCATTTTAAAAAAACTAGATATCAATAAAATCGAATAACATTTAATTTCCAATTATAAATTTATAATTATTATTCAACATAAAAAATAATTTATAATTAGCTCTTTCAATTTCGAGATTAATAAAATCTATATTAATTATTTAATAAACGCTGATACAAAAGGTAAAAAATTAATTTACTTAATCAAATAAAAACCTATTTTCTCTCACAATACAATATATATATAAATAAATTTATTCATAATAATTACTAAAACATCCAATAATTAAATTACTTTTATTAAAATAAATAATCAATCAAATATAAAACACATAAATATTAAATTAAAATTTCAAAAAATAATTTAATTGTTTCAGTGTAAAAGAAAAGTTTTACTTAAACTAAAATTTTACACAAAATACACTTTCCAGTACATTTACTATGTTACGACTTTCCTCACTTATAATGAGAATGACGGGCAATTTGTACACTAAATAAAGTTATCTTCAATGAATTTAATTAAATAAACTTACTTTTAAATCCCATTTCTAAATTATATTAAAATAATTTATCCAAACAATTCAATTGAATGTAATTCATACAATCTATAATAACCCGCATTTTGACTTGAATTATTATCCAATTTAAATATTTTAAGAATAATATTTAAATAAACTCTTTAAACAGCAATACACAAAGTAAATAAATTATAGTCTATCCTATCGTGGTTCATCGATCAATACACAAATTCCTCTAAATAAATTATAAAGCCGCCATATTTATTAATTTTAATGATTTACATTTAATAATCAATTCAATTCTAATCATTTTTATAATAGGGTAGCTAATCGTAGTTTATTAAAAAATCTATCAAATATTAGTCTAATAAAATTTAACATACTAATTAAAAATATTTCTCCACACTTAAACAAATTTAATAAAACATATTTATAATATACACTAATTCAAAAATTAAACAAATTAATTTACAAATTAAGTCTAACCGCTGTTGATGTCACTAAAATTACCTTTATTAAATTTAATAACTAAATCAAACCTTCATTTAAAACCTAAATTTATAGATCAATTAATTCAATTAACTAAAATTAAATTAACCCAAAATCAACTGAAATTCATAAATTTGTACCCTCCAAAGAACAAATTTTTGAATTTCTAAGCATTTGACCCCCACTTTAAAGAAATCAATCCAAAATCAACTGAAATTCATAAATTTGTACCCTCCAAAGAACAAATTTTTTGAATTGTAGAATTTTTTAATTTTATTAATAATTTTCGTAACATTGATTAAATTAGAGTATTTATTTAACTATATTAATAAAAAGATAAATATGTATTAATACAATTTATATATAAATTATATATTAAACCCAAGCAAGGTTTTTTTAATTGTATTAAAATTATTATTTATGTATTTCATATATTAATTATTATAATAAATAATTTATATAATGTAATTATGTATTAAATAGATATATATTTATATATAAATTATTTATATTTATATAGATATCTATATATTGAATATATAAATATATATATATATATATATATATATATATATAAATAATTTATATATAGATATATAATCTATTCATTTAATTTAAACTATTATTGATAGATTTATGGAATATATTGAACTAAATTAATTATTAATTCGATGAACCCATAAATAATCAATATATAAATAAGTTCGAAAGATTTATTAAAAGGTGCACAAGTAAAATTTTCACGCATCAATTATTAGGGTGATAAACTAACACCCTAACTAACTTAGAATGATCCACTAACATGATACCGCCTTAAGGCGGCTACCGGCCAAGCCTTACTTCACAGGTGTAAATTTTTTTTTGTTTTCAAATCTTTATTCCATTCGATAGATCACTACACAAACTACTTACCAATAATTTTCTTTTAGCTGTACCGTGTCGGAAAGTATTTTATTTGATTTTTTTAATTTCACAAATAATATTCGCAGCGTGCTTAGCTGAAAAATGCACTTCAAACTAGATTTCTGTCAAATCGAAACGTCAGATTGACATGTTTCTTAGGCCAATGTGTGCGGTGTGGCAATACTTTTAAGGCTGGCAAATGAGAATTCTGAAAAAAAAATTATAGGGTCCTAACTCCTGGATTAAACAGGTGCCCGCCTGAAGGCAGGCGTATGCACTAGAGCAGGCCTGTCCCATCGGGTGCAAATACCTCCTGAATTTCTGGGACCCGGGTAACAGCCGAGCGCGGGACTGTTCCATTGCTACCCGTTGCGAAATTTGTGAGAGAACTGCATGAGTGTGCGTCCATGTAGGCTCGTACCACGAGTCTATAGCTTGGGCCCGGAGACCTCTTTGCCCGGAGACCGCACACTCATGCAGTTCTCCCGCAACCCATGCTGTGGTTAGCAACGTAACCAGTCCCGCGCTTGGCTGTTGCCCGGGTCCCAGAAATTCAGGAGGTATTTGCACCCGATGGGGCAGGCCTGCACTAAAGGGTTAATAGCTCGCGTGTGCTTCATTCATTTTACAAACGACTGTTTTGAAAAAAAGCCAAATCATCTCATTGTGCCTGGGGATTCAAATATATTTAAATTGACAAAATCCGCTATTCCTACAGAAAATTTGTCACATCGTTGAAAAATCGAATCTCGATATCGCGCTGTTTGGCACCTACTTCTCTCTACAATAAAACATATCGTGACGAGACTCGCAACAGTATGTACTGTTACGTTACCAGATTTTAATGCAACTGTCGTATTGGTTGACAATCCAATATGGACGATCTTGGGAAGGGCACGTTATTGGCTAATCTGGAAGGCTGCGCAAGAGCACATCTTGGCCGGTATTCTCAGTCGCTACTTATTCTTAAGCAATTGCTTAAGCATGCGGCATCCTCTACTGTGGTTTGCAAAAAAGTTGGCATCCGAATGCTGAGCGGGGCAAGGGGGCTACTTTGCTCGCATTGGCTCCCACCGCCGGTGGTCCCGTTCGCTTACTTTGTATTGGTCGAGATTGTCGCGTTGGCCAATGCGAGCAAAGTAGCCCCCGTGCCGCGTTTAGCGTCCGAGCGCCTTCTTTTCTGCAAACGACAGTACTAACCTAGTATCTAGTAAAGGATGCCGAATGCTTAAGCATTTGCTTAAGAATAAGTAGCGACTGAGAATACCGGCCCTTATGTCCTTACATCATGGTCTGAACGTCTTGATTTGTAACAAGACGTCTTTAAGACGCCTTTTGGACGTCTTTAAGACTTTACCAGACCCCAGATAGCACACCTCGTCTTAGAGACGTCTAGTTTATGTCCATTTTAGGTCTGAACGTCTTAATTTGAACTTTGCAGGCGTTTAATAGGAAACTGTTTGTTAATCAGTAAAAATCGTTTAATAGGAAACTGTTTGTTAATCAGAATCGATACTACTCATTTGGGGCCTCAAATTTTTTTTTCTTTTATATCACCAAAAATTAAAACACTCGATTTAAAATTCTGCAAGAAAAATACATACAAACTTAGACACGTGTTTACACACAGATCAGAAGTAAGCGTCATGATATTTTTACCCTTTTTAGGAGTTCATATTAGTAGCTTACAAGAAATATATAAAAATACATAATCCTTCCACAACTATTGAATTCTGACTCGTTTCCTCGTTTCTTGGGATTCTGTCCCACTGTGGCAATGGACTTGGTCGCAGGCAAGGAGATTCAGCCTAGGGCCAGTCGCTGGGTCAAATCGCTGCGACCAGTCGCAGGTAGGAGATCCCGCCTTAAGCCAGCTATCTGAGGTAGCAAAATCCAGTCATCCATTTAACGAACCTCACTGGTTTTTCCCTGACATATTAACTACAAACGAAGACAATAAGCAATACATTTTACAAATTTTAGAAGAATATCGACAATGCTACCCCGATACAAAGAAATCTAACTTGATAAAAGACAAATACTAACAAATATGCAGTATTTTAATTTTATTTATACCCATAAGTTAAATTGTAATAATGTTTTGTCCTGTACTTAAATAATTATAAGGAATTAGCGAATAATTATTTTAAAACTTCAACTCAAATGCGGCACAGTTTCCCGTCGTCGAATCACTTTGAGATTTTGCACATAGGTACCATTTTCCCACCAAGCCTCATATTTTAGGGGGTTAAGGCAAAAAACAAATCGGAAGTTGAATAAAAATAAGGACCACCTTAATATATGTACATGTTACTTTTTAAGGTTGTTGTCAACAGGTATCGAGAGATGGCAGGCATAGTCTGTGGCTCTGCTTCAATCTTACGCCTCATCGTGCATCATCGTGCATCATCGTGTCGCAGTCTTTGGCAGTCTTAGACAGTGAACGGAGGCAGTGATGCCAGATTCGGGACGGGAGCGCTCGAGAATTTCCCCCACCTCGCATGCACACTAGGCCGGAGCTGCGTGTGTGCATGCGCCGAGCTCGCGGGCACGCAGCTACGGCGTAGTGTGCATGCGAGGTGGGGGAAATTCTTGAGCGCTCCCGTCCCGAATCTGGCATCACTGAACGGAGGAAATGCTATGATCCCCTGAGGAATTAGCCAAGGCAAGTAACGCCGTAGCCAACCAGCGTCGACAACAGAGTCCGCGACGACTCTGGTTGGCCTGGCTTGGTTTGGCTCGACGGTGGCGCCGTTACCTTTCCCATCTTGGCGTTGATTGGCTCGACGTTCTCCCACCGCTAATTCCTCAGAGGGTTTTACCCCCACCGCTAATTCCTCAGGGGATCATAGCATTTCCTCCGTTCACTGGTATGCCCTAATCTTAACCTTTACCTGTCTGCTGAAACGTGAGCAGATTCGTAATCTTTTCCACGGAGGAGAAAGTTTCTTTGAATTAGACAGGTTACTTGACTTGCACGTTTCTTCTCATAACTGTGTGTATGCGTGTGTGTGCGTGTGTGTGTGTATATATATATGTATGCACACACAAGTTTCGTTCGTTCCCGAATAATGGAGGAAGTAACCAAATGTAGATACATAGATTGTGTTGAGGCCCGGGAAAAAGAGCAAATACTTCACGAACTTCCCGTTTGCGATACAAGTCTCTGCGTGAGGTGGTTGATCAACAGTGGCCACGTGGATCTAATTGGGAAGGACTTGGACTCACTACGGTCCATGAAATTTTTTATATGTAACAATCACTTTACGGAAGACTGCTACCTTAGTAAAGGTACTTTGAAAGAAAATGCGGTCCCCTCACCACATTGGAGCGATATTTCAAGAACGTTAAAAACTTCAAAAGTACACCTGGTAAATATCCCGTGCTTTTCCTTTCTTGCCCTTGCTTTTTCGGCACTGTCAAAACACTCGCGGGATATTCATATTACTGTTTATCAAATTTCTACCCGAATCAATATTCGTGCTACAGAATACCTATATATTAACACCAAACGATATAACATGGCCATGTCACTGTGTGTGTTTTTTCTCTACGTTTCAGAAAAGTCAATCAAACGGTCGAGAGAATTTCATGGAGGAAACACGGGCGAGCGAAAGAATAGCGAAAAATGGTCCCTCAGAATTTGAAGTGGATCAGTGGTGCAGAACGTGCGCTACCAAGAAGCACAACCTTGTAAGTATGACAACCGAGGGAACCAAGGGCACAGAGATGAGCCTTCTGTCAAAACTCAAACTTTTGATAGAAATTGACGACGAGGATGCTTTACCGACAAAGATGTGCGACGAGTGTGTCGACAAGTTGGAGAAGTCTTTCAAGTTTTTCCAACAAATTTATGTAGCGGATAATACTTTGCGTCATGTATTTCCGAATGCACGGTCAAACAGCGTGCCTAGAAAACCTCTTTATTCGCTCGGTGAGCACATGAGAAGAGAGCAACAGGAGAAGGAGAAGGAGGATAAGGATAAGGAGACGGAGCAACAGGATCGCGCCGTAAAGAATAACCGTGGCGGTGTTTTCCGGCGAGGTCGAGGCAGACCTCGGACCCGAGGATATGCCGGAAGAGCAAGATCAAAGTCTAGACCGAGTCAAGTTACAGTGTCGATTCCTAGTCTTACTGTTAACAACGAGCCAGTGGCAGCACCGATTTGCGGTTGTAGCGTTAGTATTAACACACCGCCAGTGACGTCCAACAATACATCTGCAAACAAGGAAATATCAGTACCCAAGGAAAACGGACAAAGCGGTACAGTCCTTTCCTTACTCATGGATACGTGTCGTAGCGACGAGGAACTCGATTGGTCAGATGTTTTGAAAGTGATGAATTGCGAAGGGCAGCGAGACAGCAAGCAAGATGAGTTGATAAAAAATGAAGGAGGATTGGCAGTGAACGCGGACACGAAAGTGGATACAAAGCAGATGGTGGAGGAGAAAAGATTGGAGAAAATGGAGACTACGGGGGCTACGGAGGGTATAGAGACTACGGAGACTACGGAGACGACAGCAGCAAGGAAGGAAAAGGCAGAGTCAAGGACAGAAGCGAGGATGGAAATTAAAGCTAAAGCGGAAGTAGAAATTCGGACTGATGGGAAGACAACATCTAATGTATGCGACACTTGGCGAATACGTTGTGAATTTTGTAACGAAGCATTCAAGTTCAGACGTCAGTTACAAGCACATTTATTGACCGATCACACCCAATTGTCCGGGTATATGTGCACGGATTGCCTAGGCTGTTACGAAAGCGAATCTTTGCTCTCAAAGCATCGTGCTCTGCGCCATGGAGAGCGAAGATATCGTTGTGAACATTGTCAGAAGGAGTTGTTCGAAAAGAGAGTACTAAGGGAGCACGTAAACGAATGTCTGTCGCGCGGTGTTCTACGCTACTCTTGTGATTCGTGCGGAGTAGCGTTCGCTTCGAAGCAACTCGTCATACAACACGTAAAAAATCATTCCGATAGTTGTTTGGCCACTGAATCGTTTCAATTGGATTTAGGGGATTCGAAAGGTGCCGTTGAATCCGTTCAACCCGATCAAAACGAAAAGTGCCCCTCCGTCGTCGTATATGCACCTTCGACTACGATCGCAACAGTGGAGTCGAAGCCGGGCGCGGAAGAAGAGAACACTATGGCGCGTTCAAGCGGTACGTGCGACCAGATTTTAATTAAAACGGAGCAAAGACAAAACGATCAAGAATACGTGATTTGCCCAGATTGCAACGATAAGATAAGTGACATGGTAGAACTAAGTATCCATCGCATGCGTAGTCACTCGGTGAAGAGGAAAGATGCGACATGTCTTCTTTGCGACAACAAGTCGTTTTACTCGGCGGAAGAATACGAACAACACGTGCTAGATCACTGTAAACGATCAAGAGTATTGCCGCGAGGATAGTATCGGCATGCCTTTTCTTCCTTGAGTCGTAAAAGTGATTTATTTCGACTTGTCGTCGTCGTCGTCGTCGTCGTCGTTCTGTCACACACATTCTTTCAACTCGCTTCTCTATAGCGGTCAGGAAAAATTAAACAGATGTATAAAAACTGTTGGCTTGTAATATCATCGTCATCGTCATCGTCAGTTGCATTAAGTGCATCGTTCTCGATACATGGACGTTTCAAGAATTCCCATTACACGAAATAAATTTACGATCAATCGCGTCATTCACTTGATGCGAAAACAATCGAGTCGGTACTTGATGTTCTTAATCTTTTATTTAATCAGTTGAACCAATAGGTACGACCAAAGAATCTCTACTTTTCTACAATTCTCTCTCGCACTTTCTAGCGTTTTAAATGCATTATAGTGGAAATGCTGTTGACGTGAGAGCGACGTATGCGCAGCTCGTATTTCTCACGCACAATACAGTTGAATCGCGTTCATTTTATACATACCAGGCAATCTAAAAAGTTCGCACGCATAAAAACGCGCATTATTTACAGCCAAAAGTTTTACAAAGTGTCTCGATGATTAAATGTGTATTTTGAAAAACGCGCAACCTCATGGATAAAAACTACTATTCCGATCCTGGCGAGATCCTTTCGAGCGATGCGCACGACGGTCGATAAACGCAAGCATTCGGGAAGAGGGAATCGTCGCGCCAATCGGTATCTGAAATTTAAAATCGCGAGACAATTGGATCGTATCGATTGAAATGAAAGCCACGATGTGTAACAGGTACGTAGGTACGTAGGTAAGTAAGTATGCACATGTGCGTTACCTCGAACCACGGTGACGACAAAGAAGCTCGAGCGGTCGCTCTCTCCTCTCCACGCAAGCAGAGAAGTTTTCGAAGGAGTCCTTTTGCATCACTCGAGATGTTTCCAAAGTACTCATCGGGGAAGCAAAAGTCACATTTCAATATATTCGTAGTAGTCTCTTCGACGGAATCGTCCAAGAATGGCGAAAGACCGCTGAAGAAAGCAACATCCGCCGAGTATTAATATGTATATAGTACGAAAGATGTGTGGACGTGTAATGGTTTTGAAAGAGACTACCTTAGAAGCACATAAATGAAAACTCCAGCAGCCCATATATCGGTGTATGAACCTGTTGGTTTACCAAGGACCGATTCCGGCGCTGCAAATTCCAAGTCAACAGGAGGAGGAACCTGATCGAGCGGTGCCGCCGCCCTTACAGCTTCACCCACGTCTATCAATTTTACGGCATTGGTTTCTCGATCGATCAAAACGTTTTCCGGCTTTAAATCCAAATGAGCTCGTTTTCGGGAATGTAGCCATTCTAGAGCGGACATTAACTGACCGGTATACATTGAGACCGTCGCTTCCGTGTACTCGTTCTGTTTTCCTAGATGGGCAAATAACGTGGAGCCGTTGACTCTGCAAGAATAAACATGTAAAGCAAACACTCTTACAAGATGATGGGATACGATCACGACAACGATAACGGGACTGCACCGTACTCACAGTTCCAAAACGATAGTGTCGGTGTCCGGATGTGGTGCATCTTCGAAAAGAGCGAACGCTCGAACGATATTCTCATGACGAATGGTTTCGAGTAAATCGTACTCGGCACGCGTTAGAGACCGCGACTGTTTCAGTCGGCATATTTGCTTAAGCGCCACTTGTCGGCCAGATTCTGTATCCCTCGCGCGATATACTTGTGCGAATCTACCGGCTCCCAGCTCTTTCAATTCTACGTATCTGTGAGAAAATTCTTTGGCTTCTCGACTTGCGACTTGCGCGTCTCTCACTATCGTCTTGATTTTAGAATTCGAGAGCGCAACCACCATCGATGACTCGTTTAAATTCATCATTTCGATCTTGTCGTTCCAAGCGTTGGGACTAGGACCTGCAACAAACATCCATTCGTTCACATCCCATTTAATAATACCATATGTAGTAAGTAGATGGCTGTGCGCGCATATAGTTGCATGCAGTCAACGGGGTGGAGATGCATATAGAAAAGATTTTTCGGTTTTAGAGAAGCCATCTCTCTCATTCTAATTAATATGACGTACAATTTCAACTTGAGATCCAGAGTCCCCATTAATCTCGGAATTCCCAGACAAGCGGAACCTTCTAATGGAATAAAATATACATATACATTTGCCGGGGGGGATCGGTTCCGCTGCTCAACTACTCATTTCTACCGGTGACCGGTAGTAGGCAATACGTACGTACCTACAACGCAAAGAGGTATATTTGCCGAGCAAGAGCCCGTCTCATGCTCGACGCGGCAATGGTAAATTCCAGAGTCAGAGGGCAGGCATGGAGCGATTTCGAGAGAAAGAGAATCGGCAGCTCGGTAAAGTCGATATCGATCGCCCGCTACGATGTCACATCGTTGCCCCTTCTTCCTCCAGGTGACAATCGCGTGATCCACGCGACGCGCCTCCAGCACGAGTCGAGCCACGCCACCGGCCGTTGCCCTGATCGAACATGGAATAGTCAAGATCGCGGGAGGACCGTTCTCTTCCGCGTGCATGTCTTGCGGAAGACGGACGCTCTCTCCCTGGGAATCGATTCTTCGCGGACGAAAAGACCATGCGCGGCTGATGGACGAATTCGGAACGAGACTTGCCGGAATCCAAAATTCCTCCTCCTCCTCCTTCTTTCCGATCACTGGAAAGACGATCAATCCTGGACCATCCAGTCGGCAGATTTCCAATTCTTCTCCGGCGCGTAACTTGCCCCAATCCGCGGTCAATCTTACTCTGCTACCTGAAACGATCTGCGGAATCTCCCCATTAGCACCGCGAACCCTTTCGTTTCCGTGATCATGCACTGGTCCGCCATCGATACTTTTTTTTTTTTCTCCTTTCCATCCCTGTCGAAATCACCGAAATCCCTTCTTGCTTCCCTTTTCGATTCCCGAAGCTTCCATTACTCGATATAGACACCGTATACGCTAGCTGCAATTGGTAGCGACTACTAGCAACAGCAATTCAATGTCTCTATAGACGGAGAGGGAGGGAGGGGGGGGGGGGAGGGAGAGAGAGAGAGAGAGAGAGAGAGAGAGAGAGAGAGAGAGAGAGAGCTCTAGCGATGGCAATATTCGCGCGATATTAGAATTTATACCGACATATAGACACCACGGACAACACCGATTAACAAAACCTCTACCTCTGAAAGAGAAGCGCTAGTACAATACATATAATTCGAAAGTGACGATAATGGAGTACTGCCGACAATGGAATGTTAACGATAACAACAACGGTACGCCATGACAATAAGAACGGCATCATCGACAATGGCGGTGGTGGCGGTTGTGGTGCTGCTGGTTCTGGTGGCGGTTGTGGCGGCGGCGGCAGCGGCGATGGCCGTGGCAACAATTACTTGAACCACTACGACGACGACGACATTAATGACAATGACGATAATAGAGAGACAAGTGAGAATGCAAAATCTACAGAATCTACAGAATCGAGTAATTTCCAATAGAAAAATTGATTCGACGCGACGACAAATACGATTGTGTTTGATTGTAGAGTCAAAGCCACACAAGCACAAGGTGGCCACTCTGGGAGCCTGTTGCGTGCATTCCCAACTTTCGACATCGAGACAAGGCAAGTACTACAAGGTATCGAGACGAAATCGCATCACGTATGATTCTCGTGCCGTTTGTGTTCAGTGGGAATAGTAAGAAGGGACCTTTACACCACACCAACGAAACAGTTCTACAGTAGAGAGCGAATAACAACAGGCATCATCAAGAGGAAGGAAAAGAAGAAGAAGAAGAAGAAGAAGAATCCTTTTGCTGCAATTGCAAGAATTCTAATTACGAATAGGCAAATAGGTTTGCATGTAACAAGTTACCAAGTAATAATAATTTTGGCATTGTTGCTCACCGGGATGGAATTGTTGCGGATAGGCGATCGAGTTCGGAGAGTGCTCCTAAATCCTTCGAGAAAATTCAGTCTGCTTTTGGTAGGGCTTGGCGTTCGTGATGAATCCGGGTCCAATGCTCCGGCATGAGATCGCTGCAAAAGCGATGTTGTTGTTGCTGTCGCTGTGGTTGCAGTTGTCATTACTGCCGCTGCCGCTGCTAATGCTTTTGTAACGGTAGGGGCAGCAGCTGTCACTTGGTTCCTCCCTTCTTCGTTTATTGTTTTAGACACGTTCGGTATCGTTGATGAAACCGTTGAAGAAAGTACACACCCTCGACATGGAGATTCCGGGCTCACGCCGCGACTGTACGCCAGCAAATTATAAGTAAAATTTAAACACGGTACTGCATCTACGGGAGCGCGCGATGCTTCTTTTCCATCGAATATCTCGTTGCAAATCAACGCTCGAATCGTTACGTTTTTTATATATTACTACCAAGCTACTCGAAATTACATTGCAACGATGGTTCTAAAGTCGGCTCACTGACAACAATACGCTGATCTATTAACCTGATTATTAAGCTAAAATGCTTATTCTATTTAGTCACGACTCGAACGATACGCGTAACGCAACCGATGTGAGAATTCACTATACGAAACACCAAAGGCGAGTGTAGGGCTTTACACAGTTTATCCACACTACTTTGTTAGCTTGTTGGAACTTGTGTATTTATTACATGTACGGTTCAACGGTGCTGAATTCAGAATTCAGAATTCAGATGTGCGTAGCATGTGTGTATATAGAAAATTATTGGCCTACATAATGTATCAATCTCAACATTTGTCCAAACGCGAATTATCGATGTAGTACCGTGTTCAAGATAAATGATGAGAGAAACAAGCGAGTTGGTTAATCGAAGAACAAGTAGTGTTACATGTATCAGAATAGGCGTGGGAAAAGGACGCATCACAATCAGAATGTTGATCAATGTACAATTTATTCTAAACAAAATGTTTACGTTTCGCGCGAGTTAATAGTTTTTACTTTATGTCGTCTTCCACGAATGCACAATTATGTACAGCATACTATATCCCCAGCAGCTCGTTCAACCTCGCATTATATAAACACTATTAAAATTATTATACACTTGGAACGTGTTACGTCGTTAATAGGTAATGTATATTTCGGTGGGGGTGAGTCAGTATGTCAGGCACACACCCGTTGTCCATGCATTGTCGCTTATTATTTCACACACGAGGCGCAACCGCGCGTAGACGTATATATGTACGTATGTGCGTTTCCACACAAAATTTCTCTTTCCATTATTTATAATTTGTATGGGTTTCCATACAAGTATTAGCATTGAAAAAAATCATTGAAAAGGAAGCAGCAACGTATTTCCTGTGATTGTTATGTTCGTTGTACGTGATTCTTAAATTTTGTGCAAACAAATGTTTTATGCTTTGTCCAAATTTTGTAATTAAATTGACCGTCTCGCCCCCACCCGTCTATTCACCCGTCACTCACTCACACTCACGTACACGCACACATTCTCTCTTCAACTCTCTCGCTTTCGCTCTCGCTCTACATGCAGAGACACGCGACAGGTACATGACACGCATATACGGAAGCATGCACAAACACGCTGCTCTTCTACTTGTTCCATTTTACTTTAAGCAGGTCATAAAGGAGCAGTGACGAAGTGGTTCAATTGGTGCGAGTGGATACGCGTTATTATACCTACCCCCCACCCGTCTATAGTCGGGCGAGTATATTGCCGAGAATCAACCGTCTGTTTATTTGCCGTAAAATCATATGTTCATCGTATCGTATCGTGTCGTGTCGTATCGTATATCGTATATCGTATCGTATCGTATCGTGCTGCATAGCATAGTATCGCTTCGTGTTTCGATGAACCGTAGAGCAAGCGCGGCTGTAGAAACATACAAGACTCTACTTGGAAAGAGTGAGGTAGGTAGGTAAAGGTGGGTAGTTATTATTGAAATGTAGCAAGAGTAGTTGAAATGTGACGTTGTCGCGATAAAGCCACGCTGAGCAGCAGCGATTTAGGCGAGGTAGTTTGACCGACAGCGATAACAAGGCAGAACCAGAGAGGAAGCACAATGCCAAACACGGGTGATCAAGTACTGTGCACGCGTCAAGTGTGTGTGACTAGAGAGTAAAATATGGCAAGGTAGGAACAGAACGACAGGGAAATTAGAGAGAAAAACGGGTGTTGGCTCAGGAGATACGACTACGGTTCTCTATCGTACAGCGCTTCTGTATCTCTTTTTATATAAAATATACAAAAATATGTTGGAACGAATATTTTCACAGGTCGAGCGTTGAAAGAGAGTCAATGTAATGTTTATAGTGTGTGTTTGATAGAGAGACGCTTACAGTGGATCTTTGTCAAGTTCCTTCTGGTAGGCAATCGGCGACTGTATCGCCTTCAGAAAGTCGCGTTGGGTCTGCAGGATGGCAGTGATCGTATCTACCCACTCCTGCTTCCGCGGTCCAGTTTCTTCTAGAGCGCTACAAGAAAATCCGAGGCCATGTTTTCGAGGATCCGTCGATCGAATTAGAAACCTTTCCGGATCGTCGTAACATTCTTCGAGACTCATCTTATTCACCTGCGTGAAACGAAATAAGCACCCGTCGTGTGTGATGTCGTAACGAATAAAAACATTGTAAATTCCAACTTGATCGCATTTCACGACAACCCATCATCACCTTTTTTTTTTGTGCTTTCGCTTCGTACTCGATGTCGTTCATCACCCTTCCCATTCTTCGCTCTACTATATATAGTTGACCCCCCCCCCCCCCCCCCCCACCCGGTCGGAAATGTACATCGGGACCCGTTATCGAATACAAGAAATTTCGCAAACAACGAATCTGGCGCACTTTTTGTACGAAGCAACCGTGTTCGTAACTTGTGTGTATATAAATGCTGTCGACTCATAGACATTTCGGGGTATGATTGTTTATAGTGTAAATTTTGGTTATAAACAAGAAACGGGGCATTGCTGCGATATATTATACAGAACCCGAGCGTTCGACTCCGAGGTTCACTTGTGCGTTTCATGGAAAAATTGAAGGAGGGCCAGAGCCGTAGTCTCCTTGTTACACTATTATGCGCTAGTCTTGACATTTACAGTTTGGCAAAGATCAAAGACAACCAAGATAATCCAAGATAAACCAAGATGAAAGAAAAGAAAGGAGAAAAAATGAAATAAAATGAAATGAAATACCTTACCTGTATGTGAGCTTTGTATATGTAGGCGGGGTTCGTAAATTGCGTTTTTTTGCCGACAGCCTCGCTGAATATAATGTTTTGCTCAAAGAGGAAAACTTGCAATTCCCTTCCTCTGCCCGGTAGATTGGATTGTTCCGACACCAAAAGTGGGCCATGTAGCAACAACTTGCCTTGCGCCGTAATCTTTCCCTAATGAAAAGTAGAAAGTAGGTAGAAAATACGCCAAGGCGTTGAGATGATGGCCCAATGCAAACTATTTCCCAGAGGAGGAGTTGGTTCTTACATCGAAACCTTGGAGCCTTCCCACATCCATCATGTCATTCGCTGCTTTGGGAATGACACGCATTACATGAACCGCAGCTCTGAGGCCTTCGATTTCCGAGGTTCTTTGAGTCCGTTCGGTAAGCCTTAGTGCCTCCCGAAGAAGAAGCTGATACTTGGTAATCCTCTGAACTGGTTTTATAAGAAGATCGCATAGCTGCAATCGGTGCCCGAGCTTCTGCCTTAGGTCCTACGACGACGACGACGACGAATGATGTTACGTACAGAAGAAGAAGAAGAAGAAGAAGCACGTTTCACGAGGAATTCAAGATTTTCACACATTTCAGGCTTACCTCAAAGTACGTGTCTATGTATTCGGAAACGATGTACTCTGACACTGGTTTGTTTTGACAGTACACAACGTACATGTGTAACTTCCTCTCATACCGTTTGAACAATGGCCCAAGCTCTTCGGGACGTTCCAAACAACGTTCCAAAGCTTTCAGGAAGAAGCTGTACACACACATGCAACCGAGCAAAACGTGGAATTAGTTGAGAAACGGCTGCAACTCGTTGCAGTACAGGTGACAACTTGTCTATCGAGAGAAAAAACTCACTCTCTATGCCACTCGTAAATTGCTTCTATGTTGCCAAACACCATCTTGTCTTTTCCACCACGCAGGTCTTCTGGTAGAGGGATCTCGCACTCGGGATCTCGCATCAACGACATGTATCCTTTTACTATTTGTTCAAGATCGTTTACATAGTCTTGCTCCGTGTCTGCCAATTCTCGAATCACAAACTGTCGTTTCGCAAGAATTGTACATTCAGGATCGGATTCCTCTTGACTATTGGTTGCCGCAGTAGTCACCGTCATCGACATTATCGCAGTAGCAGTAGTAGTAGTAGTAGTAGTAGTAGTAGTAGCAGTAGTAGTAGTGGTGGTAGTGGTAGTAGTAGTAGTAACCTCCGTCGTTGATACGGAAGCTTGATTATAGCCATCCTCACCAACGATACCAATGCTCGAGGTTTTACCACTCGGCGTCCGCAAAAGGCTCTGTCTCTCTTGATTTTCCGTGTGCTGTTCCTATTGTTCCAATTAACATTATCCATTAAACGGATCCGCGCGTTAACCGTCCAACATTTATTCTCAACAGATCAAGTATCGTTGGACGTACATACCATCCTCTCTTTTACAATCTGTTCGATTTCAGCCAAATCAGCTGTCGTGGCACCATCGAGAATTTTTGTGGAGTGCTCAGATGTCTACGAGAAAATAAAACCGTCAAGATGATGAGAAATTGCTACAAGATCTGTTTATTCGTAAAGAAGAATTGCACTGTTCAACAACAGCCATTTTGAACTGTAACATACTACATTAGCCGTTTCTTATAGATATTTGTGTGCTGAAAACGAATCCGCAAACCGTTTGTCGCCATCGCCCACAGTTTTCGAGAAATTTGATTTTGAAAAAATTGCAAATTTTCAACTTTGAACATCTTTTGTGTTCAAACAGTAATAGTTACTCGGTTGCTTGTTCCGTCAAATTATTCTATAAACCCTCGCGAACACGACGGTATAAGTTATTATGGAATTTTAAACATTTAAATATGTTTAAACCAACGATCAAAGGGAAAAGGACACCCGAAATGCAACAATTTTTGCAGAGATCTTCCTATATATTTAAAAAACTGAGGGTCTAGTAGAAAATCTGACTACTCCACGCGATGCAGCAGACATTTTTCATCCGGAAACCATAAACAGAACTGATAAAAGACCTTTTGTTTACAATACAGAAACGAAAGAGTTTGGCAAAACGTGCAGCGCCGACAGTGGTAGTAAATAGTGGTGTGCACTGCTGCTCAGCGTTACAGAATCGCGTAACGCGCGTCACGCGTGACTACCACTGCCCGTGCCGCACGTTTTGTCAAACTCTTTCGTTTCTATATTGAAAGCAAAAGGTGTTTTACCACTTCTGTTGATGGTTTCCGGATGAAAAATATCTATTGCATCGCGTGAAGTAGTCAGATTTTCTCCTAGACCAGGGCTGCACAAGGAGCTGTTTTCGGCGCCTGGCGGCGAGCAACCCGCCTGTCCCGTTGCTAAGGTTAGAATCGGTGAGGAGAACTGCAGTAGTGCACGTGCATTTGTTATGACTTGAACCCAACCATATATACTTACGCTACGAGTTCTCGTAGTTGAACCCAACCATATATACTTACGCTGCAGTTCTCTTCACCGATTCTAAGCTTAGCAACGGGACAGGTGGGTGGCTCGTCGCTCGTCGCTAGGCCCCGAAAACAGCGCCCTGTGCATGCAACCCTGTCCTAGACCCTTAGCTTTTGAAATATACAGAAAGATATCTGCGAAAATTGGTGCATTCCGGGTGTCCTTTTCCCTTTGATCGTTGTTTAAATATCTTTAAATGTTTAAAATCCCATAATAACTTATATCGTTGGGTTCGCGAGGGTTCATAGAATAATTGGACGGAACAAGCAACCGAATAACTAATACCTGATTGAACACAAAAGATGTTCAAAGTTGAAAATTTGCATTTTTTAATCGAATTTCTCGAAAACTGAGTGTGATGGCGGGCACCAACGGTTTGCCGATTCATTTTCAGCGCATGAAAATCTATAAAGAAACGGCTATTGTATATTGCAGAATGGAAAAAAAATGTTGAATTTTGTTGGGCAGTGTTATTCGATACGTCGATAGGAGAGCTAGCTCTGATTGCTGTAATCGAGAAAGAGAAAGAAAAGGGCGTTGAACTGACTCGAGATTTTCCACAGCCTTCCGCCGCCGGAATCGTAGATCCCGAGGATCCGTTGGCAGTTCCGACGAGTATTGGTTCAGTGATGGGCTTCATCGGAGGTGGAAGTTCCAATTCGTCCTCGACATCGTCCGCTCCGTTTTGTTCCGATAAAGGTACAGTCTCGGTGTCGTCATCGGGCTCGGCTATTAAATCCTCTTCTAGCTCCGAGTTTTGCTCGACCTCTCCCTCCTCTTCTTCTTCCGCATCATGTTGAATCTCAGGTTGTGTATCGAGATCCGCGTCGGACGACGAAGCAGAGACGCGCATGGATGCAACTGCGGATGCACATGTAGAAATAGAAACAGAGGCGGTTCTCGACGGCCAAACTTGTTCAACACCACCGGTGGTCGGTAATTTGAATCGTTTCTCCGAAACGTTCTTCTTCAAGCCTGGACGATCGTTGGACGACACCGGTATCGCGCTTGTCGATTTGTCAACCTTACTTTGGCTCAGCTTACGCAATGGGGGCGGTAGCCACTTTCTCCTGCGGGAAAAAGGAAACGGACGAAAGAAACGATGAGCTTTCATCTTTACATATACCCATACTTTGTGCTAAGTTGCTCACTTACCCGCTGAATCCGCGTCTCTTGTTTCCAGGAGAGCTTGTGTTGACCGCAGTGCTCCCATCGGCCGCAACAACAACAGCATTTTCTGAAACGGATAATCCGGCAGTTAATAGTGCACCGCGCGAGTGCACTATGCGAGGCAAGTCAGCAAGTCCGCGAATTGATACGATTCGGGAATTTTATCAACGCGATTTTGGCAACTGACCCCAGACGAGGGTGCCCATCGAAAGAGCAAGAAATTTATTCAACAAACGACGACCACACACACACACACAAGTAAAGAATCTTATAGTTGTCAATACGGGGGTAAATGTAGAAAATATGTGCAACAACAACACTTCTGTCCGGAGAACTGTTTGTTTCGTTGTACATAGAAATCATTATATACAATATGAAGAAGAACGAAATACACAAGGATCGATATAAATGCCATGTTTTAAACGTTCGGGCATAATCCGTCGTAACGGGACAGAAGATACGCCCCTTTCGATGGTTCCATTTAGGTATCAAGTAGGTATACATACAAGTATTTAATATAAATTGCGAATCGAAAGGACGTTACGCCACCTTTTTTACGCGATTCCAGGAAATTTCTCACATTCCAGACAGCCAAGTTGAGAAAGGAAGAGGAAAATATACATCGTAAGAACCATTACAAAGCTGACCCACTTGCAAGAAAGGTTAGCGACCATCGCGATTGCAAGTACGTGAATGTGAGTATGCTGAATGTGTCGACCAGTTGTGCTCTATCGGTAGGCCAGTGGGAGATTCAACCGGTCAAGGACATGGTTATCCCGGTACATTGTCGTATTGATCCGCCCGCCGCCGCCGCCGCCGCCGCCGACGACACACTCATGTCGGGGTGCGCGCGTGCCATCGACTACCCCCTCAAACATGATCATCATTTCGACAGTACCACATCAATGTCTACTACATGCTCGTACCTATAGATTCGAGAAACTAGACTGCTCGACCGAGCAGTCTCCAATAAAACTGTCACACCCCCGTCAAACATTACGCGTATCCTACAACACAGCCATGGCGTGTCTTGAAACCCCATCGAAAGCGATCACACAGAAAGAGAGCTGACCTCCCCGTTCCATGACTTGGCTACTCTAAACTGCTTAAAACCATTTTATACTTGAGCCGCTGTCTTGCATTACCCTCCTTGCTCTACCCCCCGCCCAATTTCATATTTTATACAACTGTATCTTGACCAACATCGACCCACCGATCCGCTTCCATTTACTCGGTGATGTTTCTTCCTTCCTTCCCTCGTGGATTCATTTTACTCAATCAAAGTAATACTACGAATCGATGGTATCGACGGAAATAGAGTTACTTACCTGCTTCGTCGGAAGGTATACAAGGTGCTGCCACATTTTGAATGGCTAATCCGGTCGATGATACGCCGCCGGTTGTCACCGACGTCGACGCTGACGCCGACGATGGTGAAAACGAACCAGTTCCCGCAGTAGAGGACGATGCAGACGTCGTGATTCCGCTACAAGCGGGAGTTGCGATTAAAACTTGATTACTCGAGTGCTGCTGTTGATGATGATGATACTGCTGCTGCTGCTGCTGCTGCTGCTGCTGCTGCTGCTGCTGCTGCGGCTGCTGTTGCTGGTGGCTTGGGCTCTTTGTAGATGGAAAAGTCTTACTGGAAGCAGAGGGTGGCTGTTTAAGCGCGCTCGTAGGTACTAATCCCTCCGGTGGAGGATCAATTTGTCCTGGAGCGACCAGCAGACGAACGTGGGTCCATTCCGCTGTATTTACGCCGCTGATTGTGCTTCCATTTTCCAATACCTCAACTTGCTGACCTTTTGTCACTGTTAATTCTCTCGAGCCAGGTGCTGCCGAGTGATCCGCGATAACCCAAGTCACTTCGGCTACACCGGTCTGAAACAAAAATTTCGATAGAAGGATAAAAATTTTGCTCGCTTCTGTCCAACTGCGGTGAAACGGTTACTTGGCTACAGTTTATCGCCAACTACTCGGAATTACCCTATTTTAAACACTACTAAGAACAATAATAATGTCACGATTGAAAGATGCGCGATTCGATAAAGAGAATGATGATCGATCGTGCGATCAATGTGTCATAACTCATACGTCTACTATGAAACCAACAAATGACATTAAAAAGAAATCGAGCATTAGGTGGGATACGGAGTTGGGGGTTGCGGCGTGTTGGAAAAAAAGACAAGAGCGGAGCGGAAGAGAAGGGAGGACAGAGCACCGATTATATCTAGGACTTTGCGGACCAACGGAGCGTTTAATGGATTATCGACGCCTCGATGATTTTGATTTCATCGAAATAGGTATGGGTTTTTCCCAAAAGACCCATACCTATATTTTTTGGCCGAGAGTATACAGGGCAAAAGTGGAATACTCGAGTAGAGGGGCCTCCTTGCGCGTCTTATCTCGTTTCAATATTTGCTTTCATCGCTTCGTCGCGAACGATACGCGCCTTCGTTCTACAAACTTGCTCGAATCAATTTCTCGATAATTTTCGCTCAAAGCGTTGATACCTGCGACAACAACTGGCCTGTGTAACATTTTCTCCCCTTTTTTTCAAGCGAATTTCGCAAGCGAGGTAACACGAAAGGAATTCGGATTAGCTGTCATGTACCAGGTACGCGAATGCTTCTTAGATATGCCGCGATAAACGGTCCGAGAGTTTCTGGTGGTGTCAGTCAGTCAGTCAGTCAGTCAGTCAGTCAGTCAGTCAGTCAGTCAGTCAGAGGAGTCGACTCTGCGCTTCACGTCGCATACCATGGACGAAAATAGCATTTTTCCACGAGCCAAATTTTACCTATTCTCTTTTATTCCCTCGAATGATTCCAATACGTTCGTCACGACCAACCCGATTAGAATGTTGCCGCAAAGAACCCTGTTTAATGCCCGATCGTCATCCTCTACCATCTTTCCAATTCCATCCTACACAACGGCGAGGGAGCATCTCTTACAGAGGCTCCATATTACGCAATACGGTTTACCGGTTACCGTTTTTCACGAGACAAAAAGACTTGCTCCACGGCGACGTATGCACATGTACGCGTTTACATTCGAATCTAACCATAGATCCAAATGTACGAAACGAAACTCGGCAAGGTGCCAATCTCTCTCAACTTGGCTCCCAGGTTCCAATTCGTACAAATTCGCACTTGCCGATTTGCGTGAGAGAACGATACGGAAAATGCGAACAATATCCATAATACCATGTACCGACAAAATCGCGGGCCAACACGAGTAGTTGACTGCACAAGTTGAAACCAACCAATTACTCCAGCTGAAAACTACATCTAGCAGTGTTTCCACACATGCACAACTCCTTCTATGAACGGAAAACACACACACACAGACCATCTCGACGCTTGATCTCGTGCCGAAAATAATCACCCGCTACAGCGGGTCATATCTTGAGGACGAACGGGGTCATGAATTTGATTGTGGACGATGGCACAACTACGCGGGGATGTGGCTACGGATATGGAGGCGGACGCTGATGCTGATGCTGATGCGGATGCGGATGCGGATGAGGATATAAGTCGCGATATATTTCACGTTGCGTATTAGCCTATATTCGCGCAACAGCGACTTACACACAATTGCTTTGATTACGTAACCAAATGAAACGTAACCAGACGAAAATTTACGATAAATTGTATTCTTTTCATTGGGCTTTCTCGCGGTAACCGTGCCACTGTATCGTAACAATGTCACACGCGTTTAATGTCTCGGCCAGCAACGAGAACCCGGAACGTTACATTTTCGCTACATTTCTGTAGAACAAGTGAAATACCTAAAGCGGAGATCATATATGGACACGGAGAAACGTACGGACGCGAATGTGCATAAATGTGTACCTGGGAGAGGGAGGGTTGACGGTGTAAAAGTCGGGCCTGAAACGAGCCCGGGGTGTCGATGGTATGCTGCCTAGAGAGAGCTGCATGTGGCGGAGCTACGGAACTCTGACGGAACCACGGTAACGAGATCTTCCTGCGGGCTTTCTGGACGATTGTTGCAGGTTTCCCTGCTGGCGACGTCATGACAGTTTCGCCTCGTGCTCAGTTCACGTGCGCGAACGCGGCAACCAAGTGTCAGATACGAGAATTGCGACTGAAGATGCGGTCAAACATACGAGCGTCATGCTTCCACTCAGTTTATCCTTTCTTTCGCGAGTAGACCAAAAAGACTCGTCCCACGATTCGCATCGCCTCACTCACCATCGAACGGATCTATTCGACCCAAGCGTCGCGCCCGTACTGAGCTCGGCACCTGTGCTTGCTGGTACCCTCGGCCCTCATTGGTCCGCGGACAGTACCACCTATTTCTCACCCCTTACCCCTTACCCCATTGCCCAATCCGACACCCCGTGTCCTTGTCGCGTACTCGCGTAGACGCGACGCGACGCGACGGTATAGGATAGGAAACGATGCGATGCGCCTGCTCGCTTTTCGATTATTCTCGAACCCCACCCAACCCAGGCCGGCTCGTTTGCCATTAACCGCTGCAGTCGCTTCCCACACTACCGATTACACAGAGAGATCGACATCAGGAAAAGAGAATTAACCGTTCCCCACTATTACTACCACTACCGTGTCTGTCGCTCGTGCCTCTCTTTCATCGCCTTTCCATCCCTGTTTCTATACTTGATCCACACTTACGACACCGTGCACCATGCACCGTGCACCGTGCACCGCGCATCAACTCGCGGCAATCGATGCCGCGATAACGCTTTTACGACAAACGCTACGCCCGCGCACCGTCGCAGCCGTTAATGTTGCTGCGCGCGCGCGTCCGTTCTACTCGAATCAACGCGACTCGTCGTCGTATAAAAATCGGCTGTTGCTAAATTTTACACGACTGTCCCCCATTGCGATAGACACCCTGTAATGCTGCCGTTTAGTTCTCATGTAAATCTAGACTTTGCAGACGAGATGATCTCGCCGGACAAATAGGCAAGGTTGATACGTGAAACATGTTGTTCCTTCTTTCACCCGTTTCCAGCATCTTGCATCGAGTCATCATTGCAGAATCCGTGTGTACGAGCGTTAATGATCGCTACGCTACCGCCGCCAACCGGGTCGACAAGGGGACAAGAAAACAGTCGAATGGAGGAGTAGGAAGGGTGTAAACAGTAAACAGTAAACAGTAAACAGTTTACCTTATCCGAATCCGTGGTGTTGGTGGATCCGAAGGATGCCAGGGAATTTCTATCCAAATTTTCAACACTGTCATCCAACGATGCGCATTCTTCGAGATCTCTGCTAGAACGCTGACTCGAACTCTTTTTGGCTGGACTCTTGGGCATGCTCAAGCTGAAATACGTTTCCTGAATAACTTCGCGTAACCTCTTCACCCATAATTGCTTGGCATCCATCGAATTGGCACGGAGAACGACGCGCGTATCGCTGGTGGGTGCTCGTCCAGTCCAAACTGCGAATTTACATTCATCGCCTTCGATGTGTTCCGTCACGCCCAATTCGGAGGTCATTAAACGGCTTTTGTAAATATATTTCACCTACGCCCGACAAATGTACAAAACGTTTACGGAGGCTTGCTATAGTCCGTTTTGGCGGACACGTCCCCTAGCCCTAGGCAGACTAGTCAGAGCATGTACGATCATGTTTGGCCACCTACCTTCCCAGCGGAATCCTTGACTTCTTTACTGAACAGCAGATACAACTCAAAGAGAAATATGTGCCGATCTCTGCCCTTCCTAATTAATTGCTTAGGATCCCACACCGTAAATGAATCCTGCAACACCACGTCGCCAAGCGTATCTATCCTTACGTCGCAACCTTCCAGCATACTCAAATGTAAGGCATCGTTCGCTTTCTTGGGAACATTTAACATCACTTCCAATCCGTCCTTAATCTCGCCTTGTCCTTCTTGACAACAAGCCTGTAGACGAAACATGTGGACAAAAACGGATAGCGAAATGTGTATATTCGCTGTATAAACGCTCATGGTGGACAGACACAGAGACAGAGGGAGAGGGAGAGGGAGAGGGGCGGTGGATGAAGAAGGGTGTATACCTGAAGGTCTTTGAGTAACAACTGATACTTGGTAATCCTTTGTACAGGCTTAATTAAATAGGCAGCGATCGGATGTTCAACGCGATGCTTTCTCTGTAATTCCTCGAACCACATTCCGCCGTGAGTGACTAATAACTGATTACTTTCTGGTTTATTTTTGCAGTACGTCACGTACATGTCAAACTTGGCCGCCTAAACGGACAAAAGAAAAAAAAAGGGCCGTCCATCATTGTGTCGTCTGCTTGGGGTTACATAATCCATCGTGGGACCAAACAAACGCGTGCGCTTACCCAAGTCACGAAACAGTGTCCGACGTCCTCTGGCATGGTTTCGTATTTTTCCAGCTCACGAAGGAATATGTTACAATGAAACTGATGAATCTCTTCCATGTTGCTAAAGATGATTGACTCTCGGCCTTGCAATCCCGCGGGAACGACGTTTGCTTTTCCGCATCGCGTTTCCTCCAAAAAGCAGCGAATACACGTTTCCAAATCTTTCACGTAGGTCCGTTCCGTTTGTAAAAGTTCAGCCATTATGAATCTGCGTCGAGGTGCAAGAACGAATGAGAATAAATGATAAAGAGGAGAAGAAGAAGAAGAAGAAGAAGAAGAAGAAGGACACAGTTTGCGTCCACAGGCGTAATAAAACCTACTCTTTCCGCCGCGCCGATCTCCTCTTTTCTTCGTTTAATTCTTTCAGATCTTTTCCCTTGATCTTCTCTTCGAGCAAAGGATCCGAGTTGCGATCGATGGATAAATCTTTCTGACCATCGTCGGACTGAATTCCTAGATCGTCCTCGATTTGGGTCTTGTAGCAATCCATTCGCGTGCTGAAATCCTTGTATCGCTGATCCACTTCGGCAACAGACTGCTTGATCGCTGCTGCGTGGGCATGTCCTTTCTCGACCAAATTGTCAGCCAGTTGAATCAACAGTTTCACCCTTTCCCTCGTTTCCTATGTACAGGGGGGACGGGACGACGACAACAACAGTACATACAATCTTGATTTTCTCAACGGCTAGAGAAGAGAAAGAAAAAGGAAAAGGAAAACAGATGCATCTCTCACTTACCTTTGCAGCTCCTTTAAATTCATTGTGCTCCCGTAACAACTGTTCGTTTTCGATACGATTCTTGCCCACATTAGTGTGCGTGGCCAAATATAATTCGCCCGTCTCTCTAATCCACTCTAGGGCCTGCTTAGCACTGCGCTCGAATAGGACATACTGGTGACACTGATCCAGTCGCTTCTTCCGTTGGGTCCAATACTCGAGCACACGATTCTCTTTGCTGAGTAGTTCTTCCAAAATACCTGAAACGCAAACGGTCGATAGAGGGTGGTAGAGGAGGCTAGATGTATGCCAATGTACAAACATGTACGCGATTCGTTGACGAAATTAATCGATCGAAACCCCAGCTATCATCCACGTAACGTTTAGAGCGCAGAGCGAAAAAAAGAAACCAACTTTTAACTTTATTCTCGGAACCAGCGCTATTCGACTGGTAACTGTAGAACTGGAGACTGCGATTAGTATATTTGAGGAATGTCTCCGCGGTTCGTCGTACCAACGTGCACGCTTTTAGAAATGCTTCCTTCTGTTCTTGATGTTTGCCAACAAGCGTTGGTACTTGCGCGGCCTTCTCGCCGGACGCGCACCAGTCTTCGTCCCTTTTGTATTCGCGTTCAAGGCTATCCAACACGGAGCGTACTTGCTCCGCTGTCTTGTAGAAATTAATGCTAGCTGTTACTAATTTATGTCTCTCTTCCGCACATGTCACCAATTGTTGCCATCGTTTCGTCACGTCCTCGGCCACCTCTCTTATACTCTTTGGATCGTAATGATTAGCGCTCACCAGTGCATCCGCTCTGTGCTTTACCTACGAAACGATCCACCAAAAACTGTTTTTTAATCACCGCGCGCAACAAGAGCGCGGCAAAACAGCGCGCGCGCGTTCGCTTACCTGAACGGCCGAAGTATGAGTCTTTTCTATAGCAACTTGAAATTGTTCGTGTTCCAAACGGAGTTGTTCAGCATCTTGAAGATTCTCCGGAACTCTCAACGACGCCAACAACATAGCTTCTCCGTTTCGGATCCAGTTAGCCACATGAGTGGCATCGGTTTGCAGCTGAACCAGTTGAGAGGCTTGCTCCAGGCGAACTCTTCTCATCTCCGCCAGGTCTTCCGCATCCATTTCTCTTTCGTTTAGGAATTCGAGAAGCACTTGTACCCTAGCCGTGGCACTGTGTTGCCCGTCTGCCATTATGCAGACTCCGGATTGCTCCAGCACCTACCCACAGCAACAACGACGAGAACGCGCAACCTCGTTTATTATAAAAGGGGGGCGAAGAAGAAGCGAGGAGGAGAAGAAGAAGAAGAAGAAGAAGAAGAAGAAGCGAGAACCTGAGCTCACCTGAGCGAGTTCTTGACCTTGTTGCAGAACCTGAAAAGCAGTGTTCTGCATATGCGCGACGCCATCATTGTGTACACGCAACAGTTGTTCCGGTGAACCCTCCCTAGGTGGACCTTGCAATTCTTGGGCCCACATCTCCAACTGGCCGCTCGCTTCTAAAGCGTCCCTTTCGAACACGCGCAACCGTAGACAGAGTTCCAGTCTCAGCTTTCTCGCAGCCCATAAATCTTCTAATTCCTGCCTCAAGCCAGCCAACCTATCGAGCGCAGCTTCCACCGCGGCTATCTGAAAGCGAGTTGAGTTGAGTTCAGGTGAGTCAGTCACAGGGTCATCGCAATCTCATTACGCGCGCGATTAGATGCGAAAGAAGGCCGCAAAACTTACGGAGCCGGTGGTGTCGGGAGCGTCCGTAGACTGTTTAAGTTCCTGAAGTAACGCTTCACCCTGCACGATAGTCGACGCACAAGCTTCCAGGCACGAGGCTCTGTGTTGCGCACATTGTTCCAAAAGCCTTTCCGCCGTTTCCAAGTTCTCCGCCACTTCGTCCTGCTGTAACTCTTGCCGCAATTCGTCCACCCAACCACTCAACTACGGAAAACAAGCGCGTGCTCGGTCATCGTGCTCTCGATTCTACATTTTTTTTATTTTTATTTTTATCCTTTAACTCGCAATTCTTACGGCCCATTTCCTCGACAGTACTCGGTACTACTCGGTACTACTCGGTGCTGTTACCTCTTTCTCGTGCGTATAGAACACAACCGCCAAGTCTAATCGTCGACGCCGTTGTTCCACCCTTGCTGCGAAGCTGCTAACGTGAGCTTCCAATTCCTGCGCCACAGCGTATATCTCGTCAGCGGCACATTCCCCCGTGTGCGCTAATTCTTGCGCAGCGGTAAGTAATTTGGTTGCATTCGTGTATGTGTTCTGTGGATGGATGAAAGAGGGTTCTCGTCTGTTATTCCTCCGACATAACTTGTCGCAATAAAATTTAATCGCGAATAGTTAAGCGCCGTTACCTGAGCGACATTCTCAAAATGCTCGTGACTCTTCTGGTATACCCTTGCCTTTTGAAGATTCCGACCTACTCCCGTGTTCTTTCTAATGAAAACTTCACCGTGATTCGTTAACCAGTCTAGAACCTGTTTCACATCCTCTTGAAATAATCTACAAATAATTGGGTATATAGCCAGTCTGGTGAAGATGACGAAGGTGAAAGGGAGACAACAAGTGACAGCGCGGGTTGTACCTTAACGCCAGCCGCTGATGTAATTTCACTTTTCGAGCATGCCAACGAGCTTCCAATGCTCTGTGATGACCCAAGATCTGATGGATCACTGCCAATACGTGCGACGCACCCTCGCTATAATCCGCGGCTGGATTCCCGCTCATACCCGAATGCCCATCGACGCTGTGTCCGCCGTCTTGACTCTAAGAACATTTGTCATAACGTTATCCATCCAATCATTTACTATATACATTTACCCTTTTACCGTGTAAAGCAACCTCTACGTATCTCTACGTGTCTCTATTGGCATGCATTATCGCGGTAATCTCGATACACGAGACCCGAGACCCGAGACCCGAGACCCGAGAAACGAGTTGATGTTTGATTCAGAGATCTTGTAATATCTAGACGAGACGAAGAAGAAGATGAAGAAGAATGCTCCGGGTCCGGCCTGCGCGCGCGCGCAAACTAATCCAGCAACCGACAGAAACACAAACATGCATCTATCGCCAAGCCCACATCTAGTCTAGCATGTATTAGGACAATGATGATAATGATGATATATAGATAGATGCGGCCGGCAATGATTCGTGAGTAGTATAGACAAAGCAAAAAAAAAAAAGAAAAAAGTGGACATTAGTTTGCAAAAGCATGTGCCATACGCACTCATGCACACACCCGATAAACGTACATGTTTTCTGGCTGCATGGTCTATCCCTTGCGGTTGATTACAGACTTGCACGAGATGATCCAGTTGATAAAGAAGCTTCTTACTGGTACTATGCACCTAAACAGTAGGATTACCCGAAACCATGTTTAAGATTCTCTACGAACACAACATTTGTCGTTCAAATTCAAACATGTATATGTATCTATATGTAAGTAGGTATGTTTAAAGACCGTTATTCGATGCATCCCGTCGATACATTGTTCAGACAGTTGTAAGTTCTTACCATCTACCCCTTTATCTTTTCGAGGCATTCTTTTTATTACACCCGCATACCAAGCGCATTTTCACCGGTTAAAAGCTATAAAAAGAACAATTACTGATTGTTTCGTACATAATCGATGTGAAACGTATCTGATCTCGGACCATGCGTCGCACTCAAGCTGTGACAAACTTGCAGCATCGAGCCTAGCCCGCTCAAAAGTGCTTGATACGCGTCATATACCTGCCAAATATCATCCTCTTAGTGCAACTATACATGTATAAACGTACAGTGTTGTATGGTAGCAAGAGTTGCTGTAAAACGACGACACGACACGCGTCGTTGCATGTCCACAAAACGGTGGGCCACATACATTGGTAAAACATGTTCGCGAATCGATGATAATGGGAGAGAAGCGATAACAACCACCTTTGCGTACAAAAGAAAGATTACCTCGGTATAAGCTTGACACATCGCTTCGTAAAGAGTTTGATGTTGTCGTATGTGAGATTCTAGAATCGGTATTTCGTTGGGTAAATTGCCAGCGTCGCAGGCTTGACTCCATCCCGTCACGCTGTCTACGTACTGTTCCGCCTTATGGTGGAAAACAACGCTCAAGCCAAGAACCGCGGTACGTTCGTCGAGTCCCGCTGCGAATTCTTTCCAAGCCCGATCCAGTCGACCGGCCACGGCTCTTACATGTCCAGCGGCGTAATGCTGAGTCTCTAGCAAACGGCTTGCCATTGTTAAAATCTTATTTATGTTGACGTAAACGTTCATCGAACTCATAGTGAAATGCTTGTGCTCTTCCTGTAAATTTTTCGCTAATTGATAAGATCGACCAATCTCAACGTAATTCGCCAAAAATCCCTCTCTATTGTGACAAATCCAGTCAAACATCTTTTCGCAATCCTGCTCGAAAAGCCTCAGTTGAAAGCATTGATCTAGTTTCATTTTCTTGATATGCCACAGCTGCAGGAGGTGTTGTTGAGCAGCATGTACCGAATCCAAGTGCTGAATCACTAAAGCTGCCAGTGCCCGTCCGTCCGGATCAGAACCGCCTGCTGTCGCACCGCCACTCTCGATGCTACCTCCTTCCCCACCGGTGGCGGATATACCTATAAAACAACAACAACGACCGACGACAAAAACCACCAGTTTCATTTCACAGGGTTCACCCACTCGAATCTGCAGGTGAGGTGGTATACCAAGCGATACTACTGTTGCATTGCTTGGTACACCTGGGGCCAAGATTCGTGAGAGAAAAAAGGAAGGAGAAGAAAAAAACTGTTTTACTATTATCGAAACGCTGCAGCAGTCGCTGGCCAACAACTTCGATCTCTTCAACCGGAACTTTCATAATCTTCTTCTTCATCTCATTGTGTAAATCAATTCCGTGCTTCGCTCCCGCCACATCGTCCGCAAAATCATTTCGACTCAGATCCTCCTGTAAGTCGTCCAATCTGTCGAGCAGATCAGCCGCCTGCCACGTAAAATCTTCCACGGCAAGCCTTGTGTCGATCCATTGGGCATGGTCGTACTGTAAGGATCCATCCAAGTCCGCGGTCAACTGCGATGGATCGATCACTTTTGTCAAAGCCTCTAAACTTATGGTGTTTATCTGGAACCAAGAAATCCTGAATCCTTCGCTCCGGTACTTGGACACCGCGCCCGAGTTATTCTTTTCTGAAAACTAAATCTTTTCTACCTCGAAATTATATTTCTTTTGCTTAGCCAGGGAAGTCCGTTGTTTTTGCCAGAAATTTTCAGGCTTTATGATAAAGGCAACATGAACAGATCGATGAAAATGTTCGTGTAACACCTGCAACAGAGAGATAACATTTCCGTAGCCTATCAATATCGGAACAGCCTGCTGATCAGATTAAAAAACATTTCACGCTAACCGTAGATACATACATTCTGTAGGATTACAATAATTTGTTACAATGGTTATCGACCGTAGTCGGTTAAAGTACAACCTTCAGGATTGGTTTGACAGAGTCCCAAGTAGCACCACGCATGTCCACGATCACGGTGAAACGCAAACCTCTCGCTTCATCACCGGGTACAGTCAAAAGGTATTGTAACAGGCGGCGATAATCCTCGGGTTTAGCACGTTCGCGTCTCGGAGTAATAGGAAAAACAAGCAAGGGACCGCCTCTACGATCTCGTCCACCGGGTAGTATGGCCAAACGCTCTTGTAGCAACGGTAAGACCTCGGCTGCTCTTGTTCCGTCCATTTCCTTTTTACTTTTATTCAATCGAATCAGATCTGTACATAAATTATCGACAAAGTCATTGCGAGAACAATACTCGATATCAAGTTCGCGCTGTATCGCACGTCAATATCTGGGATCGGTATCGTACCAAAAGGCAACACCTGATCGGTATAAATCTATTTGACCAACGGAAGAGCAGAAGAAGCTTTTCCTTTTATACAAATTACAAGAGTCAGTTACATACTTGCATCTCGCTGTTACAAGGTGGATAATTATTATCCTTTTATACGCATTCGAATTCCTCTGCCGATGCGTTGTCTTGTTGTAACAGTTCACACGTCCTTGAATATATATATATTGTATATATATATATATATATATATGTATATATGTATATGTAGGTATATTAAAATCACACAGGTCCAACGGAACTCGACGTATCGTCCTCACATATGCATATGTACGAGCGAAACTAGCGGTCCAACACTTGGCAAATTGTATCGTTTCAAAGAGTGTACGGAAAATGACGGATGTACGATGAAATGATCCACTATATCGTACACGCGACAAGTTGTCCACACATCATCGAAACATTTAACGAACAATTCGATCAGAATTATTCGATAAGGAATGGTAGAGGTACTTGTATACTACACCGAGAATCAGTCCCGTTGTCACAAATGTCGCGAAGCCATCAGTGGCTCTATCGCGACTACCATATAAATAGGTACCATATCACACAAGACCTAAGTAGTGTAGTCTGTCGTACGTCATGGTCGTGAAACAACGTTTAATTATCGATACGTTCTTTCAACGACGACGCCGCCGTATGTATGTATGATGTGTGTGTGTGTGCGTCGTGTGTATGAATGTAAATAATACTTGTGCGCTATCGCCAACGACAAGTAAAAATTCGGTCGCTGCCTCGAGCCTTCGAGATTAAATAGTCTTTTCCTGGTTCATCGGTTTACGTATGTATTGGCACAAGTATGTATCGCCGCCGCAGCATCGAGTATAGACCACGAATCACCACGAATCAGAAAGTACAGTCGAATCAAAATGAAAATTCTTCGCTTCCCCGTTGCGGATCCACTCTCGAGGAAACGAAACTACGATCACTCCGATACTCTTGGTCGCATTATATCAAATACCTACCTGTGTACTTGCGTTTATTCGAATATACGTGTTACGATTCATATCGTTCGTTTGCGGGGTTAAAACTTGCTCAGCCGCGATAAATGCGAAACTCCAAACTACCATCCGCCAATGGCAGTCTTACTCTTCACATCACCTCCTCGTTCGAACATCAACGTAAGGGGCACATCTTGATGCACGTTGATGCTGTGAGAGGGCAGCACAAATCATTAATTTCGAGCCCATTCGAGCCGTCGGATCTTGACACATGTATTGTATGTACATACATATATTTACATGATACATGACAATATGCACTACACTGCGTTCTACATTAGAGCGTACTCGTTGCGCGCAGAGATATACTGTTGATTGGTAGTAAACCGGCAGGGAAAATGCTACGACCAATCCCGTGTGTCAGATCCGTGGGAGCTGCGCAGATCGGTCGCAAATCGGTAGGGGTGTTGTGTATGTACACTCTTATATGGAATGCAGTGTACTTACTTGCGTGCGCCTTCACGGAAAAAGGTCTGCACCGTTGCGGGAATGGTACTTGAAAAGTGGGCACCGTCATGCTCAGCAAGGCCTGCACCGTGAATATCGGTGCTGAGCACCATTCACAACGGTGTCCAGCACCGAAAATATATAAGGAAATCGTTGTGAACGGTGCTCAGCACCGATATTTTCGTGGAACAGGATATTTCATCAGGACCGCCTTTACCAGGGGGGCCAAGCCGTCATTGTTTGGCCGAAGTTCCCGTTTAGTTAGCACCAAATAGGTAGGAGGCGCTAGGTACATCACACACACATACCTAGGTGTATCAGCGAGCACGAAACATAACCTTTCGACGTTGGTGAAATGTTACCATGACGACCGTCGTCATTCCTTCAAATCCCTCACTTTCCCTGGTTTACCTTTTCTAAGGCCGTCTGACCATGGATCGTCGCGTCAGTGACGCGTATGCAGCAAATAGAAGGATATACAAAGAAATTGAATATATTTTCTTTTCCTAAGAAAAGAAGAAATATTCAATTTCAATGTTTATCCTTCTATCTGCTGCATACGTGTCGCTCGCGCGACGATCCGTGGATAGGTTATAAAGTAAGCGGTGCATTACACGTATACACATACACATACGTCCCGATTCACACATTCACAGTTTAGTACGCACCTAATAGGTAGGAGGCGCTACAAACTCTGCTTTAACTTTCGTAAGAGGGAAGCTTGGCCCCCCCTGGCTGCCACGCCGGAGTCCTCCAAACCCTGCGGCGACCCATCTCCGAAGATGGGTCTGGCCACAGCCGTCTTTAATACTAGCCGTGCTGAACAACGTGGCAACACCGCTCATGTAAGAATCGGGAGTCCGACCGAGTCCGACTCTTGAATCTTGAGAATCTGGCACGTATTGCGGCGAACTTTGTTGATAGATGTTGATTAACGCTTTTTTAGAAAAATTGATACAAATATACATTTTTTAATAATTACATACCAAATAATATATAAATACTACAATTTTTTGTGGTTCGGTAAATTTCCTCACCACCTCAGGGGTATTACCATGGCGCGTTACCGTTTGAATCATAAAGTGGGTGGTTCGCCAATAGCCCTATCATCCCACATAATAAAATAAAATGAAAACGTAACAAAAATAATAATGTGATCAAACCTGAAAACAAAAAATAACAATAATTTGATCTACCTGAAAGAAAACATTAAAAAAAATAACAATGATATAATCTGCCTGAAAGAAAACAGAAATAATCTTTTAAATAAATTAAATAGAATGTTAAATCTTGAAATAGGGTAATAATCAAATAAAACAAACTACATATATACATACATATTAAAGAAAATACACATTTATAAGTTAAACTTGTTACTAATCTAACTAAAAGTCTTCAATTTTCGTTTATTAGAAGCAACATTTCTATTTAATCTAATTGATTATTGTTTATATTTTTGACATAGTCATTCAATAAAATATTTGAAAAAACAGATAATAATTTAAACAAAATACCGCGGTAATCTTTTCCACAAATACACGTTTCAGAAAATGGCAAGTAATCCGAATCTGATCTGATACTAAGATATGTTAATTTACATAAAATATTTTTGTGATTCTCAGACCGTAAAAATTGAGATTCCAAATTATTATCATTTATTATAAGTTACTAATTTATTATAAGTACTAATTTTTTTTTCGGCATAAATTACTTCATCATAGGAAATATGATAATTGCACCCGGACAAAAGTCTATAATTTTCAAATCGTTTCTCTAATTTCTCAGTCGTAAATTTTCCTGGTAAAAAATATGATCTATCAAAATTTTTAAAGCAATACTCCGTAAGCAATAAAAGAACAGTAATACTTTGATGAAGAGCTTTGAAAGTATCTGACGTTAAATGACCATTTGTTTCTAAATTTTGCCAACAATTCAACCAAATTAAAAATTTCTTTAAAAATTCACATCTAAAATCATTAAAACTAGAAATTGGCTTACAGAATTCATTTCTTTTAATATTACCTTTGAAACTACTTGTGTTATTCACAATAGCCCACCAATTCCGAATTATTTCTAAAAAATGTGCAATGTCACTGTAATTAAAATCTTTCATAGATGCTATTGTCGAATGATGAAAAATATTGTCGACAAGGTAAACCTTCTGTCATTCAAGATTGCTGGGATATAATGATTTGTAATTTAGTTTATAAGCTTTTTTGACAACCAAATGTTTTTCAGAATCATACACAGTACGTAAATCATTAAATTTAGCTATTCTTACTTCATTCGTGTAAAAATCAGGAAAAATAAAAGCTTTATCCAAATTTTTTAAATTTAACCAGTTATTTCTTATATTTTTCATTATATGAACAGTATCAAAAGATAGAAAAATGGTTTTGTCAGATTGAGAGGGATTAGGAAAACTAGCTAATTTACCAAACTAGCTAATTTACTAAATATGTTCCTATTGATTCTATGATTATCAGTGACGATGAATAATAACTCAAAACCACATTTTTGTACCATTTGCTCACCCGTAATATTGTAAACTGGTAATAATTTGACAATTTCTGAAAAATTTCCAAAAGCAGAACATATCATGAACGCTAAAATGGTTTTGGCTAATTCATCGGAATTCAAAGCATAACCTGCGACCCTTTTTGCTTTATAATATAATTTTGCTGTTACATAAATTTCATCGATTAATAAAATTACTATTTTTTCTCTAGAGGTTAAAGTTGAAGAAATATTGTAAAGGTAATGCTCATTTTTAACATTATTTTCAGGAGAAATATCCATATTTGAAGAGAGATGTTGCAGGTACCTCTTATGTGGTAAAATAAAAAAACTTCGTAATAAGTTATATGCAACCGATGATTGTGAATATAACATAAAAGCCATAATAATAGTTCCTGAACTGAATCTATTTTTTTTGTTTCCAATTTGTTTTATTTGATCTATTACTATTTCAAGATTTTTAACATTTAAAAATTCAATGGATTTTGCAATAAGATATGCCTTATTGAGTTCATCCAAAGATTTGTCAAGATGTTTTTCAATAACATTAGTATCATTAACAGGTACATCAACTAGCGCGAATCTATATCGGGCCAATAAATCATGTCAACAGGCAATACCCACTTCAAATCGTTGAATGAAATTTCATTACCTTTATGAAAAACTTGTAATTTCATTTTGTCATTAATTACAATTTGAATATTAAGTACTAAAACATCATTGTCAAAATCAAGTTTATAAAAATAAATTCTAGAATTCGCTAATTGAATATTCCAACATTCTGAAATTTCAAGTTTCTCTTTATACTTACTAAATCTGAAAAATTTTTAATTAAATCAAAGTCTTCAAATTCTTGAACTAAACGTTCATGATTTTGAATAACTTCTTTTCTACGTTGTTCAGGATCTTTCCTTTGTGGCAGTACAGGCTTTGAAAGATAAGTTGGTAAATTGGGAAAAATAGAAGGTACTGCATCCTCTATAAGCTTTGGACACCTCAGTAAAATATTCTCAAGTATTCCGCAGAGTACTTTGTAGGTGTCCAATGTTTTCGCGGAATAGCAGCTACCCATTTTTTTCGCAATTCTTCATTCTTTGGAAATAAAAAAACGGAAACATAATTGTTTGATTTTAAAGTGCTATCATAATTCCCCTTGCAACCGGGAACGCAGCAACGCCGTGGCATTGTTAATTTAGAAAATCTTACTGTAAAAAACTAAAATGAGAAAGACAAAACTCTAGCCTCTACTAAGCAACTGTGCTACACACAAATGGAAGAAAAATCAACGTAATTAATAAAATAAATAAAAAACCTGTACTACATTACATATCCTATTGCACTACACTATATTTATTGCACTATATCACATTTTATTTTCATTAATGGCACAAATAAACATTTATTAAACCCGCGGACAGCCACATCGACTGCGTTACGTTTATACCAAAACCGGACTCCCGCCCTGTTGCCAGATTTATGTTCAGCACGGCTAGTATTAAAGACGGCTGTGGTCTGGCCCGTTCGTTCGTGATTTTCGCGCGTAATTCAATTCAAGCGCTAAAGGCGGGATTTCCTATCAGTGTCAAATGCGTGCTTATAGATGTTGCTTTCGGCTTCTTATCTCGTTTATTATTTAAAAGTTGTAACATTTGTGAACATACAAATAAATAAACAATACTTTACTTGTTATTTTAAATTTATTTGATATTTCTCTCCACACATTTTCTTTGACTACATAACTTTTGTAATCTTTGTTACTAGCAGCATAAAGTACAGGGTCATTTGCGATATTTTATATCAATTTTTCGTCCTTATCAGAAGAAAACTGCAATTTCGTTGACATGTTTTCACGCGTTATCGAAAATCATCCAAGGCGCGTACGTCTAAATGCGGACACCACAGTTAAAAATCGGTTACAAGAAAACAGAAGATATGTGTGGTATTTCTTTTTTCCGCTTCTGAAGGTACGTATTTCTAGTAATTATTACTATTAAACACTGAAAAACAAACTACTTACGTTCCACGAGCTAAGATATTATCTAAGGCCAAAAGGGAAGCAGTTCGGACAATGGTGGATCTCGATTCTTGGTTAGAAAATAATCGAGTATCCGAGAATCGATTCCTAGAATAATCGGTAAAATAATCGACTTTTCAGAAAAAAATCGATCTATTTTAGAAGACTCGAATAGAATCGTCGACGCTGGTTGGCTGCGGCCTCACTTGGTTTGGCTAGCTTCGCTTGCCTTGGCGCTGGTAGTTAACTGTCGCGCGTGTTTCTTCGCGCTATTGGATCCTATGGTTAAGTGACTGAAAGGTTTGACACGGCAACGTCGCCAAAACGGTAAAGCGACAACTTCATTGTGTAGTCGTTTAAAAGTGATCGTGAGTTGTGGCGGTAGAGCACTAAAGAGGTGAGCAGGGGGCAGAAACTCAAGCAAAACTTTTGGTTTAGTATTTGCACGCCATCTACATTGTGAGAGATTTTGTTTGAACTAAAATTCAATATGGCGGCACGTGCCGGGAAAATTAAATATACTCAGAATCTGCATACTGTAATATGTAGAATAAGAAATACATTTGTTGACACGTTAAGAAGATTTGGATATGAAATTCAGGTGTTAGAGAAAAATATTTAATTAAATTTGCAGTAACTGAATTTAATTAAATATTTCACATTCACCTGAAGTTTCTTATCTAAACCTTCCCCATTTTTTCAGTTATTATTGGCATAATTGGACATTATTTTGCCAACAATAACTGATAATGCCAACAAATGTATCTCTTACCCTACATTTTGTATAAGATACTTAATTGTAAAAAATACAAGTAGAGGTAAGGATTAGTGAGTGGCTCAGATTTTTCTTTGAAAAATGTTCCATATATTATGTTTAACAGTTTGCTTAAACGCTATAGTGCTAAGTAATTATATTACATTTTTAATTTATGTACATATATGTATTTCTTCGTACGCGACCTCCATATACACGGTGTTCCTCTACCTATGGTCAATACTTCGGGGGATGATTCTACAGGCAAATATAAGTCGAAAATTCAGAGTGACGAATTTGCTGTAGAGGCTTCGTTTTCGAGAAAATTGACTTTGAATTTTACCTAAATACGCGTGCATCGTAGGTGCTTGAGTGGCACGCAGACGTCAGGGGAATGTCCTATGGGCAGTATACTGTCGACATCGTAGCCGGATTTCACCCCAAGCAGGAACCGACGAGTTCTATATACAACATAAAGGATATTTTACTTATTATTATCGTAATTATCATAATTATTACCAATATTATGTCATGCATACCTGCGACGCCCGTACCAGCTTGGCGCACGTTGTCTGAACCGTACTCGGCGCCCTTACATATGCAAGTCATTTGCAACGTAGATCCTCCTCTGCATCTTTCATTCTGTTTTTTGTCTGTCTGCTCCTGTGAACTTAAAGGGTGAATTAAATTTATTAAAAGTTTTGATAATAGAGTTTATAACCTAAAAATACAAAAAGATCACGAATATTCAAATAAACAAGTGTCTTAAATGTAACTCAAACCGTACATAAAACTTTCTTACCTGTCACCCTCTTTGCAGTTGCTCCACACTTTTGCACATTCATTTTAGGTTAAACAGTAAACACAAGTAAAAACTAGCGTTTCACTCACGTTTTACTTCTTTTCACTTATAAGACAGTGTAAGTCTCAACCGATCGTGTATGTACAGACACAAACCCAACTATACCGCGACACTAACGCCATCTACATTGTGAAAGCCCCTCCTTCCGGTCTAAACGCTATCCCGGAAGTTCCCTATTCAGTTTCCACCCCCTGGAGGTGAGTATGCGCATCCGCCACATTGGGTCCTCTGGAGAGAGATGATTATTGAGAACCCGCCTTTTTCAGTATTGTCAAATTGGCTTTATAAACCAAATATAAGCTTAAATGTAATAAAATACTCTAATAATGTGTCGTGCTACAATGTATCAATATCAGCAACGCATATTTTTGTTTATAAAGTGAATCTGAGCATACTCAAGAAGGCTGATACTCAATAATTTTCTCTCTCCAGAGGACCCAATATGGCGGATGCGCATACTCACCTCTTTAGTGCTCTACCTTGACCCCTTCGAACCACTGCCTATTATTATATATTATATGTATATTGATTCATCTCTAACATCCGTGAGCGTTTAAAATTATTACATATTCTGTTATGGCGAACAAAGTGTTTTGGATTTTCGCACAACATTTCCCATTGCACTCTAACATCCGTGTGCAACAAATACGTCATGGACATCATATACGAGGAAAACCGCCGACGGTTGCTCGTACTTTGAAGCAACGACTCGACTGTAAGCGCGGCGCAATGTCTCTTATATGTCAACCTTTATTCTAACAGCTTTCGTTTTAGCGCTTAATGAAACAGATCCTATCATATCGTATAAGGTGGACATTGGCTTTTCCGTACCGAGACCATCCAACAAGGAGATTGACGTTTGGATGACTGAAAGAAAAGGCATAAGATCTGATGCTAGTAAAGAAAAACAAGCGAGAAATAGGTCGCGTGAGTAACAACAGAACTGACAGCGCATCGATATATATCTGTGCAAAACAATCTCATAATTTTCATATGTCCCTCGTAGTGTCCGTTGATTTGAACAAAGTAAAAGAAGCTTGGTTAGATACGTCGAGGCCATGTCACACCCGTAGGATAGCCGACCATTACAGAATCTTCCAAGATTTATTCGGAGATGCCTATTTCGCACCTGTCGTGCCATTAGAAATCGATTACAATATAGAGGACGATACATTGGCTAGAGTGCACACGGGAAACGTGATAAAGCCTAGCGAAGCTTGCGAACCGCCAATGGTTAAATACAAAACGCCAAAAGACGCTTTATGGACTCTGGTAATGAGCACACCGGATGGAAACATGCAAAATTCAAGTAACGAGTATTGCCACTGGCTTTTGTGAGTCCGCTAGAGTTTGTCTATCAAAACGATCGGCTCTGGTTGGCTTGTACACGAGATTAACTGGGAATCGCATGTTTTTACTTTAGAGGAAACATTCCTGAAAACAAGATAGAACACGGGGAGCGAGTAATGGATTATTTGAGACCAATTCCGCCAAGAGGAGTCGGTTATTATCGCTACGTATTCGTGCTTTATAGGCAGAGCCAACGTTTAGATTACACGGAATACAAGAAGGCTCAACCCTGGTAAAGTAGTAACAGTTCCGAAGATTTGAATGACATTTATTCCTTTCATTAAATTCGATTCACGTTAAATCGCGTATCTGTATATTGCACAGTTTCCAGTTGAAAGAACGCGACTGGAACACGTTGGAATTTTATCGCCAGCATCAAGATCATCTTACACCGGCTGGTTTGGCGTTTTTTCAGAGCGATTGGGATCCTACGGTGAAACAGTTTTATCATTCGACATTAGGTACGCATATTTGTTCCCGGCGAGCGGTCGAATATATACGTACCTCACAACTATCCTTTCGCAGGCACGAACGAACCAATATTTCAGTACGATTTTTCAAAACCGTACATTAAACCTCAAACATGGTTTCCACTGAGAGAACCGTTTAACCTTTATTTGGACAAATACAGGGATCCGAAGGAGATAATGAAAGAATTTCTATTAAAAAAATTGAAAGACATTCATCCTTTTAAAGAGCCAAAATCACCTCTCAAGTATCCTAACGCGTGTGCCTTTGACAAGTATATACCCTCCTGGTTGAAATTGGAAATGAAAAAGGAACGCATGGGATGGGGTCGAATCAATGATGCAAAGTAAAGTGCAAAGTGTATTCCAAAACCGGGAGAGAGCGGAAAGGAAAAGAAGCGAATAATCTAGTACTTACTGCCAGTTGTAATAAAAAAGACGTTTGTAAATAAATTACCGATGAATTACCAAGCTCGCATATAAACTGGCAACTGACCCCCGTTACGCATGAGTACGCCAAGTTTCTAAGAAATCGAATGGAAAGGCATCATTCCAGTCTTAAGAAAGTTTCTACGGCTTGTTTGCTCCTTAACTTGATCTCGGCACGCGTCGGTACCGATGAATCGATCGCTTCGTGCTCGACAATCAGCCCTGAAAACAAGTATTTTCGCATATTCATTCATGGTCAATATAAAACTCTACTCATCGTTGAAGAATCGCGTTACCCGTTGGTTCCGAGTCCACGTCGTCGAACCTTAATTTCGAATGATAATCGGAGACATACGTTTGATACAAATCTCTCGCTCTGTCCTCTCTATCTTTCTCGAATTCGAAGTTGCTCATTCCAAACAACGTTCCTACTTTTCGGCTTACAGTCGATAATAACGTCAGACCTACGCAAGTAGGGGAAATATATATGTATGTTTAAACTCGACAACGTCCGCAAACAGCAAACTTGTGCTCAGACTAACAATAAGTGTAGTTGGATTCAAACAAAAACAAGAGAACCGTCGAAGATCAAAGTAAAATTCTCACTCCCTAACGTCTATCCTCTATCATCTTCTTCCAAGTATGTACCATACCATTATATCGTACGTGTATTTAGTTTTTTAATTTTAATCGCAAATATCTGTTTACCCTCCGTCTCCATTTTTTCCACCTGCACTAATACACCATATTGTTCTTCGTGTTCGTCCGTATCGTGCTCGTTTCCTCGCGTTTGTTTCTTCAACACTTTACCACCTTTCCTAACGCAAACCAGCATAGCCACCATACTTTGCAAAGCCGCTCTTACATCCATCAGTAGTTTGCCACGCTCTTTTCTCGCGCTTTTCTGTTCGAATTCACGTTTCTTTTCCATCGCGATTTGTTCCAGTAAAATATTTCTATCCCCATTATACCTGTAAAGAACTACACGCATACATACATACACGCGTATGTATTCGCGTTACTTACTCTTCCCCGCCAGTCACAAGGGAGTGTTCGATGTCGGAGAGGGTGGACAGAGCCTCGGTTTTCTTACTCAATAACAAGTCGCGTTCCTTTACGTTACGATCGAATTGGTCCAACAATCGTGTTCGCTGTTTCATTTGTACTTCCAGTCTAAGAGGAAGAAAATTAGCTGAACGCATCTCGTCAACATTATTTTTTCTTTTTCTTTTGCAATATGTATGTATACCTTGAAAGCAACTCTCGATAGGACCGTACAAGTAGCGAGTCCATAACTTTACCGAACACCTCTTCCAAGGATCTTATTTGATTTTCTAATACGACGTGCGACCCAGTCGTGGCACGGGTGATGTCCATCGTGAACATTGATTCGCTCTGTGATACGCACAACACACCAAACACGATGATCTTTACTCGCGATTTACTGCACTAACCACGCCGCAACTTACTTCGGTCCGTATCAACGATCGCGCGAAAGACCATAGATCTTCGACTTGTCCGCGAACGACCGTTAAAGCACGTTCTCTCTCCTTCATGTTATTCCAGACCTTCCGATTAACGCGTCTACACTTTTCTCCAATGTCACCGGACTGTTCAACCGCGAGCTGACCCATTATCGTTGCTTTAATTATTAGTTTACACTGACTCTGCTGATGCTGTTTCAATGTGTCCAACAAAGTCTCGTGATGCACCGAGTCCTGCCATTAGATTTATCGCCATTCAGCATCGTCGCGGTACGCACGTATGTGTAAATACACGCAGCGTTTTATTAATTCCCCAAGACGAATCGTACCTGTTTTAAGATTCCGAGCATAGAAGTATACGTTATATTTATCGCTTTCGCAGCATTTTGCTTCGCTATGGACCGCTGATAATTTGTTATCAATTGCTGCTGCGTTTCACACTGAGTCCATGGTGCTTCTTGTTCTTGCGTGTAGTCGTTGAAGAGTTCAGCATGCTCCAACTGTATGTATGAGCAAATACAATAAACGAAAGTATACAAGTACACGCATACATACGTATGCATTACGCGTTACATTCAGCAATGCAAGTACCTGTAGTTCAAAACATCGTTTCATCTTTCTTCTTTTCTCGTAACGAAGCTTATCGAGCTGACGATGTTTTCGATTGCTTTCCTCGTAAACGGAGACGTAAATATCCTACGATCGAAACATGCAGTGTGACATCAGATTGGTAGCTGACGTCAGAACCATAGCAGACGGCAGAATATGCTGTCGATCTGCTGCCGATCTGACATCAGAATCTGCACCTCAGAACGCAGCCAAATGCGGACATAGACGACTACGGTTCTGATGTCAGATTCTGCTGCCAGATCTGGTTATCAGGGGACCAAACTCGCTTCATTCTTTGCGTATCTTCCTCGGGTGTGCATATGCTTGTTAACGATGCGAGGGTATATGTAGCAATTAATTTCGTACCTCTGTATCGCGTCCATGACACATCAACTGCAAATCTTTGCGACCTTGTAATAAACTATGGATACGACCGTCCGCGATTCCTCTCGCGGTGTCATTTATAATTCGACGATACTTTTTTACGTCTTCGTGGAACGAGCCCAATTGCCAAGATATTCTTTTTTTCAACTTGCCAGCATCTTGCAAGCCGAGCCTTCTTTCGCGTCCTGAAACATTACCCATCCAATTCAGGACAAGTATTTAGTTGTTTCGGCAAAAATTCCCGCATTTTCCTCGCGTAGTCGTTGAAATTTTCCCGTCAACAAATCTGTCAAAACGAACCTAACCGTGGCACGACGAGGACCACGATAAATATCGCAAATATTCTCTAACCGTATAACCTTAGGACGCCACGATATTGGTCTAGTTGGCCCTTTGTCGACCATCTATCGTCCTTGATTCCACCCGATTCGACGATCCCCGTTTTTCGGTGGCTGGAAAGCATCTCGACCGCGTTATCAATTCGTTCCTACGCTCTATTCGCGACTCTAAATACAATAGGCTAGCGCTGAAAAACAAAATAAGAGAAATAGTTGCCGCGTCGGGTATATGTATATAGGCACGTCGTCATAATGACATAAGACGAATGGAATTCGTAAAGGACGCAGTACGTACTTACATGTGTGCCACGTCGTACAGAATAACGTAACTTTATTTTACATACAAAGATGCATCACGTAAGTAGAAGAGGAGAACCGCGAAGATCTACATATGTACTTCTAAGGGTTAGTATTAGGCATCGTACATACGATCTACATACATACCTATGTCGCGTTCGGTTATTGCGCGTATATCGTCATCTATCCCCCCCGACTCTATTAAGCTCACAAGGGAAGATCCCGAACCCGGAAATTCAAAAAATTCTGAAACTTTGTTGACACGTAGGGGATTTCCTCCTGATTATAACGCAATTTTTTTTGCTGCTCAAAATCACTCTAAGGGGGTGAAGAAATTAACCCCTGAAAATTCGGCTATTTTCGGATTTTATTTTCTAACTCGCAATCTGCAAGTGATTGAAAAAAATCTCAAGACGAAAGTTACTTCTTTTAATCAGTTCTATCAAATAGTAAAAGTTTAATCAATTGTTTAAACAATTAGAAAAAAGTTTTAAACAAAAATATCAATGTTTTTTTAAATTCGTCGTTTCGCGTGAAATCTGAATTGGTGGTTTAAATAATTATGACACAACATAATCCATTTTTTTTTTTCATACAATTTCAACCTTTATTGTATCGCTGATATGTGTTCCTCGACAATCGAGAAGGACTTCTAGATCCCATTGTAACGTACCTGAAGCTGCACGACGAGCAATGTTCTTTTAACGTTTATTAGGAAATAAAACGCAACGCGTAGAAAAAAACGAGGTGGAAATAGAGGAGGAGAAGGGAATTGTTAGATATAACTTATCCTTATTAGAACTTTTTATTTTTAACATAATTATCGAACTTTTTTCTTATTTGCTCACAAGACAGGCGAGATAATGCCGCCGTTTAAGTTGTAGTTAGATATCTTTGAAAACGCTTGTGTGGTGTGATTATTATGAATTATTCTTCATGGTGATGAAACTCTTCAAGAAATGTTGCAAACATAGATATTGGTTACACCATGCACATCGTATGATAGCATATAATTACCCCATGTAGAACAACGAGGTGGATGAATGAAATCTTGTTGTGAAAAAGCGAAATCTACTGGATTTTCAAACAGAATTGATTTCTCAACAATATATCCACTTTTATACCACGCGTAAGCAAACACAGCGTGATACTTTGGTGATGAAATTTTATTATGAATAAGAGACTGTAATTTAATGACATTATTTCTTGCATTTAGCTGCACATCGTAAATTTTCGTACCAAGCTTTTCCATATCCGGAAACCATAGGTATACATCAAGCGGTTGTATCATTTCCTAATAAACGTTAGAAGAACATTGCTCGTCGTGCAGCTTCAAGTACGTTACAATGGGATCTAGAAGTCCTTCTCGATTGTCGAGGAACACATATCAGCGATACAACAAAAGTTGAAATTGTATGAAAAAAAAAAAATGGATCATGCTGTTCCATAATTATTTAAACCACCAATTCCGATTTCACGCGAAACGACGAATTTTAAAAGAACATTATTGATATTTTTGTTTATAACTTTTTTCTAATTGTTTAAACAATTGATTAAACTTTTACTATTTGATAGATCTAATTAAAAGAAGTAACTTTCGTCTCGTGATTTGTTTCTATCTGTTGCAGATTGCGAGTTAGAAAATAAAATCCGAAAATAGCCGAATTTTCCGGGGTTAATTTCACCCACTTGGAGTGATTTTGGGCAGCAAAAAAATATTGCGTTGTAATCAGGAGGAAATTCCCTATATATCCAGAAAGTTTCAGAATTTTTTGAATTTCCGGGTTCGGGATCTTCCCTTGTCAGTCGACTCATTTTTATCTAACGATCGTTATTTGTTTGTCCTGATCTCTTACATACAATTTACCTAGTTGCGGTAAGAGAATGACATTCCGCTAGTTGGAATTCCATGAGCCTTATACATACATGTTTGATTTTGCGAGATTATAACACCTCGCGGTGAAATGTTTCACGTTCGTCCCCGTCATTGGAATTGACTTCTCTCACCGACTCTATACGTGTATAATGTACGCGGAAATGTGAAACGGTACCCGCGAGAATCAGGGAGTTGGATTGATATGTATCGTTTATTTCACGCACCAACCGGAACGCTCACAATCGGCGATACGTTTCGTATTCGAAACCGCGGAGCATCGTTAGAGTTCGCTAGAACGAATGTTCAGCGACGATACACAGTCACTCGTACGTCGTTCATACCTATCGTAGGTACAAGGTTTATACACACTTTTCGTTTCAAACATCTTTATACGACCTGCACGGCGGGGGTGGTGCACTCCATATCCCGTTCTCTCGACAAGTCGGTTTCCTTACAGGTTCCAAGGGTGTTACGTACCCAGGCGAGCAAGTTACCTGGCCAGTAATTAGACTTTTGTAACTCGAATAGGTAGAAATGTAGCAGGTAGATGGAGGTGCATGTAAAAGAAAGATGAACAGATGGTCGGTCGTGCTTGTTCTTTCCTTACCTGTATGTTATCGCCAGGTTTGTACCAAAACTTGAGGGGTGCGATTCGTCCATGAGGCGGATCGCCTGGATAAGGGCATCTCACTTTGCCTAAAAATCAGAGACTATAACTGTTATAACCCAAATTTTAAAAGTTATGTCATAAGAATTAATATCTCTCTTTAAATGATTTTGGTTACGAATAACAACCATTATTGTCGACGGAAATATTTTTTGGTCATTAATAATAACCATTATTGACGACGGAAATATTTTTTGGTCACTAATAACCATTATTGACGACGAAAATTGTTTTCGGTTACGAATAACCATTATTGACGACGGAAATTGTTTTCGATTACGAATAACCATTACCGATGATCAGAATTCTTTTTCGGTTACGAATAACCATTATCGATAATGAGAATTTTTTTTGTTACGGTATAACCAATCTATTGCGGGATTTTTTTTTTTTGGTTACGGTATAACCAATGTGAATTGCGGGATTTTTTTTCTCTAGTACTAGCCGTGCTGTACAACGTGGTAACACCGCTCGTGTGAGGATCGGGAGTCCTATTTCCAATAGTCCTATTGGAGTTATGTACTCAGTATTATAATTAACGTTATTTTGTGATATAAAATTATACTAATATACAGTATTTTTATTAATTATGTATAAGGAATACATAACTACCTATAGTAAGTAGAAGTAATACAGAAGTAGACTAGTATTTATAAATGTGGTATATATTTTGTGGACTCTCGGAATAGTTTAGTGTTGCGATGCATTATATTTCAAATATTTACAGAGATTTCAAGAAAACATAAGTGTGAAACTATATAGTTAAAACCATCTTTGAACCAAATTGAAGGATTTGAAATTTGATAAAGGTATGTATAAGTTAATAGAGACCTGAAATATGTGTAGACAAAGTTATCGATAATGGTTATTCGTAAGCAAAAAAAAAATTCTGGTCATCGATATTCGATAATGGTTATTCGTGACCGAAAACAATTTCCGTCGTCAATAATGGATATTCGTATCCGAAAACAATTTCAGTCATCAATAATGGTTATTAGTGACCAAAATATATTTCCGTTGACAATAATGGTTACCAGTAACCAAAACAGATAAATCTTAATATTTTTTGATCACTTCATTTTTCGGAAAAGTTTTGCTGTATCTAATGAAGGCTGACTTCCATTTGAATAAAAATTAACTTTCTCAATGATTTTTTCGAATAAACGAAAAAAATAACTGTTATTTCTGGTCTCTGCTAGAAACGCAAATCGATGGGAATGAAACGGATTTCACGGTGGTGGTATCGTCCGTAGCCAAGAGGGGCGAAAACTTACAGACTGGCGACGAGTGGGACCACGTTCCATTTTCGGTGCATATCACGGAGGCTTCGCCGAAAAGTTGGTGTCCCGGCAAACAAGCGAATCTAACGAGGGCGCCAGCTTTGTAGACGCGACTTGGACGATGTTGTTTTTTCCTTGTCGGCGGCGTATGGCGATGCGTTTGCTCGATAATACGTCCACTCTTTGGTATCAATGGAGCAGGACAGGTAATCTCTGTATATATCGATGGTTACGTTCTCTGATCGAAGGTGACGTCGTCAAGAAGCAGAACGTGAAAAACAGCAGCGAAATTCGCGCTACGTGACTCACCCGCGCAACTCGGTGTAGCCCCACTCCACGAACCATCCCCTTTGCACTCTATGCTCTGCGATCCCAACAGCTTGTGACCCCACATGCACGCAAATACGGCTCTACCGGCAAAACTGTTATTGTACTCGAGAAGCTGTAACCACGTATCGCTAGGCGTATCCATAGAAGGGCATTCAATGATTTCGCACCTAGGTATATCGGCCGACCATTTGCCTGTAACAAGAAAATCCTACTCTTTATTTCGTCTCTTCAATTGCCTACATACGTTCCTTTTATCCTTACCGTTGTATCGACATGTTATCGCGGCGGCACCTTCCAGCCTGTACCCAACAGGACAGTCGAATATCGCTCCGTGACCCATCCGCGCGCCTTCGATCTTACTGGTCAGCGGTGGTTCAGGTGGACTCAAAACTGGGCATTGAACGTCTACAACGAGCGACTCTTTTAATTTTACTTTTACTCTACTCGGAACAAGAAGCATACGTGGTCCACACAACTTACCTACGACGTGTACGCGTATAGAGTTGGACAGCCCGCGGGGTGTAGAGCACGTGTACACACCAGAATCTTGAGCTTTCGCGTAATATATCGAAAGTCGGTATTTCCAATCTCTCTCGCGAGCAGCAATAGCCCATCCTGCATGGGGGGATAATGGAAATTTGAAATCGCTACAATAGATACGATTACGTGTCCCGCGGCTCAACATCCACGAGAGATTGCTTACCGGTCAAATATTGGCGAAACGTCGAGGTCCAAGTCCATTCCGGATTACCAAGTTTCCTGGCAAACAGACACTCCAAATGAAGAATACTTCCTGGAAAGACAGCGAGGGTACCGGATGGTTCGACCGCTGCCGATCCAGCTGGTAATCCAAACACGATCGTTGGCGGCACATCTTCTATTTCTCCTCAAACAGTCATCGGAGGAGAATAACTCTAGATGCGGCATTTTCGGATCTTTGTTTCGTCGAAACATGTTTAGACAGAACTCGATCGAATCGTAAAATAGCTATACGTTCAAGTTCCCGACGAGACGAGGACGCCGAGGACGACACGCGAGCGTCGTAAATTCTCCGCGCATACACACACGCACACGCACACGCACACTTACCCGTATAATTGGAAATGGCCGTTGTCGGGGCGCAGGAAGGTAGTTTGCCGCTCCAACTCGAGTTACGGCAGTGCAACGAGTCATCACCGACCAGCTTGTACTTGCCAAGTTCCCTGCATCGTACCGTCACGCGTTCTTCGTGCGGTACAGTAATGTTGCCTACCTAAGTAGTAGCAACGAATCGTGGTACGACAGTTACATGTAAATATGTATATGAATAATGTGTGCGCAAGTATATAGGTGATCTACCTACACGCAATTGGGGTACCTAAGCAACACTTACGGATATCGTGATATTCTTGTAAGTAACGATTAAAAGTGCATGCAGACTATCGAGATTGCAACCTCGTTGGAATCCGCCGTCGGTATCTGTAAGTAAATGAAACGATCGGTAAAAACCGTTGAAATATTCACGGGCGTTCGCAATGTTCGCATACGTTGGCATCATGGACATAGGAATCCAGGGACGTAGCAATGGTTGAGGGGAGTGAAGCAGTTCAGGAGGTGCGGGGAACCATCGTGCGGGGTCACGTGGTATGTACTCTGGTGCCGCACTGGCGATTGGTTGTGATCGCGCAAGCGTCAACCAATTGGACCAATTGGAACCAGGATGAAAGATAAAACCATTCACCAATGTGGCATTAGATGTTCCCCAAAGCTGCTTCACTCCCCTCGCCTAAAGTTGCAACTATTCCTCCGTCCCTATATTTCTATGTCCATGGTTCGCATACGTTCGCGCTGGGTATTGGGTGTGCATTTAGGTAATCGCGAAACAGAAAACACCAGACCTAACCCCGCACGAGTAACGAACGCATAGGTAATACTTGGCTTGGCGCGCATGCCCGCCACGTTTTCCGTTAGACGGTCGATACCTACATATGTAGTAAGCTTACGTATGTATATATGTAGTAAGTATGGGTAGGTACCTAGATGTTTCCAAGCGCGCCCGGGCGCATCGTTATCGATCGGTTTCGCGCTTCTCGACACGAAATATTCGGCATTATTCAAATTATCACGCAAGACTATAGATAGAGGACTGTTTTCTCTCGCATAAACACGAAACGCACCTGCTTGTTTCCCATCGCAGAATCCAGTTGTAGTCAAACCGAGTAACAAAAGAAAATACGTCGTAACGCGTATCGTGCGGCTCGCAGTTTCCAACAATTTCCCTCTTATTTCTTTCTCGATGGACATACTGTTCACCTTTGCATATCAGAGAGAAATTGTATTGGTGTCACCAGTGTCACCACACTCACCACCACCACACGAAAAACCTGTTTCGATGCCAGTGTCGCATCGAAAATAAAGCCAACTATCGTGCGTCAGAAACACGCTCGTCTCTTCTTTCAGCATCTTGTCTCACGCGCATACCAAATTGCGGCGCGAGTAATTACTCGATCGCCAAAGGCTCTTGACTGGAAAACCAAGAAGAGAGTCAATCAATCGACCGAACGACCATCGCAACCGACAGAACCAACGTACGTATTATAGTATACTGTATATATTGTAAAATGGTCAAACGAACTAAAAGAACGGGAGAGTAGGACCGACAGACGATCACCGGCGGAAGCAACGTTACCGCCACTAACTTCATCACTACTAACAACAGTTTGTAAACGACACGCACCATCGCTATCGCTGCTGCCGCCGCCGCCGCCACCATCACCACCGCCACCGCCACCGCCACCACCACCACCGCCACCACCACCACCACCACCGCCACCACCACCACCACCACCACCACCACCACCACCACCACGACTAGCATCACCGCCACCCACCGCGAAACTACGGGGCGAGTAATCATTATATAGATACCACATACATATACCGTCGTACACGCAAAGGCGCAAGCGTCTTACCGCGTTCTATCGCTTATCGCAATTTTTCAATGAAAATCAATCATCGAGACGCTATACAGATCGATTACTTCTCTCTAGTTTCGTTACCTTGAAACCGACTCAGCAGGTGGAAAATTAACTGAAACAGATCGATTCACACAAATCGTTCGTAGAAAATCCCTGTATCCACATTTGCCGAGTGTACATACTGCCCGTGCGTATAGTATTTATCAAAATTTCACCCAAAGCACCATGATCCCACAAATATTTCTTAGACAGGTACTTTTATTATCTTTTTTTGATTCGTTCTTTAACACTTTCAGTGACCTGGACAGGTTTTCCTTCAGTTCATACTCAGGACGACCAAAGTTGGTAAACATTCTCAACACCCTACGGCCTACGCCATATAGGTAGGTATTATAGGTACATATTTCACGCGGTCCAATACGGATACGCAGCATACGCGACTAATGGCGCATCGTCATACATTGAAAATCGCTAATTGCATACTGTTAGGATCTTCGCTGGTTAAATTTAGGTGTTACGTCAAGTTAGCTATAACGGCATAGGGATATTGATTCGATTGGTGGAATTGGTTTAAATTTGATTTTTCAGATATGAACCAAACATGCAAGAAGCAAACAGAGGATAGACGCTGAATAAAATCGTTTAATTAATATAATACTATGTCCCATTCATAATAAAATTCGACTTTAATTGTATATACATATTTTATTAAAACTCTGAAACAAAATTATACATGTAAATGTGCTTATTTTTTTCATTTGCTCGTGCAGCAGGGCTGCTTTCTCGTTCGCTTCTGCTTCGATTATCTGTAAATGTATAAAAGCCACATTTTTTAGTTATTGCACAACGTAGAACTTGTAGAAAATGCGTGGATTTTTGCTATAGTAAGTGTAGAGACTACATAATGTGTCCGAAGGAGGTGAGAGAGCGTATGGCAGAAAGTCTTGTTGCAGGAAATTTAAATGCTAATGGTAATTTAGCGAAAATGAACAAAGAGATCTAATTTTTTTTTAACGCACAATTTATGGGTGTTGGAATAAAATTAATTTAGTATGTTTATTGGTGAAATGAAATATTGTTAATGGGAAACTAATAAAATTAATGAATAGTGTGGGAACTACTGTGGATTTTAATAAAGTATTACAGAATATCTTTCACAAAAGATTGGAAAGTATCAAGGAAGATGCGTTTTCAGCGTACTTTCTTCACTAATGTGACTTGCTCTAGATTGCAAGCAGTACGCCATAATTTTCTTAATTCTTAATGCCATGCTAATTTGAAAAATCTTGCCGTTTTACCTTATTTGACAAATTTCCAGAAACTTGTGCGAAACAAGATGCTTCACTGTCTATCTAACCTTCTCCGGACAACCTCCAAGCCTGTGCATCCCCTTCATTTCTATCCAAGCCCATGCGTCCCCTTCATTTCTGTAAGCTTTACATAAAAACTCTAATGTAAAAATAGTTTGCTGGTATAAAAAAAATATATAAAAAAAAAATTTTATGTTAAACGATTTTATTAAAAATGCACTAAAAACTAAAAAGTAACTCTTTTCTTGTACTGCAATTTCGATGGTGTTTTCTCACTTTAAATAAAATCGTGGCAGGATTGGCAAGTAAAAAATGATCGATTGGCAAGTAAAAAAGGCGGGCAAATTCGCAGCTTGTGGTACCACACGTTCAGGAACAAGGCGTGGGCGTTCGGCGGTATATACTGCAGCAGTTCAGATCAACGGCTACACAGCATTTACGCGCGACGACGACCTCGACGCTGCTCCTGTGCTGGGCGGGCCGCCGAACCGCTCGTTAGTGACGACTACATTGGCGTTGTTACTGACCAATGTACCGGCTCTTCCGACGGAGACAGCAACAGCAGCAGGGACAAGGATTTATACGGTTACAGTCTCGCCCCGAGTTCCTGGTCTTCCACGACAGCGAAGTTCAACGCACCCCTCTTATGCAGCAGAACACCCTGCGCACGTCAAATCAGGTTCGTTTCATCAGCATCTATCGCATGCCGCCGTTGCCTAAAGGTGCCATCTCCAATGCGCAGCTCGCCGCGGTACACTGGTACAATGGAAAAGCATTCATCTGTTCTCCTATCTGCGACTTCGACCGCGCGCGGCTGCGGCAGATTGCTACAGTGTATGCAAGTCTGCTCCAGGAGCAGCCTAGGCTACTGGAGAAGCAACACAATGGGATGAGTGTCTGTTTTCCGCCATTATGGTAGAATCTACTAGCCGCTCGACGGCATGCGGCTGCCAGTCGCTACACTGCTCCAGAAGCAGTGTAGCGACTGGCCGCCCTGCGGCCCATCGCCCCAACGGGACAGAATCCCCAGAAATAAGGAAACAAGTCAGAATTTTAAAGTTATGAAATTATGTTTTTATAAATTTTTTGTAACCTAATAATATGAGGTCTTCAAAACGTAAAAATATCATGGCAGCTACTTTTGCTGTATGTGTAAACATGTGTCAAAGTTTGTATGTTTTTATGCAGAATTTTAAATCGAGTCGTTTAAATTTCGGTGATATAAAAGGAAAATATTTTTTGGGGACCAAAATGAGTAGTACCTATCGATTCTGCAAAGTAATAGCGAATAATTAGTTCCATATAGTTCTTTTTCCATTAGAAGCCAATTGAAAAAATATCAGTATTGGCTGTTTAGTTACTTTCCGGAAACTTCTAAGCAAATTTCTTTTCTGTTGTATAATTAATATATATTTGTCCTTGTATTTGGAAATATTCACTTTTTCTTTCATGTGTTCTTTACTTGTTTAGCGTAAACAAATTAAATATCAATGAATCTGTAATTGTATTCACTCATAAATAATTTTACTTTATTAGCTTTAATAGCCATTTTATATTAGGTCGACCGCGTCTCTCGGATTTACCCTACGTGTTGGGAGCATAAAATCTAGCAGCGTTGCACTTCGACAGGGCACGCACTCCAGTCGTCTCAACGAGTGGCCACCGGGCACGGGCCCAGCGGGCGACGAGGAGCCGCCGAGTTTGGCCGGGCCCGGACGCCCCGGATGACTCAGAGGCTCCGAGCTCTCCATAAGCTTTAGCATAGAGATTCCGCCCGGCACGGACGGCTCGGAAGGCTCGACTCGGTGGCTGTATAAACGGACCTTAAAAGTGTAGAAAGACTCACCGCTTTTGTCCGCCGCATACTCGTCGCCGTTGGCAGCGCGCTCGCGGCTCGAGCTGATGTCGACGAAAACATCGCGCAACCCGCTCAGAATGTTGGTGTAGTCTTGGCGGTCCTGGGTCTGCGCGAAAGCCGTCGACTCGAACACGGGAGTCTCCGGCGGTTGCAGTTCCGTGAGCTCGCGCCATATCTCCACGAACTGCGAGTCCATCGTCAGGCTCTTCGTATTATCAATATCTCTCATAATATCCCGTGTCGCTCCGAAGCACTTGTTGCCGATAGCGTCCGTACTCGCCGGCAGACGATTACGATATGGACGCCGCGTGGTTGCTGCCGCGGCGCCAACCATTGTACACTGATGGCTTTATCTCCCACTCGAGCGGAAGACAACCGGCGACAAGATAGGGGGAGTGTCTACTGCCTGGAAGCACATAATCAGCATTTCCACCATCGCAAGATCGGAACAGTATTAACGCAGAATAACAGAGACAAAGTGAGGCCAAGAGTGAGTGGAAGAGGGATGGGGGAGAGGTCGTAGAATGCATGTGTTCCCTCGAGAGAAAGGGTAATGCATACTAAATCGATTTGTTGTGATTATAGGAGAAGTTTATTAAACATCGAGGTACAGAGGCGAACGGGGTCGCGGTTTTGCATACAAACAATCAGGAAACACGACGCCAGGGCGCCAAGACCAGCGCCGCCATTACTTTCCGTTGAGAAAATCTGCTGTTGACACGTTAAGGTGCCATCTCCAATGCGCGGCTCGCCGCGGCGGCGAGCGGCGCGCCGCGGTACACTGGTACAATGGAAAAGCATTCATCTGTTCTCCTATCTGCGACTTCGACCGCGCGCGGCTGCGGCAGATTGCTACAGTGTATGCAAGTCTGCTCCAGGAGCAGCCTAGGCTACTGAAGAAGCAACACAATGGGATGAGTGTCTGTTTTCCGCCATTATGGTAGAATCTACTAGCCGCTCGACGGCATGCGGCTGCCAGTCGCTACACTGCTCCAGAAGCAGTGTAGCGACTGGCCGCCCTGCGGCCCATCGCCCCAACGGGACAGAATCCCCAGAAATAAGGAAACAAGTCAGAATTTTAAAGTTATGAAATTATGTTTTTATAAATTTTTTGTAACCTAATAATATGAGGTCTTCAAAACGTAAAAATATCATGGCAGCTACTTTTGCTGTATGTGTAAACATGTGTCAAAGTTTGTATGTTTTTATGCAGAATTTTAAATCGAGTCGTTTAAATTTCGGTGATATAAAAGGAAAATATTTTTTGGGGACCAAAATGAGTAGTACCTATCGATTCTGCAAAGTAATAGCGAATAATTAGTTTCATATAGTTCTTTTTCCATTAGAAACCCATTGAAAAAATATCAGTATTGGCTGTTTAGTTACTTTCCGGGAACTTCTAAGCAAATTTCTTTTCTTTTGTATAATTAATATATATTTGTCCTTGTATTTGGAAATATTTGCCAATAATGAAGTGATTACCTGTATTCTATATCGTGCAGTGGGGCTGAATCCCAAGAAATAGGGGAAATATGCAACATCCCATTTGTCGCACTGAAAATGCCGAATATTATTAAGGAAGTTCATAAAAACAGTGTTAATATACAACTCATACAAAGGTTTGACGTTATATAAAAAAATAACAGCATAATTCCAATAAAACTAAAATAATTTGATAAACGTAGTACGTAGTACGGTATACGTACTATGTACGAAAGTGCAGAAATATTTGTAAACCTGTATTCATGTTATTCATATTATTTAAGTGGTACAGATTTTGGAAATTTGTTACATTTGATACGGCCACAAATAAGTAAAACAAATACAACCTTTAGGTGTTGTATTCCACCTCAAACAAGATTGGCGGTGACTTCTTTAATCCGTGCCGTTGTAAATCGGACTACTTTTATACAAGCAATAAGGTAAAAAAATGCCTACTGAAATGCTTTTATGATTTGTATTGATTCTGTAAAAGTAGTCCGAATTACATGACATTTGGTATGATTTTCATCACAAAAAAACATAAGGAATCTATTGCTGTCATTCCCTTATCGATACGATAACAATAAAGAATTTTTTAATACGCTGAAATGAATATTTCACCCTGGACTATGGGTCGCCGACCTCGATTCGCTGGGGTCGGCCGAGGATTCATACCTGTTTCAGAAATAAAATATTTCTTTATTCTTTATCGTATACAGGGTGTCCCACCTAAGACTGGACAGCCGGTTTTCTCCTAAACTATAGGAGATAAAAATATAAAAAAAATAGGGAATTGCATGGTTCGAGGGGGCCAATTAATTAGCGCGAACGAATTTTTTTTATCGATTATTATTTTAAAAGATACGATGGTCAAGTTCGGTTTTTCAAATGGAACTATTTTTTTTGAACACCTGAGTTGATAGTGCGTTCCAAGACAAATTCAATAAGCTTTAATGTATACACTTTATTTTCACTGGTTTTTAAGATATTGCGCTTGCAAATTTACTGATTTTCACTGGAAGAAAACTGTCTGGTATAGCACGGACCGGGGACGGTTTTACTGGCTCCACTTGTGGCACTGCCTTTTGAAATAGATACCTACCTGCCAAAGGTCTACGCCAGGCCCAAAGGCTGGACAATTTTTTTCCGTCAGAAATGCTACTTAGATAGGTACATCTGCGGTATCGAGAAGCGCACCGTTACTTTTATTTCGCACTTGCTTCTACGCTCGGATGGCCGGTTCTTTTGGGAGGGATGCAAGTTCGATTGGTTAGGTTAGGAGGAGTGAAAGTTGCTAGACTAAATTTCAATCATAGGGAGCAGATTGTATCAGAACCATTCGGATTTGCATTCCTCACAAACGGCTGCTCTCTTGAAGAGGCCCTCTTCACAGCAATGCCCACCTTCTCTCGCACGGAATACGTTAACGCTTGCTTTTGTTCTGATATTGAAGCTCGTGTTTATACTCGAGAGGACCACGCGTTGACAGCGGGCTACCCCTTTTCTTCCTGTGTCTCTCCACGAGCCGTGTTGACGGTGGATTGTAGGAGCGTAGATATCTGGATGCCAGTTATTGAATTCAGGAGACGATAGAAACATTTTATTACAAAACACACATGTACTATAATTAAAGTAAATCGAATTTCTCTCGGGCAGGAGTACTGATAATGATCGAACTTGCGCCCCACTTCGCGCAGACCAATTACACGGAGGGTAGTCGGGTCACACACTGCCCAAATGATACAGGGTAATTCTGGAGCAACGCCCGTCAAGGAGATGCGCTGGCACCCCGTGGCGAGGACAGACCTTCGCAATGCCTCACCCGATTTTTATGGTTTTTTTTCGGAAAAAGGTACGAAGTGTTGAGTTAGTGTTGAAACATAACCTTACCAGCTATAGTAGCGCGTATTAGTGTGTGGCATTCACGTATATTAATGCCATACTAGTGTGTACTAGTGCGCACTACTAGCGTCTTATTGTTGGTGAGTGTAAATACGTAACTAAATATAAGATTAGTAATAATATATACTATAAATAGGAAGGAGTGGGGGAATGAGAGAGGAAGGAATGAGAGTCAGTGGTGGCGTGCGGAAGCGGGGGTCAAAGGATAGGGAAGGGGGTGAAGGCGGCGTGCGTGACGGAGGAGAGAGGACGAGCGGGCGAGCGAGGGTTAGGAGCGTGTAGGTTTAAGGAGTAGATTAAGGAATAGGTTAAGGATTAGGTTAAGGTGAATGTAGTGAAGAGCGGAGGTGTATAAGGATTGTAATCCCCAAGGGGAAACAAATAAACGATATATATATATATATATAATATATTTTCGGATTTTTTTTTTTTCGAAACTTTTCCATCTTCCGCGGTCTGGGTCCTGCGCGCACGCCCCCCGGCGCAGCCTCGTGCGCATGCGCGAGAATTTTGGCCAGCCAGCCAGCCGTGCACTGTCAGCCGTGCACTGTCAGCCGTGCACTGCGCCCGGTGTGTGTCGAGCCCGGTTAGTGTTGAGCCCGGTTAGTGTTGAGTTAGTGTTGAGTTAGTGTTGAGTTAGTGTTGAGTTACGAGCTCAAGGACGCAATCCGGGAGATAGTGTTGGGTTAGTGTTGGGTTAGTGTTGGGTTAGTGTTGGGTTAGTGTTGGGTTAGTGTCTCCCCCCAGGGTCAACCACCTTGAGCGTGGTGGGGGAGCTCTGGGAAGGCGGCTATGTTCCCCTTCGGGTCCTGGGTGAGGAATTTATTCCTTCCTAGGGGCCGGATGGGGGATGCTGCCTTCCTGGCTAAGGGTAGACCACCCCTCCGTGAGAGTCCTAAAAAAAAAAAGGAGAAAATTTTTAAAAATAACCGATCCCCCAGGGAGAGGTTAGCGGGCGGCCGGTTGGTGCCCATCTGACGTCCCCCCCGTGTGGCGGGGTCGCTGGGTGGCCCTGAACAGGGTGACCCGGGCCTCGCCCTAAAACATCTATAGGGGGGGCGTATGGTCGGAGGGTATGCGCGGTAGAGGGGGGCTTTGCCCGCTCGTCCCGGGGGCTCCTGGGCTTGTGAGCCGGTGCGCGCCCTTGTTCCCACGTTCCTTGGCTTTTGGACGCCTGGAAAAGGAAAGATATAGCTAGTGGGGTACCACGGGGATTCGTTTGGGGCTGGGTAGCCCCAACCGACCCCGTGATGGTATGCTTAGATCTGCATACGGGGCGCGCATCGAGGTGTGGTGTGTAGTTATAAGGGGGGGTTGGGGGGCCCCCATTAGTACAACATCGGCTAATGGGGGTCCCTGTGTCTGGTTTTCCGGACTAGGACCGGCAGCTACGGGTCCCTCCGTTTTTTCGGGATTGCTGCGTGTGGCCGTAACACCGGGCCACGAGTTGGTGAAATCCGCCGGGCGGTGGGGCCGTCGCCCTTTAAGACTTATATGATTAAATGTCAATACCAAGCCGAGCCTCGGATGTTCACTCGGCAGGCACTGACATAGGGTCAGCCCCTGGAGGCCTTGTCGGCAGCCACCAGGGTAACGGAAATAAGCCCGATGACACCGTGCCGATGCGGCGGGCCGGTGCCACCCCGGGTGGCGGTGTTGAAGCACCGCCATTGCACCCTGGGGAAGAAGTTACAGCGGCAAGACTTGGCTTTTCTCAGGACTACGATTTGGTTACTGTTGGGACTCATGCCTCGTCCGAGGGGTCTCCCCCCCTCGTGGTGCTAGGGGGGGATTCGACCGAATCCCCGGAGGTCGAGCATGAGACCGGAAAAGAGGTGGGGAAGGGACAGGAGTGGCGCAATAGGGTGGCGCTGCTCGCTGCGGCGGGGGTAACTTTGACCCCCCCCCCATCCTTAATAAGCGGGGGTGACGTAAAAGTCATCCCGGAGACCCCCACGACCCCGGCTGCGACTGGGATCATGAGGGGTAGGACGCTGGCGAGGACCCCTCCGGAGCGTAGAGCTCAATCGGAGGGCCTCGTCAGCATTGGGGCTGCTGCAGCGCCGGGGCTGCAGCTTGGGCTGTGTGTGGAGGGAGGGGGGAGCTCCCACCCTAAGGGTGATGGGGCGGGGAATGACCCCGTGAAACGGCCCTTTTCAGGGCCTCGGGGGGCGCGTAAGGGCGTCCCCAAGATTAAAGTATAGAGGTTTTGGGTGGGAAAGGGGGGGATGGGGGGGGTCCCGTATCGGGGTCCAGTGTCCCTAGTCCCCCTCCCCCGTCGTGCTCTGCGTCTGGCTCGGGGAGCCGGCCGCGGTCGAAAAAGCAGACCGCGGAGCAGAAGCTGGAGGCCCGCCTTGAGGAGGTAGGGGCCCTTCTCAGGGCTCTAGTAACTGAGTGCCGCGATCTCAAGGCCACGGTCGCCTCCGGCAATGCCACCAAGGGTAGGGTGACTACCCTTGCGGAAGGCATTGTCGGGAGGTGCGAGGCGGCTTCTGAAGCCGTGGTGGAGGCCTTGGCCTACCACGACGTCGCCGCCTCGTTGGCTAAGGGTAAGCCGGCGGAGGGTAAGATTACCCAGTCGCGGCTGTGGCCTCCGCCCCCGCCCCTCCCAGTCTTGTTGTAAAGACTGTGGAGGTGGCGACTCAAACGGAGGAGGTGGTGGGTCCACCTCCGCCCGTTGTGCCGGGTACCAGTGCGGAGGGCGGGAGGGGCGTTAAGGTCCCCCCTTCTGTGAAGGGGGGCAAAACCCCTCCGCCCAAGGGGAAGGGGAAGGGGAAGAGAATGAGGACCTCCCCCAGTGAGGTGGTGTCGGCGGCGTCGAAGAAGAGACTATTCTCCGAGGCATTGTCCTCGACCGCCGCCGGCACGCCTATGGGTCCAAGGTTGGTCCACTCCCCTCCCCCCCCTGTTAGTAAGGAGACGTTGCCTTCTGGGAAGGTCGGGGGTGGACCTCCACCCCCCCCCGCAGAAGCTGCGGGCCGTGGTGACCTCCCATTTGTGGAGGTCACCAGAAAGAAGAAGAGGAAGAAGAAGGGGAAGGGGCCGGCTGACCCGGGGGTGCCTGTGGTACCCCCGAAGGCGGGACCACCCCCTCCTCCACTCCTATCTCCCAGTGGGGCTCGCCTGCCGTCGGGGGCGGTCCTTCGGGCGCAGGCCACCGGGCCTGCGAAGAAAAGTAGGCCGGCCAGGACACGCCCAGAGGCGGTGCTGGTCAGGGTGCCGGAGGGGGGGTCATACCTCGAAACATACAGGTTGACGGTGACCCTGGGGCGTGCGGCCTTGACTGATGTCAGGGCCGTGAAACGCACGCGCCTGGGGCACGTCCTCCTGGAGGTGGGGCCTAGGGTCAGTGCGGCGGCGGTGGCGGCGGAGCTGGTCAAGCTTACGGCCGGGAAAGTGACGTGCGCGTCCCTTCAGGACCGTACGGTTCTGGAGGTGAGGGACATCGACCCGATGGTCGGTGCCCCCCAGCTCGTCGAGGACTTGGGCGCGGCCCTTAAGGTGGAGGGGACATGTCTGGTGGTCCGGTCGCTGAGGCAGTCCGTCCTCAGCGGGACGCAGACCGCGGTGGTGGAGGTTCCCACCACCGCCCTCCCTAAGGGCGCGGAACCCGTTCGTTTTAGAACGGGTTTGACCGTGGTGCGGGCCAGGCCCCTGGTTAGGAGCACGCGATGCTTCGCGTGCCATCAACTGGGGCACCTGGCAGCGTCATGCCCCACGGTCCCCAAGGGCAAGGAGTTATGCAGGAGATGCGGGGCCTCCGACCACGTCATTGCGACGTGCAAGGGCGTGGCTCGGTGCCTCATCTGTTCGGCGGCAGGGGTTACGGGCCAGAAAGCGGCGCATGTCACTGCGTCGCTGGCCTGCCCAGCCATAAGGGCGAATTCGGCAGCGGGGGGGCCAAGACCAGGTAGACCCGGTTAATGACCCAGATCTTACAAATCAGCCTCAATAGATGCAGGCTGGCGCAGGATCTTATGATCCATAATGCCAGCCTGCTTGGGGTTGACCTCGTGGTCATCTCCGAACCTTACAGGATTTTACCTGAATGGATCGGGGATGCCACGGGGGACGCGGCGATCTGGGTGACCGGGTTTAAGGGCAGGTTTGCCTCCCTTACCCCCCCCGCCGCTGCCGAAGGAATAGCCACCGCGATCGTGGATAACACGGTCGTGGTGAGCTGTTACTGCCGACCGAGCAGGAAAGGGCCTGCATTCCTGCAGTTCCTCGACGAGCTGGAGGACATAGTTTTAAATCTTTTAACCCCGGGGCGAGGGGTCATCCTCGCGGGGGACTTGAACGCCAAGTCCCCTGCCTGGGGGGGGAGGGTTGCAGATAGGAGGGGCCATGCCTGTATGGCCTTGCTGGCGAGGTTGGGCCTTGTGCCCATCCGACTCCGGGACCGGTTTACGTTCCGGGGGGGCAGGGGGTCGTCCTTCATCGACGTACTGTCTGTTGACAGAAGTCTGGCCGGGAGGGTTCGGAGGAGTGAGGTGCTTCGGCACTACACTGCCTCCGACCACTTCTATGTCCGCCACACCCTGGCAAAACAGGGTGTGGCTCGCCGACCACCAGGCGACGGCTGGACTCCATACGTGATGAGGGACGTCTCCCCGGAGTCGATTTTGGAGGGTTTCCGTGTCCTACGGGACACCCTCCCGACTCCGCCCACCTCGCTGGTCACGCCTGTGGGCGTGGTGGCCCCTCCCCCTCTGCGGGAACCGTCCGGTTTTACGGACGAGGTTCCGCGAGCGGAGGGTCTGCAACGCCTCCTCGAGGGGGTTAGTGCCCGGGTCCTCAGGAAGAGGTGTCTTCCACGGGGGACCCGGAAGCCCAACCGATGGTGGAACGCGGATATCGCCGAGTCTAGAAAGGCGATGCACCGTGCCCGGAGACTCCTCCAGAGAAGTCGGAGGAGACTCGATCCTTCCTCCCCCCGCCTCGAACAACTGAGGCGGGACTTCTCCTTGGCTAGGCGTTCAGTTCAGGTTCTGATCTGGCGCTCCAAGGAGAAGCTCTGGAGGGAGTTGTACGGCACGGTGGACGGCGATCCGTGGGGGAAGCCATATAAGATCGTTATGGCTAGGTTGGGGGGGCGAAAACCGAATACGGTTTTGACGCGGGAGCAGGTGGGCAGGGTAGTTGATACCCTGTTTGCCACCGCCCCGCTCCCCCCCCTTCCTCCTCCTTCCCCCACGCCATCGGTTGGGCCAGCGCGTGCGCACGCCCCCTCATTGCGACCCCTCGCGATGCGCCCCCTCCCTTCGTATTGGAGGGGGGTCTCCGAGGTATTACCCGAGCAGGTCGAGAGGGCCCTCTCGCGTATCAAGCCCAACAAGGCCCCCGGACTCGACCGAGTCCCGTCGGGGGTCGTGGCCTGTGTGGCCCGGGCTTTTCCGGATATGATACGCGAGATGGTTGCCGACACATTGGTGCGCGGTGGAATCCCGGCTTCGTGGAAGATGGCCAGAGTCATCTTGATCCCGAAGCCGGGGAAGGATCCCCTAAGTCCGAGGGCCTATAGGCCGATCTCCGTACTCCCAGCCTTGTCAAAGGTATGGGAGTATGTTATCAAGGAGATCCTGGAATCCCAGCTCGGCAGGGACCCCTTCCACCGCAACCAGTTTGGTTTTCGCCGTGGTGTCGGCACCATGGAGGCGGCGACCGAGGTTGCTCGGTTCGCCGAGGACTCCAGGGCCAGAAACCGGATCTGCCTCCTCCTCTCATTCGACGTCCAGAATGCATTCAACACCCTTCGGTGGGATGTTGTTTTGGACGAGATGAGGAGGAGAGGGGTGGATCGACGTGTTCGGGTACTCCTCGGGGATTATTTTAATAACCGCGGGATCACGGTGCACTCATATGAGGGCACCGTGGTCCGTGATATTTACGCGGGCGTTCCACAGGGGTCTGTTTTAGGGCCGTTCCTGTGGAACGCCGTTTACGACGGACTCCTCACCGAGTTGGATATGGGCGGGGCGGGGCGTGCGATTGCGTACGCCGACGACCTCGCCCTTTTGTTTTCGGGTAAGGACCTCTCCCAGGTCAGGATGCAGATGGCAGCCGTGCTGCCGAGGATTGGAGCCTGGTTTCGTAAAACAGGCCTTTCCTTGGCAGCAGAAAAAACGGAGGCCATCCTCCTGACTGGCCACAGGATCCAGAAGACAGTCAGTCTTCGGATCCTGGATGCCGACGTCATCACGGCGGCCAGGGTCCGGTATTTGGGGGTAGTTTTTGACTGCCTCCGGAATTATCGGGCCCATTTGGGGGAGGTCTCAGTTAGGGCGGATAGGGTCACGGGAGCGCTTTCTGCGCTCCTCCCGAACACCAGGGGCCCATCCGCCCATTCCCGGAGACTTTACTACTCGGTGTGGGAGTCCGTGATTTTATACGGATCGCCGGTCTGGGCCGTGGCGCTGACTACGGAGGGTGCGTGCACTATTCTCCGTCGTTCTCAGCGCACGGCCCTGATCCGAAGTACAGCGGCATACAGGACTGTGTCCTTTGCCTCGCTCTGCGTTTTAGCAGGGCGAATGCCGCTGTACTTCAAGGCCAGAATGGGGCGCGCAATTTATTGCGCAAAGGCGCAAGACAGGGATGACCCCACCCTTGGCGGCGATCCGTCGATTTTAAAAGCGCGGGCTCACCTCCACAAAGCGGCTGCGTTAACAGCCGCTATGGAGGAATGGCAGGCGGAATGGGATAGGTCCCCGCCCACAGGTTGGGTGAGGCGCCTTATCCCCGCGGTCGGCACCTTCGTCGACGCCTCGGGCCCCTCAGTTGTTGCGGACTATTGGTCCATGCAACTGCTGAGTGGGCACGGGTCCTTCCAACGGTTCCGTCATCGAATCGGGAAGGCACCCTCCGAGGCGTGTTTGGACTGCGGGGCGGCCCGGGATGACGCAGAGCATGTGCTCATTGCGTGCCCGGAGTTCGCCCCCCAGCGCGAGGTGCTGGCCGCCAGCCTTGGGGCGCCCGTGGAAGTCTCCACCTTGGTGCCCCTTGCCATTTCCTCCTCGGAGAGGTGGGCTGCTTTCCGCGAGTTCGCGGCGGGGGTGATGGGAGCTCGCCAGACGGCCGAGATGGAGGCTGACCGCCTCCTGCGGGCCGAGCGGGCCCGGATGGCCCAGGAGGCCGCGGCCAATAGGGCCCGTCTGCGAGGCCGTTTGGCGAGGAAGAGAAAGAGGGTAGGCCCCCGTTGAGCGGTGGGAGGGGTTGACCCCCTCTGGCGGCGGCCCCTGTATATGGGGTGCCGCGTGTGTTTTAGCGGGTCTTAGTGTTTAAGTTTTATCGCGTTTTTATCGTAGTTTTAAGTTTTAATACGTTTAATTGCGGGACAGCACCTCCGGGTAACGGAGTGCTGCGTTGGGAGATGGGGCCGCCCATCCGGTCATCCGGGTGGCGTCCCATTTCGGTGGTTCCCCCCCCCCCCAATGTTTACTTTGGGAGTGGGGGGGTTTTTTAGCGGGGCCTCATCATTCATGATAGCGGCGCCCGACGGACTACACCAGAAGTTCCGGGCGCCGCCATGAGGCCCCTGGTGGAGACCACCAGAGGGGGTTTTTAGTGGGTATCCCGCCTATTTTATAGGCGGGGAGTCCCACATAACCCCGACAACAAATGTCGGGGTATGCGTAAAGCATTTTCCCCCTCTCCAAAAAAAAAAAAAAAAAAAAAAAAGTGTTGGGTTAGTGTTGGGTTAGTGTTGGGTTAGTGTTGGGTTAGTGTCTCCCCCCAGGGTCAACCACCTTGAGCGTGGTGGGGGAGCTCTGGGAAGGCGGCTATGTTCCCCTTCGGGTCCTGGGTGAGGAATTTATTCCTTCCTAGGGGCCGGATGGGGGATGCTGCCTTCCTGGCTAAGGGTTGACCACCCCTCCGTGAGAGTCCTAAAAAAAAAAAAAAAAAAGGAGAAAATTTTAAAAAATAACCGATCCCCCAGGGAGAGGTTAGCGGGCGGCCGGTCGGTGCCCATCTGACGTCCCCCCCGTGTGGCGGGGTCGCTGGGTGGCCCTGAACAGGGTGACCCGGGCCTCGCCCTAAAACATCTATAGGGGGGGCGTATGGTCGGAGGGTATGCGCGGTAGAGGGGGGCTTTGCCCGCTCGTCCCGGGGGCTCCTGGGCTTGTGAGCCGGTGCGCGCCCTTGTTCCCACGTTCCTTGGCTTTTGGACGCCTGGAAAAGGAAAGATATAGCTAGTGGGGTACCACGGGGATTCGTTTGGGGCTGGGTAGCCCCAACCGACCCCGTGATGGTATGCTTAGATCTGCATACGGGGCGCGCATCGAGGTGTGGTGTGTAGTTATAAGGGGGGGTTGGGGGGCCCCCATTAGTACAACATCGGCTAATGGGGGTCCCTGTGTCTGGTTTTCCGGACTAGGACCGGCAGCTACGGGTCCCTCCGTTTTTTCGGGATTGCTGCGTGTGGCCGTAACACCGGGCCACGAGTTGGTGAAATCCGCCGGGCGGTGGGGCCGTCGCCCTTTAAGACTTATATGATTAAATGTCAATACCAAGCCGAGCCTCGGATGTTCACTCGGCAGGCACTGACATAGGGTCAGCCCCTGGAGGCCTTGTCGGCAGCCACCAGGGTAACGGAAATAAGCCCGATGACACCGTGCCGATGCGGCGGGCCGGTGCCACCCCGGGTGGCGGTGTTGAAGCACCGCCATTGCACTCCGGGGAAGAAGTTACAGCGGCAAGACTTGGCTTTTCTCAGGACTACGATTTGGTTACCGTTGGGACTCATGCCTCGTCCGAGGGGTCTCCCCCCCTCGTGGTGCTAGGGGGGGATTCGACCGAATCCCCGGAGGTCGAGCATGAGACTGGAAAAGAGGTGGGGAAGGGACAGGAGTGGCGCCATAGGGTGGCGCTGCTCGCTGCGGCGGGGGTAACTTTGACCCCCCCCCCATCCTTAATAAGCGGGGGTGACGTAAAAGTCATCCCGGAGACCCCCACGACCCCGGCTGCGACTGGGATCATGAGGGGTAGGACGCTGGCGAGGACCCCTCCGGAGCGTAGAGCTCAATCGGAGGGCCTCGTCAGCATTGGGGCTGCTGCAGCGCCGGGGCTGCAGCTTGGGCTGTGTGTGGAGGGAGGGGGGAGCTCCCACCCTAAGGGTGATGGGGCGGGGAATGACCCCGTGAAACGGCCCTTTTCAGGGCCTCGGGGGGCGCGTAAGGGCGTCCCCAAGATTAAAAGTATAGAGGTTTTGGGTGGGAAAGGGGGGGATGGGGGGGGTCCCGTATCGGGGTCCAGTGTCCCTAGTCCCCCTCCCCCGTCGTGCTCTGCGTCTGGCTCGGGGAGCCGGCCGCGGTCGAAAAAGCAGACCGCGGAGCAGAAGCTGGAGGCCCGCCTTGAGGAGGTAGGGGCCCTTCTCAGGGCTCTAGTAACTGAGTGCCGCGATCTCAAGGCCACGGTCGCCTCCGGCAATGCCACCAAGGGTAGGGTGACTACCCTTGCGGAAGGCATTGTCGGGAGGTGCGAGGCGGCTTCTGAAGCCGTGGTGGAGGCCTTGGCCTACCACGACGTCGCCGCCTCGTTGGCTAAGGGTAAGCCGGCGGAGGGTAAGATTACCCAGTCGCGGCTGTGGGCCTCCGCCCCCGCCCCTCCCAGTCTTGTTGTAAAGACTGTGGAGGTGGCGACTCAAACGGAGGAGGTGGTGGGTCCACCTCCGCCCGTTGTGCCGGGTACCAGTGCGGAGGGCGGGAGGGGCGTTAAGGTCCCCCCTTCTGTGAAGGGGGGCAAAACCCCTCCGCCCAAGGGGAAGGGGAAGGGGAAGAGAATGAGGACCTCCCCCAGTGAGGTGGTGTCGGCGGCGTCGAAGAAGAGATTATTCTCCGAGGCATTGTCCTCGACCGCCGCCGGCACGCCTATGGGTCCAAGGTTGGTCCACTCCCCTCCCCCCCCTGTTAGTAAGGAGACGTTGCCTTCTGGGAAGGTCGGGGGTGGACCTCCACCCCCCCCCGCAGAAGCTGCGGGCCGTGGTGACCTCCCATTTGTGGAGGTCACCAGAAAGAAGAAGAGGAAGAAGAAGGGGAAGGGGCCGGCTGACCCGGGGGTGCCTGTGGTACCCCCGAAGGCGGGACCACCCCCTCCTCCACTCCTATCTCCCAGTGGGGCTCGCCTGCCGTCGGGGGCGGTCCTTCGGGCGCAGGCCACCGGGCCTGCGAAGAAAAGGAGGCCGGCCAGGACACGCCCAGAGGCGGTGCTGGTCAGGGTGCCGGAGGGGGGGTCATACCTCGAAACATACAGGTTGACGGTGACCCTGGGGCGTGCGGCCTTGACTGATGTCAGGGCCGTGAAACGCACGCGCCTGGGGCACGTCCTCCTGGAGGTGGGGCCTAGGGTCAGTGCGGCGGCGGTGGCGGCGGAGCTGGTCCAGCTTACGGCCGGGAAAGTGACGTGCGCGTCCCTTCAGGACCGTACGGTTCTGGAGGTGAGGGACATCGACCCGATGGTCGGTGCCCCCCAGCTCGTCGAGGACTTGGGCGCGGCCCTTAAGGTGGAGGGGACATGTCTGGTGGTCCGGTCGCTGAGGCAGTCCGTCCTCAGCGGGACGCAGACCGCGGTGGTGGAGGTTCCCACCACCGCCCTCCCTAAGGGCGCGGAACCCGTTCGTTTTAGAACGGGTTTGACCGTGGTGCGGGCCAGGCCCCTGGTTAGGAGCACGCGATGTTTCGCGTGCCATCAGCTGGGGCACCTGGCAGCGTCATGCCCCACGGTCCCCAAGGGCAAGGAGTTATGCAGGAGATGCGGGGCCTCCGACCACGTCATTGCGACGTGCAAGGGCGTGGCTCGGTGCCTCATCTGTTCGGCGGCAGGGGTTACGGGCCAGAAAGCGGCGCATGTCACTGCGTCGCTGGCCTGCCCAGCCATAAGGGCGAATTCGGCAGCGGGGGGGCCAAGACCAGGTAGACCCGGTTAATGACCCAGATCTTACAAATCAACCTCAATAGATGCAGGCTGGCGCAGGATCTTATGATCCATAATGCCAGCCTGCTTGGGGTTGACCTCGTGGTCATCTCCGAACCTTACAGGATTTTACCTGAATGGATCGGGGATGCCACGGGGGACGCGGCGATCTGGGTGACCGGGTTTAAGGGCAGGTTTGCCTCCCTTACCCCCCCCGCCGCTGCCGAAGGAATAGCCACCGCGATCGTGGATAACACGGTCGTGGTGAGCTGTTACTGCCGACCGAGCAGGAAAGGGCCTGCATTCCTGCAGTTCCTCGACGAGCTGGAGGACATAGTTTTAAATCTTTTAACCCCGGGGCGAGGGGTCATCCTCGCGGGGGACTTGAACGCCAAGTCCCCTGCCTGGGGGGGGAGGGTTGCAGATAGGAGGGGCCATGCCTGTATGGCCTTGCTGGCGAGGTTGGGCCTTGTGCCCATCCGACTCCGGGACCGGTTTACGTTCCGGGGGGGCAGGGGGTCGTCCTTCATCGACGTACTGTCTGTTGACAGAAGTCTGGCCGGGAGGGTTCGGAGGAGTGAGGTGCTTCGGCACTACACTGCCTCCGACCACTTCTATGTCCGCCACACCCTGGCAAAACAGGGTGTGGCTCGCCGACCACCAGGCGACGGCTGGACTCCATACGTGATGAGGGACGTCTCCCCGGAGTCGATTTTGGAGGGTTTCCGTGTCCTACGGGACACCCTCCCGACTCCGCCCACCTCGCTGGTCACGCCTGTGGGCGTGGTGGCCCCTCCCCCTCTGCGGGAACCGTCCGGTTTTACGGACGAGGTTCCGCGAGCGGAGGGTCTGCAACGCCTCCTCGAGGGGGTTAGTGCCCGGGTCCTCAGGAAGAGGTGTCTTCCACGGGGGACCCGGAAGCCCAACCGATGGTGGAACGCGGATATCGCCGAGTCTAGAAAGGCGATGCACCGTGCCCGGAGACTCCTCCAGAGAAGTCGGAGGAGACTCGATCCTTCCTCCCCCCGCCTCGAACAACTGAGGCGGGACTTCTCCTTGGCTAGGCGTTCAGTTCAGGTTCTGATCTGGCGCTCCAAGGAGAAGCTCTGGAGGGAGTTGTACGGCACGGTGGACGGCGATCCGTGGGGGAAGCCATATAAGATCGTTATGGCTAGGTTGGGGGGGCGAAAACCGAATACGGTTTTGACGCGGGAGCAGGTGGGCAGGGTAGTTGATACCCTGTTTGCCACCGCTCCGCTCCCCCCCCTTCCTCCTCCTTCCCCCACGCCATCGGTTGGGCCAGCGCGTGCGCACGCCCCCTCATTGCGACCCCTCGCGATGCGCCCTCTCCCTTCGTATTGGAGGGGGGTCTCCGAGGTATTACCCGAGCAGGTCGAGAGGGCCCTCTCGCGTATCAAGCCCAACAAGGCCCCCGGACTCGATCGAGTCCCGTCGGGGGTCGTGGCCTGTGTGGCCCGGGCTTTTCCGGATATGATACGCGAGATGGTTGCCGACACATTGGTGCGCGGTGGAATCCCGGCTTCGTGGAAGATGGCCAGAGTCATCTTGATCCCGAAGCCGGGGAAGGATCCCCTAAGTCCGAGGGCCTATAGGCCGATCTCCGTACTCCCAGCCTTGTCAAAGGTATGGGAGTATGTTATCAAGGAGATCCTGGAATCCCAGCTCGGCAGGGACCCCTTCCACCGCAACCAGTTTGGTTTTCGCCGTGGTGTCGGCACCATGGAGGCGGCGACCGAGGTTGCTCGGTTCGCCGAAGACTCCAGGGCCAGAAACCGGATCTGCCTCCTCCTCTCATTCGACGTCCAGAACGCATTCAACACCCTTCGGTGGGATGTTGTTTTGGACGAGATGAGGAGGAGAGGGGTGGATCGACGTGTTCGGGTACTCCTCGGGGATTATTTTAATAACCGCGGGATCACGGTGCACTCATATGAGGGCACCGTGGTCCGTGATATTTACGCGGGCGTTCCACAGGGGTCTGTTTTAGGGCCGTTCCTGTGGAACGCCGTTTACGACGGACTCCTCACCGAGTTGGATATGGGCGGGGCGGGGCGTGCGATTGCGTACGCCGACGACCTCGCCCTTTTGTTTTCGGGTAAGGACCTCTCCCAGGTCAGGATGCAGATGGCAGCCGTGCTGCCGAGGATTGGAGCCTGGTTTCGTAAAACAGGCCTTTCCTTGGCAGCAGAAAAAACGGAGGCCATCCTCCTGACTGGCCACAGGATCCAGAAGACAGTCAGTCTTCGGATCCTGGATGCCGACGTCATCACGGCGGCCAGGGTCCGGTATTTGGGGGTAGTTTTTGACTGCCTCCGGAATTATCGGGCCCATTTGGGGGAGGTCTCAGTTAGGGCGGATAGGGTCACGGGAGCGCTTTCTGCGCTCCTCCCGAACACCAGGGGCCCATCCGCCCATTCCCGGAGACTTTACTACTCGGTGTGGGAGTCCGTGATTTTATACGGATCGCCGGTCTGGGCCGTGGCGCTGACTACGGAGGGTGCGTGCACTATTCTCCGTCGTTCTCAGCGCACGGCCCTGATCCGAAGTACAGCGGCATACAGGACTGTGTCCTTTGCCTCGCTCTGCGTTTTAGCAGGGCGAATGCCGCTGTACTTCAAGGCCAGAATGGGGCGCGCAATTTATTGCGCAAAGGCGCAAGACAGGGATGACCCCACCCTTGGCGGCGATCCGTCGATTTTAAAAGCGCGGGCTCACCTCCACAAAGCGGCTGCGTTAACAGCCGCTATGGAGGAATGGCAGGCGGAATGGGATAGGTCCCCGCCCACAGGTTGGGTGAGGCGCCTTATCCCCGCGGTCGGCACCTTCGTCGACGCCTCGGGCCCCTCAGTTGTTGCGGACTATTGGTCCATGCAACTGCTGAGTGGGCACGGGTCCTTCCAACGGTTCCGTCATCGAATCGGGAAGGCACCCTCCGAGGCGTGTTTGGACTGCGGGGCGGCCCGGGATGACGCAGAGCATGTGCTCATTGCGTGCCCGGAGTTCGCCCCCCAGCGCGAGGTGCTGGCCGCCAGCCTTGGGGCGCCCGTGGAAGTCTCCACCTTGGTGCCCCTTGCCATTTCCTCCTCGGAGAGGTGGGCTGCTTTCCGCGAGTTCGCGGCGGGGGTGATGGGAGCTCGCCAGACGGCCGAGATGGAGGCTGACCGCCTCCTGCGGGCCGAGCGGGCCCGGATGGCCCAGGAGGCCGCGGCCAATAGGGCCCGTCTGCGAGGCCGTTTGGCGAGGAAGAGAAAGAGGGTAGGCCCCCGTTGAGCGGTGGGAGGGGTTGACCCCCTCTGGCGGCGGCCCCTGTATATGGGGTGCCGCGTGTGTTTTAGCGGGTCTTAGTGTTTAAGTTTTATCGCGTTTTTATCGTAGTTTTAAGTTTTAATACGTTTAATTGCGGGACAGCACCTCCGGGTAACGGAGTGCTGCGTTGGGAGATGGGGCCGCCCATCCGGTCATCCGGGTGGCGTCCCATTTCGGTGGTTCCCCCCCCCCCCAATGTTTACTTTGGGAGTGGGGGGGTTTTTTAGCGGGGCCTCATCATTCATGATAGCGGCGCCCGACGGACTACACCAGAAGTTCCGGGCGCCGCCATGAGGCCCCTGGTGGAGACCACCAGAGGGGGTTTTTAGTGGGTATCCCGCCTATTTTATAGGCGGGGAGTCCCACATAACCCCGACAACAAATGTCGGGGTATGCGTAAAGCATTTTCCCCCTCTCCAAAAAAAAAAAAAAAAAAAAAAAAGTGTTGGGTTAGTGTTGGGTTAGTGTTGGGTTAGTGTTGGGTTAGTGTCTCCCCCCAGGGTCAACCACCTTGAGCGTGGTGGGGGAGCTCTGGGAAGGCGGCTATGTTCCCCTTCGGGTCCTGGGTGAGGAATTTATTCCTTCCTAGGGGCCGGATGGGGGATGCTGCCTTCCTGGCTAAGGGTTGACCACCCCTCCGTGAGAGTCCTAAAAAAAAAAAAAAAAAAGGAGAAAATTTTAAAAAATAACCGATCCCCCAGGGAGAGGTTAGCGGGCGGCCGGTCGGTGCCCATCTGACGTCCCCCCCGTGTGGCGGGGTCGCTGGGTGGCCCTGAACAGGGTGACCCGGGCCTCGCCCTAAAACATCTATAGGGGGGGCGTATGGTCGGAGGGTATGCGCGGTAGAGGGGGGCTTTGCCCGCTCGTCCCGGGGGCTCCTGGGCTTGTGAGCCGGTGCGCGCCCTTGTTCCCACGTTCCTTGGCTTTTGGACGCCTGGAAAAGGAAAGATATAGCTAGTGGGGTACCACGGGGATTCGTTTGGGGCTGGGTAGCCCCAACCGACCCCGTGATGGTATGCTTAGATCTGCATACGGGGCGCGCATCGAGGTGTGGTGTGTAGTTATAAGGGGGGGTTGGGGGGCCCCCATTAGTACAACATCGGCTAATGGGGGTCCCTGTGTCTGGTTTTCCGGACTAGGACCGGCAGCTACGGGTCCCTCCGTTTTTTCGGGATTGCTGCGTGTGGCCGTAACACCGGGCCACGAGTTGGTGAAATCCGCCGGGCGGTGGGGCCGTCGCCCTTTAAGACTTATATGATTAAATGTCAATACCAAGCCGAGCCTCGGATGTTCACTCGGCAGGCACTGACATAGGGTCAGCCCCTGGAGGCCTTGTCGGCAGCCACCAGGGTAACGGAAATAAGCCCGATGACACCGTGCCGATGCGGCGGGCCGGTGCCACCCCGGGTGGCGGTGTTGAAGCACCGCCATTGCACTCCGGGGAAGAAGTTACAGCGGCAAGACTTGGCTTTTCTCAGGACTACGATTTGGTTACCGTTGGGACTCATGCCTCGTCCGAGGGGTCTCCCCCCCTCGTGGTGCTAGGGGGGGATTCGACCGAATCCCCGGAGGTCGAGCATGAGACTGGAAAAGAGGTGGGGAAGGGACAGGAGTGGCGCCATAGGGTGGCGCTGCTCGCTGCGGCGGGGGTAACTTTGACCCCCCCCCCATCCTTAATAAGCGGGGGTGACGTAAAAGTCATCCCGGAGACCCCCACGACCCCGGCTGCGACTGGGATCATGAGGGGTAGGACGCTGGCGAGGACCCCTCCGGAGCGTAGAGCTCAATCGGAGGGCCTCGTCAGCATTGGGGCTGCTGCAGCGCCGGGGCTGCAGCTTGGGCTGTGTGTGGAGGGAGGGGGGAGCTCCCACCCTAAGGGTGATGGGGCGGGGAATGACCCCGTGAAACGGCCCTTTTCAGGGCCTCGGGGGGCGCGTAAGGGCGTCCCCAAGATTAAAAGTATAGAGGTTTTGGGTGGGAAAGGGGGGGATGGGGGGGGTCCCGTATCGGGGTCCAGTGTCCCTAGTCCCCCTCCCCCGTCGTGCTCTGCGTCTGGCTCGGGGAGCCGGCCGCGGTCGAAAAAGCAGACCGCGGAGCAGAAGCTGGAGGCCCGCCTTGAGGAGGTAGGGGCCCTTCTCAGGGCTCTAGTAACTGAGTGCCGCGATCTCAAGGCCACGGTCGCCTCCGGCAATGCCACCAAGGGTAGGGTGACTACCCTTGCGGAAGGCATTGTCGGGAGGTGCGAGGCGGCTTCTGAAGCCGTGGTGGAGGCCTTGGCCTACCACGACGTCGCCGCCTCGTTGGCTAAGGGTAAGCCGGCGGAGGGTAAGATTACCCAGTCGCGGCTGTGGGCCTCCGCCCCCGCCCCTCCCAGTCTTGTTGTAAAGACTGTGGAGGTGGCGACTCAAACGGAGGAGGTGGTGGGTCCACCTCCGCCCGTTGTGCCGGGTACCAGTGCGGAGGGCGGGAGGGGCGTTAAGGTCCCCCCTTCTGTGAAGGGGGGCAAAACCCCTCCGCCCAAGGGGAAGGGGAAGGGGAAGAGAATGAGGACCTCCCCCAGTGAGGTGGTGTCGGCGGCGTCGAAGAAGAGATTATTCTCCGAGGCATTGTCCTCGACCGCCGCCGGCACGCCTATGGGTCCAAGGTTGGTCCACTCCCCTCCCCCCCCTGTTAGTAAGGAGACGTTGCCTTCTGGGAAGGTCGGGGGTGGACCTCCACCCCCCCCCGCAGAAGCTGCGGGCCGTGGTGACCTCCCATTTGTGGAGGTCACCAGAAAGAAGAAGAGGAAGAAGAAGGGGAAGGGGCCGGCTGACCCGGGGGTGCCTGTGGTACCCCCGAAGGCGGGACCACCCCCTCCTCCACTCCTATCTCCCAGTGGGGCTCGCCTGCCGTCGGGGGCGGTCCTTCGGGCGCAGGCCACCGGGCCTGCGAAGAAAAGGAGGCCGGCCAGGACACGCCCAGAGGCGGTGCTGGTCAGGGTGCCGGAGGGGGGGTCATACCTCGAAACATACAGGTTGACGGTGACCCTGGGGCGTGCGGCCTTGACTGATGTCAGGGCCGTGAAACGCACGCGCCTGGGGCACGTCCTCCTGGAGGTGGGGCCTAGGGTCAGTGCGGCGGCGGTGGCGGCGGAGCTGGTCCAGCTTACGGCCGGGAAAGTGACGTGCGCGTCCCTTCAGGACCGTACGGTTCTGGAGGTGAGGGACATCGACCCGATGGTCGGTGCCCCCCAGCTCGTCGAGGACTTGGGCGCGGCCCTTAAGGTGGAGGGGACATGTCTGGTGGTCCGGTCGCTGAGGCAGTCCGTCCTCAGCGGGACGCAGACCGCGGTGGTGGAGGTTCCCACCACCGCCCTCCCTAAGGGCGCGGAACCCGTTCGTTTTAGAACGGGTTTGACCGTGGTGCGGGCCAGGCCCCTGGTTAGGAGCACGCGATGTTTCGCGTGCCATCAGCTGGGGCACCTGGCAGCGTCATGCCCCACGGTCCCCAAGGGCAAGGAGTTATGCAGGAGATGCGGGGCCTCCGACCACGTCATTGCGACGTGCAAGGGCGTGGCTCGGTGCCTCATCTGTTCGGCGGCAGGGGTTACGGGCCAGAAAGCGGCGCATGTCACTGCGTCGCTGGCCTGCCCAGCCATAAGGGCGAATTCGGCAGCGGGGGGGCCAAGACCAGGTAGACCCGGTTAATGACCCAGATCTTACAAATCAACCTCAATAGATGCAGGCTGGCGCAGGATCTTATGATCCATAATGCCAGCCTGCTTGGGGTTGACCTCGTGGTCATCTCCGAACCTTACAGGATTTTACCTGAATGGATCGGGGATGCCACGGGGGACGCGGCGATCTGGGTGACCGGGTTTAAGGGCAGGTTTGCCTCCCTTACCCCCCCCGCCGCTGCCGAAGGAATAGCCACCGCGATCGTGGATAACACGGTCGTGGTGAGCTGTTACTGCCGACCGAGCAGGAAAGGGCCTGCATTCCTGCAGTTCCTCGACGAGCTGGAGGACATAGTTTTAAATCTTTTAACCCCGGGGCGAGGGGTCATCCTCGCGGGGGACTTGAACGCCAAGTCCCCTGCCTGGGGGGGGAGGGTTGCAGATAGGAGGGGCCATGCCTGTATGGCCTTGCTGGCGAGGTTGGGCCTTGTGCCCATCCGACTCCGGGACCGGTTTACGTTCCGGGGGGGCAGGGGGTCGTCCTTCATCGACGTACTGTCTGTTGACAGAAGTCTGGCCGGGAGGGTTCGGAGGAGTGAGGTGCTTCGGCACTACACTGCCTCCGACCACTTCTATGTCCGCCACACCCTGGCAAAACAGGGTGTGGCTCGCCGACCACCAGGCGACGGCTGGACTCCATACGTGATGAGGGACGTCTCCCCGGAGTCGATTTTGGAGGGTTTCCGTGTCCTACGGGACACCCTCCCGACTCCGCCCACCTCGCTGGTCACGCCTGTGGGCGTGGTGGCCCCTCCCCCTCTGCGGGAACCGTCCGGTTTTACGGACGAGGTTCCGCGAGCGGAGGGTCTGCAACGCCTCCTCGAGGGGGTTAGTGCCCGGGTCCTCAGGAAGAGGTGTCTTCCACGGGGGACCCGGAAGCCCAACCGATGGTGGAACGCGGATATCGCCGAGTCTAGAAAGGCGATGCACCGTGCCCGGAGACTCCTCCAGAGAAGTCGGAGGAGACTCGATCCTTCCTCCCCCCGCCTCGAACAACTGAGGCGGGACTTCTCCTTGGCTAGGCGTTCAGTTCAGGTTCTGATCTGGCGCTCCAAGGAGAAGCTCTGGAGGGAGTTGTACGGCACGGTGGACGGCGATCCGTGGGGGAAGCCATATAAGATCGTTATGGCTAGGTTGGGGGGGCGAAAACCGAATACGGTTTTGACGCGGGAGCAGGTGGGCAGGGTAGTTGATACCCTGTTTGCCACCGCTCCGCTCCCCCCCCTTCCTCCTCCTTCCCCCACGCCATCGGTTGGGCCAGCGCGTGCGCACGCCCCCTCATTGCGACCCCTCGCGATGCGCCCTCTCCCTTCGTATTGGAGGGGGGTCTCCGAGGTATTACCCGAGCAGGTCGAGAGGGCCCTCTCGCGTATCAAGCCCAACAAGGCCCCCGGACTCGATCGAGTCCCGTCGGGGGTCGTGGCCTGTGTGGCCCGGGCTTTTCCGGATATGATACGCGAGATGGTTGCCGACACATTGGTGCGCGGTGGAATCCCGGCTTCGTGGAAGATGGCCAGAGTCATCTTGATCCCGAAGCCGGGGAAGGATCCCCTAAGTCCGAGGGCCTATAGGCCGATCTCCGTACTCCCAGCCTTGTCAAAGGTATGGGAGTATGTTATCAAGGAGATCCTGGAATCCCAGCTCGGCAGGGACCCCTTCCACCGCAACCAGTTTGGTTTTCGCCGTGGTGTCGGCACCATGGAGGCGGCGACCGAGGTTGCTCGGTTCGCCGAAGACTCCAGGGCCAGAAACCGGATCTGCCTCCTCCTCTCATTCGACGTCCAGAACGCATTCAACACCCTTCGGTGGGATGTTGTTTTGGACGAGATGAGGAGGAGAGGGGTGGATCGACGTGTTCGGGTACTCCTCGGGGATTATTTTAATAACCGCGGGATCACGGTGCACTCATATGAGGGCACCGTGGTCCGTGATATTTACGCGGGCGTTCCACAGGGGTCTGTTTTAGGGCCGTTCCTGTGGAACGCCGTTTACGACGGACTCCTCACCGAGTTGGATATGGGCGGGGCGGGGCGTGCGATTGCGTACGCCGACGACCTCGCCCTTTTGTTTTCGGGTAAGGACCTCTCCCAGGTCAGGATGCAGATGGCAGCCGTGCTGCCGAGGATTGGAGCCTGGTTTCGTAAAACAGGCCTTTCCTTGGCAGCAGAAAAAACGGAGGCCATCCTCCTGACTGGCCACAGGATCCAGAAGACAGTCAGTCTTCGGATCCTGGATGCCGACGTCATCACGGCGGCCAGGGTCCGGTATTTGGGGGTAGTTTTTGACTGCCTCCGGAATTATCGGGCCCATTTGGGGGAGGTCTCAGTTAGGGCGGATAGGGTCACGGGAGCGCTTTCTGCGCTCCTCCCGAACACCAGGGGCCCATCCGCCCATTCCCGGAGACTTTACTACTCGGTGTGGGAGTCCGTGATTTTATACGGATCGCCGGTCTGGGCCGTGGCGCTGACTACGGAGGGTGCGTGCACTATTCTCCGTCGTTCTCAGCGCACGGCCCTGATCCGAAGTACAGCGGCATACAGGACTGTGTCCTTTGCCTCGCTCTGCGTTTTAGCAGGGCGAATGCCGCTGTACTTCAAGGCCAGAATGGGGCGCGCAATTTATTGCGCAAAGGCGCAAGACAGGGTTGACCCCACCCTTGGCGGCGATCCGTCGATTTTAAGAGCGCGGGCTCACCTCCACAAAGCGGCTGCGTTAACAGCCGCTATGGAGGAATGGCAGGCGGAATGGGATAGGTCCCCGCCCACAGGTTGGGTGAGGCGCCTTATCCCCGCGGTCGGCACCTTCGTCGACGCCTCGGGCCCCTCAGTTGTTGCGGACTATTGGTCCATGCAACTGCTGAGTGGGCACGGGTCCTTCCAACGGTTCCGTCATCGAATCGGGAAGGCACCCTCCGAGGCGTGTTTGGACTGCGGGGCGGCCCGGGATGACGCAGAGCATGTGCTCATTGCGTGCCCGGAGTTCGCCCCCCAGCGCGAGGTGCTGGCCGCCAGCCTTGGGGCGCCTGTGGAAGTCTCCACCTTGGTGCCCCTTGCCATTTCCTCCTCGGAGAGGTGGGCTGCTTTCCGCGAGTTCGCGGCGGGGGTGATGGGAGCTCGCCAGACGGCCGAGATGGAGGCTGACCGCCTCCTGCGGGCCGAGCGGGCCCGGATGGCCCAGGAGGCCGCGGCCAATAGGGCCCGTCTTAGAGGCCGTTTGGCGAGGAAGAGAAAGAGGGTAGGCCCCCGTTGAGCGGTGGGAGGGGTTGACCCCCTCTGGCGGCGGCCCCAGTATATGGGGTGTCGCGTGTGTTTTAGCGGGTCTTAGTGTTTAAGTTTTATCGCGATTTTATCGTAGTTTTAAGTTTTAATACGTTTAATTGCGGGACAGCACCTCCGGGTAACGGAGTGCTGCGTTGGGAGATGGGGCCGCCCATCCGGTCATCCGGGTGGCGTCCCATTTCGGTGGTTCCCCCCCCCCCAATGTTTACTTTGGGAGTGGGGGGGTTTTTTAGCGGGGCCTCATCATTCATGATAGCGGCGCCCGACGGACTACACCAGAAGTTCCGGGCGCCGCCATGAGGCCCCTGGTGGAGACCACCAGAGGGGGTTTTTAGTGGGTATCCCGCCTATTTTATAGGCGGGGAGTCCCACATAACCCCGACAACAAATGTCGGGGTATGCGTAAAGCATTTTCCCCCTCTCCAAAAAAAAAAAAAAAAAAAAAAGTGTTGGGTTAGTGTTGGGTTAGTGTTGGGTTAGTGTTGGGTTAGTGTTGGGTTAGTGTTGGGTTAGTGTTGGGTTAGTGTTGGGTTAGTGTTGGGTTAGTGTTGGGTTAGTGTTGGGTTAGTGTTGGGTTAGTGTTGGGTTAGTGTTGGGTTAGTGTTGGGTTAGTGTTGGGTTAGTGTTGGGTTAGTGTTGGGTTAGTGTTGGGTTAGTGTTGGGTTAGTGTTGGGTTAGTGTTGGGTTAGTGTTGGGTTGGGTTAGTGTTGGGTTGGGTTGGTGTTGGGTTAGTGTTGGGTTAGTGTTGGGTTAGTGTTGGGTTAGTGTTGGGTTAGTGTTGGGTTAGTGTTGGGTTGGGTTAGTGTTGGGTTAGTGTTGGGTTAGTGTTGGGTTAGTGTTGGGTTAGTGTTGGGTTAGTGTTGGGTTAGTGTTGGGTTAGTGTTGGGTTAGTGTTGGGTTAGTGTTGGGTTAGTGTTGGGTTAGTGTTGGGTTAGTGTTGGGTTAGTGTTGGGTTAGTGTTGGGTTAGTGTTGGGTTAGTGTTGGGTTAGTGTTGGGTTGGGTTAGTGTTGGGTTAGTGTTGGGTTGGGTTAGTGTTGGGTTAGTGTTGGGTTAGTGTTGGGTTAGTGTTGGGTTAGTGTTGGGTTAGTGTTGGGTTAGTGTTGGGTTAGTGTTGGGTTAGTGTTGGGTTAGTGTTGGGTTAGTGTTGGGTTAGTGTTGGGTTAGTGTTGGGTTAGTGTTGGGTTGGGTTAGTGTTGGGTTAGTGTTGGGTTGGGTTAGTGTTGGGTTAGTGTTGGGTTAGTGTTGGGTTAGTGTTGGGTTAGTGTTGGGTTAGTGTTGGGTTAGTGTCTCCCCCCAGGGTCAACCACCTTGAGCGTGGTGGGGGAGCTCTGGGAAGGCGGCTATGTTCCCCTTCGGGTCCTGGGTGAGGAATTTATTCCTTCCTAGGGGCCGGATGGGGGACGCTGCCTTCCTGGCTAAGGGTTGACCACCCCTCCGTGAGAGTCCTAAAAAAAAAGGAGAAAATTTTTTAAAAATAACCGATCCCCCAGGGAGAGGTTAGCGGGCGGCCGGTCGGTGCCCATCTGACGTCCCCCCCGTGTGGCGGGGTCGCTGGGTGGCCCTGAACAGGGTGACCCGGGCCTCGCCCTAAAACATCTATAGGGGGGGCGTATGGTCGGAGGGTATGCGCGGTAGAGGGGGGCTTTGCCCGCTCGTCCCGGGGGCTCCTGGGCTTGTGAGCCGGTGCGCGCCCTTGTTCCCACGTTCCTTGGCTTTTGGACGCCTGGAAAAGGAAAGATATAGCTAGTGGGGTACCACGGGGATTCGTTTGGGGCTGGGTAGCCCCAACCGACCCCGTGATGGTATGCTTAGATCTGCATACGGGGCGCGCATCGAGGTGTGGTGTGTAGTTATAAGGGGGGGTTGGGGGGCCCCCATTAGTACAACATCGGCTAATGGGGGTCCCTGTGTCTGGTTTTCCGGACTAGGACCGGCAGCTACGGGTCCCTCCGTTTTTTCGGGATTGCTGCGTGTGGCCGTAACACCGGGCCACGAGTTGGTGAAATCCGCCGGGCGGTGGGGCCGTCGCCCTTTAAGACTTATATGATTAAATGTCAATACCAAGCCGAGCCTCGGATGTTCACTCGGCAGGCACTGACATAGGGTCAGCCCCTGGAGGCCTTGTCGGCAGCCACCAGGGTAACGGAAATAAGCCCGATGACACCGTGCCGATGCGGCGGGCCGGTGCCACCCCGGGTGGCGGTGTTGAAGCACCGCCATTGCACCCTGGGGAAGAAGTTACAGCGGCAAGACTTGGCTTTTCTCAGGACTACGATTTGGTTACTGTTGGGACTCATGCCTCGTCCGAGGGGTCTCCCCCCCTCGTGGTGCTAGGGGGGGATTCGACCGAGTCCCCGGAGGTCGAGCATGAGAGCGGAAAAGAGGTGGGGAAGGGACAGGAGTGGCGCAATAGGGTGGCGCTGCTCGCTGCGGCGGGGGTAACTTTGACCCCCCCCCCATCCTTAATAAGCGGGGGTGACGTAAAAGTCATCCCGGAGACCCCCACGACCCCGGCTGCGACTGGGATCATGAGGGGTAGGACGCTGGCGAGGACCCCTCCGGAGCGTAGAGCTCAATCGGAGGGCCTCGTCAGCATTGGGGCTGCTGCAGCGCCGGGGCTGCAGCTTGGGCTGTGTGTGGAGGGAGGGGGGAGCTCCCACCCTAAGGGTGATGGGGCGGGGAATGACCCCGTGAAACGGCCCTTTTCAGGGCCTCGGGGGGCGCGTAAGGGCGTCCCCAAGATTAAAAGTATAGAGGTTTTGGGTGGGAAAGGGGGGGATGGGGGGGGTCCCGTATCGGGGTCCAGTGTCCCTAGTCCCCCTCCCCCGTCGTGCTCTGCGTCTGGCTCGGGGAGCCGGCCGCGGTCGAAAAAGCAGACCGCGGAGCAGAAGCTGGAGGCCCGCCTTGAGGAGGTAGGGGCCCTTCTCAGGGCTCTAGTAACTGAGTGCCGCGATCTCAAGGCCACGGTCGCCTCCGGCAATGCCACCAAGGGTAGGGTGACTACCCTTGCGGAAGGCATTGTCGGGAGGTGCGAGGCGGCTTCTGAAGCCGTGGTGGAGGCCTTGGCCTACCACGACGTCGCCGCCTCGTTGGCTAAGGGTAAGCCGGCGGAGGGTAAGATTAAGGAGCTTACCCAGTCGCGGCTGTGGGCCTCCGCCCCCGCCCCTCCCAGTCTTGTTGTAAAGACTGTGGAGGTGGCGACTCAAACGGAGGAGGTGGTGGGTCCACCTCCGCCCGTTGTGCCGGGTACCAGTGCAGAGGGCGGGAGGGGCGTTAAGGTCCCCCCTTCTGTGAAGGGGGGCAAAACCCCTCCGCCCAAGGGGAAGGGGAAGGGGAAGAGAATGAGGACCTCCCCCAGTGAGGTGGTGTCGGCGGCGTCGAAGAAGAGACTATTCTCCGAGGCATTGTCCTCGACCGCCGCCGGCACGCCTATGGGTCCAAGGTTGGTCCACTCCCCTCCCCCCCCTGTTAGTAAGGACACGTTGCCTTCTGGGAAGGTCGGGGGTGGACCTCCACCCCCCCCCGCAGAAGCTGCGGGCCGTGGTGACCTCCCATTTGTGGAGGTCACCAGAAAGAAGAAAAGGAATAAGAAGGGGAAGGGGCCGGCTGACCCGGGGGTGCCTGTGGTACCCCCGAAGGCGGGACCACCTCCTCCTCCACTCCTATCTCCCAGTGGGGCTCGCCTGCCGTCGGGGGCGGTCCTTCGGGCGCAGGCCACCGGGCCTGCGAAGAAAAGGAGGCCGGCCAGGACACGCCCAGAGGCGGTGCTGGTCAGGGTGCCGGAGGGGGGGTCATACCTCGATACATATAGGTTGACGGTGACCCTGGGGCGTGCGGCCTTGACTGATGTCAGGGCCGTGAAACGCACGCGCCTGGGGCACGTCCTCCTGGAGGTGGGGCCTAGGGTCAGTGCGGCGGCGGTGGCGGCGGAGCTGGTCAAGCTTACGGCCGGGAAAGTTACGTGCGCGTCCCTTCAGGACCGTACGGTTCTGGAGGTGAGGGACATCGACCCGATGGTCGGTGCCCCCCAGCTCGTCGAGGACTTGGGCGCGGCCCTTAAGGTGGAGGGGACATGTCTGGTGGTCCGGTCGCTGAGGCAGTCCGTCCTCAGCGGGACACAGACCGCGGTGGTGGAGGTTCCCACCACCGCCCTCCCTAAGGGCGTGGAACCCGTTCGTTTTAGAACGGGTTTGACCGTGGTGCGGGCCAGGCCCCTGGTTAGGAGCACGCGATGCTTCGCGTGCCATCAACTGGGGCACCTGGCAGCGTCATGCCCCACGGTCCCCAAGGGCAAGGAGTTATGCAGGAGATGCGGGGCCTCCGACCACGTCATTGCGACGTGCAAGGGCGTGGCTCGGTGCCTCATCTGTTCGGCGGCAGGGGTTACGGGCCAGAAAGCGGCGCATGTCACTGCGTCGCTGGCCTGCCCAGCCATAAGGGCGAATTCGGCAGCGGGGGGGCCAAGACCAGGTAGACCCGGTTAATGACCCAGATCTTACAAATCAACCTCAATAGATGCAGGCTGGCGCAGGATCTTATGATCCATAATGCCAGCCTGCTTGGGGTTGACCTCGTGGTCATCTCCGAACCTTACAGGATTTTACCTGAATGGATCGGGGATGCCACGGGGGACGCGGCGATCTGGGTGACCGGGTTTAAGGGCAGGTTTGCCTCCCTTACCCCCCCCGCCGCTGCCGAAGGAATAGCCACCGCGATCGTGGATAACACGGTCGTGGTGAGCTGTTACTGCCGACCGAGCAGGAAAGGGCCTGCATTCCTGCAGTTCCTCGACGAGCTGGAGGACATAGTTTTAAATCTTTTAACCCCGGGGCGAGGGGTCATCCTCGCGGGGGACTTGAACGCCAAGTCCCCTGCCTGGGGGGGGAGGGTTGCAGATAGGAGGGGCCATGCCTGTATGGCCTTGCTGGCGAGGTTGGGCCTTGTGCCCATCCGACTCCGGGACCGGTTTACGTTCCGGGGGGGCAGGGGGTCGTCCTTCATCGACGTACTGTCTGTTGACAGAAGTCTGGCCGGGAGGGTTCGGAGGAGTGAGGTGCTTCGGCACTACACTGCCTCCGACCACTTCTATGTCCGCCACACCCTGGCAAAACAGGGTGTGGCTCGCCGACCACCAGGCGACGGCTGGACTCCATACGTGATGAGGGACGTCTCCCCGGAGTCGATTTTGGAGGGTTTCCGTGTCCTACGGGACACCCTCCCGACTCCGCCCACCTCGCTGGTCACGCCTGTGGGCGTGGTGGCCCCTCCCCCTCTGCGGGAACCGTCCGGTTTTACGGACGAGGTTCCGCGAGCGGAGGGTCTGCAACGCCTCCTCGAGGGGGTTAGTGCCCGGGTCCTCAGGAAGAGGTGTCTTCCACGGGGGACCCGGAAGCCCAACCGATGGTGGAACGCGGATATCGCCGAGTCTAGAAAGGCGATGCACCGTGCCCGGAGACTCCTCCAGAGAAGTCGGAGGAGACTCGATCCTTCCTCCCCCCGCCTCGAACAACTGAGGCGGGACTTCTCCTTGGCTAGGCGTTCAGTTCAGGTTCTGATCTGGCGCTCCAAGGAGAAGCTCTGGAGGGAGTTGTACGGCACGGTGGACGGCGATCCGTGGGGGAAGCCATATAAGATCGTTATGGCTAGGTTGGGGGGGCGAAAACCGAATACGGTTTTGACGCGGGAGCAGGTGGGCAGGGTAGTTGATACCCTGTTTGCCACCGCCCCGCTCCCCCCCCTTCCTCCTCCTTCCCCCACGCCATCGGTTGGGCCAGCGCGTGCGCACGCCCCCTCATTGCGACCCCTCGCGATGCGCCCCCTCCCTTCGTATTGGAGGGGGGTCTCCGAGGTATTACCCGAGCAGGTCGAGAGGGCCCTCTCGCGTATCAAGCCCAACAAGGCCCCCGGACTCGACCGAGTCCCGTCGGGGGTCGTGGCCTGTGTGGCCCGGGCTTTTCCGGATATGATACGCGAGATGGTTGCCGACACATTGGTGCGCGGTGGAATCCCGGCTTCGTGGAAGATGGCCAGAGTCATCTTGATCCCGAAGCCGGGGAAGGATCCCCTAAGTCCGAGGGCCTATAGGCCGATCTCCGTACTCCCAGCCTTGTCAAAGGTATGGGAGTATGTTATCAAGGAGATCCTGGAATCCCAGCTCGGCAGGGACCCCTTCCACCGCAACCAGTTTGGTTTTCGCCGTGGTGTCGGCACCATGGAGGCGGCGACCGAGGTTGCTCGGTTCGCCGAGGACTCCAGGGCCAGAAACCGGATCTGCCTCCTCCTCTCATTCGACGTCCAGAACGCATTCAACACCCTTCGGTGGGATGTTGTTTTGGACGAGATGAGGAGGAGAGGGGTGGATCGACGTGTTCGGGTACTCCTCGGGGATTATTTTAATAACCGCGGGATCACGGTGCACTCATATGAGGGCACCGTGGTCCGTGATATTTACGCGGGCGTTCCACAGGGGTCTGTTTTAGGGCCGTTCCTGTGGAACGCCGTTTACGACGGACTCCTCACCGAGTTGGATATGGGCGGGGCGGGGCGTGCGATTGCGTACGCCGACGACCTCGCCCTTTTGTTTTCGGGTAAGGACCTCTCCCAGGTCAGGATGCAGATGGCAGCCGTGCTGCCGAGGATTGGAGCCTGGTTTCGTAAAACAGGCCTTTCCTTGGCAGCAGAAAAAACGGAGGCCATCCTCCTGACTGGCCACAGGATCCAGAGGACAGTCAGTCTTCGGATCCTGGATGCCGACGTCATCACGGCGGCCAGGGTCCGGTATTTGGGGGTAGTTTTTGACTGCCTCCGGAATTATTGGGCCCATTTGGGGGAGGTCTCAGTTAGGGCGGATAGGGTCACGGGAGCGCTTTCTGCGCTCCTCCCGAACACCAGGGGCCCATCCGCCCATTCCCGGAGACTTTACTACTCGGTGTGGGAGTCCGTGATTTTATACGGATCGCCGGTCTGGGCCGTGGCGCTGACTACGGAGGGTGCGTGCACTATTCTCCGTCGTTCTCAGCGCACGGCCCTGATCCGAAGTACAGCGGCATACAGGACTGTGTCCTTTGCCTCGCTCTGCGTTTTAGCAGGGCGAATGCCGCTGTACTTCAAGGCCAGAATGGGGCGCGCAATTTATTGCGCAAAGGCGCAAGACAGGGATGACCCCACCCTTGGCGGCGATCCGTCGATTTTAAAAGCGCGGGCTCACCTCCACATAGCGGCTGCGTTAACAGCCGCTATGGAGGAATGGCAGGCGGAATGGGATAGGTCCCCGCCCACAGGTTGGGTGAGGCGCCTTATCCCCGCGGTCGGCACCTTCGTCGACGCCTCGGGCCCCTCAGTTGTTGCGGACTATTGGTCCATGCAACTGCTGAGTGGGCACGGGTCCTTCCAACGGTTCCGTCATCGAATCGGGAAGGCACCCTCCGAGGCGTGTTTGGACTGCGGGGCGGCCCGGGATGACGCAGAGCATGTGCTCATTGCGTGCCCGGAGTTCGCCCCCCAGCGCGAGGTGCTGGCCGCCAGCCTTGGGGCGCCTGTGGAAGTCTCCACCTTGGTGCCCCTTGCCATTTCCTCCTCGGAGAGGTGGGCTGCTTTCCGCGAGTTCGCGGCGGGGGTGATGGGAGCTCGCCAGACGGCCGAGATGGAGGCTGACCGCCTCCTGCGGGCCGAGCGGGCCCGGATGGCCCAGGAGGCCGCGGCCAATAGGGCCCGTCTGAGAGGCCGTTTGGCGAGGAAGAGAAAGAGGGTAGGCCCCCGTTGAGCGGTGGGAGGGGTTGACCCCCTCTGGCGGCGGCCCCTGTATATGGGGTGCCGCGTGTGTTTTAGCGGATCTTAGTATTTAAGTTTTATCGCGTTTTTATCGTAGTTTTAAGTTTTAGTACGTTTAATTGCGGGACAGCACCTCCGGGTAACGGAGTGCTGCGTTGGGAGATGGGGCCGCCCATCCGGTCATCCGGGTGGCGTCCTATTTCGGTGGTTCCCCCTCCCCCCAATGTTTACTTTGGGAGTGGGGGGGTTTTTTAGCGGGGCCTCATCATTCATGATAGCGGCGCCCGACGGACTACACCAGAAGTTCCGGGCGCCGCCATGAGGCCCCTGGTGGAGACCACCAGAGGGGGTTTTTAGTGGGTATCCCGCCTATTTTATAGGCGGGGAGTCCCACATAACCCCGACAACAAATGTCGGGGTATGCGTAAAGCATTTTCCCCCTCTCCAAAAAAAAAAAAAAAAAAAAAAAAAAAAAAAAAAAAAAAAAAAAAAAAAAAAAAAAAAGTGTTGGGTTAGTGTTGGGTTAGTGTTGGGTTAGTGTTGGGTTAGTGTTGGGTTCCAAATAAAAGAAACCGAACAGGCAGAAATGGTCTGGAAAAGAAATCCAAGGAAAACGGACTGGAAACTTTACGCCGAGAGGCTGGATGCCAATAAAGAAGAGCTTCCGATAAGCGTATGTAGGAACCAGGAAGAGGTGAACGAAGCGAATGATAGACTGGTCAAGTACATGACCAAAGCATGGGAAGAAGCCACAGAGGCAAAAGAGACAAAGGACAAGATAAACACACCATGGTGGAACAGTGACCTAGCGGAGCTACAAAGACAGGCCAGGAAGGCACTGAACAGGGCTCGAAGAGCGAGAAATCGCACAAGAAGGAAAGCAACGCTGCGTGCCCGGGCCATCACGGCGCGCAAGATATACACAAAAGCCGTACTGAAAGCAAAGGACAGAGTCTGGAAGGACTACTGCGCTAACATCAGGAGAATACCGGAAATAGCCAGGCTCACCAGAATACTGGAAAGAAACCCTCAAGAAATGCTGGGAGCACTCAAAAAACAAGACGGCAGCTACACCGAAACCGACAGAGAAATACTGGTGATGCTACTGGAGGAGCACTTCCCGGGCATCCAAATGGGCACGGACGCAAACACAAATGGCAACGGAAACAGCAACAATGAGAGAACAACTACAGTAATGGAAACACCAATCAGGACCAACCAGGACGAGAGAACGAACGACAGGGGTACCAACACAGATATCAACACAGCAACCAGATACCATCACAGCAACACGGACAGAGAAGAAGCAAACAAGATAATCAACAAGGACAGACTAGAATGGGCAATAGGATCATTCGAACCCTACAAAGCCCCGGGCGTGGACGGTGTCTATCCTAAAACACTGAAGATAGCGATACCATACATAACAGAGGCTACTGTTGAGTTAATGAGGAACAGCCTGGAAATGGGACTCATACCAGACACCTGGGAAATAACGAAGGTGATCTTCATACCTAAACCAGGCAAGAAAGAATACACCACGCCGAAATCATTCAGACCCATCAGCCTCCTGTCAAATGTACTAAAGACGATGGAACGCATGATAGACAGATACATCAAGGATGTATACCTGACGGCTAAGCCGCTGCACCGATGCCAACACGCTTTCAGGGCAGGACACTCGGTGGAGGTGGCGGTGCACAACTTCGTACGACGCGTGGAAACAGCGAAGAAAGAAAAGAAAGTAACCCTGGCATGCTTCATAGACATAGAAGGGGCTTTCAACTGCACACCCACGGACGTCATCACTGGAGCACTAAGGAGTTTCGGAGTAAGCACACTCATAATCACCTGGATACGGAAAATACTAACAAACAGAACCATTAGAGCGGACAGAGGAGAAGCCACAGCCGAAGGGAAAGCGAACAGAGGCTGCCCGCAAGGAGGCATATTATCTCCACTCCTATGGAGCTTAGCGGTGGACGACCTTATATATGACCTGGAGGGAGACAAGGTTATCGCATCGGCATATGCAGATGACGTGGTCTTCACGACCTCAAGCAGAAGCATGGAACGGGCAGAAGCAAGGATACAAAGAGCTCTACACACACTGGAGAACTGGTGTGAAAAAACAGGGTTATCGGTAAACCCGGGGAAAATGGAGGTTATAAGAATAGCGAACGTGAATAGAAGACCGGCATACGGCGGACTGACATACCAGGGACAGACACTACCGCTATCCAGAAAAGTCAGATACCTAGGCATAACGGTGAACGATACACTAACATGGAGAGAGCATGCTTTTCAGCAAATCCGCAGGGCAATAGCCAACATGAACATGGTCTGCAGAATGGTGGGACCGACATGGGGACTCACGCCGGCAGTAGTCAAATGGATCTATGAGGCTATAATTACCCCTCGCATAACGTTTGGAGCAGGGATATGGTGGAGAGCGGCAAACCAGGAAACGACACGCAAGAAACTAGACACGGTACAAGGCACAGCGCTAAGAAGGATTTTCGGAGCAATGAGGACCACCCCCACCAGAGCACTAGAGATAATAGCGGACATCCCGCCGCTACATATACGAGTAAAGGAGCTGGCAATGAGAACTATGCTCAGACTGCAGACATGGGGACACTGGAAAGAAGGAAACCTCACAAGCCACAGCTGGATCCTCGAAGAGGAAGGAGGGGACGAACTGAACGAGATTAAAACACTACCGCGAGACTTAATAGTGAAGAAGCACATATTCGACAAACACTTTGACACGGAAATATCAACGAGAGAGGATTGGAAAGAAACAACGGCGATAAACAGCAGACACGATACAGTATGGTATACAGATGGATCCAAGGCACAGACAGAGCTCGCCGGAGCAGGATGGTACGAGGACAACGGAGGAAACAGACAAGGATACAAAAGCTTGGGTAAATACGCCACGGTTTTCCAGGCGGAGATAGTGGCCATAATGGAGTGCACAAGATGCATCAAAGAAGAACTAGACTTGACCGAGGAACAGGACAGAGACTGGAGAAGAACGACGGGTGGGAGATCACCGAGACCATCGACCAGCAGAGAAGACGCAATGGAAACAACGAACGCACACGGCAATATCAGGGAGAATAGAAACAAAAAAATAGCGATATGCACAGACAGCCAAGCAGCCATAAAGGCACTAAGCGGATACACGTTTCTATCCAGGACAGCGCTAGACTGCAGACAGGCACTGAACGAAATAGGCAGACGAGTACACACGCTCTGCATCTGCTGGGTACCTGGACATACGGGAATCACAGGAAACGAGAGAGCCGACAGACTAGCAAAGGAAGGAGCCAGTCGAGAACAGGACAACGAAGACGACATACCACCGATAGCCACGGTGGCGTTCAACAAGATCCTACGCGAGTGGAGAAACACGGAAAGAACAAAGGTATGGGAACAAACGACCGACTGTGCAACATCAAGAGAATTACTAGGCATGGAACCAAACAGGGACAGAGCCAGAAGCATACTCAAGATGAAAAGGAAAGAAGCAAGAGAAGTGACAGGCACACTGTGCGGCCACGCACCTCTGAATGACCACCTATTCAAAATAGGCGAGACTTGGACGGAGATGTGCTCTCTATGCGAAGTAACCAGAGAGACTACCACACACGTACTCTGCGAATGCCCGAGAACAATGACAAAAAGAAAGAGATGGTTAGAGGACGAAATAATAGACCCAAGAGACGTTAAAAGACTGTGCGTCAGGAGAATCGCGTGCTTCCTGGGGGAGGTGAACCCATGGAAACCCACCTAAGGTTCACCTGCCGCAGAAGGAGAGGACCTTAGCATACATACCCTCGGTGAGACCACACTGGCAGGGGCCGGACACAAATTCGGGCCAGCCGGAGGGGACGCACCGAGGAGCACGATATCGCAAAGCATGGGAGCGACGCCCCACGGCGAGGTCCATCGGAGGGGGCGATGGCAGGGGCCCCCTCCCCCCCCCCCCACCTAAAACAAAACAAAAAGAAGACCGGAGGACCAACAACATCCCCCGAAGGGGTAGTCCTGCGGCAGACGGGTGCAACGCACACTACCCGGGATTCCCCGTTGGTCCCCACTCACGAGCTCAAGGACGCAATCCGGGAGATAAGAAAGGAGCCGGGAAACCATGAGAAGGTTAAAAACAAGACACAGAAGATGACTGGTGGACCGACGACATCTCCCGTTAAGGTAGCCCCGCGGCAGACGGGTGCAACACATGCTACCTGGGATTCCCCGTCGGGCCCCACTCACGAGCTCACGAAAGCAATCCAGGATATGAGAAATGAACCAAGACACCAGGATAAGGCTAAAAACGAGACACAGAAGTGACCGGTGGACCGACGACATCTCCCGCAAAGGTAGCCCCGCGGCAGACGGGTGCAACACACGCTACCTGGGATTCCCCGTTGGTCCCCACAACACAAAGACGCAGGACGACGCGGGTCAAATCGTACCGTGGGACATAACACGGACCGTGGCGCCCACGGGCGGTCTGACCCTGATCTGGAGCCAAAGAAGGAGAGGACGATCGACGGACGGAACTCGGGGGCGGAGGGTCCCTTGGCCTTCAACGGGGGCCACCCCCGTCCCGAGCGCATCCCGGCAGGTCACGGGGGTAACACCAGTATGGATGGGACACCCCCCCCGTTTCCGCTACCGACCCGTCCCGGAAAAGCACGACCAGAATCGAACCCACGAGGTACAGGAGTAGACCGGTGGACCAACGGCATCTCCCAAAGAGGTAGCCCCGCGGCAGACGGGTGCAACACACGCTACCTGGGATTCCCCGTTGGCCACCACACCACGATAACGCAAGAAGACTCGGGCCCGGCTGTACCGTGGGACAATACACGGACCGTGGCGCCCACGGACGGCTGGACTCGAACTCTGGAGCCACAGAGGGAGAACACGTTCGACCGACGGGTGACAGGAGCGGAGGGTCTCTTGACCTTCAGCGGGGGCCACCCCCGTCCCGAGAGCATCCCGGCAGCCCCGGGGGTAACACCGGTTTGGATGGGACACCCCCCCCGTTTCCGCCACCGACCCGCCCAGGAAAGCAAAGCACACCGGAGCGAGGAAAGCACGAGGGACAGCAAGGGCACGCCAACCGGCAGCAAAGGAGCGAGCTACCAAAAGAACGTAAGAGAGCCTTTATGGCAGGCAAGGGAACGACCACTGTGGCGGGCGCCGCAGGGGCAAAACCCAGCGGCGCGGGCAACGGTGGGTCGCAAGACTAAGGAATAAGGGTGATGGACGCACTAAGCGTCGGAACGAACACCGGCGTACCGGTTGAAACGCATACCGTTGCGAATAAAAAGTGGGCAGGACCGGGATCCTTCCTGGGACGAATCGCACCCCGCTATTGGACCGACGCACTTCTTATACAAAACAAAAAGGGGTAGGGAAGGGGGTAAGGGTAGCATAAGGGGGAAAACAGAAGGGAAAAACCAAGCAGGGATAGAATAGAGTAAATCAACTGTGGGGGAAAACGAAGTAAGATCGAGGGGGTGGGACGGGGGAAACAAACGGGACGCGCAAATAGATAGACAGCCGGGGAGGGAGTCGAGCGACAGGAAGGGGTAACAGAGTAAAATCACGGGGTTAGGGGAAATGGGCTTAGGAGGGTGGGAACGTAGCCAGTCTAAACAGGCAATGGGAACACAATCCAGAACCTCGCGTACCCAAGCAGCACCATAACCGGCACGCCGGAACGGTCGGTGGTAATCGCGAGGGACTGAGAAAGGACACCGGCAGCCCGGGCCAGGAGATCAAGTAAATTCGAGCTCAGGGGGTGGATAGGAGGTCCGATAGTACGGCGTCGGGGTGCGTTTCGATACACCGCGGCTAACAATTAGCGACGGGCTGGTACCCGCCGGTTGGAGGGGACGGCTAGCGCAACGAATAAAACTCCACCACACCGAGGTGTGCGATAGGCAGGGATCGCCCGTCCCCAATGATGACCACCCTCGCGAAGTAAGGTGCGTCCGTAAGCTGGCCCGGGCCTATAAAAAACGGAAGTCACCCGAAAAACGAGGTAGAATGCCTACGGGTTATTGCGTACCTTGAGGAGGGCGGCCCCATAGCCATCAGTCCGATGACCTAGGCAGTCGCGGGACATCGGACGATCGGCCTAACGCGCCGGATGGCACAGTTGCGCCCTCCCGTAACAGGGAGGTCCCCCGGACCCTCTGTTGAACCTCGCTTTGGGAAAAGGGTGCGGTCCAACGACCGAGCAGCGTGGTCCGCCCTGGGGACCAACCGTCCCTCCTCCAGTCTGAACGCTCAAAGGCCGACAGGCCAGAGCGACGCCTGGGACCCGCGGCACGTGCCGTCATGCTCCCCCCGTACCGTGTCAATACTAAAGGACTAAAGGACTAGTGTTGGGTTAGTGTTGGGTTAGTGTTGGGTTAGTGTTGGGTTAGTGTTGGGTTAGTGTTGGGTTAGTGTTGGGTTAGTGTTGGGGTTAGTGTTGGGTTGGGTTAGTGTTGGGTTAGTGTTGGGTTGGTGTTGGGTTAGTGTTGGGTTGGTGTTGGGTTAGTGTTGGGTTAGTGTTGGGTTAGTGTTGGGTTAGTGTTGGGTTAGTGTTGGGTTAGTGTTGGGTTAGTGTTGGGTTAGTGTTGGGTTAGTGTTGGGTTAGTGTTGGGTTAGTGTTGGGTTAGTGTTCTCCCCCCAGGGTCAACCACCTTGAGCGTGGTGGGGGAGCTCTGGGAAAGCGGCTATGTTCCCCTTCGGGTCCTGGGTGAGGAATTTATTCCTTCCTAGGGGCCGGATGGGGGATGCTGCCTTCCTGGCTAAGGGTTGACCACCCCTCCGTGAGAGTCCTAAAAAAAAAGGAGAAAATTTTTAAAAATAACCGATCCCCCAGGGAGAGGTTAGCGGGCGGCTGGTCGGTGCCCATCTGACGTCCCCCCCGTGTGGCGGGGTCGCTGGGTGGCCCTGAACAGGGTGACCCGGGCCTCGCCCTAAAACATCTATAGGGGGGGCGTATGGTCGGAGGGTATGCGCGGTAGAGGGGGGCTTTGCCCGCTCGTCCCGGGGGCTCCTGGGCTTGTGAGCCGGTGCGCGCCCTTGTTCCCACGTTCCTTGGCTTTTGGACGCCTGGAAAAGGAAAGATATAGCTAGTGGGGTACCACGGGGATTCGTTTGGGGCTGGGTAGCCCCAACCGACCCCGTGATGGTATGCTTAGATCTGCATACGGGGCGCGCATCGAGGTGTGGTGTGTAGTTATAAGGGGGGGTTGGGGGGCCCCCATTAGTACAACATCGGCTAATGGGGGTCCCTGTGTCTGGTTTTCCGGACTAGGACCGGCAGCTACGGGTCCCTCCGTTTTTTCGGGATTGCTGCGTGTGGCCGTAACACCGGGCCACGAGTTGGTGAAATCCGCCGGGCGGTGGGGCCGTCGCCCTTTAAGACTTATATGATTAAATGTCAATACCAAGCCGAGCCTCGGATGTTCACTCGGCAGGCACTGACATAGGGTCAGCCCCTGGAGGCCTTGTCGGCAGCCACCAGGGTAACGGAAATAAGCCCGATGACACCGTGCCGATGCGGCGGGCCGGTGCCACCCCGGGTGGCGGTGTTGAAGCACCGCCATTGCACCCTGGGGAAGAAGTTACAGCGGCAAGACTTGGCTTTTCTCAGGACTACGATTTGGTTACCGTTGGGACTCATGCCTCGTCCGAGGGGTCTCCCCCCCTCGTGGTGCTAGGGGGGGATTCGACCGAATCCCCGGAGGTCGAGCATGAGACCGGAAAAGAGGTGGGGAAGGGACAGGAGTGGCGCCATAGGGTGGCGCTGCTCGCTGCGGCGGGGGTAACTTTGACCCCCCCCCCATCCTTAATAAGCGGGGGTGACGTAAGAGTCATCCCGGAGACCCCCACGACCCCGGGTGCGACTGGGATCATGAGGGGTAGGACGCTGGCGAGGACCCCTCCGGAGCGTAGAGCTCAATCGGAGGGCCTCGTCAGCATTGGGGCTGCTGCAGCGCCGGGGCTGCAGCTTGGGCTGTGTGTGGAGGGAGGGGGGAGCTCCCACCCTAAGGGTGATGGGGCGGGGAATGACCCCGTGAAACGGCCCTTTTCAGGGCCTCGGGGGGCGCGTAAGGGCGTCCCCAAGATTAAAGGTATAGAGGTTTTGGGTGTGAAGGGGGGGGATGGGGGGGGTCCCGTATCGGGGTCCGGTGTCCCTAGTCCCCCTCCCCCGTCGTGCTCTGCGTCTGGCTCGGGGAGCCGGCCGCGGTCGAAAAAGCAGACCGCGGAGCAGAAGCTGGAGGCCCGCCTTGAGGAGGTAGGGGCCCTTCTCAGGGCTCTAGTATCTGAGTGCCGCGATCTCAAGGCCACGGTCGCCTCCGGCAATGCCACCAAGGGTAGGGTGACTACCCTTGCGGAAGGCATTGTCGGGAGGTGCGAGGCGGCTTCTGAAGCCGTGGTGGAGGCCTTGGCCTACCACGACGTCGCCGCCTCGTTGGCTAAGGGTAAGCCGGCGGAAGGTAAGATTACCCAGTCGCGGCTGTGGGCCTCCGCCCTCGCCCCTCCCAGTCTTGTTGTAAAGACTGTGGAGGTGGCGACTCAAACGGAGGAGGTGGTGGGTCCACCTCCGCCCGTTGTGCCGGGTACCAGTGCGGAGGGCGGGAGGGGCGTTAAGGTCCCCCCTTCTGTGAAGGGGGGCAAAACCCCTCCGCCCAAGGGGAAGGGGAAGGGGAAGAGAATGAGGACCTCCCCCAGTGAGGTGGTGTCGGCGGCGTCGAAGAAGAGATTATTCTCCGAGGCATTGTCCTCGACCGCCGCCGGCACGCCTATGGGTCCAAGGTTGGTCCACTCCCCTCCCCCCCCTGTTAGTAAGGCGACGTTGCCTTCTGGGAAGGTCGGGGGTGGACCTCCACCCCCCCCCGCAGAAGCTGCGGGCCGTGGTGACCTCCCATTTGTGGAGGTCACCAGAAAGAAGAAGAGGAAGAAGAAGGGGAAGGGGCCGGCTGACCCGGGGGTGCCTGTGGTACCCCCGAAGGCGGGACCACCCCCTCCTCCACTCCTATCTCCCAGTGGGGCTCGCCTGCCGTCGGGGGCGGTCCTTCGGGCGCAGGCCACCGGGCCTGCGAAGAAAAGGAGGCCGGCCAGGACACGCCCAGAGGCGGTGCTGGTCAGGGTGCCGGAGGGGGGGTCATACCTCGAAACATACAGGTTGACGGTGACCCTGGGGCGTGCGGCCTTGACTGATGTCAGGGCCGTGAAACGCACGCGCCTGGGGCACGTCCTCCTGGAGGTGGGGCCTAGGGTCAGTGCGGCGGCGGTGGCGGCGGAGCTGGTCCAGCTTACGGCCGGGAAAGTGACGTGCGCGTCCCTTCAGGACCGTACGGTTCTGGAGGTGAGGGACATCGACCCGATGGTCGGTGCCCCTCAGCTCGTCGAGGACTTGGGCGCGGCCCTTAAGGTGGAGGGGACATGTCTGGTGGTCCGGTCGCTGAGGCAGTCCGTCCTCAGCGGGACGCAGACCGCGGTGGTGGAGGTTCCCACCACCGCCCTCCCTAAGGGCGCGGAACCCGTTCGTTTTAGAACGGGTTTGACCGTGGTGCGGGCCAGGCCCCTGGTTAGGAGCACGCGATGTTTCGCGTGCCATCAGCTGGGGCACCTGGCAGCGTCATGCCCCACGGTCCCCAAGGGCAAGGAGTTATGCAGGAGATGCGGGGCCTCCGACCACGTCATTGCGACGTGCAAGGGCGTGGCTCGGTGCCTCATCTGTTCGGCGGCAGGGGTTACGGGCCAGAAAGCGGCGCATGTCACTGCGTCGCTGGCCTGCCCAGCCATAAGGGCGAATTCGGCAGCGGGGGGGCCAAGACCAGGTAGACCCGGTTAATGACCCAGATCTTACAAATCAACCTCAATAGATGCAGGCTGGCGCAGGATCTTATGATCCATAATGCCAGCCTGCTTGGGGTTGACCTCGTGGTCATCTCCGAACCTTACAGGATTTTACCTGAATGGATCGGGGATGCCACGGGGGACGCGGCGATCTGGGTGACCGGGTTTAAGGGCAGGTTTGCCTCCCTTACCCCCCCCGCCGCTGCCGAAGGAATAGCCACCGCGATCGTGGATAACACGGTCGTGGTGAGCTGTTACTGCCGACCGAGCAGGAAAGGGCCTGCATTCCTGCAGTTCCTCGACGAGCTGGAGGACATAGTTTTAAATCTTTTAACCCCGGGGCGAGGGGTCATCCTCGCGGGGGACTTGAACGCCAAGTCCCCTGCCTGGGGGGGGAGGGTTGCAGATAGGAGGGGCCATGCCTGTATGGCCTTGCTGGCGAGGTTGGGCCTTGTGCCCATCCGACTCCGGGACCGGTTTACGTTCCGGGGGGGCAGGGGGTCGTCCTTCATCGACGTACTGTCTGTTGACAGAAGTCTGGCCGGGAGGGTTCGGAGGAGTGAGGTGCTTCGGCACTACACTGCCTCCGACCACTTCTATGTCCGCCACACCCTGGCAAAACAGGGTGTGGCTCGCCGACCACCAGGCGACGGCTGGACTCCATACGTGATGAGGGACGTCTCCCCGGAGTCGATTTTGGAGGGTTTCCGTGTCCTACGGGACACCCTCCCGACTCCGCCCACCTCGCTGGTCACGCCTGTGGGCGTGGTGGCCCCTCCCCCTCTGCGGGAACCGTCCGGTTTTACGGACGGGGTTCCGCGAGCGGAGGGTCTGCAACGCCTCCTCGAGGGGGTTAGTGCCCGGGTCCTCAGGAAGAGGTGTCTTCCACGGGGGACCCGGAAGCCCAACCGATGGTGGAACGCGGATATCGCCGAGTCTAGAAAGGCGATGCACCGTGCCCGGAGACTCCTCCAGAGAAGTCGGAGGAGACTCGATCCTTCCTCCCCCCGCCTCGAACAACTGAGGCGGGACTTCTCCTTGGCTAGGCGTTCAGTTCAGGTTCTGATCTGGCGCTCCAAGGAGAAGCTCTGGAGGGAGTTGTACGGCACGGTGGACGGCGATCCGTGGGGGAAGCCATATAAGATCGTTATGGCTAGGTTGGGGGGGCGAAAACCGAATACGGTTTTGACGCGGGAGCAGGTGGGCAGGGTAGTTGATACCCTGTTTGCCACCGCCCCGCTCCCCCCCCTTCCTCCTCCTTCCCCCACGCCATCGGTTGGGCCAGCGCGTGCGCACGCCCCCTCATTGCGACCCCTCGCGATGCGCCCCCTCCCTTCGTATTGGAGGGGGGTCTCCGAGGTATTACCCGAGCAGGTCGAGAGGGCCCTCTCGCGTATCAAGCCCAACAAGGCCCCCGGACTCGATCGAGTCCCGTCGGGGGTCGTGGCCTGTGTGGCCCGGGCTTTTCCGGATATGATACGCGAGATGGTTGCCGACACATTGGTGCGCGGTGGAATCCCGGCTTCGTGGAAGATGGCCAGAGTCATCTTGATCCCGAAGCCGGGGAAGGATCCCCTAAGTCCGAGGGCCTATAGGCCGATCTCCGTACTCCCAGCCTTGTCAAAGGTATGGGAGTATGTTATCAAGGAGATCCTGGAATCCCAGCTCGGCAGGGACCCCTTCCACCGCAACCAGTTTGGTTTTCGCCGTGGTGTCGGCACCATGGAGGCGGCGACCGAGGTTGCTCGGTTCGCCGAGGACTCCAGGGCCAGAAACCGGATCTGCCTCCTCCTCTCATTCGACGTCCAGAACGCATTCAACACCCTTCGGTGGGATGTTGTTTTGGACGAGATGAGGAGGAGAGGGGTGGATCGACGTGTTCGGGTACTCCTCGGGGATTATTTTAATAACCGCGGGATCACGGTGCACTCATATGAGGGCACCGTGGTCCGTGATATTTACGCGGGCGTTCCACAGGGGTCTGTTTTAGGGCCGTTCCTGTGGAACGCCGTCTACGACGGACTCCTCACCGAGTTGGATATGGGCGGGGCGGGGCGTGCGATTGCGTACGCCGACGACCTCGCCCTTTTGTTTTCGGGTAAGGACCTCTCCCAGGTCAGGATGCAGATGGCAGCCGTGCTGCCGAGGATTGGAGCCTGGTTTCGTAAAACAGGCCTTTCCTTGGCAGCAGAAAAAACGGAGGCCATCCTCCTGACTGGCCACAGGATCCAGAAGACAGTCAGTCTTCGGATCCTGGATGCCGACGTCATCACGGCGGCCAGGGTCCGGTATTTGGGGGTAGTTTTTGACTGCCTCCGGAATTATCGGGCCCATTTGGGGGAGGTCTCAGTTAGGGCGGATAGGGTCACGGGAGCGCTTTCTGCGCTCCTCCCGAACACCAGGGGCCCATCCGCCCATTCCCGGAGACTTTACTACTCGGTGTGGGAGTCCGTGATTTTATACGGATCGCCGGTCTGGGCCGTGGCGCTGACTACGGAGGGTGCGTGCACTATTCTCCGTCGTTCTCAGCGCACGGCCCTGATCCGAAGTACAGCGGCATACAGGACTGTGTCCTTTGCCTCGCTCTGCGTTTTAGCAGGGCGAATGCCGCTGTACTTCAAGGCCAGAATGGGGCGCGCAATTTATTGCGCAAAGGCGCAAGACAGGGATGACCCCACCCTTGGCGGCGATCCGTCGATTTTAAAAGCGCGGGCTCACCTCCACAAAGCGGCTGCGTTAACAGCCGCTATGGAGGAATGGCAGGCGGAATGGGATAGGTCCCCGCCCACAGGTTGGGTGAGGCGCCTTATCCCTGCGGTCGGCACCTTCGTCGACGCCTCGGGCCCCTCAGTTGTTGCGGACTATTGGTCCATGCAACTGCTGAGTGGGCACGGGTCCTTCCAACGGTTCCGTCATCGAATCGGGAAGGCACCCTCCGAGGCGTGTTTGGACTGCGGGGCGGCCCGGGATGACGCAGAGCATGTGCTCATTGCGTGCCCGGAGTTCGCCCCCCAGCGCGAGGTGCTGGCCGCCAGCCTTGGGGCGCCTGTGGAAGTCTCCACCTTGGTGCCCCTTGCCATTTCCTCCTCGGAGAGGTGGGCTGCTTTCCGCGAGTTCGCGGCGGGGGTGATGGGAGCTCGCCAGACGGCCGAGATGGAGGCTGACCGCCTCCTGCGGGCCGAGCGGGCCCGGATGGCCCAGGAGGCCGCGGCCAATAGGGCCCGTCTGCGAGGCCGTTTGGCGAGGAAGAGAAAGAGGGTAGGCCCCCGTTGAGCGGTGGGAGGGGTTGACCCCCTCTGGCGGCGGCCCCTGTATATGGGGTGCCGCGTGTGTTTTAGCGGGTCTTAGTATTTAAGTTTTATCGCGTTTTTACCGTAGTTTTAAGTTTTAATACGTTTAATTGCGGGACAGCACCTCCGGGTAACGGAGTGCTGCGTCGGGAGATGGGGCCGCCCATCCGGTCATCCGGGTGGCGTCCCATTTCGGTGGTTCCCCCCCCCAATGTTTACTTTGGGAGTGGGGGGGTTTTTTAGCGGGGCCTCATCATTCATGTTAGCGGCGCCCGACGGACTACACCAGAAGTTCCGGGCGCCGCCATGAGGCCCCTGGTGGAGACCACCAGAGGGGGTTTTTAGTGGGTATCCCGCCTATTTTATAGGCGGGGAGTCCCACATAACCCCGACAACAAATGTCGGGGTATGCGTAAAGCATTTTCCCCCTCTCCAAAAAAAAAAAAAAAAAAAAAAAAAAAAAAAAAAAAAAAAAAAGTGTTGGGTTAGTGTTGGGTTAGTGTTGGGTTAGTGTTGGGTTAGTGTTGGGTTAGTGTTGGGTTAGTGTTGGGTTAGTGTTGGGTTAGTGTTGGGTTAGTGTTGGGTTAGTGTTGGGTTAGTGTTGGGTTGGGTTAGTGTTGGGTTAGTGTTGGGTTAGTGTTGGGTTAGTGTTGGGTTAGTGTTGGGTTAGTGTTGGGTTAGTGTTGGGTTGGGTTAGTGTTGGGTTAGTGTTGGGTTGGGTTGGGTTAGTGTTGGGTTAGTGTTGGGTTAGTGTTGGGTTAGTGTTGGGTTAGTGTTGGGTTAGTGTTGGGTTAGTGTTGGGTTAGTGTTGGGTTAGTGTTGGGTTAGTGTTGGGTTAGTGTTGGGTTAGTGTTGGGTTAGTGTTGGGTTAGTGTTGGGTTAGTGTTGGGTTAGTGTTGGGTTAGTGTTGGGTTAGTGTTGGGTTAGTGTTGGGTTAGTGTTGGGTTAGTGTTGGGTTAGTGTTGGGTTAGTGTTGGGTTAGTGTTGGGTTAGTGTTGGGGTTGGGTTAGTGTTGGGTTAGTGTTGGGTTAGTGTTGGGTTAGTGTTGGGTTAGTGTTGGGTTAGTGTTGGGTTAGTGTTGGGTTAGTGTTGGGTTGGGTTAGTGTTGGGTTAGTGTTGGGTTAGTGTTGGGTTAGTGTTGGGTTAGTGTTGGGTTAGTGTTGGGTTAGTGTTGGAGCGTGGTGGGGGAGCTCTGGGAAGGCGGCTATGTTCCCCTTCGGGTCCTGGGTGAGGAATTTATTCCTTCCTAGGGGCCGGATGGGGGACGCTGCCTTCCTGGCTAAGGGTTGACCACCCCTCCGTGAGAGTCCTAAAAAAAAGGAGAAATTTTTTAAAAATAACCGATCCCCCAGGGAGAGGTTAGCGGGCGGCCGGTCGGTGCCCATCTGACGTCCCCCCCGTGTGGCGGGGTCGCTGGGTGGCCCTGAACAGGGTGACCCGGGCCTCGCCCTAAAACATCTATAGGGGGGGCGTATGGTCGGAGGGTATGCGCGGTAGAGGGGGGCTTTGCCCGCTCGTCCCGGGGGCTCCTGGGCTTGTGAGCCGGTGCGCGCCCTTGTTCCCACGTTCCTTGGCTTTTGGACGCCTGGAAAAGGAAAGATATAGCTAGTGGGGTACCACGGGGATTCGTTTGGGGCTGGGTAGCCCCAACCGACCCCGTGATGGTATGCTTAGATCTGCATACGGGGCGCGCATCGAGGTGTGGTGTGTAGTTATAAGGGGGGGTTGGGGGGCCCCCATTAGTACAACATCGGCTAATGGGGGTCCCTGTGTCTGGTTTTCCGGACTAGGACCGGCAGCTACGGGTCCCTCCGTTTTTTCGGGATTGCTGCGTGTGGCCGTAACACCGGGCCACGAGTTGGTGAAATCCGCCGGGCGGTGGGGCCGTCGCCCTTTAAGACTTATATGATTAAATGTCAATACCAAGCCGAGCCTCGGATGTTCACTCGGCAGGCACTGACATAGGGTCAGCCCCTGGAGGCCTTGTCGGCAGCCACCAGGGTAACGGAAATAAGCCCGATGACACCGTGCCGATGCGGCGGGCCGGTGCCACCCCGGGTGGCGGTGTTGAAGCACCGCCATTGCACCCCGGGGAAGAAGTTACAGCGGCAAGACTTGGCTTTTCTCAGGACTACGATTTGGTTACCGTTGGGACTCATGCCTCGTCCGAGGGGTCTCCCCCCCTCGTGGTGCTAGGGGGGGATTCGACCGAATCCCCGGAGGTCGAGCATGAGACTGGAAAAGAGGTGGGGAAGGGACAGGAGTGGCGCCATAGGGTGGCGCTGCTCGCTGCGGCGGGGGTAACTTTGACCCCCCCCCCATCCTTAATAAGTGGGGGTGACGTAAGAGTCATCCCGGAGACCCCCACGACCCCGGCTGCAACTGGGATCATGAGGGGTAGGACGCTGGCGAGGACCCCTCCGGAGCGTAGAGCTCAATCGGAGGGCCTCGTCAGCATTGGGGCTGCTGCAGCGCCGGGGCTGCAGCTTGGGCTGTGTGTGGAGGGAGGGGGGAGCTCCCACCCTAAGGGTGATGGGGCGGGGAATGACCCCGTGAAACGGCCCTTTTCAGGGCCTCGGGGGGCGCGTAAGGGCGTCCCCAACATTAAAAGTATAGAGGTGTTGGGTGTGAAAGGGGGGGTTGGGGGGGGTCCCGTATCGGGGTCCAGTGTCCCTAGTCCCCCTCCCCCGTCGTGCTCTGCGTCTGGCTCGGGGAGCCGGCCGCGGTCGAAAAAGCAGACCGCGGAGCAGAAGCTGGAGGCCCGCCTTGAGGAGGTAGGGGCCCTTCTCAGGGCTCTAGTAACTGAGTGCCGCGATCTCAAGGCCACGGTCGCCTCCGGCAATGCCACCAAGGGTAGGGTGACTACCCTTGCGGAAGGCATTGTCGGGAGGTGCGAGGCGGCTTCTGAAGCCGTGGTGGAGGCCTTGGCCTACCACGACGTCGCCGCCTCGTTGGCTAAGGGTAAGCCGGCGGAGGGTAAGATTACCCAGTCGCGGCTGTGGGCCTCCGCCCCCGCCCCTCCCAGTCTTGTTGTAAAGACTGTGGAGGTGGCGACTCAAACGGAGGAGGTGGTGGGTCCACCTCCGCCCGTTGTGCCGGGTACCAGTGCGGAGGGCGGGAGGGGCGTTAAGGTCCCCCCTTCTGTGAAGGGGGGCAAAACCCCTCCGCCCAAGGGGAAGGGGAAGGGGAAGAGAATGAGGACCTCCCCCAGTGAGGTGGTGTCGGCGGCGTCGAAGAAGAGACTATTCTCCGAGGCATTGTCCTCGACCGCCGCCGGCACGCCTATGGGTCCAAGGTTGGTCCACTCCCCTCCCCCCCCTGTTAGTAAGGAGACGTTGCCTTCTGGGAAGGTCGGGGGTGGACCTCCACCCCCCCCCGCAGAAGCTGCGGGCCGTGGTGACCTCCCATTTGTGGAGGTCACCAGAAAGAAGAAGAGGAAGAAGAAGGGGAAGGGGCCGGCTGACCCGGGGGTGCCTGTGGTACCCCCGAAGGCGGGACCACCCCCTCCTCCACTCCTATCTCCCAGTGGGGCTCGCCTGCCGTCGGGGGCGGTCCTTCGGGCGCAGGCCACCGGGCCTGCGAAGAAAAGGAGGCCGGCCAGGACACGCCCAGAGGCGGTGCTGGTCAGGGTGCCGGAGGGGGGGTCATACCTCGATACATATAGGTTGACGGTGACCCTGGGGCGTGCGGCCTTGACTGATGTCAGGGCCGTGAAACGCACGCGCCTGGGGCACGTCCTCCTGGAGGTGGGGCCTAGGGTCAGTGCGGCGGCGGTGGCGGCGGAGCTGGTCAAGCTTACGGCCGGGAAAGTTACGTGCGCGTCCCTTCAGGACCGTACGGTTCTGGAGGTGAGGGACATCGACCCGATGGTCGGTGCCCCCCAGCTCGTCGAGGACTTGGGCGCGGCCCTTAAGGTGGAGGGGACATGTCTGGTGGTCCGGTCGCTGAGGCAGTCCGTCCTCAGCGGGACACAGACCGCGGTGGTGGAGGTTCCCACCACCGCCCTCCCTAAGGGCGTGGAACCCGTTCGTTTTAGAACGGGTTTGACCGTGGTGCGGGCCAGGCCCCTGGTTAGGAGCACGCGATGCTTCGCGTGCCATCAACTGGGGCACCTGGCAGCGTCATGCCCCACGGTCCCCAAGGGCAAGGAGTTATGCAGGAGATGCGGGGCCTCCGACCACGTCATTGCGACGTGCAAGGGCGTGGCTCGGTGCCTCATCTGTTCGGCGGCAGGGGTTACGGGCCAGAAAGCGGCGCATGTCACTGCGTCGCTGGCCTGCCCAGCCATAAGGGCGAATTCGGCAGCGGGGGGGCCAAGACCAGGTAGACCCGGTTAATGACCCAGATCTTACAAATCAACCTCAATAGATGCAGGCTGGCGCAGGATCTTATGATCCATAATGCCAGCCTGCTTGGGGTTGACCTCGTGGTCATCTCCGAACCTTACAGGATTTTACCTGAATGGATCGGGGATGCCACGGGGGACGCGGCGATCTGGGTGACCGGGTTTAAGGGCAGGTTTGCCTCCCTTACCCCCCCCGCCGCTGCCGAAGGAATAGCCACCGCGATCGTGGATAACACGGTCGTGGTGAGCTGTTACTGCCGACCGAGCAGGAAAGGGCCTGCATTCCTGCAGTTCCTCGACGAGCTGGAGGACATAGTTTTAAATCTTTTAACCCCGGGGCGAGGGGTCATCCTCGCGGGGGACTTGAACGCCAAGTCCCCTGCCTGGGGGGGGAGGGTTGCAGATAGGAGGGGCCATGCCTGTATGGCCTTGCTGGCGAGGTTGGGCCTTGTGCCCATCCGACTCCGGGACCGGTTTACGTTCCGGGGGGGCAGGGGGTCGTCCTTCATCGACGTACTGTCTGTTGACAGAAGTCTGGCCGGGAGGGTTCGGAGGAGTGAGGTGCTTCGGCACTACACTGCCTCCGACCACTTCTATGTCCGCCACACCCTGGCAAATCAGGGTGTGGCTCGCCGACCACCAGGCGACGGCTGGACTCCATACGTGATGAGGGACGTCTCCCCGGAGTCGATTTTGGAGGGTTTCCGTGTCCTACGGGACACCCTCCCGACTCCGCCCACCTCGCTGGTCACGCCTGTGGGCGTGGTGGCCCCTCCCCCTCTGCGGGAACCGTCCGGTTTTACGGACGGGGTTCCGCGAGCGGAGGGTCTGCAACGCCTCCTCGAGGGGGTTAGTGCCCGGGTCCTCAGGAAGAGGTGTCTTCCACGGGGGACCCGGAAGCCCAACCGATGGTGGAACGCGGATATCGCCGAGTCTAGAAAGGCGATGCACCGTGCCCGGAGACTCCTCCAGAGAAGTCGGAGGAGACTCGATCCTTCCTCCCCCCGCCTCGAACAACTGAGGCGGGACTTCTCCTTGGCTAGGCGTTCAGTTCAGGTTCTGATCTGGCGCTCCAAGGAGAAGCTCTGGAGGGAGTTGTACGGCACGGTGGACGGCGATCCGTGGGGGAAGCCATATAAGATCGTTATGGCTAGGTTGGGGGGGCGAAAACCGAATACGGTTTTGACGCGGGAGCAGGTGGGCAGGGTAGTTGATACCCTGTTTGCCACCGCCCCGCTCCCCCCCCTTCCTCCTCCTTCCCCCACGCCATCGGTTGGGCCAGCGCGTGCGCACGCCCCCTCATTGCGACCCCTCGCGATGCGCCCCCTCCCTTCGTATTGGAGGGGGGTCTCCGAGGTATTACCCGAGCAGGTCGAGAGGGCCCTCTCGCGTATCAAGCCCAACAAGGCCCCCGGACTCGACCGAGTCCCGTCGGGGGTCGTGGCCTGTGTGGCCCGGGCTTTTCCGGATATGATACGCGAGATGGTTGCCGACACATTGGTGCGCGGTGGAATCCCGGCTTCGTGGAAGATGGCCAGAGTCATCTTGATCCCGAAGCCGGGGAAGGATCCCCTAAGTCCGAGGGCCTATAGGCCGATCTCCGTACTCCCAGCCTTGTCAAAGGTATGGGAGTATGTTATCAAGGAGATCCTGGAATCCCAGCTCGGCAGGGACCCCTTCCACCGCAACCAGTTTGGTTTTCGCCGTGGTGTCGGCACCATGGAGGCGGCGACCGAGGTTGCTCGGTTCGCCGAGGACTCCAGGGCCAGAAACCGGATCTGCCTCCTCCTCTCATTCGACGTCCAGAACGCATTCAACACCCTTCGGTGGGATGTTGTTTTGGACGAGATGAGGAGGAGAGGGGTGGATCGACGTGTTCGGGTACTCCTCGGGGATTATTTTAATAACCGCGGGATCACGGTGCACTCATATGAGGGCACCGTGGTCCGTGATATTTACGCGGGCGTTCCACAGGGGTCTGTTTTAGGGCCGTTCCTGTGGAACGCCGTTTACGACGGACTCCTCACCGAGTTGGATATGGGCGGGGCGGGGCGTGCGATTGCGTACGCCGACGACCTCGCCCTTTTGTTTTCGGGTAAGGACCTCTCCCAGGTCAGGATGCAGATGGCAGCCGTGCTGCCGAGGATTGGAGCCTGGTTTCGTAAAACAGGCCTTTCCTTGGCAGCAGAAAAAACGGAGGCCATCCTCCTGACTGGCCACAGGATCCAGAAGACAGTCAGTCTTCGGATCCTGGATGCCGACGTCATCACGGCGGCCAGGGTCCGGTATTTGGGGGTAGTTTTTGACTGCCTCCGGAATTATCGGGCCCATTTGGGGGAGGTCTCAGTTAGGGCGGATAGGGTCACGGGAGCGCTTTCTGCGCTCCTCCCGAACACCAGGGGCCCATCCGCCCATTCCCGGAGACTTTACTACTCGGTGTGGGAGTCCGTGATTTTATACGGATCGCCGGTCTGGGCCGTGGCGCTGACTACGGAGGGTGCGTGCACTATTCTCCGTCGTTCTCAGCGCACGGCCCTGATCCGAAGTACAGCGGCATACAGGACTGTGTCCTTTGCCTCGCTCTGCGTTTTAGCAGGGCGAATGCCGCTGTACTTCAAGGCCAGAATGGGGCGCGCAATTTATTGCGCAAAGGCGCAAGACAGGGATGACCCCACCCTTGGCGGCGATCCGTCGATTTTAAAAGCGCGGGCTCACCTCCACAAAGCGGCTGCGTTAACAGCCGCTATGGAGGAATGGCAGGCGGAATGGGATAGGTCCCCGCCCACAGGTTGGGTGAGGCGCCTTATCCCCGCGGTCGGCACCTTCGTCGACGCCTCGGGCCCCTCAGTTGTTGCGGACTATTGGTCCATGCAACTGCTGAGTGGGCACGGGTCCTTCCAACGGTTCCGTCATCGAATCGGGAAGGCACCCTCCGAGGCGTGTTTGGACTGCGGGGCGGCCCGGGATGACGCAGAGCATGTGCTCATTGCGTGCCCGGAGTTCGCCCCCCAGCGCGAGGTGCTGGCCGCCAGCCTTGGGGCGCCTGTGGAAGTCTCCACCTTGGTGCCCCTTGCCATTTCCTCCTCGGAGAGGTGGGCTGCCTTCCGCGAGTTCGCGGCGGGGGTGATGGGAGCTCGCCAGACGGCCGAGATGGAGGCTGACCGCCTCCTGCGGGCCGAGCGGGCCCGGATGGCCCAGGAGGCCGCGGCCAATAGGGCCCGTCTTAGAGGCCGTTTGGCGAGGAAGAGAAAGAGGGTAGGCCCCCGTTGAGCGGTGGGAGGGGTTGACCCCCTCTGGCGGCGGCCCCAGTATATGGGGTGTCGCGTGTGTTTTAGCGGGTCTTAGTGTTTAAGTTTTATCGCGTTTTTATCGTAGTTTTAAGTTTTAATACGTTTAATTGCGGGACAGCACCTCCGGGTAACGGAGTGCTGCGTTGGGAGATGGGGCCGCCCATCCGGTCATCCGGGTGGCGTCCCATTTCGGTGGTTCCCCCCCCCCAATGTTTACTTTGGGAGTGGGGGGGTTTTTTAGCGGGGCCTCATCATTCATGATAGCGGCGCCCGACGGACTACACCAGAAGTTCCGGGCGCCGCCATGAGGCCCCTGGTGGAGACCACCAGAGGGGGTTTTTAGTGGGTATCCCGCCTATTTTATAGGCGGGGAGTCCCACATAACCCCGACAACAAATGTCGGGGTATGCGTAAAGCATTTTCCCCCTCTCCAAAAAAAAAAAAAAAAAAAAAAAAAAAAAAAAAAAAAAAAAAAAAAAGTGTTGGGTTAGTGTTGGGTTAGTGTTGGGTTAGTGTTGGGTTAGTGTTCTCCCCCCAGGGTCAACCACCTTGAGCGTGGTGGGGGAGCTCTGGGAAAGCGGCTATGTTCCCCTTCGGGTCCTGGGTGAGGAATTTATTCCTTCCTAGGGGCCGGATGGGGGATGCTGCCTTCCTGGCTAAGGGTTGACCACCCCTCCGTGAGAGTCCTAAAAAAAAAAGGAGAAAATTTTTAAAAATAACCGATCCCCCAGGGAGAGGTTAGCGGGCGGCCGGTCGGTGCCCATCTGACGTCCCCCCCGTGTGGCGGGGTCGCTGGGTGGCCCTGAACAGGGTGACCCGGGCCTCGCCCTAAAACATCTATAGGGGGGGGCGTATGGTCGGAGGGTATGCGCGGTAGAGGGGGGCTTTGCCCGCTCGTCCCGGGGGCTCCTGGGCTTGTGAGCCGGTGCGCGCCCTTGTTCCCACGTTCCTTGGCTTTTGGACGCCTGGAAAAGGAAAGATATAGCTAGTGGGGTACCACGGGGATTCGTTTGGGGCTGGGTAGCCCCAACCGACCCCGTGATGGTATGCTTAGATCTGCATACGGGGCGCGCATCGAGGTGTGGTGTGTAGTTATAAGGGGGGGTTGGGGGGCCCCCATTAGTACAACATCGGCTAATGGGGGTCCCTGTGTCTGGTTTTCCGGACTAGGACCGGCAGCTACGGGTCCCTCCGTTTTTTCGGGATTGCTGCGTGTGGCCGTAACACCGGGCCACGAGTTGGTGAAATCCGCCGGGCGGTGGGGCCGTCGCCCTTTAAGACTTACATGATTAAATGTCAATACCAAGCCGAGCCTCGGATGTTCACTCGGCAGGCACTGACATAGGGTCAGCCCCTGGAGGCCTTGTCGGCAGCCACCAGGGTAACGGAAATAAGCCCGATGACACCGTGCCGATGCGGCGGGCCGGTGCCACCCCGGGTGGCGGTGTTGAAGCACCGCCATTGCACCCCGGGGAAGAAGTTACAGCGGCAAGACTTGGCTTTTCTCAGGACTACGATTTGGTTACCGTTGGGACTCATGCCTCGTCCGAGGGGTCTCCCCCCCTCGTGGTGCTAGGGGGGGATTCGACCGAATCCCCGGAGGTCGAGCATGAGACTGGAAAAGAGGTGGGGAAGGGACAGGAGTGGCGCCATAGGGTGGCGCTGCTCGCTGCGGCGGGGGTAACTTTGACCCCCCCCCCATCCTTAATAAGTGGGGGTGACGTAAGAGTCATCCCGGAGACCCCCACGACCCCGGCTGCAACTGGGATCATGAGGGGTAGGACGCTGGCGAGGACCCCTCCGGAGCGTAGAGCTCAATCGGAGGGCCTCGTCAGCATTGGGGCTGCTGCAGCGCCGGGGCTGCAGCTTGGGCTGTGTGTGGAGGGAGGGGGGAGCTCCCACCCTAAGGGTGATGGGGCGGGGAATGACCCCGTGAAACGGCCCTTTTCAGGGCCTCGGGGGGCGCGTAAGGGCGTCCCCAAGATTAAAAGTATAGAGGTTTTGGGTGGGAAAGGGGGGGATGGGGGGGGTCCCGTATCGGGGTCCAGTGTCCCTAGTCCCCCTCCCCCGTCGTGCTCTGCGTCTGGCTCGGGGAGCCGACCGCGGTCGAAAAAGCAGACCGCGGAGCAGAAGCTGGAGGCCCGCCTTGAGGAGGTAGGGGCCCTTCTCAGGGCTCTAGTAACTGAGTGCCGCGATCTCAAGGCCACGGTCGCCTCCGGCAATGCCACCAAGGGTAGGGTGACTACCCTTGCGGAAGGCATTGTCGGGAGGTGCGAGGCGGCTTCTGAAGCCGTGGTGGAGGCCTTGGCCTACCACGACGTCGCCGCCTCGTTGGCTAAGGGTAAGCCGGCGGAGGGTAAGATTACCCAGTCGCGGCTGTGGGCCTCCGCCCCCGCCCCTCCCAGTCTTGTTGTAAAGACTGTGGAGGTGGCGACTCAAACGGAGGAGGTGGTGGGTCCACCTCCGCCCGTTGTGCCGGGTACCAGTGCGGAGGGCGGGAGGGGCGTTAAGGTCCCCCCTTCTGTGAAGGGGGGCAAAACCCCTCCGCCCAAGGGGAAGGGGAAGGGGAAGAGAATGAGGACCTCCCCCAGTGAGGTGGTGTCGGCGGCGTCGAAGAAGAGACTATTCTCCGAGGCATTGTCCTCGACCGCCGCCGGCACGCCTATGGGTCCAAGGTTGGTCCACTCCCCTCCCCCCCCTGTTAGTAAGGAGACGTTGCCTTCTGGGAAGGTCGGGGGTGGACCTCCACCCCCCCCCGCAGAAGCTGCGGGCCGTGGTGACCTCCCATTTGTGGAGGTCACCAGAAAGAAGAAGAGGAAGAAGAAGGGGAAGGGGCCGGCTGACCCGGGGGTGCCTGTGGTACCCCCGAAGGCGGGACCACCCCCTCCTCCACTCCTATCTCCCAGTGGGGCTCGCCTGCCGTCGGGGGCGGTCCTTCGGGCGCAGGCCACCGGGCCTGCGAAGAAAAGTAGGCCGGCCAGGACACGCCCAGAGGCGGTGCTGGTCAGGGTGCCGGAGGGGGGGTCATACCTCGAAACATACAGGTTGACGGTGACCCTGGGGCGTGCGGCCTTGACTGATGTCAGGGCCGTGAAACGCACGCGCCTGGGGCACGTCCTCCTGGAGGTGGGGCCTAGGGTCAGTGCGGCGGCGGTGGCGGCGGAGCTGGTCAAGCTTACGGCCGGGAAAGTGACGTGCGCGTCCCTTCAGGACCGTACGGTTCTGGAGGTGAGGGACATCGACCCGATGGTCGGTGCCCCCCAGCTCGTCGAGGACTTGGGCGCGGCCCTTAAGGTGGAGGGGACATGTCTGGTGGTCCGGTCGCTGAGGCAGTCCGTCCTCAGCGGGACGCAGACCGCGGTGGTGGAGGTTCCCACCACCGCCCTCCCTAAGGGCGCGGAACCCGTTCGTTTTAGAACGGGTTTGACCGTGGTGCGGGCCAGGCCCCTGGTTAGGAGCACGCGATGCTTCGCGTGCCATCAACTGGGGCACCTGGCAGCGTCATGCCCCACGGTCCCCAAGGGCAAGGAGTTATGCAGGAGATGCGGGGCCTCCGACCACGTCATTGCGACGTGCAAGGGCGTGGCTCGGTGCCTCATCTGTTCGGCGGCAGGGGTTACGGGCCAGAAAGCGGCGCATGTCACTGCGTCGCTGGCCTGCCCAGCCATAAGGGCGAATTCGGCAGCGGGGGGGCCAAGACCAGGTAGACCCGGTTAATGACCCAGATCTTACAAATCAGCCTCAATAGATGCAGGCTGGCGCAGGATCTTATGATCCATAATGCCAGCCTGCTTGGGGTTGACCTCGTGGTCATCTCCGAACCTTACAGGATTTTACCTGAATGGATCGGGGATGCCACGGGGGACGCGGCGATCTGGGTGACCGGGTTTAAGGGCAGGTTTGCCTCCCTTACCCCCCCCGCCGCTGCCGAAGGAATAGCCACCGCGATCGTGGATAACACGGTCGTGGTGAGCTGTTACTGCCGACCGAGCAGGAAAGGGCCTGCATTCCTGCAGTTCCTCGACGAGCTGGAGGACATAGTTTTAAATCTTTTAACCCCGGGGCGAGGGGTCATCCTCGCGGGGGACTTGAACGCCAAGTCCCCTGCCTGGGGGGGGAGGGTTGCAGATAGGAGGGGCCATGCCTGTATGGCCTTGCTGGCGAGGTTGGGCCTTGTGCCCATCCGACTCCGGGACCGGTTTACGTTCCGGGGGGGCAGGGGGTCGTCCTTCATCGACGTACTGTCTGTTGACAGAAGTCTGGCCGGGAGGGTTCGGAGGAGTGAGGTGCTTCGGCACTACACTGCCTCCGACCACTTCTATGTCCGCCACACCCTGGCAAAACAGGGTGTGGCTCGCCGACCACCAGGCGACGGCTGGACTCCATACGTGATGAGGGACGTCTCCCCGGAGTCGATTTTGGAGGGTTTCCGTGTCCTACGGGACACCCTCCCGACTCCGCCCACCTCGCTGGTCACGCCTGTGGGCGTGGTGGCCCCTCCCCCTCTGCGGGAACCGTCCGGTTTTACGGACGAGGTTCCGCGAGCGGAGGGTCTGCAACGCCTCCTCGAGGGGGTTAGTGCCCGGGTCCTCAGGAAGAGGTGTCTTCCACGGGGGACCCGGAAGCCCAACCGATGGTGGAACGCGGATATCGCCGAGTCTAGAAAGGCGATGCACCGTGCCCGGAGACTCCTCCAGAGAAGTCGGAGGAGACTCGATCCTTCCTCCCCCCGCCTCGAACAACTGAGGCGGGACTTCTCCTTGGCTAGGCGTTCAGTTCAGGTTCTGATCTGGCGCTCCAAGGAGAAGCTCTGGAGGGAGTTGTACGGCACGGTGGACGGCGATCCGTGGGGGAAGCCATATAAGATCGTTATGGCTAGGTTGGGGGGGCGAAAACCGAATACGGTTTTGACGCGGGAGCAGGTGGGCAGGGTAGTTGATACCCTGTTTGCCACCGCCCCGCTCCCCCCCCTTCCTCCTCCTTCCCCCACGCCATCGGTTGGGCCAGCGCGTGCGCACGCCCCCTCATTGCGACCCCTCGCGATGCGCCCCCTCCCTTCGTATTGGAGGGGGGTCTCCGAGGTATTACCCGAGCAGGTCGAGAGGGCCCTCTCGCGTATCAAGCCCAACAAGGCCCCCGGACTCGACCGAGTCCCGTCGGGGGTCGTGGCCTGTGTGGCCCGGGCTTTTCCGGATATGATACGCGAGATGGTTGCCGACACATTGGTGCGCGGTGGAATCCCGGCTTCGTGGAAGATGGCCAGAGTCATCTTGATCCCGAAGCCGGGGAAGGATCCCCTAAGTCCGAGGGCCTATAGGCCGATCTCCGTACTCCCAGCCTTGTCAAAGGTATGGGAGTATGTTATCAAGGAGATCCTGGAATCCCAGCTCGGCAGGGACCCCTTCCACCGCAACCAGTTTGGTTTTCGCCGTGGTGTCGGCACCATGGAGGCGGCGACCGAGGTTGCTCGGTTCGCCGAGGACTCCAGGGCCAGAAACCGGATCTGCCTCCTCCTCTCATTCGACGTCCAGAATGCATTCAACACCCTTCGGTGGGATGTTGTTTTGGACGAGATGAGGAGGAGAGGGGTGGATCGACGTGTTCGGGTACTCCTCGGGGATTATTTTAATAACCGCGGGATCACGGTGCACTCATATGAGGGCACCGTGGTCCGTGATATTTACGCGGGCGTTCCACAGGGGTCTGTTTTAGGGCCGTTCCTGTGGAACGCCGTTTACGACGGACTCCTCACCGAGTTGGATATGGGCGGGGCGGGGCGTGCGATTGCGTACGCCGACGACCTCGCCCTTTTGTTTTCGGGTAAGGACCTCTCCCAGGTCAGGATGCAGATGGCAGCCGTGCTGCCGAGGATTGGAGCCTGGTTTCGTAAAACAGGCCTTTCCTTGGCAGCAGAAAAAACGGAGGCCATCCTCCTGACTGGCCACAGGATCCAGAAGACAGTCAGTCTTCGGATCCTGGATGCCGACGTCATCACGGCGGCCAGGGTCCGGTATTTGGGGGTAGTTTTTGACTGCCTCCGGAATTATCGGGCCCATTTGGGGGAGGTCTCAGTTAGGGCGGATAGGGTCACGGGAGCGCTTTCTGCGCTCCTCCCGAACACCAGGGGCCCATCCGCCCATTCCCGGAGACTTTACTACTCGGTGTGGGAGTCCGTGATTTTATACGGATCGCCGGTCTGGGCCGTGGCGCTGACTACGGAGGGTGCGTGCACTATTCTCCGTCGTTCTCAGCGCACGGCCCTGATCCGAAGTACAGCGGCATACAGGACTGTGTCCTTTGCCTCGCTCTGCGTTTTAGCAGGGCGAATGCCGCTGTACTTCAAGGCCAGAATGGGGCGCGCAATTTATTGCGCAAAGGCGCAAGACAGGGATGACCCCACCCTTGGCGGCGATCCGTCGATTTTAAAAGCGCGGGCTCACCTCCACAAAGCGGCTGCGTTAACAGCCGCTATGGAGGAATGGCAGGCGGAATGGGATAGGTCCCCGCCCACAGGTTGGGTGAGGCGCCTTATCCCCGCGGTCGGCACCTTCGTCGACGCCTCGGGCCCCTCAGTTGTTGCGGACTATTGGTCCATGCAACTGCTGAGTGGGCACGGGTCCTTCCAACGGTTCCGTCATCGAATCGGGAAGGCACCCTCCGAGGCGTGTTTGGACTGCGGGGCGGCCCGGGATGACGCAGAGCATGTGCTCATTGCGTGCCCGGAGTTCGCCCCCCAGCGCGAGGTGCTGGCCGCCAGCCTTGGGGCGCCCGTGGAAGTCTCCACCTTGGTGCCCCTTGCCATTTCCTCCTCGGAGAGGTGGGCTGCTTTCCGCGAGTTCGCGGCGGGGGTGATGGGAGCTCGCCAGACGGCCGAGATGGAGGCTGACCGCCTCCTGCGGGCCGAGCGGGCCCGGATGGCCCAGGAGGCCGCGGCCAATAGGGCCCGTCTGCGAGGCCGTTTGGCGAGGAAGAGAAAGAGGGTAGGCCCCCGTTGAGCGGTGGGAGGGGTTGACCCCCTCTGGCGGCGGCCCCTGTATATGGGGTGCCGCGTGTGTTTTAGCGGGTCTTAGTGTTTAAGTTTTATCGCGTTTTTATCGTAGTTTTAAGTTTTAATACGTTTAATTGCGGGACAGCACCTCCGGGTAACGGAGTGCTGCGTTGGGAGATGGGGCCGCCCATCCGGTCATCCGGGTGGCGTCCCATTTCGGTGGTTCCCCCCCCCCCCAATGTTTACTTTGGGAGTGGGGGGGTTTTTTAGCGGGGCCTCATCATTCATGATAGCGGCGCCCGACGGACTACACCAGAAGTTCCGGGCGCCGCCATGAGGCCCCTGGTGGAGACCACCAGAGGGGGTTTTTAGTGGGTATCCCGCCTATTTTATAGGCGGGGAGTCCCACATAACCCCGACAACAAATGTCGGGGTATGCGTAAAGCATTTTCCCCCTCTCCAAAAAAAAAAAAAAAAAAAAAAAAGTGTTGGGTTAGTGTTGGGTTAGTGTTGGGTTAGTGTTGGGTTAGTGTCTCCCCCCAGGGTCAACCACCTTGAGCGTGGTGGGGGAGCTCTGGGAAGGCGGCTATGTTCCCCTTCGGGTCCTGGGTGAGGAATTTATTCCTTCCTAGGGGCCGGATGGGGGATGCTGCCTTCCTGGCTAAGGGTTGACCACCCCTCCGTGAGAGTCCTAAAAAAAAAAAAAAAAAAGGAGAAAATTTTAAAAAATAACCGATCCCCCAGGGAGAGGTTAGCGGGCGGCCGGTCGGTGCCCATCTGACGTCCCCCCCGTGTGGCGGGGTCGCTGGGTGGCCCTGAACAGGGTGACCCGGGCCTCGCCCTAAAACATCTATAGGGGGGGCGTATGGTCGGAGGGTATGCGCGGTAGAGGGGGGCTTTGCCCGCTCGTCCCGGGGGCTCCTGGGCTTGTGAGCCGGTGCGCGCCCTTGTTCCCACGTTCCTTGGCTTTTGGACGCCTGGAAAAGGAAAGATATAGCTAGTGGGGTACCACGGGGATTCGTTTGGGGCTGGGTAGCCCCAACCGACCCCGTGATGGTATGCTTAGATCTGCATACGGGGCGCGCATCGAGGTGTGGTGTGTAGTTATAAGGGGGGGTTGGGGGGCCCCCATTAGTACAACATCGGCTAATGGGGGTCCCTGTGTCTGGTTTTCCGGACTAGGACCGGCAGCTACGGGTCCCTCCGTTTTTTCGGGATTGCTGCGTGTGGCCGTAACACCGGGCCACGAGTTGGTGAAATCCGCCGGGCGGTGGGGCCGTCGCCCTTTAAGACTTATATGATTAAATGTCAATACCAAG